>JANAVB010005796.1:5137875-5745375 GCA_029216955.1 Iris pallida
TCAGCAGCAACACTAGTAGAGGCCGTTCCAGTAGCAGTTTTAGGGACAAGGCCGTACACCTTTTCAGCAGGTACAGCAGCAGCCGAGATAGCAGCAACATGTACCCAGACACCAGCAGGCCACCAGTTGCACCTTCTGCAAGAAGCCAGGGCATGGTTGGAATGACTACAGAAAGGGGCTAGACAAGTGCCTACTCTGTGGTTCAGCGGAGCATCAGCAGAGGGACTGTCCCCAGTCTTTTCGACGATCAGTTCAGGGAGCAGGAGCTAAGGCTCCGGGATGGCAGCAGAAGGGACCATCATTGTAGATACTGCAGCAGAGGTTCATCCACCATAGCTTTGTGTCTGTATCTTTTGCTATTAGATACCATCTTGCTTCTAAATCGTTGTCTAGGACTTGCAAGATCACGACTGGGGGTGGCATCATCCTCGTCAATGATATTTGTAAGGATCGGAGAGTTATTTTGGGAGGCCGAGAACTGGATGTGAGTTTGCTCATAATGCTATTACCGAACTATGATATTGTACTCGGGATGGATTGGTTGAGCGGGCACCATGCCAGTATAGATTGTCGTAGCGACAGAGTTCTTTTTCGTTCGCCAAGAGAGCCAGAGTTTGAGTTTGCCAGACGGAAGGCAGAGCAGAGCAGCAGAGTCTTCTGCGGTGTTTTATTAGAGGAGCAGATGGTGCCACATCCATTTATAGCATAGTTCATGGATATCTTTTCGGAGGACTTGCCAGGACTACCACCGAACAGAGACATTAAGTTCTCTATAGACTTGGTGCCCGACGTAGAGCCGATATCTCAGCACATCTATAGGGTGAACAACAGTGAGTTGGTGGAGTTGAAGAAACATGTGGATGAGTTACAGGACAAGGGCTTCATCCGATCGAGTTCTTCACCATGGGATGCACCGGTGCTTTTTGTGCCAAAGAAGGATGGGTTGGTACGGATGTGTATCGACTACAGAGCTCTCAACAACCTTATGATCAAGAACAAGTACCCGCTGCCGAGGATCGATGATCTCTTCGATCAGTTGAGTGGTGCGAGGGTATTTTCTTTAATTGATCTGAGGTCAGGCTACCATCAGGTAAAGGTGAAGAGGGAGGATATCCAGAAGACAGTATTCAGGACACGGTATGGCCAGTTTAAGTTTATGGTGATACCATTTGGGTTGACTAACGCCCAGGCGGTGTTCATGAACCTGATGAACAAGGTGTTCCACCAGTACTTGGACAAGTTCGTGGTGGTGTTCATCGACGATATCTTGGTGTACTCGAAGATTTTAGAGGAGCATGGGGAGCACTTGAGAGTGGTTCTGGAGACTCTCCGAAAGAAGGAGCTTTATGGCAAGCTCTCGAAGTGTGAGTTCTTTCTGGATTGAGTTGATTTCCTCGGTCATGTTGTGACTGGGGATGGGATCTCAGTGGATCCGAGAAAGATCACGGTAATTGAGGCGTGGACAGCACTGTGTTCTCTTGCGGAGATCATGAGCTTCTTGGGATTGGCTGACTACTACATGAGGTTCGTTTAGGATTTCTTTCGGGTTGCAGAGCCGTTGACTAGGCTGACCTGGAAGGACACAGAGTTTATCTGGTCTGAGGAGTGTCAAGGCGCTTTCGATGAGTTAAAGAAGCGATTGACAACAGCTCCGATTCTGACATTGCCATCAGGATCAGGCGGGTTCACTATCTATAGTGACGCCTCAAGAAAGGGTTTGGGTTGTGTCTTACAGCAGCATAGGAAGGTAATTGCCTATGCTTCCAGGCAATTGCGGCAGCACGAAAAGAACTACCCTACCCACGACTTGGAGTTAGCAGCAATTATCTTTGCTCTGAAGTTGTGGACACACTATTTATATGGAGAGCGAGTGGAGATATTTATGGACCCCAAGAGCTTGAAGTATGTGTTTACCCAGAAGGAGCTCAACGTAAAAGACTTCAATATTTTATTGCACTATCAACCGAGAAAGGCCAACGTGGTTGTCGATACCTTGAGTAGGTATCCAATAGCCATGTATTTAATGGTAGATCGTCACTTGTTAGCAGATTTGGAGAGCGTGGAAATTGAGGTGATAGTGCCGGAAGTTGAGATGCAGTTGTGGGGTCTACAGATTCAGTCAGACTTGATGGAGAGGATCAAGTCGACTCAATTCGACGATGTCGCTCTGTGGTGTATCCGAGAGCAGGTTCGAGTAGGACTTGTTGAGGAGTTCATCATTACAGAGGATGGCGCATTGAGGCATGGTTCCAGACTGTGTATGCCCAGTAGAGATCTTAGGAAGCAGGTTATGCAGGAGGCCCACCGTTCTCAGTACTCTATGCATCCAGGTGCTAACAAAAAGTATAGAGATCTGCAGGAGCATGTCTAGTGGTATGGGATGAAGCGGGAGGTAGAACGCTTCATAGCCAGATGTTTGGTCTGCCAGAAGGTAAAGACAGAGAGGTAGAGACCAGGAGGACTGTTACAGCCATTGCCCACTCCGGAGTGAAAGTGGGAGCATATCACGATAGACTTTGTCTCAGGATTGTCGCGTACACCAGGAGGGAAAGACGCAATTTGGGTTATCGTAGACAGGTTGACCAAATCAGCCTACTTCTTGCCATTCAAAGTGGGTTTGTCTACGGAGAAGCTAGCAGAGATGTATGTGCGACAGATTGTCAGACTCTATGGAGTTCCGGTGAGCATTATCTCGGATCGGGATAGTCACTTTACTTCCTATTTCTGGCGGAGTCTGCATACAAGTTTGGACACTCAGCTCAAGTTTAGTACTGCATATGACCCTCAGATGGATGGACAGTCAGAAAGGACTATTCAGACTCTCGAGGACATGCTGCAAACTTGTGTCATGGACTTTGGAGGTTCCTGGGAGGATCATTTGCACTTGGTGGAGTTTGCATACAACAATAGCTTCCAGACCAGCATTGAGATGTCACCATTCGAGGCATTGTACGGGCGTAGATGTCGTACTCCCTTGCCTTGGGATGACGTTGGAGAGCAAGCATTATTAGGACCTGAGATGGTTATGGAAGCAGCTAATGTAGTGCCCCAACCCGCAAGATGCCTTATGATGGATGGTTGGTTCGATGAAGCCTTGTTGGACTTGGAATTATGCGAATGATCGCTTGGAAAGCTAGGTGATCGTGGCAGGAAGTGTCTTACAAATGTGATTAGTGTTGAAACCTTCAAAGATCCTTTAGCTTCACGCTTAATAAAAGGATAGTATGCTATGTTTACTTGTTGAGTTGCTAAATAACACCTTGCATGAAAGTCGGAAAGATAATGAAAGATAATAAATCACATGACCCAGAAACTGTTGCGAATCATTTTATGAATTGTGTGCTTCGATCATTTCAATGAATTGTATACTTGCGTGTTTTGCAATAAAATACATCACAGGTGAAAAAAAAGTCCTAAATACTTGGACAGTGAGTACATTGAGTTGGTTGGAAAGATGTACGGTATCAAAGATGTGGCAAAGGGATTGGAGAATAATATTCTATTATCCCGTCGTCGATGTAGAATGTTGATTATGCCATGTCATGCCCCGATCCCGCTAGGGTCGTCCGTCTTGCCTGGATCCCTGCGGGATCGTTCGTCTCCGCTAAGACGTGATGCCGTGCAAGGCTAAGTTACGCTTGCACAAGGCCATGTACCTGCACAAAACAACTAGTCAAGCAAACCACACGCACGCACCCATTTATTGCAGAAAACCATATATTGGACATAGAGATTTGAAATGGAAATACTTTTTTTATTGATAAACTTGATAGGAATACAAGTACAAAGCTTTGCAAACTCAGATTACCTTATCTTGTCTACATGATTCTCTTTAAAACTCTCTTTTGAAAATAGTCGCAATGCCCATACATCATATCCCTTTATTACATGCTAGAAATGAAAGACACCTTCAAAGGAAAAAAAACTTACAACTTGACTGGAATGAAAAGTAGTTTCAAGGTAGTCCACACTGGGCTAGACGAGCTTTAGTGCCTCATTTGAAATCCCCCTATCTTCTTTGCTCTCTGAAAAGGATGCCCACAACGTGGGTCAGCACACATCATGTACTGGCGAGCGGCTCTTCGCCGAAACTCACAAATATCTGTACTAATTCAACATGTGAAGCTACATATTTACTAGTGCTCTTTCTACTTGTCTAGGTTCTTTTTAACAATTCATAAGAAATAAGACAGAAGAATATTACATAACCAACTTACCCATCGCCGACAGTCATCCATGCACAAGACATGTTAGCACAATTTGCATAACGAATAACTCATGTATCAATCTTGCTGATATTGAAGTTCATACTTAGGGTCATGCATGTGGCTTATCTACATGATGGTCCACGGGATTATTTCCCATGATTAGCCGCTGTGACTCTTTGGTTCAGCTCGTCGCTAAGGACTCAGATGTTGGCTACCCTTTTAACATGAGCTCTTTTACCTCAGGGTGCTTTTAATCTCTCCTAGGCCGATTGGTTCCAGGTACCCCCAGATACCACCTGAGAGATAGATTTTGTCTTGTATACAAGTTGTCTGAGACCAATGCTTGCTCTAGCAGTTCTATCAGATGTATCAGATTTTGTTTACGGGTCAGGATGCGTTCATTTCATGTCTTAACAGATATATGACATATTTATTTCATGCCTTATTCTTATTCCTCTCAACATGTACAAGTCCGTCTGCATATGTCTACACTTTATAGCATACTAGCAACAGAATATATGATCATTCAATTGAAACAGATGTTTAGCAGCACTTAAGCAAGCATTCCATTCGATTCATTTATCTTCTCTTATCTTTTGTTATTGTGGTATCATTGATCATAGGAACGAGGCAACAGAATGGACTAGAGATCATTTTTATTAGGGCGTACAAATAAATGCAAGCCCGGTTAGAGCAACTCACCAAGACGAATATTAGTTGAGAGAAGGAGGGACTTCACGCATCGTTCACGAACAGTTCCTACATTGGCACCAACAGTTGATTAGCATACTTCGGTCTCTTTCTCTCAAGATTCGGAATGAATGCGAAATGCGATAAAAGCGAACAATGAAAACTAACCATCGAAAACCAACACGAAAACGCATTCATCAAAACCAAGCAGCAAAAGAAAACATCCAACAAAACACTTGGATTCATTTCAATAGAAACTAATCCATCAATTGGAAAGGTTCATTGCATTTCATCCGTAATCAATTGATACCGGCAAAGTTTTCCCCAAATACTCAGTTCAAGACTGAGTCAGCAAGCCGTAGGTATTACATAGTGGACTGCGAGAAGCGGGGCACTATAGGCCAAAACCCTAGAAAGATGGTAAGATGGCAATATGAATGAGAATGGTGGCTGAATTACTTATTTTTCCTTATCATGCCTTATATGTTTTCTTCTTAGATAAGTTGCATATACTTGCAAGGTCATGGACAACTTGTATACAAGTTAGTTCCCAGAACGGTAATCCGCGACCACGGACCCGGTTCATCCTAAGGGGAACAAGGATGGTGTCGACGTACTGACATCGAGATTTCGGGACTTGCAGTGGGGGCTTGCAACCGCCCACTGAAAGGATGCCGAAATCCCATGGTGCTGAAGTTGTAGCACGGTGTTTCGGATGTAGGACCGTTGAGCACTTCTAGAGGGGCTGAATAGAGTGCGTCTGTGCAGCGAAATAATAATCACCACTTAAAAATATTTATGGCAGTGACTAAACAAATATGGAGCATGCAGTATATAAGTAAATGAGGTGAAAAGAGCAAACGCAAACACTAAGGTTTATACTGGTTTTCTTCTGAGAGGACTAGTCCAGTCTCGAGTACTCAACCCGATGTTGAATCCACTATTTGAAATAGAGATTACACCATGTGTTTTGCTCCAATGAACATGCCAACTTTACCACCATCGTATTTTTATCCGAAGCCCACGAACAAACTTCAACACTGTTCTGAAGAAAGATTTTATACTCCAAGCTTGTACAACTCAAATACTCCTAATCGAAAACCACCGGCACTTAGAAGAATAGGAGTTGTCTTGGGAATAGGAAGATTTAAAGCTCTTGGTAAATATGAAGACTTTAGAATAGATAGAGAAGATGAAGAAGGATTGAGTCTGTGTTTAGAAATAAAAATTTCTTCTCTATTTATAGATTTTTTTAGGACAGAGTTCGGACAGAACTCGGTACCCTAACGTTCAAAAATTCCAACGTTGGAGATCCACAAGAATAGGTAAAGCTTCTGACCAGGAGTGAATTCTGCTAACCGAGTTCGGGCAGAACTCTGGCCAAGTTCGGTTAGCCTAATTTCTGGGTAGTTTTGGTTTTTGGATCTTGTTTGGTTTAGGATCAAATCAGGAATTGGTTTGGTTTGGTTTAGGAATGAATCGAGATGGGTTTGGTTTAGGATAGACTTCTAATTGCTAGTGATCCTGACTCACAAATAATATAGACTCAATAAATAGAAAACTACAGAATAAATATGAAACCAATAGCCCATATGATGACGCCTTTTTCTTGACATTGAAGAAACATTTTTCCTTAATGACAATCGTCAAACAGAGAAATCTTCTTGTATAACGTCATCTTTGGCCCATCATTAATTCTTCATTGCATATGTCCTGCTACGACAAAGCTTGATCATGCTTACTGCATGTCTTACAAGAACATGTTAGACGAACAAAGCAATATGATACAAGCATAGCAATATTGATATAGTGAACATAAGGACAACGTTACATTTAAGTAGCAACAAGATAGTGATTATATGAATATTAGTGACTTCAATAGTTAAACTTAATTGATTAGCCATATTCAAAAATATGATGTAATCATTGGGCTAACAATCTCCGTCTTTTTGATTATGGCAAATCGGTTAAGTTTAAGATATATACAATAGATGCATGTGTCATTAATAAACACATACTACTAGAATATTGTGTGCTAACTTAAACTTATTTATCCCCCTTTGACATGATCAAAAATAAGCTCTTCCGTAATAAGAGACAAAACAAACTAAAGCAAAAGTAAATGAGGAAGGCAAAAATAATCATGATTAAGGATTAGAAGAACAGTGTACCGACAAGTTTTAGAAATTTGCATAATTAAAGTATAAAAACTTATCAGAACACAATATAGTTGGTTGAACTTAGACAAAGGAAATCAATTAATACATAGTTTACCAACTAGAAATCCAAAAATGACATTCAAAACTTAATATAATGAATAAAATGAAACTGTAGTTTTGAAATAGATACCAATAACGTAGAAATCACTTATTGGTCATAAATAAATCATGAGAAATTTATAGATCTAGTATATACAAACAAAAGCAAAACAAAATGAGACTTTTAACAATGATCACAAGAAAATATGGTCTTTAATTTGCCCATACAAATTAGTGAATCAATTCCATATAGAGTATAATCATCAAAAAATTTAAAATAAATATACCAGAATCTATGCAAAATCTATATCAAAGTTCATGTATTTGAATTCAATTACCTTGTCATGATATATGTATATCCATTAGATAAACATGAAGGTAATGAAGACAAAATACTTTAGATGAGAAATTCAGTCGACTTGAATGCTCCCCCACCAAGTATGATCAGTCTAAATATAGATAATCATGAACTTTGAGATAAATCTCAATAAGAAAAACCAAAATTAAGTTAAACTCAAAGAAAAATCAAATATATAATTAAATATATTTGGCAAAATAACTTTTAGAAACTCAAATAGAATGAGAGAATCAAAAAGAAATAATAATAATCATATATTCTCTCATAAATCCAATACAAGTTCAAATATCATGAACAACTCAACAAGATATTTAAGTAAAAGAATATATGTCCATGATGAACTAGGTATACCACATATTAAGGGCATAAAAAATTGAAGCAATTAATTTGCTCCCCCTTAAAATATGTGTATTCTAGTTCTGAAGTAATTTAAATGCAAGAAAAACAATAACCATAAGATATAAGGAATATCCAAGATATGCATCTTTCTTCCCTTTGATCAAATGCATACAAAATTCAAAACTTAAAACAAAATATCATCTTTTGGCAATTAAGAGAAAAAATCCAATAAAAAATGTTTAAAGATGAACAGACAAAATATGTCTCCAAATAAAACATGTCTCTAAAAATTCAAGACAATAAAGGATTTTTGAAACCTGTTTCAGTGCAAATAACAGACAGATTCAACAAATCAGGGACAATTCAAAAAGACTTTTGAAATACAGAATTTATTATGAAAAAAAAATTGTCTTAATAAAAGTTTTAATAAAAGAATCCATAGATCATAGATAGTCTATTTGAACAAATAAAATAGGACTAGTTAAATGTCTAAAGAAAAATGTACTCTAGATATATGGCATGTCAAGGGGATAATTGATTTGAAATAATTAATTACTCCACCTTTACATGGCTATATCAAAAAAATAGTATTGACAAAATTTAAAAATCAGAGGAATATTTTCAAAAGTAGGAAACTAATTCCAAAATATTAGATCTTTTTATCAACGTTCATTTCTTCCGTTTTAAAGCCGTCGTATGGTATACATCAGATAACCGTAGGGTTAAAGAGAAGAAACGTTTTGAGAAGAAAAAATTCACCGACTTCTCCCCTTAAAAGAGTTACTATTGTAGACAGTAAATAACTTGAATAAGAAGTAATAATATAAAGCTGTCACGACCCACACCCTAAGTAGGGGCACGAGCACGTGGGTACGTCCAGCCTACGTCGCAGAATCGGCAATAGAACGCTGTATAGGTCGTCTATAACATACAACATCTAGACACAATATAAAGGTACCTGTCATCTCCACACGGAGGTATATAATGTCACAACTCAATCACAAGACATCTAAGGAAGATAGCACGAAAATATAAAAGATAAGATAGAAGAAAAATAATAGGAAATAAATGCAAGATCCCACACAAGTTTAGAGTCAAAACCATAACAGAAATCCCAAATAATATATATACTACAAGTATGAAGTACTAGCTGGATCACAGTCCAGGCAAGCCAATCTAACTAGTCTTAGCAGACGGTACGTCCTCTAAGAGCACCGGCTCCACGGGAATATCCAAGTCGTACTCGCCATCCACGCCGTAGCCATAGAAGGTCGAGCAGTCGGCCTTTAGATCATCTGTAAACATCAACGGAGTTATCCTGTCAGGATATGAGTAAGTACAAACACTAATAGCAGTTCCATATGAATTGACAAATTTTATAAGAGACAATTATAATGAAAAACAAGATGAAATATCAAGAAAGAAAATGTAAACAAGATATGTAACTGGATATCATATCATGGTATGAAATACAGGAATGTAGAATAGAACAGAGATATATGATTTATAAACGTAAACATAAAATGGTGCCATGAGATATTAGAGCGTTATGTGATCGGCTTGGGATACATGATCAGGCTATTCCATTTGGCCCGGCTATCACAGGAAAATCTCAAGAAGGGTCAAGCCGACCAACATGGAAAGCGAGCACAAGAAATATAAGATCTCGCTACACCCTACGTGCGGTGAGGGTGACGCAAGCACAAGAATAGTGATATGAGGGTATTGATCACATAACCTCTAATAACTCCCCATCCCCGAGTAGTATAATGGATCCGGACATGTCACGTCATGACACAGGATTCAAAAGAAGGGGGCCAGCCCACTCCCAA
The DNA here is from genome assembly GCA_029216955.1 of Iris pallida. Lineage (NCBI taxonomy): Eukaryota > Viridiplantae > Streptophyta > Magnoliopsida > Asparagales > Iridaceae > Iris > Iris pallida. The sequence continues at coordinate 5,147,561 of JANAVB010005796.1, forward strand.
ATCAGTGTTTATAAAAGTATAAGAAAATAAGATCGAACATTATACCAATATACTTGAAAAGTCCAGGAATAACATCTCATGACAGGATCCGACGTATACTAGTCTGTGAACCATCATGTCGGAAATCAAGTAAGACACTACAACTGAATCAGATATAGCAGATATCAAGACAATAAAAACTATCAGTGAATGTACTCACCTGCGGTCCTGATCTTTCAGTGAGAATAGATGCGCAAAAGATTGATGTCACTGATCTAAAGATGAGATATCATGAGTTAATTAGGGTTTGACAGTGAATGGCATGATATTCTAGTTATATTGTGCAATCTAGGTCAATCTTAGTCAAGCTAAGTCAAACTAAGTCAAACTAGGTCAAGTGTTGACTTACAGTTGACTTTTGATCAACTCTAGGTCAAACTAGACTAATGTTGACTAATAGTTGACTTTTTGTCAATTGGTCAATTTCGGTCAAGTTCTCGTCATTTCTAGGCTAAGAGTTGACTTTTGGTTAACTTTTAGTCAAAATAGTCAACCGAGGTCAAAACTAGTCTAAGTATACTATTCCTAACATTTACCAACCAAGACATCCCGTATCTTGGTCAAAATGGTATCCCGATACCAATATCTTAGTTTAGGCCTATTACCTTAACATAGGTATTCTCATACCTATAAGGTAAACTCATAACCAAGCCTCTACCTTAGTTTCTAGGCACCCCTCTACCTCAACATGGTATCCTAATACCATACCCCCGTATCTCGATACCATTATCTTGGCATCTTAATACCTTACCTTGGTATCTTGAAGTTATCTCAAAACCTTATCCTAATATAGGGTAAATCCCCTTTACCCTATGATACCAACTTGGTATCATAGATACCACTCCACACAAATATACTCTACATCTATAATCTAACACCAACTTCTAATATTAGACACTACTCTAATATAATACCATATCTTAGTATAACTTACTTTCTAACATATCCAAATACCTTACTAACAATACCTTAACATATTATCCTAACTTATGAAACTAACATCTAACAATACCCTTCTAACATCACTCAAACCTATCAGTAAACATCCCTCAAACCTCACACACACAAGGTATATAGGGGGGGTTATATAGAAGGTTAAGTGGGGCTAAAGGATAGTGAAATAGGGGTCATGGAAGGGGGGGTCAGTGGCTGCTGTATAACAGCTATTGCAGCTATGGTTGCTGCTGGAATGCAGTCCCCACAGGGGACTGCTGCTGCTAAAGCTGCATGACTGTGCAGCCCCATGGGCGCTGCTGTTGCTTCTGCTGCTACTAGGCAGCAACCCCCCCCTTCCTCTCTTCACTCTCTTCTATCCTCTTCTCTAAACACAACACACACATATAACCCATATCATTCCTTCCCCTCTCTAAACACAACACACATACACACATAACCCACAACCACAAAGCCACAAGCAAACCCACATACAACAAACAAACACTCAAGACCAAATATATATATATATATATATATATATATATATATATATATATATATATATATATATAAATAGTCCACTTATTAAATAGGCCTGTAGAAGCATGAAAATTTCAGCAACCTTGACAACTATGTGCCCAAGCCAGGGAGTAATATGCGCCCAAACCAGGGAGACATATGCGCCCAAGCCAGGATAGCCCACATGCGCCCAAGTCACCAGAGCAAGCTATGCGCCCATGTTGATGGCATACATCCCCTATGCGCCCACTCTGAACTCATCCAGAAGGGGGCGCATAGCCCTGCTTCAGGCTATACGCCCAAGCCAGGACAGCCACCGACTCGGTCAAACCCATGATCAATCGTGCACCGAAGCATACGGCCACATAAGTCTCCACGAGCAGTCGTGCACCGAAGCATGCAGCCACGTCAACGCCACGATCAACCTACGATCACGTAGTCTGCAAGCGCCTACACTCTATACGTCCAAAGTAGGACTATACACCCACGTGAAAATCAGTGTATTTTCTCATATGGCCGTATAACATCATTCCAGAACGAAAACGACTATAAAAAGGGGTTTCATACCTCTTCAAAGGACAGAAAGGAGAGCATTTCAAGAGACAAATTCAGCCTATCTTGCCAGTGAGCCGAGAGTTTGCAATTTTCTTTGGTTTTCTTCCACTTTTGTAATCGGAGTGTCAACGGAGTAAAGGAGCAACTATCGCTCGATCTCCATCGTCTCATTCCCCAGAATTCTTTTTGTACTCGGGGATCCTCAGCGCAGGATCGCTCAGGCGTACTCGATTTGTGGTGCCTTGTGCCAATAAGAAAATACAGCGTTTCTTCTTCTTTTTTTTGTATGTCCACAAAAATGGCGACTCTGCTGGAGACTATCTTTTCCTCTGACAAGAAGGTGGTGATGCAATCCGATACCGATAAAGTGGGGAGCACTCAGAAGATGTTGATCATGAAATTCGAATAGTAGGCGTTCGAAGAGATGCTCTCGTAGGACGACTCTACTCCCTCCAAATCAGTAAAGTCGAACAAGTCTCGCAAGACTTGGCTTCCGAAGGCTCGTGGTGCATATCCTGCCAGTGTAATAGAAGATATGCAACCGAAGGACTCTGTCACGTAGGCGCGTAGGCCTTCCACGTGGGCGCATGGAGCTCCTCTGTGGGCGCATAGCTCTGCCACAGAGGCTCCTGACATGAAGAAGGAGCATACTGTTCTGGGCTCTACTAGCCCAGCGACTTCTCTCTTGTGCAATCAATAACAGAATGTTCAACGCTCGAGACTTGGCAAAAAAAATACTACGATGTAAAGAATCGAAGTGTTCGACGCTCTGGACAAACTCAGCGACGCTCACAAATGAAGAAGGCAAAACTGGGAGAAAATAGCGCTGCTTCAAGAAGCATGCGCCCAAAGCTATACGCCCAAGAGGGTATGTAGGCGCATAACTCTGGCCAAAAGACTTCTATCTTTGACAGACTATGCTCCCAGGGCCATGTGCCCAAGCTCTGCTGACCTATACTATGCATCCACGTCCAGGAAGCTCAGGCATACTGCCAGGACTTCTGGGAAGCATCACCCAAAGGCAGACTCTAGGGTCTATGTGCCCACAGTAAAAAGACAGACCCCACCGCGTATAGCACGGGGCTGTCTTCAAGGTCATCACAGAACTTAGGTGTGGGGGTTTCTCCTTCACGTGAACTAAGTCCGAATGCGCCAACTCCCCTTACAAACCCATATGCAAAGCACGGCGATGCATGTGACATAGGTTTTAAGGCAAAATTCCCTTCCGCTGATTTACGTGACATGATAAATCATAAGCGTAAAGCAAGAGAGGATACAACAATTCATGGTGTACATCCGTGCACCAGTATTGTCATCAACTGGCTGCTCCAAAGCAACGAGAGTGCCTCAGTGGCTCTCACGACCCGCACCCAGTGTAGGGGCACGAGAAGTAGGTACGTCCAGCCTACGTCGCAGTGTTGGCGGTAGAACGCGGTCCTAGGTTACTATCTAACCAATAACTCATGCAATTATATAATGTACTTGTCAAATCTCAACTCCGAACGGAGGACAAGTATAGATATAATAAAATCTCAATCACAGTCTAAGCACGATATGATAACACAGAAGTTATAACTTAGACTAAATAACAACAACCAACTACTAATAATAATAATCTCAAAACAAACAATATCTCAACTTATTACAATTCAAGTTCTAAAACATGAAATCTAAACCAAGTCAACTAGCTAATCTTCCGATCACTCCTGAGTGTCGGGCCAAAGGTAGCTAAGCCATCTCCTGGTCCATAGTGAGTAGGAAAAGTGTCCTCGGGGCAAGCATCTGTAATATTTTTAACAGGTCCAGTCAGGACAGGAACGAGTACAACTCATCAAGAAATCCCAAATAAATGACAGAGAACTATAAACAGTTATAGACAGTTGTATTGATGAATATGGCAGTTTATATGAGTAATGATGTAAAGAAACAGTTAAGGTATAAGAAGAGTAAAGTAACTAAACAAGAAGAGAAACATGGCAATGAAGACTGTAAAATATAATCTAGCTGAACTAGAGTAACATGATATAAGTCCAGACAGTGTAATATGAGTCAAGTGTAATCCTAATGTGAGTCCAGACAATGTAAATCTAATACCAGATGATTCTAGTACAAGATGAGTCCAGTATAAGTTGAGTCCAGTCAGTGATCAAAGATTCTATGGTGAGTCCAGACTATACTCTAACAGTGTGTTTTAAAATATCGGGATCGACATGTGAACGACTATATGTAATACGGCACACCGCACACTCGGCCAAGTGTGGGATGGCTATCATTCCAGTATAATTCCAAGGGAGTGGTTTCAGTATTTGGGAATGTTGACATGTCTACTCTAATATTTCCCCGTCCAACAAGTACAAGTGAATCCAGAACCCGACACAAAAATAAATACAAGTCTAACCAGAACATGAATGATACTAGTAAGTGATTCCAGGGTGATTCTAGTAGGTGATTCCAGTAGTGGTTCCAAAATGGAGGCCAGACATGAATAAATGAGTGTCGCATGAAATGGATCCAGCAATATCAAATCGTGTTTGTAACAGAGAATCAAATAGAACTAAATACAACTGAAGTACAGTAATCAACAAGTAAGTGGAAGAACTATCAGAGAATGTACTCGCTGGTATCCTGAATATCCGAAGAGAATATACTGTCCGAGGAGTATTAGCTGGATAATTAATTGTAACCAAAATATTTTATAAAACGGACTTGGAATGGTCAAAACTAGTATAGTTTAATGGTGGTTCAAGCCGTAGTAAAAATGGGACTAGAATATTAAAGATGAAAATAGATGGGTGATTCTAATTGAGATATGATGTATAGTGGGCGTAGATTGTTGAAACCGGGTATAGATGCGTAATTCTAACCGAAATAGATAACAAACGTGGCGTTGATTTTAGGAAACGAGTACAAAAATGTGATTTCTAACCGAAGTAAGGTATCAAATGCACATTAAATGGTGAAAACGAGTATAAATGAGTGATTGTAACTGAATTATGATGTAGAATGATGAAAAAAAGAGTATTAGATGGGTAATTAATTATAAGCAAAATATGGTAGAAAATAGGTATAGAATACTGAAAATGAGTATATGAGTAATTCTAGCAAAAATATGGTGTAAAATGGGCGTAGAATGGTGAAATGAGAATAGTTGGCGATTCTAATCGAAATATGTCATAGGATGGGTGTAAATTGGAGGAAATGAGTACATAAATGTGATTTATATCCGAAATAAGGTATCAAATGCTTGTAGAAGGGTGAAAACGAGTATAAATGAGTGATTCTAACTGAAATATGATATAGGATGGACGTACAATAATGGAAACGAGTATTAGATGTGTAATTAATAACAACCGCAATATGGTACAAAACATGCATAAGATGGTAAAAACGAGTACATACGGGTGATTGTAGCCGAAATATGGTATAAATAGGCATAGAATGGTAAAACCAGAATAGACGTGATTCTGATCGATTGGTGTAAACTTGTAGATAAATGTCATTTCTAAGCGAAATAAGACTGCTAATGCTCGTAGAATGGTTAAAACGGATATAAATGAGTGATTCTAACTGAAATATGATATATAATGAGCGTACAATGATAAAAATGAGTATTTAATGTGTAATTAATTAAAACCGAAATATGGTATAAAAATATGTTTTATTTGTGAAACCGAGTATTTATGTATGATTCTAGCTGAAATATGGTGTAAAATAAGCATAGAATGGTGAAAACGAGAATAGGTTGGTAATTCTAATTGAAATATGGTGGAAAGTAGGTATAGATTGGTGAAATCGAGTATAGATGTGTAATTCTAACCAAAATACAGTTGCAATAGTGGAGTAGATTAGTGGAAACAAGTGCAGAAATGTGATTTTTAACGAAAATAAGGTATCAAATACTCGTAGAATTGTGAAAACAAGTATAAATGAGTGATTCTAACTGATATATGGTATAGAATGAGCGCACAATGATGAAAATGAGTATTAGATGGATAATTAAGTATGACCGAAATATGTTATAAAACATGAATGAAATGGTGAAAACTAATTTAGATTGGTGAATCCAGTCGGTGTGGCGTAGAAATGAGAATAGATTGGTGATTTTTAATTGAAATATGGTGTATAATGAGCATAAAATGGTGAAATCGAGTAAAGATGCGTAATTCTAATCCGAATACTATAAAAAAAAGTGGCATAGATTGTCGAAAACGAGTACGAAATGTGATGTCTAACCGAAATAAGGTATCAATTGTACTTAAAATGGTGAAAACGAGTACAAGTAAGTGGTTATAACTAAAATACAATATAGAATGAGCGTACAATGATGAAAATGAGTATTAGATGGGTAATTAATTAACGAAAAAAGGAGTAAAACATGTGTAGAATGGTAGAAAAAAGTATAGGTTAGTGACTCTAGCCTAAATATGGTGCAAAAGGGCGTAGAATGGTGAAAATGAGAATAGGTTGGTGATTCTCATTGAATGAGCGTTGATTAGTGAAACCGAGTATAGATGCGTGATTCAAACCAAAACACGATAAAACTGGCATATAATATGGAAACGAGCACATAAATGTGATTTCTGAATGAAATAAGTTATCAAATGCTCGTAGATTGGTGAAAACGAGTATAAATAAGTAATTGTAGCTAAAATATGGTATAAAACGGGCGTAGATTGGTGGAAATAAGTACAAAAATGTGATTTATATCCGAAATAAGGTATCAAATGCTCGTAGAAGGGTGAAAATGAGTATTAGTTAGTGATTCTAACAGAAATATGGAATAAGATGAACGTACAATGATGAAAACGAGTATTAGAGTAATAGAAACCGAAATATGGTATAAAATAGAAATAGAATGGTAAAAACAAGTACAGATGGGTGATTGTAGCCGAAGTATGGTGTAAAATGCACGTAGAATGGTGAAAACGAGAATAGACATGTGATTCTAATTGATTGGTGTAAACTTGTACATAAATGTGATTTTTAACCGAAATAAGGCTGCAAATGCTTGTAGAATGGTTAAAACGAGTATAAATGAATGATTATAACTGAAATATAGTATATCATGAGCATACAACGATGAAACCAAGTATTTAATGTGTAATAAAGTATAACTGAAATATGGTATAAAATATGTTGTAATGGTTAAACCGAGTATTTATGTGTGATTGTCATGCCCCAGAACCAGAATACTTGAGAGCGGGGGCGTACATAGCCAGCTACGTATATTGAAACAGAATACATCTCAACTATACGGTCACGGCTGTCTAGATATGAGGGTTTACTACAAGCCAGCAGTCTCTTAAGGTCAAGCCTATTGTCTCAATCTCAAACAATTAACAGAGTTACAAGATGTTAGAGCATCAAATATATATATAAGGCATCCCAAATATTACATATCGGATGATCATGAAGCTAGTCGTACAAAATGATAGGACTAGCAAGAGTTCGGTCATACATGATCAACCCTAGGATTTGTTAATCATGTTTACAGCCCGTAGGCAGACAGTAAGTAAATGTGCATCGAGCTAACAGGTCCTCGTCGGCTAAACGCCTCAAAAGAATAAATTTACATATAAGTGGGTGAAACAAAAAGGGAAAACCCACTCGTACCCCGGGTTCCGTCTAGTGTTCACCATTGGGCTGGAAGCTTGGTAGATCCTCGGGAGCTGCTCCGAAATCTGGCCACACAAAACCAGCTGGGTCAAACCCCAGAAAGAGCAAGTGCCACAAGGAGGCCACAAATAATAACAAAAGCCAGCATATCAGAACATAAAGAATAAAAGGAAAGTACAAGTAATAAAAGTACACAGAGCGATAAACGACTAGGGACGTGGAACCATTTCGGGAGCCAGGTTACAATCCTTAAACCAAACAAGGACCGGGATTGTACCCCTTCGCCTGAATAGCTCACTGTCTCTACCCATTTATCGTTAGAGATAAGTAAAACAATCATGATCAAGGGTTCCAGGTACAGGGGCTAGACAAGACTTAGACAGAGCTGGACACCATTCATTCACAATCGGCCAATCAAGTACTACGACTTACTACTTTAACTAACTAGGGTTATCACAAGCCTAATTACTAACAAGATGCAAGTAAGAATTTCCAGTCCCAAGCCCTGCAGACTATCCAGTTATCCTTCCGCGGGTTGAGAGTTATAGGTGGGTACATTGTCCGGAAGACAAATGTACCCTTAGGTGACTTAGAGGGTGCAACACATGACAGTGTGCTGGAAATATGCTCTACTCGTCGGCAAGTTACAAGTCCATTAAAGGGCCCAAATAACGAGATTGCCTGTGACTGGGAATTCTCCATGTTCTAGTTTGATCTAATAATTAGCCTAATCCAATTTAGCGTGAGTCCCTGGCCGTAGTACCCAGGAAGTCACGTCCTAGACATGATGCAAGACAAGACAAGTGGATTACACAAGCAAGCAAACAGGAGCACCCACGATGTCAAGTTGATTATACGAGTCAAGTTACAAGTTATAAGTCAAGTCAGGAGTGCGCCGCCACGGGCCACTATCAAGTTATCAAGATAAATCATATCAGGGTACTTGTCAGGAGCGCACCACGACGGGCCACTATCATGTCAGGTTGGTCATGTCAAGAGTGCACCACTACGGGTCACTGTCGTGTTATGCTAGTTCCTTGCCATACCAAGCCATGTACAATAGTCATTCCAAACATATTAAGTAAAATCAGTTCATGATTGGGCATAAAATATCTAATAAAATATCAATATACAGGGCTGTAGAAGAGCCAAGCTTAAGAAAAAATAAAACCAAATCTCCATGGTTGGAAAGATTGCACAAGGGGTCAGGGGGTTGGATTGCGCAGGATGTCAGCTGCGTAGGATTGGGGTGGCGCGGGAATGGTTGGCGCAGGCTATGAAGTGTGCAGACTTAGACTGCGCAGGCAATGGATGGCGCAGGATACAGACTGCGCAGGCAATGGATTGCGCAGGAGCAGACTGCGCAGGAGTGGATTGCGCAGGATGCAGACTGCGCAGGCAATGGATTGCATAGGAGCAGACTGCGCAGGAGTGGATTGTACAGGGATGGTTGGCGCATGGGGCTGAGCGCAGTTCACCATGGGGCAAGCTGTGCGGTTGGCGCTGCGCTAAAGAGCGCAGGCCGCGAGGGGATGCGCAGTCCAGCACTGCGCTAAAGAGCGCATGCTGCAGTCTGCTACTCCAGGCCGAGAAGAACACCAAGAACACAAAAAATTTAAATTATCATATCTTTGTCAAATCAAAGCCAAATCTTGATTTTCAAAGGTCTAACTTGAGTAAAATTGAATTCTTTTCCATATGGAAGCATCAAAACCGACAAAAATCCAATCAAACTAGATCAAAACCATAGAAATCCAAAAATAGTTAAAACCTAGATCTAGAACAAAGGAGACTCCAAATCACAAAATGTCAAGTTCTAATGTTGATCACCATGGCCTAATCTAGCTAATGAATAAATAAAATATGGTTCTCATGTGGTGGCAAGGTGCACTTGCCTATGGGTGTTGGTGTTGTGTAGAGGAAGAAAGAAGAAGAAGATGGAGGAATAAATGAGAGAATTATGGAGGAGAAAGAAAAGTAGGTAGAGTTTTAATGAGGGTGGGTTGTGTTGTGTTGAGGGTGGAGTGTAGGTTAAAGTGTTCCAATGCATGTTAAACCAAACCAAACCAACCCAATCCAATTAAAACCGAGCCATGTCAAAATCCAAAATACGAAAAATACCAAAATTCTACAAGTTAAGAAAAATAAAAATACATGCCAAAATCCATATACGAGTATAAATACGAAATATTGGAAATACGGAAATGAGGGTGACAACTCTATCCACCTTAAAAGAATTCCGTCATCGGAATTTAATCAAGGAGCTAGAGATTGTCACGACATGCTACATTAAGCACAGACAAGTTACACTAAGCAGTTCAATCATACAATCATACAATACAAGCAAAGAAGGGAAAACGTAAGGCATGAGAAAGACATTATACCTCACGAGTCAAACAGGTAGGGATATCGCGATCGGATGTCGTCCTCACGCTCCCACGTTGACTCACCTAGAGAGTGATGACCCCAAGCAACACGGACTAATTTAATAGTCTTGTTCTTGAGTATCTTCTCCCTCTGGTCCAATATAGACACGGGCCTCTCCTCATACGAAAGGTTGGTACCAACAACCAATTCTGAATGGTCTAGGATGTGGCTCTGGTCCGGAATATACCGTCGTAATTGGGACACATGGAATACATCATGCACCTCACTTAGCGACGGCGGAAGAGCGAGACGATAGGATACATTTCCTACTCGCTCTAGAATATCGAACGGCCCTATATACCTAGGACTAAGCTTTCCCCGCACGTCAAAGCGAATGACGCTGCGGTTAGGTGAGATCCTAAGGAATACATGGTCGCTGACAGCAAATTCTAAGGGACGCCGATGAGCATCGGCCCAATGGCGCTGGCGGTCCTGGGCAACTCGAAGGTGATCTCTGACCTTCCTGACCACTTCAACCGTCTGAGAAATCAATTCGGGTCCAAGCATCTGCCTCTCTCCAACATCGTCCCATGCTAGCGGAGATCTGCACTTCCTGCCATAAAGAGCCTCGAAGGGTGCCATCTGGATACTGGCCTGATAACTGTTGTTGTACGAGAATTCCACCAAGTGCAGATGATTCTCCCACGAACCACCGAAGTCAAGGGTACACGACCGCAACATATCTTCAAGAGTTTGTATAGTACGCTCTGACTGCCCATTTGTCTGCGGATGATATGCTGAGCTGAACTTGAGACGAGTCCCCAAACTTTGATAAAGACTGCGCCAGAAGTGCGATGTGAATCTCGTATCCCTGTCTGATACTATGCTGACTGGCACTCCGTGAAGTTGGACGATCTGCCTGAGATACATTTCTGCTAGCTGCGTCGTCGACTGTCCAACTCTGAGTGGAAGAAAGTGTGCCACCTTGGTAAGCCTGTCCACAATGACCCAAATAGTATCTCTGCCGGCCGGAGATCTGGGTAATCCAGTCACGAAATCCATGGTTATGTGTTCCCATTTCCATTCTGGGATCGGCAAGGGTTGAAGAAGTCCAGCTGGCCTCTGATGTTCAGCCTTGACCTGTTGGTAAACCAAACATCGAGAGACATACCGGGCTATCTCTCTCTTCATACCATTCGACCAAAAGTGTTGACGAATATCTCTGTACATCTTCGTGCTGCCTGGGTGGATGGAATACTGCGAACTGTGAGCCTCTGCCATGACTTTCTGTCTGATATCTCCACTGGGTACACAAAGACGCATGCCGTGTCGAAGTGTACCATCTTCATGGATGCATAACTCTAGCCTGTGTCCTCCCTCGCACTCTGCTCTGAGCAGCTGAATCTTGGAATCTGTTAACTGTGCTGTCCGGATCCTCTCAACTATGGTGGACTGAATCTGTAGGCTGGCCATCAAGGCCACATTGGAAGGAAGAATCACTTCAATTCCCATCTTCTGAAGATCTGCCAATAGCTCTGGTTGCGCTGTTAGAAGGTAAACTCCGGCTCTTCTGCTCAACGCATCTGCTACAACGTTGGCCTTCCCTGGGTGATACTGCAAGTCCACATCATAGTCCACAAGTAGCTCGAGCTATCTTCTCTGCCGCATATTAAGGTCCTTCTGGGTGATAACATACTTCAGGCTCTTATGATCAGTAAATATCTCCACTCTGTCTCCGTACAAGTAGTGCCTCTACAACTTAAGTGCAAACACTACTGCTGCTAGCTCCAAGTCGTGGGTCGGGTAATTCTTCTCATGATCACGAAGTTGACGTGACGCATAAGATATTACCTTCCCATGCTGCATCAAGACACACCCCAATCCTCTGCCAGAAGCGTCGCAATAAACTGTGAATCCTCCGGTCCCATCTGGAAGTGTGAGAATGGGAGCCGTTATCAAACCTCGCTTCAACTTCTCAAATGATTCTTGACATTTTACTGTCCAAACGAATGGCACATCCTTGCGGGTCAACTGGGTCATCGGAGCTGAAATCCTTACAAAATCTGAGACGAACCGCCGGTAGTAGCCGGTCAATCCAAGGAAGCTGCGAACCTCTGCCACTGAGCTAGGTACTGGCCATGACTCGATAGCCACAATCTTCTGGGGATCCACTTCCACTCCTCCTCTGGTAATGATGTGACCCAAGTAAGAAATACGATCGTGCCAGAACTCGCATTTACTGAACTTGGCGTACAACTGGTGCTCCCTAATCGTCTGGAGGACGACTCTGAGATGCTGCTCATGCTCTGCTTCACTCTTGCTGTAGACCAGGATGTCATCTAGGAACACGATCACAAATTGATCCAAGTAAGGCATGAAAATGCGATTCATGAGGTCCATGAATACGGCCGGCGCATTGGTCGCTCCAAAGGGCATAACTAGAAACTTCCAATGCCCGTACCTCGATCTGAACGCCGTCTTCGGGATGTCCTGCTCTCTGACTCTGATCTGGTGGTATCCTGACCGCAAGTCTATCTTTGAGAAAACTGAAGCCCCTTTGAGTTGATCAAACAAGTCATCTATCCTTGGAAGAGGGTATCTGTTCTTGATTGTCACTGAGTTCAAGGTACGGTAATCAACACATAACCTGGACCATCCTTCTTTTTCACAAAAAGCATCAGGGCTCTCCAAGGCGATCCACTAGCACGAATGAATCCCTTAGTTCTAAGTTCTTCAATCATCTTGTACAAAATCTCCAACTCTGAAGGCGCCATTCTGTAGACTCGCTCTGATACTGGTGCTGTCCCGGGAATCAAGTCGATGGTGAACTCAATCTCCCGCTCTGGCGGCATCCCTGGAAGTTCCTCTGGGAAGACATCTGGAAACTCTTCAACTATCCGGGGCAACTGCACTGCTGCTACTGCCATCCGTAATACTGGAGGAGATGGCTCTACTGTGCCTCTGGAAAATGAAAACTCTGGCTCTCCGGAAATACTAAAGACAACTCTGCCAACATGGCAGTCTATCCTAGCATAATGGTTTCTCAACCAATCCATGCCTAGGACTACATCATAGTCTGCCATAGGAAACTCTATGAGCCTAGCGGGGAACTCTCTACCTCTAACTACGATCCGACACGAGGAAAACACTCGATCTACTCCCACAAGACCATTACCAGTAAGTATATTAAGCCTCACTGATAATGACTCGGGCTCCAATCCTATCCGTGTCGCGAATCGTGCAGACATGAATGAATACCATGCACCAGAATCAAATAATACAGATGCTGGAAAGGTGTTGACGAGAATAGTACCTGCCACTACCTCACCTGGTGCAACTTCTTCTTCCATGGTCATCATCATAGCCTGACCTCTAGCTGCGGGTCCCCTCTGCTGGAAACCCCTCTGTCGGTTCTGTACTGGAGCCTGGGTGAATTGCTGTTGGAAGGCCTGGGCTTGGGGCGCCAATGGCCTCGGGTACTGCTGTTGCTGCTGCTGCTGGACTGGAACTGGGGCTAGTCCTCTCACCGAAGAACTAGAAAGGTTGGATGATGATGGACCTCCCCTATTCGGGCAGGTCCCTATCTGGTGGTCTGCTCCTCCACAAGCCAGGCACAATCCCTGTGCCCTGCGACAGTCTGCCACCACATGCCCTGGCTTACCGCAATAAGAATATCCCATCGCAGAATTCTGCTTCTGCTTCTGCTGCTGTGGGTACGTCGGGGTCGAATGCTGAACCGACGTTACTAAGGTCGCCCGCCTCGGAGTTCCAATGGTCAATCCCTTAGCTGCCGGGGCTGGAGCTGATGATTGGTACATCTGACTGTGGGACCGCTTCCTACCTCCGGTCCTATCCACGATCCTCTGGGAGGTGTACTCATGCCTCCTAGCTGCTCTCAAGACTGCATCGAACGTCTGGTGCTCGAACTGCTCAACCGCCAACAAGATCTCCAAATGTAGTCCCTGCTGGAACCGCTGGGCCCTATCAAACTCAGTCGCCACCAAGGTGGGGGCAAACCTACTGAGTCTGGAAAACTCAGATGTATAACTGTCGACTGTTCTGCCTCCTTGCTTCAAGTTGGTAAATCTGGTCTGCAAGTCGTACCGAGCCACAGCATCGAAATACTTCGTCTGGAATCTCTCTCTAAATACTGCCCAAGCAATGGGTGCCACTAATCCCATGGCTTGCGCCGCCCACCAACTACGAGCCAAGTCCGACAACTGCAGGCGTACCATCGCCACCTTCTCATTCTCGGGTGTCCTAGCTGCTTCCAGAATCACCTCGGTATCCTGAAGCCATGCATTCGTGACAATCGCATCCTTGGTGCCGTCGAAGAAGGGAGGGTTCAAGCGCTTGAAACTGTTAGCCGCCTGATTCCCTGGATGTCCGTCTCTGTTTAGTGCATCATTAACTTCCTGGTGCAAGGCGTCGCCTCGACGATCTTGGGATGCAAGCAGTTCTCTGATAAGCCCTACCAAAGGTCCCTCATCCTGTCTAGCTGGTTGAACGGGCGGAGCTGCCTGAACTGGAGGTTCCGAGCCTCCGGGAAGCATAACTCGGGAGGCTACTCCAGAGTGCTGAGCTTGATCTTCTTGGCGCTGGGGTGCTTGCCGAGCTTCCTCTGGCTGGTTGGCAGGTCCGGGAGCAATGCCGCTGAAGAAGACGACATAGGGAACAATAAGAAAAGGACCAGGACGGATCAATGATACAAGCAATGTGATCAGGTCAAGATTCTCGGGGATTTGAAGATACGAGCAGAGTTCAATGGCGGATATTGATTGAGACATCTATTCGGTAAACCCTCACATTTTTTGAATGCTAAGACCTGCATGGGCCACCACTTAAACCATGTCACGCCCCAGAACTAGAATACTGGAGAGCGGGGGCGTACATAGCCAGCTACGTATATTGAAACAGAATACATCCCAACAATACGGTCACGGCTGTCTAGATATAAGGGTTTACTACAAGCCAGCAGTCTCTTAAGGTCAAGCCTATTGTCTCAATCTCAAGCAATTAACAGAGTTACAAGATGTTAGAGCATCAAATATATATAAGGCGTCCCAAATATTACATATCGGATGATCATGAAGCTAGTCGTACAAAATGATAGGACTAGCAAGAGTTCGGTCATACATGATCAACCCTAGGATTTGTTAATCATGTTTACAGCCCGTAGGCAGACAGTAAGTAAATGTGCATCGAGCTAACAGGTGCTCGTCGGCTAAACGCCTCAAAAGAATAAATTTACATATAAGTGGGTGAAACAAAAAGGGAAAACCCACTCGTAGCCCGGGTTCCGTCTAGTGTTCACCATTGGGCTGGAAGCTTGGTAGATCCTCAAAAGCTGCTCCAAAATTTGGCCACACAAAACCAGCTGGGTCAAACCCCGGAAAGAGCAAGTGCCACAAGGAGGACACAAATAAGAACAAAAGCCAGCATATCAGAACATAAAGAATAAAAGAAAAGTACAAGTAATAAAAGTACACAGAGCGATAAACGACTAGAGACGTGAAACCATTCCGGGAGCCAGGTTACAATCCTTAAACCAAACAAGGACCGGGATTGTACCCCTTCGCCTGAATAGCTCACTATCTCTACCCATTTATCGTTAGAGATAAGTAAAACAATCATGATCAAGGGTTCCAGGTATAGGGGCTAGACAAGACTTAGACAGAGCAGGACACCATTCATTCACAATCGGCCAAGACAAGACAAGTGGATTGCACAAGCAAGCAAGCAGGAGCACCCACGGTGTCAAGTTGATTATACGAGTCAAGTTACAAGTTACAAGTCAAGTCAGGAGTGCACCGCCACGGGCCACTATCAAGTTATCAAGATAAATCATGTCAGGGTACTTGTCAGGAGCGCACCACGATGGGCCACTATCATGTCAGGTTGGTCATGTCAGGGGTGCACCACTACGGGTCACTGTCGTGTTATGCTAGTTCCTTGCCATACCAAGCCATGTACAATAGTCATTCCAAACATATTAAGTAAAATCAGTTCATGACAAAAGGCGTAAGGATATAAAATGGATGTAAAATATCTAATAAAATATCAATATACAGGGCTATAGAAGAGCCAAGCTTAAGGAAAAATAAAACCAAATCTCCATGGTTGGACAGATTGTGCAAGGGGTCAGGGGGTTGGATTGCGCAGGGTGTCAGCTGCGCAGGGTTGGGGTGGGGCAGGAATAGTTGGCGCAGGCTGTAAAGTGCGCAGACTTAGACTGCACAGGCAATGGATGGCGCAGGATGCAGACTGCGCAGGCAATGGATTACGCAGGAGTAGACTGCGCAGGAGTGGATTGCGCAGGATGCAGACTGCGCAGGCAATGGATTGTACAGGAGCAGACTGCGCAGGAGTAGATTGCGCAGGGGTGGTTGGCACATGGGGCTGAGCGCAGTTCACCATGGGGCAAGCTGCGCGGTTGGCGCTGCGCTAAAGAGCGCAGGCCGCGAGGGGATGCGCAGTCCAGCACTGCGCTAAAGAGCGCAGGCTGCAGTCTGCTACTCCAGGCCGAGAAGAACACCAAGAACACAAAAAAAAATCAAATTATCATATCTTTGTCAAATCAAAGCCAAATCTAGATTTTCAAAGGTCTAACTTGAGTAAAATTGAATTCTCTTCCACATGGAAGCATCAAAACCCACAAAAATCCAACCAAACTAGATCAAAACCATAGAAATCCGAAAATTGTTAAAACCTAGATCTAGAACAAAGGAGACTCCAAATCACAAAATGTTAAGTTCTAATGTTGATCACCATGGCCTAATCTAGCTAATGAATAAATAAAATATGGTTCTCATGTGGTGGCAAGGTGCACTTGCCTATGGGTGTTGGTGTTGTGTAGAGGAAGAAAGAAGAAGAAGACAGAGGAATAAATGAGAGAATTATGGAGGAGAGAGAAAAGTAGGTAGAGTTTTAATGAGGGTGGGTTGTGTTGTGTTGAGGGTGGAGTGTAGGTTAAAGTATTCCAATGCATGTTAAACCAAACCAAACCAACCCAATCCAATTAAAATCGAGCCATGTCAAAATCCAAAATACGAGAAATACCGAAATTCCACAAGTTAAGAAAAATAAAAATACATGCCAAAATCCAGATACGAGTATAAATACAAAATACTGGAAATACGGAAATGAGGGTGACAGTGATTCTAGCTGAAATATTGTAAAAACGAGAATAGATGGATGATTCTAATTGTAATGGGGTAGAGTAGGTGTATATTGTTGAAACCGAGTATAGATGTGTAATTATATCCGAAATACAGTTACAAAAGCGGATTACATTAGTTGAAACAAGTGCGAAATATGATTTTTAACAAAAATAAGGTATCAAATACTCGTAGAATTGTCAAAATGAGTATAAATGAGTGATTCTAACTGATATATGGTATAGAATGCGCGTACAATGTCAAAAGCGAGTATTAGATGGGTAATTAAGTATAACCGAAATATGTTATAAAATATGAATGAAATTGTGAAAACTAGTATAGATTGGTGATTCTAGCCAGTGTGGTATAGAAATGAGAATAGATGGGTGATTGTAATTAAAATATGGTGTAGAATGGGCGTAGATTGGTAAAATTGATTAAAGATGCATGATTCTAATCGAAATACTATAAAAAAATGTAGCCTAGATTGTCGAAAACAAGTACGAAATGTGATTCCTAACCGAAATAAGGTATCAACTGCACATAAAATTGTGAAAACGAGTAGAAGTAAGTGATTCTAACTAAAATACAATATAAATTGAGCGTACAATGATGAAAAATGAGTAAATAACTGGTAATTAATTATAACATAAATATGGTATAAAACATGTGTGGAATGGTAGAAACACGTATAGGTTAGTGACTCTAGAATCACCTATCTATTCTCGTTTTCCTAATTCTATTCATATTTGATACCATATTTCAGCTAGAATCACTAATAAATACTTGGTTTCACCATTACAACATGTTTTATACCATATTTTAGTTTAACTAATTACATAATAAATACCCGTTTTCATTATTGTACGCTCATTATATACTATAATTCAGTTAGAATCACTCATTTATACTAGTTTTAACCATTCTACGAGCATATGTTGTCTTATTTCGGTTAGAAATCATATTTATGTACAAGTTTCCACCAATCGATTAGAATCACATATCTATTCTCGTTTTTACCATTCTACGCCCATTTTATACCATATTTTGGCTACAATCACCCATCTGTACTCGTTTTCACCCTTCCATGCCTGCTTATACATATTTTGGTTACTATTAATTACACATCTAAATACTCATTTTCATCATTGTACATTCATTTTATACCAAACTTCAATTACAATCACTCACTTATAGTCATTTTTACCCTTCTACGAGTATTTGATACCTTATTTCGGATATAATTCATATTTCTGTACTCATTTCTACCAATCTATGTCACTTATCGTATTTTGGTTAGAATCACGCATCTAAACTCGGTTACACCAATCTACGCCCATTCTACAACATATTTCTATTAGAATCACCGATCTATTCTCATTTCACCATTCAACGTCTATTTTACACCATATGTTTGTTAGAATTACTCATATATACTCGTTTTCAGCATTCCACGCCTATTTTGTACCATATTTTGCTTATAATTAATTACCCATCTAATACTCATTTTTATCATTTTATACCATATTTTAGTTATAGTCACTCATTTATACTCGTTTACACCATTTTATGCGCATTTGATACCTTATTTCGGTTAGAAATTACATTTTTGTACTCGTTTTCGACAATCAATGCCACTTTTTTATCGTATTTCAGTTGAATCACGCATCTATACTCGGTTCACGAATCTACGCTCATTTAATGAGAATCACACACCTATTCATGTTTTCACCATTCTACGCCCTTTTACACCATATTTTGGCTAGAGTCACTAACCTATACTTGTTTTTACCATTCTACACAAGTTTTATACCATATTTTTGTTATAATTAATTACCTATCTAATAATTGTTTTCATTATTGTACGCTCATTTTATATTGTATTTTAGTTAGAACACTTACTTATACTCGTTTTGTCACGACCCACACCCACTGTGAGGGCACGAGACGTAACAACGCCCAGCCTACGCCGCAGTGTCGGCGGTAGAATGCTGTCATAGGTCACAACATCTAATAGATAAAAGTAATAAACAGTTATACTCCCTGAATAGGGGTGACATAATAGAATATATCTCAATCACAACTAAGGTAGAACATGATGAAGATAGATAGATAATATCCAGAATGGAAGCACAGAAATACAATCCAGAGTTCTATGTGTCTAAAATAAATACATATCCCAAAATATCTCAGAATCTATATACAGTGATCCAGAAAAGTAAAGACATCCTAGTCTAAGGAGTCATCCACTGCTAGTAGGTCCAAGTCACTAGTGATGTCTAATGCTGCACCAAGAGGGGTAGACACCAGAGCCTCAGCATTCTCTGTAAAATTTTCAACAGGTTCAGTCATGACGGGAGCGAGTACAGTACATCTCAACAAAATCATAACCGGTTAGGAAATATAAACATGCTAGAGAGTAAGATACAGGATCTGAAGAAATAATATGATAAAAAGAGAGAGATTGTAAGTAAATAGCTACAATATATAGAGAACTAACAGTGCTAGTAATTCAGAGCACAAGATGGTTATATAGACGGCACGATGTTGTACACAAGTAATCTACAGAGGTTTGTACACGAGTAATCTACTGGATTGAATACATAACCACTTCCACTCCCCCGTCCCAATCAATACACAAGGATCCAGCTACGTTATGTTATTGTACACGAAGGTCATGTGAATACATGATTATACACGATTCACATGTTTCGTACACGAATGTAATAAATACAAAGAGTACACGATGTTCCTGATAAAGTACACGAACACGAATACCCGATGTATCCGCTAAGGGGGATAACATCGCACAACCAGATCCATATAGTACTAATCCGTGTTTCCAACATATCAGCATCATGTAAAGTAATCTAAAGCAGGAATATAATCCTAAACAAGATATAAAATGATCAGAGAATGTACTCGCCTGTAACCTGAGAGTCTGGAGAATATATATACTGTCCGAGGAGTGGTGTCTGACTCCTATTAGAACAGCACAAGTCACAACAAGTCCAGAATGATAAGAAGATGCACTACTATGCATTCTACATGAATCTAGGACAATCTAGACCAAAGTCAACTCTTGGTCAACTCTGGTCAACCCTAAAGTCAAACTAGGTCAACCAAGTCAAACCTAAGTCAAACTAGTCTAACTAGTCTATTCTAGGTCTAACAAGCCATTCTAGGTTCTAACAAGACTAATCTAGGCTTACTAGGCAATATCATGCCCTATAACAACCAAACCATAACATTACACACATGACAATATATCTATATTTAATACACATAAGGATATATTATAATCTAACTTAGAATATACACATATAGGCTATCTATATACATATCACCGAGACAACCATATTTATATATAATACATTATATCATATGGTATCACCCATACACTATATCATATATATATTAGCACACACTCATATATATAGGAACCTATATATATATATATATATATATATATATATATATATATATATATATATATATATATATATATAATAAAATATATATATATATATATATGTCTCAATTCATATATATGTATACATATGAAAAGAGAGAGGGGGGCACATGATATGTCCATGGGTGTGTGTGTGTGAAGACATGACATGTGTGTGGCAAAAAAGAGTACAAGAGTGTGTGATACATGGCATGTGTGAATACAAGAATGTGTGGGTGAGACATGTGTTTACTGTGTGTGAACAAATCCTGAAATCAGTATATGGCAAACCTGTACAACTATCAGTGAAGTACAAATTGTGTGACAGCGTCTAGGAAAAAGTCCAGTTCTAAATTAAGAACCCTTCTCAGATTTTAGGAAAAAAAACTGGAAGGCAGTGAATGATACATATGAATCTGTGAGTGTGTACAGGAATTATGAATAAAGAGTGATACATGTGTAGCAGTAAAGTGACTGGTTAAAGAAGGAATGTCAGTTCAGTATTTCAGAGATTACAATTCAGGTTATAGCTATTAACCAAGCTAAGGGAAGAACAGTTCAGGTTTTTGAAAAGGAAATAAACTCTCAGATTATGAAGGACTAACCATCATTCAACTATCAGTTATCAGCTATCCTACCCTCAATAAAACCAATTCGAATATGAATTTAACCATTTCAGTTCAGCCCATCTCAGGAAGTAAGGAAATCAGCATATTATCATTCATTCAAATCTCAATAGGAAAAATAGACTCTCAGGTATGTAGGAAATCCATTTCAGGTTTAGGAACAAAATCTCAGTAAAATGAATGAGGAATCTCATGTATCTATCAGTTGACAAAGAACATTGGATCAAACAAACTGTCAACTTCCCATACCCTCAACAAAACCAATTTAAATCAGTTAAACAATAGGAAAGGAAACAACATTCATTTAAATCACAGTTCAGTTATAATGGGAAGAAAACAGTGAATACATTTGTAATTTACAGAATTGGAAGGGAATCAATTCCCAGATTTTAAGACTAACAATCATTCATTCATTTACAGTTCAATAAGAAAAAAATCAGTACATGTTATATGTGAAAACTGGAATATGATCTCAGGTTAAATAGCATTCGAAAGGAAGGAAATCAGTTCAGGTAAGTCTTAAGGAAAACTGGAAATCAGTCTCAGTTTTGAAGAGGAAAGGAAATCAATGTATCAACATTTGAATCCCAATCAACATGTCAATATCCCATTCACAACACCAAGGCAAATTCGAATGCAGTAAACCTAGCTAAACATGAATTATAATATGTGGGGATAGTTTACAGTGTGAAACATTACATAAAACTGGGAATTTACAAGTTTATGAAATGGAGAATACTGAGTATCAGTGAAGGTTTCAGGAAACATGCCAATAGCCCAATTCGAAACCCAAATTCCAACATTAAACCCAATCCAAACATGTAACCTAATGTAACAGAGTTAATACATCATATTTAGGATCTAACTAACAATTAAAAACACAATTAGAAGCATTAAAAATCGAATTAAAACAGAAACCAATATCCAGTGCACTGAACCGCACAGTGCACCCACAGTGCATACACGAATGCGTGTCCGATACGACATAAGGGATCATGACACTTGACACACGTGATGTCAGTGGTCGCCCCTAGGTCTGTGTTGAATATCAAGTGTCGAAGTGGCGTGTCCAGCTCACAGTCAGCCCCGAGTAGCATGGGAGGGAAACTGTGCGTGCGTGCGAGTGAAATCAGCGTATCCGCGTGTCTGTGGGGACTCGACACGACACTAATACACGCTCAGAACACAGGAAACACGTAAGCGAGACTAAAACCCTAATTCCTATTCAAATAGAATCCTAAAATCAGGTCAAAATGCCATTTGGGGCATTTCGTCGAACACATTCATATATATGCTGATACGTGTCCGATACGGACACGTAAAGGACTCAAATTCTAGGGTTAGCTAATCCTACAGTTAGGTTAGGGCTAGGGCATCCTAGAAATGCATATAAACAGAAATTTCATGGTGAGGAATGGAATATACCTATTGATGAGCAAAGGCTCAAAATCCCCAAATGGAAATGGTTCCTCAAGCCACCAAAACTTTCCCAAATGTTTCCTTCCAGCAAATACTCAATACCAACAGCAAGTAGACTAAAATTAGGTCCTATTGCAATTGGTTTGGGGGAAAAACAAATTTAAATGGATTTTCTAGGGATGAGGGAAGATGGAGACTCACCTCTTTCCAAACTAGCAAATAATTTCTAAAGGGAGGCTAGCCCTAATTTCTAGGAGAGGATTAAATAGGGGAGAGGGGACCTAAGGTGGCTGCCATAGGCTAAATGGGCTAGGGTTTTACTAGGTTCACTTTGTTGGGTTGGGCCTTTAAGGCTTTAAGTCATAATAATGACTTGTGAAATCACAAGCCATATCTAGCCTAAACAATTCCTAATCTCTCCAAATAAGTTCTAATGAGTTAATCCTCACTAACTTAGGTCAAGCTATGGTTACTTAACCTAACCAAGTAGTAATGACCTAAGTTAGCTATCAGGGCAGTCTCCTAAGTCATCCTGAGTCAAAGTTAACTATAGCACTAAATCAATATATTAAAAATCACCAAAAATCATAATAATTATAATTAATAATAATAATTCCAAAATAATTCCAAAATTTTAAAAATAACCAAAATACCCTCATTTGGAAAACTGGGTGTTACAATCCTACCCACCTTAGAAAAATTTCATCCTCAAAATTAAGATGATCGTACCCCTTCTAGGTCAAACCCCCACAATCAAAGTCTCAGAAACCTATTTAAATCATACAGTTGGAAAGTGTAACCTATGGGGTCATGGCATGTAATATCAGTCTGGGGTCTCAACTAGTTACACCAACATGCTACAGTACTAGGCAATCACAAGGTATCAAAACATACAAGCAAGGGATGCATCAAATATTCTCAAAAAGGGATACTAAGGTTAGGTCAAAACTCACCTCCAGCTAGGTCTGAGAACTAGAACTCCCTCCTGGAAGCAGGGCCATGGTTGGGGCAGGTATATCAGGACAGTGCTGCATCCAGTGTGCAACTGACCCACAGATTAGGCACAATCCTAGTCTCTTTCTACAGAAGTTCCACTTGTGCCCAGACTTCTTACAGTTGGTACAGATAGGCTCTGGCTCAGCTGGCCTCTGCTGGACAGGAGATTGGGCTAGGTATGATGATATAGGCTGGATATATGGGTACTCCTCAAACTCTGGGTAGGACTGGGTACTGCTCCTCGCCCTCTTGGAGCTAGGCTCTCTTCCTGGAAGCACAGAGTCCCGCAGATGTAGCAACCTCTGGTACTGTTCCCTCATGGCCTCATCATGAACTCTCTGCGACTCCAACATCCTTTCTTGGAAATATTCAAACACCTGGGCTGCGTCAAGTAACAAACCTCCGGATAGTGCAGTATGGTGTACCATCTCAAGGGGTGGGGAAAGGCTCTCAGTCTCAGGTAAATCTGCAGCTCTCTCCTGAACGACAGGAGATGAAGGAAGACTCTCTGGCGAGGCTACCACCATCTCCTCAATTACAGGAGGTGCCACCACCCCCTGATCAGATAGAGGGATCACTACCTCCTGAATAATAGGAGGTGGAAGCACACTCTCAGTAGCTGCAGGTGCTCTCAGGCGACGGGCTCGGGTCATGGGTGCCATACTGGGAAGGATAAAAAACAACAATCATCAAGGCTGTACGGTAGTCTACTATCCTAGCTGAAAACTGGTAATTATCAAAAATAAAATAAGATAACTACTAATCATCTATAAAGGGGTACTATTTAAGAAAAATCAAAACCAAAAGTTTAAGGAACGAAAGTCAATAGCATTGAATCCAATCACAATATAATATATATAGAAGAGAGAGTGTTAGAGAGGGAAAAGCTGACATTATGTAAAGGTTATGTGGTTAGTGTGAAATATACATGAAAGTGTATAGGAGGATTTGAGTCTCAACTGTAGCTATCAAGTTACACTATTCATGTCATATTGGTTAAGCAGTCTACAAGGCACAAGCTATTTACTCATAACATGCATGGCTAACCATGTATATATGTATATCTATATGTATAGAGAGGTAAAGCTTTAATTATGCATCTACATACATTATAACATGTTTACAGAACTATATATATATCTATATAGCTATATGAACATAACATAGAGATGAAGGGTTAGGTTTTCATGGCAGTTGTGAACATTAGTGTAGAGTGTCAAGTGTAAATGGGTTAAATCTTGAAATGAAGGGTTCAATCATTCAGTTAGCTCAACATTACATATTAGATCTGAAATTGAACTACACATATTGAAAGCAATATAAAAAAAATGTTAACATGTATTCAGTTTTCAAGATTTTGGAGAAATTCGAACATCAAAACCAACTCAACGTTTACCACAACCACAACCTAACATGTAAGAGTATAAAACCTAACATTATATACCTACACACAACAATGTATACGGCTCAAAACATTACAATTTAAAACTATAATTTGAACTAAACACTTAGAATCCAAGGTTAAGGGTTTACTATGCATACAGTCTCAGATTTGACAAATTCAAACACAAAACTCAACCAATTTCTTTAAGAAATGAAACCCTGTATATAACATACATGTGTAGTGATGTAAGCAAAACTAATAACATGAAATTTAAATTTAATTTACAAAATTAATCTGGGAAACGGAGAACTAGTTACTGATACTGTACTATATTAGAATATTGGGATTTTGAGAAATTAACATCAAATATATTAATATGCATTTAGATAGGTTGGTAATCAAGTGTAGCATGCATACGTGTCAGCAAACATCTGTGTCCACTATATATATATTAGGGTAATACAAGAATTAATGGCAAGAAGAAAATAATGATAAAATCTGTTCTGCCTATCTGTTTAAAAAAAGGAACCATTTTGAAACCAGAGTTACAATATCAAATCTAAGTCAAAGTCTAGCAAAATCATTGATTCATTGTATTAGGAAGAAATTTATAGAAAAAGTTAAACAAGGTTCATAATAACAGCTAAGCTACTCCTACTCATACTCCTATTCCTAAGTTAAATGATGATGGAAACAATTTATAATAACTGGAATGAAGATAGAGACGATATATTTAAGAACCTTTCCAAGATACAATCTGATAATCATATGCGTCTGTCCAAAATCATGATACTCAGAATCCTTGCCACGCTAGTAAGCAAGGCTGCGATAAACGGTAGAGTCCATAACAGGGGCATGCACCTCTATAATCATGTCCTCTGGAATTCTCGCTATGCCGACTAGTATAGCTGCGAGAAATTCCAAATCTCATAACCAAGATACGTACATCCGAAGTCAGGTCTCTATGTTTCCGCCACGCCAGCTAATATAGCTGCGATAAACTCTAGGTTCCATAACCAAGTAGACGTTTATTATCCCCGTTATTCCGTCAACATATGTTATCAGAAGGTACCGCAACTCATGCCATAAAATTCATCTCGATAGGAAAATCAAAATCAACAACGATTCATCAAATCAAATTCAATAATCAAGGAGTGAGAGCGAACAAAACAAGGGTAAGGATTTTAAATTGAAGTTTAAATAAGATTCTCAAGGGTCGTCCCAGGAATCTTTCAAGGAATCATAACTGTGATTGAGTACCCTCAAAAAAAATATATCCTAATCCTACTGCAGGCTGTAGTGATACTCTAGTTCGAATACCACTACATAAACTCGACCTGCATGGGCCACCACTAAAAATATGTCACAACCCGCACCCACTGTGAGGGCACGAGACGTAACAACGCCCAGCCTATGCCGCAGTGTCGGCGGTAGAACGCTGTCCTAGGTCACAACATCTAACAGATAAAGGTAATAAAAAGTTATACTCCCCGAATGGGGGTGACATAACAGAATATATCTCAATCACAACTAAGGTATAACAGGATGAAGATAGATAGATAATATCCAGAATGGAAGCACAGAAATACAATCCAGAGTTCTATGTGTCTAAAATAAATACATATCCTAAAATATCTCAGAATCTATATACAGTGATCCAGAAAAGTAAAGACATCCTAGTCTAAGGAGTCATCCACTGCTAGTAGGTCCAAGTCACTAGTGATGTCTAATGTTGCACCAAGAGGGGTAGATACCAGAGCCTCATCATTCACTGTAAAATTTTTAACAGGTTCAGTCAGGACGGGAGCGAGTACAGTACATCTCAATAAAATCATAACCGGTTAGAAAATATAAACATGCTAGAGAGTAAGATACATGATCTGAAGAAATAATATGATAAAAAGAGAGAGACTATAAGTAAATAGCTACAATATATAGAGAACTAACAGTGCTAGTGATTCAGAGCACAAGATGGTTATGTAGACGGCACGATGTTGTACACGAGTAATCTACAGAGGTTTGTACACGAGTAATCTACTAGATTGAATACATAACCACTTCCACTCCTCCGCCCCAATCAATACACAAGGATCCAGCTACGTTATGTTATTGTACACGAAGGTCATGTGAATACATGATTATACACTTGTACATAAATTTGATTTCTACCGAAATAAGGCTGCAAATGCTCGTAGAATGGTTAAAAATAACATAAGTGAGTGATTCTAACTAAAATATGGTACATAATAAGCGTACAATAATAAAAACGAGTATTTAATGTGTAACTAATTATAACCCAAATAGTATAAAATATGTTGTAAGGCTGAAACGGAGTATTTATGTGTGACTCTAGCTGAAATATGATGTAAATATGCATAGAATGGTTAAAATGAGAATAGATGGGTGGTTCTAATTGAAATATGGGATAGAATTGGTGTAGATTAGTGAAACCGAGTATAGATGTATAATTTAACCGAAATACACTTACAGAAGTAGTGTAGATTAGTGTAAACAAGTACATAAATGTGATTTTTAACAAAAATAAGATATCAAATACTCGTAGAATGGTAAAAACGACTATAAATGAGTGATTCTAACTAATATATGGTATAAAATGAGCGTACAACAATAAAAACGAGTATTAGGTGGGTAATTAATTATAACGGAAATATGATATAAAATATGTGTGGAATGGTAAAAACGAGTAAAGGTTAGTGACTCTAGTGTAAAAGGGTGTGTGATTCTCATTGAATGAGCATAGATTGGTAAAATCGAGTATAGATGCATAATTCTAACTGAACGAAATACGATAAAAAAGTGGCATTGAATGTCGAAAATGAGTACAAAAATGTGATTTTTAACCGAAATTAGATATCATATGTGCATAAAAAGGTGAAAACGAGTATTAATTAGTGACTATTAATGAAATATGGTATAGAATGATAAAAATGAGCATTATATAGTAATTAATTATAAGCAAAATATTGTACAAAACAGGTGAGGAATGCTGAAAACGAGTATATATAAGCCATTCTAACAAAAATATGGTGTAAAATGGACATTGAATGGTGAAAATGAGAATAGATTGGTGATTCTAATAGAAATATGTTATAGAATGTGCCTAGATTGGTGTAACTGAGTTTAGATGCGTAAGTCTAACCAAAATACGGTAAGTGACATAGAGTGGTGGAAATGAATACATAAATGTAATTTATATCGGAAATAAGATATCAAATGCTCGTAGAACGGTGAAAACGAATACAAATGAGTGATTATAATTAAAATATGGTATAGAATGAACGAACAATAATGAAAACAAGTATTAGATGTGTAATAAATAATAACCAAAATATGGTATAAAATAGGCATTGAATGGTAAAAACGTGTACAGATGGGTGACTGTAACCGAAACATGGTGTAAAATGGGCACAGAATGGTAAAAATGAGAATAGCCATATGATTGTAATCGATTGGTGGAAACTTGTACATAAATATGATTTCTACCAAAATACGGCTGCAAATGCTCGTAGAATGGTTAAAAAAAGCATAAGTGAGTGATTCTAACTAAAATATAGTATATAATAAGCGTACAATAATAAAAATGAGTATTTAATGTGTAACTAATTATAACCCAAATAGTATAAAATATGTTGTAAGGGTAAAACGAAGTATTTATGTGTGATTCTAGCTGAAATATGGTGTAAATATGCATAGAATGGTGAAAACGAGAATAGATGGGTGATTCTAATTGAAATATAGGAAAGAATAGGTATAGATTTGTGAAACCGAGTATAGATGTGTAATTCTAACCGAAACACACTTACAAAAGTTGTGTAGATTAGTGAAAACAAGTACATAAATGTGATTTTTAACGGAAATAAGATATCAAATACTCGTAGAATGGTGAAAACGAGTATAAATGAGTGATTCTAACTAATATATGGTATAAAATCAGCGTACAATAATGAAAACGAGTATTAGGTGGGTAATTAATTATAACGGAAATATGGTATAAAATATGTGTGGAATGGTAAAAACGATTAAAGGTTAGTGACTCTAGTGTAAAAGGGTGTGCGATTCTCATTGAATGAGCATAGATTGGTGAAACCGAGTATAGATGCATAATTCTAACCGAACGAAATACAATAAAAAAAGTGGCGTTGAACGTCAAAAATGAGTACAAAAATGTGATTTCTAACCGAAATAAGATATCATATGCGCATAAAATGGTGAAAACGATTATAAATTAGTGACTATAATTGAAATATGGTATAGAATGATAAAAATGAGCATTATATGGGTAATTAATTATAAACGAAATATAGTACAAAATAGGTGAGGAATGCTAAAAACGAGTATATATGAGTAATTCTAACAAAATATGGTATAAAATGGACGTTGAATGGTGAAAATGAGAATGGTGATTCTAATAGAAATATGTTGTAGAATGGACGTAGATTGGTGTAACTGAGTTTAGATGCGTAAGTCTAACCAAAATACGATAAGTGACATAGAGTGGTGGAGATGAATACAGAAATATGATTTTATATCCGAAATAAGGTATCAAATGCTCGTAGAAGGGTGAAAAAGAGTATAAATGAATGATTCTAAATAAAATATGGTATAGAATGAACGTACAATGATAAAAATGAGTATTAGATGTATAATAAATAATAACCAAAATATGGTATAAAATAGGCATGGATGGTGAAAAGGAGTATAGATGGGTGATTGTAGCCGAAATAGGGTGTAAAATGGGCTTAGAATGGTAAAAACGAGAATAGCCATGTGATTCTAATTGATTGGTGAAAACTTGTACATAAATTTGATTTCTACCGAAATAAGGCTGCAAATGCTCGTAAAACGGCTAAAAATAGCATAAGTGAGTGATTCTAACTGAAATATGGTATATAATGAGCATACATTAATAAAAAAGAGTATTTAATGTGTAATTAATTATAACCCAAATAGTATAAAATATGTTGTAAGGGTGAAACGGAGTATTTATGTGTGATTCTAACTGAAATATGGTGTAAAATATGCATAGAATGGTGAAAACGAAAATAGATGGGTGATTCTAATTGAAATATGGGATAGAATAGGTGTAGATTGGTGAATCCGATTATAGATGTGTAATTCTAATCAAATACACTTGCAAAAGTAGTGTATATTAGTGGAAACAAGTACGAAAATGTGATTTTTAAAGAAAATAAGATATCAAATACTCGTAGAATTATGAAAACGAGTATAAATGAGTGACTCTAACTGATATATGGTATAGAATGAGCGTACAATGACGAAAACGAGTATTAGATGGATAATTAAGTATAACTGAAATATGTTATAAAACATGAATGAAATGGTGAAAACTAGTATAAATTGGTAATTCTAGCCGGTGTGGCGTAGAATAGTAAAAATAAGAATAGATTGGTGATTCTAATTGAAATAATGTGTAGAATGGGCGTAGATTGGTAAAATCGAGTAAAGATACGTGATTCTAATCAAAATACTGTTAAAAAAAGTTTCGTAGATTGTCGAAAACGAGTACGAAACATAATTTTTAACCGAAATAAGGTATCAAATGCACATACAATGATGAAAACGAGTATAACTAAGTGATTCTAACTATAATAAAATATAAAATGAGCGTATAATGATGAAAATGAGTAGTAGCTGGGTAATTAACTATAACAAAAATATGGTACAAAATATGTGTGGAATGGTAAAAACAAGTATAGGTTAGTGACTCTGGCCAAAATATGGTGTAAAAGGGCGTAGAATGGTGAATCGAGAATAGGTGGATGATTCTCATTGAATGAGCATCGATTGGTAAAATCGAGTATAGATGCGTGATTCAAACCGACATACGATAAAAAAGTGGTGTTGATTGTTGGAAACGAGCATAAAAATGTGATTTCTAACCGAAATAAGGTACCAAATGCACAATAAATGATGAAAACGAGTATAAATGAGTGATTATAACTGAAATATGGCAGAGAATGGTAAAAATGAGTATTAGATGGATAATTAATTATAAGTGAATTATGGTATAAAATAGTTGTGGAATGGTAAAATGAGTATATATGAGTAATTCTAACAAAAATATGGTGTAAAATGTAGGTATAATGCTGAAAATGAGAATAGATTGGTGATTCTAATCGAAATATGTTGTAGTATGGGCATAGATTGGTGCAATCGAGTTTAGATGCATGATTCTAACCGAAATATGGCAAGTGCCATATATTTGTGGAAATGAGTACGGAAATGTGATTTATATTCGAAATAAGATATCAAATGCTCGTAGAAGGGTGAAAACGAGCAAAAATTATTTTAACAAAAATATGGTATAGAATGAACGCAATGATGAAAACGAGTATTAGATGTGTAATAAATAATAAACGAAATACAGTAACGAAAATATGGTATAGAATGAACGTACAATGATGAAAACGAGTATTAAATGTGTAATAAATAATAAATGAAATATGGTATAACAGAAATATGGTATAGAATGAACGTACTAAGATGAAAACGAGTATTAGATGTATAATATATAATAACCAAAATATGGTATAAAATCAGAATGGAATGGTGAAAACGAGTACAGATGAATGATTGTAGCCGAAATACGGTATAAAATGGACGTAGAATGGTGAAAACAAGAATAAACATGTGATTCTAATCGATTGGTGGAAACTTGTACACAGATTTAATTTCTAACCAAAATAAGGCTGCAAATGCTCGTAGAATGGTTAAAAATAGCATAATTGTGTGATTCTAACTGAAATATAGTATATAATGATCGTACAATAATAAAAATGAGTATTTAATGTGTAATTAATTATAACCCAAATAGTATAAAATATGTTATAAGGGTGAAACGGAGTATTTATGTGGGATTCTAGCTGAAATATGGTATAAAATATGCATGAAATGGTGAGAACGAGAATAGATAGGTGATTCTAATAAAAATATGGGATATAATAGGTGTAGATTGGTAAAACCGAGTATACATGTGTAATTCTAATCGAAATACACATACAAAAGTGGTGTAGATTAGTAGAAGCAAGTACAGAAATGTAATTTTTAACGAAAATAAGATATTAAATACTCGTAGAATTATGAAAACGAGTATAAATGAGTGACTCTAACTGATATATGGTATAGAATGAGCATACAATGACGAAAATGAGTATTAGATGGGTAATTAAGTATAACCGAAATATGTTATAAAACATGAATGAAATGGTAAAAACTAGTATAGATTGGTGATTCTAGCCGGTGTGGCGTAGAATAGTAAAAATAAGAATAGATTGGTGATTCTAATTGAAATAATGTGTAGAATGGGCGTAGATTGGTAAAATCGAATAAAGATACGTGATTCTAATCAAAATACTGTTAAAAAAAGTGTCGTAGATTGTCGAAAACGAGTACGAAACATGATTTCTAACCGAAATGAGGTATCAAATACACATACAATGATGAAAATGAGTATAAGTAAGTTATTCTAACTATAGTAAAATATAAAATGAGCGTATAATGATGAAAATGAGTAGTAGTTGGATAATTAACTATAACAGAAACATGGTACAAAATATGTGTGAAATGGTAAAAAACGAGTATAGGTTAGTAACTCTAGCCAAAATATGGTGTAAAAGGACATAGAATGGTGAATCGAGAATAGGTGGGTGATTCTAATTGAATGAGCATAGATTGGTGAAACCGAGTATAGATGCGTGATTCAAACAAAAATATGAAAAAAAAGTGGTGTTGATTGTCGGAAACGAGTATAAAAATGTGATTTCTGACAGAAATAAGGTATCAAATGCACATTAAATATTGAAAACGAGTATGAACGGGTGATTATAACTGAAATATGATAGAATGATAAAAATGAGTATTAGATGGGTAATTAATTATAAACGAAGTATGATATAAAATAGGTGTAGAATGCTAAAAATGAGTATATATGAGTAATTCTAGCAAAAATATGATGGTGTAATCGAGTTTAGATGCGTGATTCTAACCGAAATATGTTGTAGAATGGGCATAGATTGGTGTAATCGAGTTTAGATGCGTGATTCTAACCGAAATACGACAAGTGGCATATATTTGTGGAAATGAGTACAGAAATGTGATTTATATCCGAAATAAGGTATCAAATGCTCGTAGAAGGATGAAAACGAGTATAAATGAGTGATTCTAATTGAAGTATGGTATAGAATGAACGTACAATGATGAAAAGCCAAGGAATGGTGAAAATAACTACAGATGGGTGATTGTAGCCGAAATATGGTGTAAATGGACGTAGAATGGTGAAAATGAGAATAGACATGTGATCCTAATCGATTGGTGGTGTACATAAATTTGATTTCTAACAAAAATAGGGCTACAAATGCTCGTAGAATATTTAAAAATATTATAAGTGAGTGATTATAACAGAAATATGGCATATAATGAGTGTACAGTGATGAAACCGGGTATTTAATATTAATTACCTATAACCGAAATATGATATAAAACACGTTGTAATGGTGAAACCGAGTGTTTATGTGTGATTCAAGTTAAAATATGGTATAAAATATGCATAGAATGGTGAAAATGAGAATATATGAGTGATTGTAATTGAAATATGGGGTATAATAGGTGTAGATTAGAGTAACCGAGTGTAGATGTGTTTCTAACCGAAATACAGTTACAAAAGTGGTGAAGATTAGTGGAAACAAGTACAAAAATGTGATTTTTAACGAAAATAAGATATCAAATACTCGTAGAATTGTGAAAACGAGTATAATTGAGTGATTCTAACTGATATATGGTATAGAATGAGCACACAATGACAAAAACGAGTATTAGTTGGGTAATTAAGTATAACAAAATATGTTATAAAACGTGAATGAACTGGTGAAAACTAGTATAGATTGGTGATTCTAGCCGGTGTGGCATATAATACTGAAAATGAGAATAGATGGGTGATTCTTATTGAATATGGTATAGAATGAGCGTAGATTCGTGAAATCGAGTAAAGATACATGATTCTAATCGAAATATGATAAAAAAGTTGTGTTGATTGTCGAAAACGAGTACAAAAATGTAATTTTTAACCGAAATAAGGTATCAAATGCGCAAAAAATGGTGTAAACGAGTACAAATGAGTAGCTATAACTGAAATATGATATAAAATAATAAAAATGAGTATTAGATGGGTAATTAATTATAAGGAAAATATGATACAAAATAGGTGTGGAATGCAGAAAACGAGTATATATGAGTAATTCTAGCAAAAATATGGTGTGAAATGGACGTTGAATGGTGCAAACAAGAATAGATTGGTGATTCTAATAGAAATATGTTGTAGAATGGGCGTAGATTGGTATAACCAAGTTTAGATGCGTAATTCTAACCAAAATACGGTAAGTGGCATAGATTGGTGGAAATGAGTTTTATATTCGAAATAAGGTATCAAATGTTCATAGAAGGGTGAAAACGAGTATAAATGAGTGATTATTATTGAAGTATGGTTTAGAATAAATGTACAATGACGAAAACGAGTATTTAGATATCTAATTAATAATAACAGAAATATGCTATAAAACAGGCATGGAATGGTGAAAACGAGTACAAATGGGAGATTGTAGCCGAAATATGGTATAAAATGGGCGTAGAATGGTGAAAACGAGAATAGATATGTGATTCTAATCAATTGGTGGAAACTTGTACATAAATGTGATTTCTAACCAAAATAAGGCAGCCTATGATCGTAGAATGGTTAAAACTAGTATAAATGAGCGATTCTAACTGAAATATGATATATAATAAGCGTGCAATGATGAAAATGGGTATTTACTGTGTAATTATTTATAACCAAAATATGGTAAAAAAATATGTTATAACGGTGAAACCAGTATTTATGAGTGATTCTAGCAGAAATATGGTATATAATATGCATAGAATCGTGAAAACGAGAATAAATGGGTGATTCTAATCAAAATATGGGATAGAATAGGTATAGATTGGTGAAATTGAGTATAGATGTATAATTCTAATTGAAATACAGTTACGAAAGTGGTGTAGATTAGTGGAAACAAGTACAGAAATGTGATTTTTAACGAAAATAAGATGTCAAATACTCGTAAAATTGTGAAAACGAGTATAAATGAGTGATTCTAACTGATATAGGGTATAGAATGAGCGTACAATGACAAAAAGGAGTATTAGATGGGTAATTAAGTATAACTAAAATATGTTATAAAACGTGAATGATCTGGTGAAAACTAGTATAGATTGGTTATTCTAGTCGGGGTGGCATAGAGTAGTAAAAATGAGAATAGATGGGTGACTCTAATTGAAATATGGTGTAGAATGTGCGTAGATTGGTTAAAGATACGTGATTCTAATCGAAATATTGTATAAAAAAAGGTATCAAATGCACAAAAAATGGCGAAAATGAGTATAAGTAAGTGTTCTAGCTAAAATACAAAATAAAATGAGCGTATGATGATGAAAACGAGTATTAGATAGGTAATTAATTATAAGAAAAATATGGTATAAAACATGTGTCGAATAGTAAAAACAAATATAGGTTAGTTAGTGACTCTAGCCAAAATATGGTGTAAAAGGCGTAGAATGGTGAAAACGTGAATAGGTGTGTGATTCTCATTGAATGAGCATAGATTGGTGAACCGAGTATAGATGCGTAATTCAACCGAAATACGATAAAAAAGTAGCGTTGATTGTCGAAAATGAGTACAAAAATGTGATTTCTAACAGAAATAAGATATCAAATGCACATAAAAATGGTGTAAACGAGTATAAATGAGTGACTATAATTGAAATATGGTATAAAATGATAAAATGTGTATTAAATGGATAATTATAAGCAAAATATGGTACAAAATAGGTGTGGAATGCTGAAAACGAGTATATATGAGTAATCTAGGAAAAGTATGGTGTAAAATGGACGTGAATGGTGAAAATAAGAATAGATTGGTGATTCTAACAGAAATATGTTGTAGAATGGAGTAGATTGGTGTAACCGAGTTTAGATGCGTGATTCTAAATGTGATTTATATCCAAAATAAGGTATCAAATGCTCGTAGAAGAGTGAAAACATGTATAAATGAGTTATTCTAATTGAAGTATGGTATAGAATGAACGTACAATGATGAAAACGAGTATTTAGATGTGTAATTAATAATAACCAAAATATGTTTAAAAAGGCATGGAATGGTAAAAACAAGTACAGATGAGTGATTGTAGCCAAAATATGGTGTAAAATGGGCACATAAGGGTGAAAACTAGAATAGATATGTGATTCGAATCGATTGTGGAAACTTGTACATAAATGTGATTTCAAACCGAAATAAGGCAGCATATACTCGTAGAATAGTTAAAACTAGTATAAATGAGTGATTCTAACTGAAATATGGTATATAATGAGCGTACAATGATGAAAACGGGTAATTAATGTGTAATTAATTATAACCGAAATATGGTAGAAAACATGTTGTAATGGTGAAACTAAGTATTTATGCATGATTCTAGCAGAAATATGGTATCAAATATGCATAAAATGGTGAAAACGAGAATAGATGGGTGATTCTAACTGATAGAATATGGTGTAAATGGACGTTGAATGATGAAAATGAGAATAGATTGGTGATTCTAAAAGAAATATGTTCTAGCTAAAATATGGTATCAAATATGCAAAGAATGGTGAAAACGAGAATAAATGGTTGATTCTTATTGAAATATGGGGTAGAATGTGTAGATTGGTGAAACCGAGTAGAGATGTATAATTCTAGCCAAAATACAGTTACAAAAGTGGTATAGATTTGTAGAAACAAGTACAAAAATATGATTTTTAATAGAAATAAGATGTCAAATACTTGTAGAATTATAAAAACGAGTATAAATGAGTGATTCTAACTGATATATGGTATAGAATGAGCGTACAATGACGAAAGTGAGTATTAGATGGATAATTAAGTATAACCAAAATATGGTCTAAAACATGAATGAACTGGTGAAAACTAGTATAGATTCATGAAATCGAATAAAGATAAATTATTCTAATTGAAATATCGTAAAATAAAAGTGGCGTAGATTGTCAGAAACGAGTACAAAATATGATTTCTAACCGAAATAAGGTATCAAATGCACATAAAATGGTGAAAACGTGTAACACCCAGTTTTCCAAATGAGGGTATTTTGGTCATTTTTAAAATTTTGGAATTATTTTGGAATTATTATTATTAATTATAATTATTATAATTTTTGGTGATTTTTAATATATTGATTTAGTGCTATAGTTAACTTTGACTCAGGATGACTTAGGAGACTGTCCTGATAGCTAACCTAGGTCATGACTACTTGGTTAGGTTAAGTAACCTTAGCTTGACCTAATTTAGTGAGGATTAACTCATTAGAACTTATTTGGAAAGATTAGGAATTGTTTAGGCTAGAAATGGCTTGTGATTTCACAAGTCATTATTATGACTTAAAGCCTTAAAGGCCCAACCCAACCAAGTGAACCTAGTGAAACCCTAGCCCATTTCAGCCAATGGCAGCCACCTTAGGTCCCCTCTCCCCAATTTAATTCTCTCCTAGAAATTAGGGCTAGCCTCCCTTTAGAAATTATTTGCTAGTTTGGAAAGAGGTGAGTCTCCATCTTCCCTCATCCCTAAAAAATCTATTTTAATTCATTTTTCCCACAAACCAATTGCATTAGGACCTAATTTTAGTCTATTTGCTGTTGGTATTGAGTATTTGCAGGGAGGAAACATTTGGGGAAGTTTTGGTGGCTTGAGGAACCATTTCCATTTGGGGATTTTGAACCTTTGCTCATCAATAGGTATATTCCATTCCTCACCATAAAATTTTTATTTATTTGCTTTTCTAGGATGCCCTAGCCCTAACCTAACAGTAGGATTAGCTAACCCTAGAATTTGAGTCCTTTACGTGTCCATATCGGACACGTATCAGCATATATATGAATGTGTTCGACGAAATGTCCCAAAGGGCATTTTAACCTGATTTTAGGATTCTATTTGAATAGGAATTAGGGTTTTAGTCTCGCTTACGTGTTTCCTGTGTTTTGAGCGTGTATTAGTGTCGTGTCGAGTCCCCACAGACACGCGGACACGCTGATTTCACTTGCGCGCGCATACAGTCTCCCTCCCCTGCTACTCGGGGCTGACTGTGAGCTGGACACGCCACTTCGACACTTGAGATTCAACACAAACCTAGGGGCGACCACTGACATCATGTGTGTCAAGTGTTGCGAGCCCTTGTGTCATGTCGGACAGAATTCGTGCATGCACTGTGCGTGCACTGTGCGGTTCAGTGCACTGGATATTGGTTTCTATTTTAATTCGATTTTTAATGCTTCTAATTGTGTTTTTAATTGTTAGTTAGATCCTAAATATGATGTATTAACTCTGTTACATTAGGTTACATGTTTGGATTGGGTTTAATGTGGGAATTTGGGTTTCGAATTGGGCTATTGGCATGTTTTCTGAAACCTTCACTGATACTCAGTATTCTCCATTTCCCAAACTTGTAAATTCCTAGTTTTATGTAATGTTTCACACTGTAAACTATCCCCACATATTATAATTCATGTTTAGCTAGGCTTACTGCGTTCGAATTTGCCTTGGTTTTGTGAATGGGATATTGACATGTTGATTGGGATTCAAATGTTGATACATTGATTTCCTTTCCTCTTCAAAACTGAGACTGATTTCCAATTTTCCTTAAGACTTACCTGAACTGATTTCCTTCCTTTCGAATGCTATTTAACCTAAGATCATATTCCAGTTTTCACATATAACATGTACTAATTTTCCTCTTATTGAACTGTAAATGAATGAATGATTGTTAGTCTTAAAATCTGGGAATTGATTCCCTTTCAATTTTATAAATTACAAATTTATTCACTGTTTTCTTCCCATTATAACTGAACTGAGATTTAAATGAATGTTGTTTCCTTTCCTATTGTTTAACTGATTTAAATTGGTTTTTGTTGAGGGTATGGGAAGTTGACAGTTTGTTTGATCCAATGTTCTTTGTCAACTGATAGATATATGAGATTCTTCATTCATTTTACTAAGATTTTGTTCCTAAACCTGAAATGGATTTCCTACATACCTGAGAGTCTATTCTTCCTATTGAGATTTGAATGAATGATAATATGCTGATTTTCTTACTTCCTGAGATGGGCTGAAATGAAATGGTTAAATTCAAATTCGAATTGGTTTTATTGAGGGTAGGATAGCTGATAACTGATAGTTGAATGATGGTTAGTCCTTCATAATCTGAGTGTTTATTTCCTTTTCTAAAACCTGAACTGTTCTTCCCTTAGCTTGGTTAATAGCTATAACCTGAATTGTAATCTCTGAAATACTGAACTGACATTCCTTCTTTAACCAGTCACCTTACTGCTACACATGTATCACTCTTTATTTATAATTCCTGTACACACTCACAGATTCATATGTATCATTCACTGCCTTCCAGTTTCTTTTCCTAAAATCTGAGAAGGGTTCTTAATTTAGAACTGGACTTTTTTCTAGACACTGTCACACAATTTGTACTTCATTGATAGTTGCACAGGTTTGCCATATACTGATTTCAGGATTTGTTCACATGCAGTAAACACATGCCTCACCCACACATTCTTGTATTCACACATGCCATGTATCACACACTCTTGTACTCTTTTTTTCCACACACATGTCATGTCTTCACACACACACACACCCATAGACATATCATGTGTCCCCCTCTCTATTTTCATATGTATACATATATATGAATTGAGACATATATATATATATATATATATATATATATATATATATATATATATATATGAGTGTGTGCTAATATATATATGATATAGTGTATGGGTGATACCATATGATATAATGTATTATATATAAATATGGTTGTATGGGTGATATGTATATAGATAGCCTATATGTGTATATTCTAAGTTAGATTATAATATATTCTTATGTGTATTAAATATAGATATATTGTCATGTGCGTAATGTTATGGTTTGGTTGTTAGGGCATGATATTGCCTAGTAAGCATAGATTAGTCTTGTTAGAACCTAGAATGGCTTGTTAGACCTAGAATAGACTAGTTAGACTAGTTTGACTTAGGTTTGACTTGGTTGACCTAGTTTGACTTTAGGGTTAACCAGAGTTGACCAAGAGTTGACTTTGGTCTAGATTGACCTAGATTCATGTAAAATGCATAGTAGTGCATCTTCTTATCATTCTGGACTTGTTGTGACTTGTGCTGTTCTAATAGGAGCTAGACACCACTCCTCGGACAGTATATATATTCTCCAGACTCTCAGGTTACAGGCGAGTACATTCTCTGATCATTTCATATCTTGTTTAGGATTTATATTCCTGTTTTAGATTACTTTACATGATGCTGACACGTTGGAAACACAGATTAGTACTATATGGATCTGGTTGTGCGATGTTATCCCCCTTAGCGGATACATCGGGTATTCGTGTTCGTGTACTTTATCGGGAACATCGTGTACTCTTTGTATTTATTACATTCGTGTACAAAACGTGTGGCAATTCTCGTCCATTTTACACCATACTTTTCCTAGATTACTCATATATACTCGTTTTCAGCATTCCACACCTATTTTGTACCATAGTATCACATGGCAATTCTCGTTTTCACCATTCTACGTCCACCAATCGATTAGAATCACATGGCAATTCTCGTTTTCACCATTCTACGTCCATTTTACACCATATTTCGGCTACAATCATCCATCTGTACTCATTTTCACCATTTTATGCCTGTTTTATTCTATATTTCGGTTATTATTTATTACACATCTAATACTTTTTTTCATCATTGTACGTTCATTCTATACCATATTTCAATTAGAATCATTCATTTATACTCGTTTTCACCCATCTACAATAATTTGATACCTTATTTCGGATATAAATTACATTTATGTATTCATTTCCACCACTCTATGTCACTTGCCGTATTTTGGTTAGACTTACGCATCTAAACTCAGTTACACCAATCTACGCCCATTCTACAACATATTTCTATTAGAATCACCAATCTATTCTCATTTTCACCATTTAACGCCCATTTCACACCATATTTTTATTAGAATTGCTCATATATACTCGTTTTCAGCATTCCTCACCTATTTTGTACCATATTTCGCTTATAATAGATTGTCCATATAATAATCATTTTTATCATTCTATACCATATTTCAGTTATAATCACTAATTTATACTCGTTTTTACCATTTTATGCGCATATGATATCTTATTTCAGTTAGAAATCATATTTTTGTACTCGTTTCCGACATTCAATGCCACTTTTTTATCGTAATTCTTTTGGTTAGAATTATGCATCTATACTCGGTTTCACCAATCTATGCTCATTCAATGAGAATCACACACCCTTTTACACTAGAGTCACTAACCTTTACTCGTTTTTACCATTCCACACATATTTTATACCATATTTCTGTTATAATTAATTACCCACCTAATACTCATTTTCATCATCGTACGCTCATTTTATACCATATATTAGTTAGAATCACTCATTTATACTCGTTTTCACCATTCTACGAGTATTTGATATCTTAGTTCCATTAAAAATCATATTTATGTACTTGTTTCCACTAATCTACAGTACTTTTTTAAGTGTATTTCGGTTAGAATTACACATCTATACTCGATTTCACTAATCTACACCTATTCTATCCCGTATTTTAATTAGAATAACCCAACTATTCTCGTTTTCACCATTCTATGCATATTTATATCATATTTCAGCTAGAGTCACACATAAATACTCCGTTTCACCCTTACAACAAATTTTATACTATTTGGGTTATAATTAGTTACGTATTAAATATTCGTTTTTATTATTGTACGCTTATTATATACCATATTTTAGTTAGAATCACTCACTTATGCTATTTTTAACCATTCTACGAGCATTTGCAGCCTTATTTCGGTAGAAATCAAATTTATGTACAAGTTTCCACCAATCGATAAGAATCACATGGCAATTCTCATTTTCACCATTCTACGTCCATTTTATACCATATTTCGGCTACAATCACCCATCTGTACTCGTTTTCACCATTCCATGCCTGTTTTATTTCATATTTCGGTTATTATTTGTTACACATCTAATACTCGTTTTCATCATTGTACGTTCATTCTATACCATATTTCAATTAGAATCATTCATTTATACTCGTTTTTACCCTTCTACGAGAATTTGATACCTTATTTCGGATATAAATCATATTTATGTATTTATTTCCACCACTCTATGTCACTTACCGTATTTTGGTTAGACTTACGCATCTAAACTCAGTTACACCAATCTATGCCCATTCTATAATATATTTTTTCTTAGAATCACCAATCTATTCTCATTTTCACCATTCAACGCCCATTTTATACCATATTTTTGTTAGAATTACTCATATATACTCGTTTTCAGCATTCCACACATATCTTGAACCATATTTTGCCTATAATTAATTACCCATCTATTCTCGTTTCCTACATTCAACGCCACTTTTTACCGTATTTCGTTCGGTTAGAATTATGCATCTACACTCGGTTTCACCAATCTATGCTCATTCATTGAGAATCACACACCCTTTTACACTAGAGTCACTAACCTTTACTCGTTTTTACCATTCCACACATATTTTATACCATATTTTCGTTATAATTAATTACCCACCTAATACTCATTTTCATCATTGTACGTCCATTTTATACCTTATATTAGTTAGAATCACTCATTTATACTCGTTTTTCACCATTCTACGAGTATTTGATATCTTATTTTCGTTAAAAATCACATTTCTGTACTTGTTTCCACTAATGCACACCACTTTTGTAAGTGTATTTCGGTAAGAATTACGCATCTATACTCGGTTTCACTAATCTACACCTATTCTATCCCATATTTCAATTAGAATCATCCATCTATTCTCGTTTTCACCATTCTATGCATATTTTATACCATATTCAGCTAGAATCAACATAAATACTCTGTTTCACCATTATAACATATTTTATACCATATTTGGGTTATAATTAATTACACACTAAATACTCGTTTTCATTATTGTACGATCATTATATACTATATTTCAGTTAGAATCACTCACTTATACTATTTTTAACCCTTCTACGAGCATTTGCAGCATTATTTTGGTTAGATATGAAGTTTATGTACAAGTTTCCACCAATCGATTAGAATTGCATGCCTATTCTCGTTTTACCATTCTACGTCCATTTTATACCGTATTTTGGCTACAATCACCCATTTGTACTCATTTCACCATTTCTTGCCTATTTTATACCATATTTCGGTAATTATTTATTATACATCTAATACTCGTTTTCATCATTGTACGTTCATTCTAAACCATATTTCTGTTAGAATCACTCATTTTTACTCGTTTTCACCCTTCTATGAGCATTTGATACCTTATTTCGGATATAAATCACATTTATGTACTCATTTTCACAAATCTATCCCACTTGCCGTATTTCGGTTAGAATCACGTATCTAAACTCGATTACGCCAATGAACGCCCATTCTACAATATATTTCGATTAGAATCACCAATCTATTCTTATTTTCAGCATTCTACATATATTTTACACCATATTTTTGCTAGGATTACTCATATATACTCATTTTTAGCATTCCACACCTATTTTATACCATACTTCGCTTATAATTAACTACCCATCTAATACTCATGTTTATC
Organism: Iris pallida; assembly: GCA_029216955.1. Lineage (NCBI taxonomy): Eukaryota > Viridiplantae > Streptophyta > Magnoliopsida > Asparagales > Iridaceae > Iris > Iris pallida. Next base: position 5,191,447 of record JANAVB010005796.1, read on the forward strand.
ATTCTCTGCCTTATTTTAGTTATAATCACTCATTTATACTCGTTTTTCACCATTTAATGTGCATTTGATACCTTATTTCGGTTAGAAATCAGATTTTGTACTTTTTTTTCGACAATCAACACCACTTTTTTTTTATCGTATTTCGGTTTGAATCACGCATCTATACTCGATTTCACCGATCTATTCTCATTCAATGAGAATCAACCACCTATTCTCGATTCACCATTCTACGCCCTTTTATACCATATTTTGGCAAGAGTCACTAACATATACTCGTTTTATCACTCCACACATGTTTTATACTATATTTCCGTTATAATTAATTACCCATCTAATACTCATTTTTATCATTGTACACGTATTTTATATTGTATTTTTGTTAGAATAACCTAGTTATACTTGTTTTCCACCATTTTATGTGAATTTGATACCTTATTTCGGTCAAAAATCACGTTTCACACTCGTTTCCGATAATCTACGCCACTTTTTTTTATAACATTTCGATTAGAATCACGTATCTTAACTCGGTTTCACCAATATAAGCCCATTCTATGCCATATTTCAATTAGAATCACCCATCTGTTCTTATTTTCACTATTCTAGGCCACACCGGCTAGAATCATCAATCTATACTAGTTTTCACCATTTCATTCATGTTTTATAACATATTTCAGTTATACTTAATTATCCATCTAATACTCGTTTTCATCATTTTACGCTCATTCTATACAATATATCAGTTATAATCACTCATTTATACTCGTTTTCATAATTCTACGAGTATTTGATATCTTATTTCCATTAAAAATCATATTTTGTACTTGTTTTCACTAATCTACACCACTTTTGTAAGTATTTTTCGGTTAGAATTACACATCTATACTCGGTTTCACCAATCTACACCTGTTGTACCCTATATTTCAATTAGAATCACCCATCTATTCTCGTTTGCACCATTCTATGCATATTTTACACCATATTTTAGCTAGAATCACACATAAATACTCGGTTTCACCATTACAATATATTTTATACCATATTTTGGTTATAATTAATTACCCATTAAATACTCTTTTTCATTATTGTATGCTCATTATATACCATATTTTAGTTAGAATCTCTCACTTATACTATTTTTGACCATTCTATGAGCATTTGAAGCCTTATTTTGGTTAGAAATCAAATTTATGTACAAGTTTCCACCGATCGTTTAGAATCACTTGTCTATTCTCGTTTTAACCATTATACTCCCATTTTACACCATATTTCGTCTATAATCACCCATTTATACTCGCTTTTACCACTTCATGTATGTTTTATACCGTATTTCGGCAACAATTACCCATCTGTACTCATTTCCACCAATCTACGTCACTTACCGTATTTTGGATATAAATCACATTTCTGTACTCATTTCCACCAATCTGTCACTTACTGTATTTTGTTTAGAATCACGCATCTATACTTGGTTACACCAATCTACGCCCATTATACAACATATTTCTACTAGAATCGCCAATCTATTCTCATTTTCACCATTCAACGCCCATTTTACCATATTTTTGCTAGAATTACTCATATACTGTTTTCAGCATTCCACACCTATTTTGTACCATATTCACTTATAGAATTATCCATCTAATACTCGTTTTACATTCTATACCATATTTTAATTAAGTCACTCATTCATAATCGTTTTCACCATTTAATGTGCATTTGATACCTTATTTAGGTTAGAAATCACATTTTTGTACTCGTTTCCGACAATCAACGCCACTTTTATTTTATTTCGGTTAGAATATTATCTATACTTGGTTTCACCAATTTTATGTATTTTGGTTTGAATCACGCATCTATACTAGGTTTCACCAATCTACGCTCATTCAATGAGAATCACTCACCTATTCTCGTTTTCACCTTTCTACGCCCTTTTAACCATAATTTGGCTAGAGTCACTAACCTATACTCGTTTTTACCATTCCACAAATGTTTTATACCGTATTTTTGATAATTAATGACCCTTCTAATACTCATTTCATCATTGTACACTTAGTTATATCTTATTATAGTTAGAATCACTTAATTGTACTCCTTTTGACCATTTTATGTGTATTTGATACCTTATTTCGGTTAGAAATCACATTTCGTACTTTTCCAACAATCTATGCCACTTGTATTTTCGATTAGAATCCGTATCTTTACGCGATTTCACCAATCTACGCCCATACTACACCATATTTCATTAGAATCACCTATCTATTCTCATTTTTACTATGCTACGCCACATCGGCTAGAATCTCCAATCTATACTAGTTTTCACTATTTCATCATTTATAACATATTTTGGTTATACTTAATTGCCCATCTAATACTCGTTTTCGTCATTGTACACTCATTTTGTATCATATATCAGTTAGAATCACTCATTATATTCGTTTTCACAATTCTACGAGTATTTGATATTTATTTCCGTTAAAAATCACATTTTTGTACATGTTTCCACTAATCTACACCACTTTTGTAACTGTATTTCGGTTAGAATTACATATCTATACTCGGTTTCACCAATCTACACCTGTTGTACTATATTTCAATTAGAATCACCCATCTATATATTCTCGTTTTCACCATTCTATGCATATTTTATACCATTTTCAGCTAGAATCACACATAAATACTCGGTTTAACCATTACAACGTGTTTTATGCCATATTTCGGTTATAATTAATACACATTAAATATCCGTTTTCATCATTGTACGCTCATATTATACCATATTTCAGCTAGAATCACTCATTTATACTAGTTTTGTCCATTCTACGAGCATTTGATGTCTTATTTCGGTTAGAAATACATTTATGTACAAGTTTCCACCAATCGATTAGAATCACAGTCTATTCTCGTTTTTACCATTCTATGCCCATTTATACCATATTTTTGTTATTATAAATTACACATCTAATTATTCTTTTTCATCATTGTACGTTCATTCTATACCATACTTTAATTAGAATCACTCATGTATACTAGTTTTTATCCGTCTATGAGTACCTTATTTGGATAAATTACATTTCTGTACTCATTTCCACCAATATATGTCACTTACCATATGTCGGTTAGAATCACGCATCTAAACTTGGTTACACCAAACAACACCCATTCTACAACATATTTCTATTAGAATCACCAATCTATTCTCATTTTCACCATTCAACACCCACTTTACACCATATTTTTGCTAGAATTACTCATATACTCATCTTCAGCATTCTACACTATTTTGTACCATATTTCATTAATAATTAGTTACTCATCTAATACTCGTTTTATTATTCTATACCATATGTCAGTTATAGTCACTCATTTATAATCGTTTTCACCATTTTATGCACATTTGATATCTTATTTCGATTAGAAATCACATTTTTTACTCGTTTTCGACAATCAACACCACTTTTTTTTATCGTATTTCGGTTAGAATTATGCATATTACACCATATTTTTGCTAGAATTACTCATATATACTCATCTTCAGCATTCCACACCTATTTTGTACCATATTTCGTTGAATTAGTTATCATCTAATACTCGTTTTATCATTCTATACCATATGTCTGTTTAGTCACTCATTTATAATCGTTTTCACCATTTTATGCACATTTGATATCTTATTTCGATTAGAAATCACATTTTTTACTCGTTTTCGACAATCAACACCATTTTTATCGTATTTCGGTTAGAATTATGCATATAATCTCGGTTTTCACCAATCTATGCTCATTCAATGAGAATCACACACCTTTCCTCGTATTCACCATTCTACGCCCTTTTACACCATATTTGGGCTAGAGTCACTAACCTATACTTGTTTTTACCATTCCACACATGTTTTATACCATTTCCATTATAATTAATTACCCATCTAATATCATTTTCATAATTGTATGATTATTTTATATTGTATTCTAGTTAGAATTACCTCGTTTTACCATTTTATGTGCATTGATACCTTATTTCGGTTAGAAATTATATTTCGTACTCGTTTTCGACAATCTATACCACTTTTTTTTATAGTATTTCGATTAGAATCAGGTATCTTTACTCGATTCATCAATCTATGTCCATTCTACACCATATTTCAATTAGAATCACCTATCTACTCTCATTTTACTATTCTACACCACACCGGCTTGAATCTTCAATCTATACTAGTTTTCACCATTTCATTCATGTTTTATAACATATTTCGGTTATACTTAACTATCCATCTAATACTCGTTTTCGTCATTGTACGCTCATTTTATTCCATATATCAGTTTGAATCACTCATTTATACTCCTTTTCACATTTCTACGTGTATTTATATCTTATTTCTGAAAAATTACATTTCTGTACTTGTTTCCACTAATTACACCACTTTTGTAACTGTATTTCGGTTTAAATTACACATCTATACTCGATTTCACCAATATACACCTATTCTATCCCATATTTGAATTAGAATCACCCATCTGTTTCGTTTTCACCATTCTATGCATATTTTATACCATATTAAAGCTAGAATCAAACATAAATACTCGGTTTTCACCATTACAACATGTTTTATTCCATATTTTGGTCATAATTAATTACACGTTAGATACCCGGTTTCATCCTTATATGCTCATTATATACCATATTTCAGTTAGAGCCACTCATTTAACTAGTTTTAACAATTCTTCTAGTATTTGCTGCCTTACTTCGGTTAGAAATCACATTTATGTACAAGTTTCTACCAAAAGATTAGAATCACATGTCTATTCTTGTTTTCACCATTCTAGTCCCATTTTACACATATTTCGGCTATAATCACCAATTTATACTCGTTTTCACCACTAAATGTATGTTTATACCGTATTTTGGTTATTATTAATTATACATCTAATACTTATTTTCAACATTCTACGTTCATTCTATGCCACATTTCAGTTAGAATCACTCATTTCTACTCGTTTTCACCCTTCTAAGAGCATTTGATACCTATTTTGGATATAACTCACATTTTTGTACTCATTTCCACCAATTTATTCTTATTTTCACCATTCAACGGCCATTTTATACCATATTTTTGCTAGAATTACTCATATATACTCGTTTTCAGCATTCCACACATATTTTGAACCATATTTCGCTTATAATTAATTACCCATCTAATACTCATTTTTATCATTTTATACCATATTTCAGTTATAGTCACTCATTTATACTCGTTTTCACCATTTTACGCGCTTTGATACCCTATTTCGGTTAGAAATCACATTTTTGTATCGTTTCCGACAATCAATGCCTCTCTTTTTATCGTATTTTGGTTTGAATCACGCATCTATACTCGGTTTCACCAATCTATGCTCATTCAATGAGAGTCTTCCACCTATTCTTGTTTTCACCATTCAACGTCGTTTTATACCATATTTTGGCTAGAGTCACTAACCTATACCTATACTCGTTTTTTACCATTCCACACATGTTTTGTACCATACTTCCGTTATAATTAATTACCCATCTAATACTCATTTTCATCATCATACGCTCATTTTATATTGTATTATAGTTAGAATCACTTACTTATACTCGTTTCCACCATTTATGTGCTTTTGATATCTTATTTCGGTTAGAAATCACGTTTCGTACTCGTTTTCGACAATCTACGACACTTTTTTAACATTATTTCGATTAGAATAACGTATCTTTACTCGATTTCACCAATCTACGTCCATTCTACACATATTTCAATTAGAATCACTCATCTATTCTAATTTTCACTATTCTACGCCACATCGGCTAGAATCTCCAATCTATACTAGTTTTCACCATCTATACATAATTGCCCATCTAATACTCGTTTTCGTCATTGTACGCTCATTCTATTACATAATTGTAACCAAAATATTTTATAAAACGGACATGGAATGGTGAAAGCTAGTATAGATTAGTGGTTATTCTAGCATTAGTAAAAATGGGCGTAGAATATTAAAAATAAGAATATATGGGAGATTCTAATTGAGATATGATGTATAATGGACGTAGATTGGTGAAACCGAGTTTAGATGCACAATTCTAACAAAAATACGATAAAAGAGTGGCGTTTATTGTCGGAAACGAGTACAAATATGTGATTTCTAACGGAAATAAGATATCAAATGCACATTAAATGGTGAAAACGAGTATAAATGAGCGATTATAACTGAAATATGGTATAGAATTATAAAAATGAGTATTAGATGGGTAATTAATTATAAGCAAAATATGGTATAAAATAGGTGTGGAATGCCGAAAAGAGTATAGACATGTGATTCTAATCGATTGGTGTAACCATGTTTAGATGCATGATTCTAACCGAAATACGGTAAGTGATTCTAAAACTGAGTTTATAATTGAAATATGGTGTAGAATGGTGAAAATGATAATAGATTGCTGATTCTAAACGAAATATGCTGTATAATGGTTATAGATTGGTGTTACCGAGTTTAGATGCGTGATTCCAACCGAAATACGGTAAGTCTCATAGATTGTTGGAAATGAGTACAGAAATGTGATTTATATCCGAAATAAGGTATCAAATTCTCGTAAAAGGATAAAATGAGTATAAATGACTGATTCTAACTAAAATATGGTATAGAGTGAACGTATAATGATGAAAACGAGTATTAGATGCGTAATTAATAATAACCGAAATATGGTATAAAACATGCATGGAATGGTAAAAACGAGTATAGATGTGTGATTGTAGCCGAAATATGGTGTAAATGGGCGTAGAACGGTAAAAACGAGAATAGACTTGTGATTCTAATCGATTAGTGGAAACTTGTATATAAATGTGATTTTTAACCGAAATAATGCAGCAAATGCTGGTAAAATGGTTAAAAATTGTATAAATGAGTGATTCTAACTAAAATATGATATATAATGAGCGTACAATAATGAAAACGAGTATTTAATGTGTAATTAACTATAACTGAAATATGGTATAAAACATGTTGTAATTGTGAAATCGTGTATTTATATGTGATTCAAGCTGAAATATGGTGTAAAATATGCATAGAATGGTGAAAACGAGAATAGATGGGTGATTCTAATTGAAATATGGGGTAGTAGAATAGGGGTAGATTGGTGAAACCGAGTGTAGATGTGTAATTCTAACCGAAATACAGTTGCAAAAGTGGCGTAGATTAGTAGAAACAAGTGTAGAAATACGATTTTTAACGGAAGTAAGGTATCAAATACTCGTAGAATTGTGAAACGAGTATAAATGAGTGATTCTAACTAATATATGGTAAATAATTAGCGTACAATGACAAAAAGGAGTATTAGATGGATAATTAAGTATAACCGAAATATGTTATAAAACATGAATGAAATGGTGAAACTAGTATAGATTTGTGATTCTAGCCGGTGTATGGGCGTAGAATAGTGAAAATGAGAATCGATGAGTGATTATATCTGAATTATTGTGTAGAATGGGCGTTGATTGGTGAAATCGAGTAAAGATGTGTGATTCTAATCGAAATACTGTAAAAAGTGGCGTTGATTGTCGAAAACGATGGGTGATTTCTAACTAATACTACAATTTGGAATGAGCGTACAATGATGAAAATGAGTATTATATGGGCAATTAATTATAAGAAAAATATGGTATAAAACATGTATGGAATGATAAAAAGAGTATAGGTTAGTGACTCTAGCCAAAATATGGTATGAAAGGGCGTAGAATGGTGAAAACTAGAATAGGGAGGTGATTCACATTGAATGAGCGTAGATTGATGAAACCGATTATAGATGCGTGATTCAAACCGAAATACGATAAAATTGGCATAGAATTATGGAATCGAGTACATAAATGTGATTTCTAACCGAAATAAGGTATCAAATGCTCATAGAATGGTGAAAACGAGTATAAATGAGTAGTTATAACTAAAATATGGTTTAGAATGAGCATGACGAAAACAAGTATTGGATGGATAATTAATTGTAACCAAAATATTTTATAAAACGGATATGGAATGGTAAAAAGTAGTATAGATTAGTGGTGATTCTAGCCATAGTAAAAATAGACGTAGAATTTAAAAAATAAGAATAGATGGGTGATTCTAATTTAGATATGATGTATAATGGGCGTAGATTTGTGAAACCGAGTATAGATGAATAATTCTAACCAAAATATGATAAAAAAGTGGCATTGATTATCGAAAACGAGTACAGAAATGTGATTTCTTACCGAAATAAGGTATAAAGTGCACAGTAAATGGTAAAAACTAGTATAAATGACTGTTTATAACAAAAATATGCTATAGAATACTGAAAACAAGTGTTAGATGGGTTATAAATATAAGCAAAATATGGTATAAAATATGTTCGAAATGCTGAAAACGAGTATAGATGAGTAATTCTAGCAAACAATTGGTGTAAAATGGGTTGTAGAATGGAGAAAATGAGAATAGATTGGCGATTATAATGGAAATATGCTGTAGAATGGGCGTAGATTCGTGTAACCGAGTTTAGATGCGTGATTCTGACCGAAATACGATAAGTGGCATAGATTGGTGGAAATGGGTACATAAATGTGATTTATATCCGAAATAAGGTATCAAATGCTCGTAGAAGGGTCAAAACGAGTATAAATGAGTGATTCTAACTGAAATATGATATAGAATAAACGTACAATAATAAAAACGAGTATTAGATGTGTAATTAATAACAAAGTCACTAACCTCTATTTATAGCATTTCTTTACTGGAACGACTATGTACGCATGGACAGAAAATACACTGTTTCATGCCTCAGAGGCGCATGAAGATGGGTAGGCGCATAAGCGTATGGAATTAGTGGGGAGTGAACGTGGTCGAGAATAATGTATAGCTCGCCACATGGCTTGAGATGTGCTGCATGAAACACTACCATGTCAGTACACTATCTCTTCACTATGTGTCAAATAACTTCAGTTGCATAGCATCTGACTACATACTGTAAATAACTTTTAACAATATCTTAGAAATAGCCTCATAGACTGCTCCGGTATGGCTGTAGAAATGTAATAATAACGGTGAGGTAAGCACTGACGCCTTCCTCAAAGTCTGTGCACTGCACACTTCCTAAGGTTCATCACTTTTTTTAAGAGACAAGAAAAGTCATGCGTCAAAATAAACTATGCGTCTTTCTGAACTCTCCTTTACTATGCGTCTTTTTTTACCAGCATTCTTAATCTTCGAGACTCGTAGGATTTAGGAAAGTGCTTCAGACTTAAGATTTCTTTTTTGACCAACATTCCCATTATTCAAGACTCATAGTCAGATCTAGAGATTGGTTGATAATTGAATTTGATGTCGTGGAAATGGTTTGGCTTATCTAAGGAAAAATACTTGAAATTTAAAATAAATTAACATTGGCGGACGAACTGCATGTGATGGCTTGATGGAAATCGGATTGAATCATTTTGGATATGTTCCTTTTGATTCAGAATTGAATTAGTTATATGCTTGGGTAGTTGCCTTAGATCTAAGTGGGTTTCCTTACTGTTGTGAGTGTTAGCTGGTTCGGCAAGTTTAGAAGATTGGGTCCACGCGAGGTGCGCTGCTAATGAGATGATTACCTTGTAGTTCTTTTCGGCATATCCTACCTTGTAGTCGCCGCTTGATTTTCCAACCCTTGTAATAGGATTTGATGTTTTTCCCTATCCTTGTAATCATCATTTGATTTTCAATAGAAACATATTACTAGTTTTAGTTCTACTTTTGATCTTGATTAGATTTGATTATATTTATCGTGCCTAAATTTTGACTTTGATCATGCCTAGATGACTTTGCATCACAAGGAAAATTTTTGATTCTATTATTGCTCGTGCCTAAATTTCTGAAGTTTGATTATTCGAAGCCGTCTAAATTTTTTAGGAATCATTTACAATTTATTAGGTTATTAATTAATAGAAAAAATTTCTCTTTTATTTATGATCATTAGATACCTTTTACCGAAGCTTTGAGTTTAGGAGCACAACATTAACCATTTTCTCCAAACAAACTTCACATGCATGACCTAGACAAACCACCAACACTTATGACATTCATGTCCCACTCAAGCACATCTCCTTGTGCTTCATTTTAATCACACAACATTAAGGCCAAAAACCCAATTTCTAGCCCCTACCGTGAACCCGGTGACTATTCCGACTGAAATTGGAGGCACAACTCCGAATCGATTCTTCCAACCCAATGCATGTTTATGACCTACACTAAGCCTATAATACCCACGACACTCGTGTCCCACTCAATTGAATCTCCATGTGCTATCTACAAACAAAAGTCACAAAAGACCCATTTTCTAGTTTTTGGAAACAAACTATCCCAAACTAGCCGCACTAACTTGAACCCAACCCAACTATAAGTGATAGAGCCTAACCTAGGTTGACTAAGCCATGTTTGACCATTTTAAGTGGTATTTAATCATTTATATGCAGCCATCCATAGAAGGAACAAAAGGGAGAATATGTAGATTAAGGGGTGGACTAATTTGGAAACCTACTCAATCTTCCCTTAATCTCTCTAAATTAGATATGCATAAAATTTCCACAAACCCCACAATACTTCCCTCTCCCATTCTCTATATATTTCCACATGTATTTCTAGGGACGACCAACCCCAAATCTCCAAAACCGAACCATAGCTTACAAGTAAGTGATTCTAACTAAAATGCAATATAAAATAAGCGTACAATAATAAAAATGAGTATTAGATGGCTAATTAATTATAACAGAATTTGGTATAAAATATGTGTGGCATGGTAAAAACAACTATAGGTTAGTGCCTAGCCAAAATATGGTGTAAATGGACATAGAATGGTGAAAACGAGAATAAGTGGGTGATTCTCATTGAATGAGCGTAGATTGGTGAAACCGAGTATTGTTAAGTGATTCAAACCAAAATACATAAAACTGGCATAGAATTATGGAAACGAGTACATAAATGTGATTTCTAACCGAAATAAGGTATCAAATGCTCGTAGAATAGTGAAAACGAGTATAAATGAATAATTCTAACTAAAATATGGTTTAGAATGAGCGTACAACGACGAAAATGAGTATTAGATGGATAATTAATTGTAACCAAAATATTTTATAAAACGGACATGGAATGGTGAAAACTAGTATAGTTTAATGGTGATTCAAGCCGTAGTAAAAATGGGCGTAGTATATTAAAAATGAAAATAGATGGGTGATTCTAGTTGAGATATGATGTATAGTAGGAGTAGATTGGTGAACCGATTATAGATGCATAATTCTAACCGAAATACGATAAAAAAGACGTTGATTGTCGGAAACGTACAAAAATGTGATTTCTAACCGAAATAAGGTATCTAATGCACATTAATGGTGAAAACGAGTGTAAATGAGTGATTATAACTGAAATATGATATAGAATGATAAAAACGAGTATTAGATAGGTAATTAATTATAAGCGAAATATGGTACATAATAGGTGTGGAATACTGAAAACGAGTATATATGAGAAATTCTAGCAAAAATATGGTGTAAAATGGGCGTAGAATGGTGAAATAAGAATAGATTGGCGATTCTATTCAAAATATGTTCTAGAATGGGCGTAGATTGGTGGAAATGAGTAGAAATGTGATTTATATCCGAAATAAGGTATTAAATGCTCGTAGAAGGGTGAAAACGAGTTAATATGAATGATTCTAACTGAAATATGGTATAGAAAGAACGTACAATGATGAAAATGAGTATTAGATGCGTAATTAATAATAACCGAAATGTAGTATAAAATAGGCGTGGAATGGTGAAAGTGAGTACAGATAGGTGATTGTAGCCAAAATATGGTACAAAATGGGTATCAAATTCTCGTAGAAGGGTGAAAATGAGTACATAAATGTGATTTATATCCGAAACAAGGTATCAAATGCTCGTAGAAGGGTAAAAACGAGTATAAAGGAGTGATTCTAACTGAAATATGGTACATAATGAACGTATAATGATGAAAACGAGTATTAGTTGTGTAATTAAAAATAACCAAAATATGGTATAAGACAGGCATGCAATGGTGAAAGCGAGTACAGATGGGTGATTGTAGCCGAAATATGGTGTAAAATGGGCGTTGAATGGTTTAAACGAGAATAGACATGTGATTCTAATCGATTGGGGGAACTTGTACATAAATGTGATTTCTAATCGAAATAAGGCAACAAATGCTTGTAGAATGGTTAAAACTAGTTTAAATGAGCCATTATAACTGAAATATGGTATATAATGAGCGTACAATGTTGAAAATGAGTATTTAATGTGTAATTAATTATAACCAAAATATGGTATAAAATATGTTGTAATGGTGAAATCGAGTATTTATGTGTGATTCTAGCTCAAATATGGTGTAAAATATGCATAGAATGGAGAAAAAGAGAATAGATGGATGATTCTAATTTTAATATGGGGTAGAATAGTTGTAGATTGGTGAAACCGGGTATAGATGTATAATTCTAACGGAAATACAGTTAAAAAAGTGGAGTATATTGGTGGAAACAAGTGCAGAAATGTGATTTTTAGCGGAAATAAGGTATCAAATACTTGTAGAATTATGAAAACGAGTATAAATGAGTGATTCTAACTGATATATGGTATAGAATGAGCGTACAATGACGAAAATGAGTATTAGAAGGGTAATTAAGTATAACCGAAATACGTTATAAAACATGAATGAAATGGTGAAGACTAGTATAGATTGGTGATTCTAGATGGTGTGGCATAGAAATAGGAATAAATGGGTGATTCTAATTGATATATCGTGTATAAAGGGTGCACAAAATTGGTGAAATCTTGTAAAGATGTGTGATTCTAATCGAATACTGTAAAAAAAAAGTGGCTTAGATTATCAGAAACGAATACGAAATATGATTTCTAACCCAAATAAGATATCAAATGCACATAAAATGGTGAAACGAGTATAAGTAAGTGATTCTAACTAAAATACAATATAAAATAAGCGTACAATGATAAAAAAAAGTAAATGGACAAATAATTATAATAGAAATATGGTATAAAACATGTGTAGAATGGTAAAAACGAGTATAGTTTAGTGACTCTAGCCAAAATATGGTGTAGTAAAAGGGCGTAGAATGGTGAAAACGAGAATAGGTTGGTGATTCTCATTGAATGAGCGTAGATTGGTGAAACCAAGTATAGATGCGTGATTCAAACCGAATTACATAAAACTGGCATATAATTATGAAAACGAGTACATAAATGTGATTTCTAACCGAAATAAGGTATCAAATGCTCGTAGAATGGTGAAAACGAGTATAAATGAGTAATTCTAACTAAAATATGGTTTAGAATGAGCGTACAACGACGAAAATGAGTATTAGATAGATAATTAATTGTAACCAAAACAATTTATAAAACGGAAATGGAATGGTGAAAACTAGTATAGTTAATGGTGATTCTAGCCATAGTAAAATGGGCGTAGAATATTAAATATGAAACTAGATGGGTGATTCTAATTGAGATATAATGTATAGTGGGCGTAGATTAGTGAAACGAATATAGATGGATAATTCTAACCGAAATACGATTAAAAAAAGTGTCATTGATTGTCGAAAACGAGTACAAAAATGTGATTTCTAACCGAAGTAATGTATCAAATGCATATTAAATGGGCGAAAACGAGTATAAATGAGTGATTATAACTAAAATATGGTATAGAATGATAAAAAAAGTATTAGATGGGTAATTAGTTATAAGCGAAATATGGTACAAAATATGTATAGAATATTGAAAACGAGTATATATTAGTAATTCTAGCAAAAAATGATGTAAAATGGGCGTATAATGGTGAAATGAGAATAGATTGGCGATTCTAATCAAAATATGATGTAGAATGGGCGTAGATTGATGGAAATGAGTACATAAATGTGATTTATATCCGAAATAAAGTTTCAAATGCTCGTAGAAGGTTGAAAATGAATACATATGAGTGATTCTAACTGAAATATGGTATAGAATGAACGTACAATGATGAAAATGAGTATTAGATGTGTAATTAATAATAACCAAAATATGGTATAAAACAGGCATGGAATGGTGAAAGCGAGTATAGATGGGTGATTGTACCCAAAAAATGGTACAATATGGGCGTAGAATGGTTAAAACGAGAATAGACTTGTGATTCGAATCGATTGGTGGAAACTTGTACATAAATGTGATTTTTAACCGAAATAAGGCAGCAAATGCTCGTAGAGTGGTTAAAACTAGCACAAATGAGCGATTCTAACTGAAATATGGCATTGGATGAGCATACAATGATGAAAATAAGAATTTAATGTGTAATTAATTATAACTGAAACATGGTATAAAATATGTTGTAAAGGTGAAACCGAGTATTTATGTGTGATTCTAGCTGAAATATGGTGTAAAATATGCATAGAATGGTGAAAACAAGAATAGATGGGTGATTCTAATTGAAGTATGGGCTAGAATTGTTTGTAGATTGGTGAAACCGAGTATAGATATGTAATTCTAACCAAAATACAGTTACAAAAGTTATGAAGATTAGTGGAAACAAGTACCGAATGTGATTTTTAACAAAAATAAGATATCGAATACTCGTAGAATTGTGAAAACAAGTATAAATTAGTGATTCTAACTAATATATGGTATAAAATTAGCGTACAATAACGAAAAGGCATATTAGATGGGTAATTAAGTATAACCAAAATATGTTATAAAAGATGAGTGAAATGGTGAAACTTGTATAGATTGGTGATTCCAGACCGTGTGGCGTAGAAATGAGAATAAATGTGTGATTCTAATTGAAATATGGTGTAGAATGGGCGTAGATTGGTGAAATCGAGTAAAGATGCGTGATTCTAATCGAAATACTATAAAAAAAAGTGGCGTAGATTGTCGGAAACGAGTACGAAATGTGATTTCTAACCGAAATAAGGTGTACAAGTAAGTGATTCTAACTAAAATACAATATAAAATGAGCGTACAATGGTAAAAAAAAAGTATTAAACGAGTAATTAATTATAACATAAATATGGTAAAGAACATGTATGGAATGGTAAAAATGAGTATAGGTTAGTGACTCTAGCAAAAATATGGTGTAAAAGGGCGTAGGATGGTGAAAACGAGAATAGGTGGGTGATTCTCATTGAATGAACGAAGATTGGTGAAACAGAGTATAGATGTGTGATTCATACCAAAATACGATAAAACTGGCTTAGAATTATGGAAACAAGTACATAAATGTAATTTTTAACCAAAATAAGGTATCAAATTATCGTAGAATGGTAAAAACGAGTATAAAATAGTAATTCTACCTCAAATATGGTTTAGAATGAGTGTACAAAGATGAAAACGAGTATTAGATGGATAATTAATTGTAACCAAAATATTTTATAAAATGGATATGGAATGGTGAAGACTAGTATAGCTTAATGGTGATTCTAGCCGTAGTAAAAATGGGGCTAGAGTATTAAAAATGAGAATAGATGGGTGATTCTAGTTGAGATATGATGTATAATGGGTGTAGATTGGTGAAACCGAGTATAGATGCATAATTCTAATCGAAATACGATAAAAAAGTGGCGTTGATTTTAGGAAATGAGTACAAAAATGTGATTTCTAACCGAAGTAAGGTATCAAATGCACATTAAATGGTGAAAACGAGTATAAATGAGTGATTATAAGTGAAATTTGGTGTAAAATGATAAAAAAGAGAGTATTAGATGGGTAATTAATTGTAAGCAAAATATGGTAGAAAATAGGTGTGGAATACTGAAAACAAGTATATATGAGTAATTCTAGCAAAAATATGGTGTAAAATGGGTGTAGAATGGTGAAATGTAGAATGGGTGTAGATTGGTGGAAATGATTACATAAATGTGATTTATATCCGAAATAAGGTATCAAATGTTCATAGAAAGGTGAAAACGAGTATAAATGAGTGATTCTAATTGAATTATGGTATAGAATGAACGTACAAAAATGAAAACGAGTATTGAAACCGAGTAGAGATGTGCAAACCGAAATGTAGTTACAAAAGTGGTGTAGATTAGTGGAAATGGTACATAAATGTGATTTATATCCGAAATAAGGTATCAAATGCTCGTAGAAGGGTGAAAACGAGTATAAATGAGTGATTCTAACTGAAATATGGTATATGATGAACGTACAATGATGAAAATGAGTATTAGACTGTAATTAATAATATTGCAATATGGTATAATACATGCATGAGATGGTAAAAACGAGTACATACGGGTGATTGTAACCGAAATATGGTATAAATGGACATAGAATGGTGAAAACGAGAATAGACATGCGATTCTAATCGATTGGTGTAAAGTTGTACGTAAATGTCATTTCTAAGTGAAATAAGGCTGCAAATGCTCATAGAATGGTTAAAACGAGTAAAAATGAGTGATTCTAACTAAAATATGGTATATAATGAGCGTAAAATGATAAAAATAAGTCTTTAATGTGTAATTAATTATAACCAAAATATGGTACAAAATATGTTGTAATGGTGAAATCGAGTATTTATGTGTGATTCTAGCTAAAACATGGTGTAAAATATGCATAGAATGGAGAAAACGAGAATAAATGAGTGATTCTAACTGAAATATGGGGTAGAATAGTTGTAGATTGGTGAAACCGAGTATAGATGTGTAAGTCTAACTGAAATACAGTTACAAAAGTGGTGTAGATTAGTGGAAACAAGTACATAAATGTGATTTTTAACGGAAATAAAGTATCTAATACACGTAGAATTGTGAAAATCGAGTATAAATGAGTAATTCTAGCTGATATCTCGTATAAAAAGAGCGTATAATGACAAAAATGAGTATTAGATGGGTAATTAAGTATAACCGAAATATGTTATAAAACATGAATGAAATGGTGAAAACTAGCATAGCTTGGTGATTCTAGACGGTATGGCGTAGAAATGAGAATAAATGGGTGATTCTAATTGAAATATCGTGTAGAATGGACGCGCGTAGATTGGTAAAATCGAGTAAAGATACGTGATTCTAATCGAAATACTGTAAAAAAAAATGGCGTAGGTTGTCGAAAACGAGTACGAAATGTGATTTCTAACCGAAATAAGGTATCAAATGCACATAAAATGGGGAAAACGAGTACAAGTAAGTGTTTCTAAATAAAATACAATATAAAATGAGCATAAAATAGTGAAAATGAGTATAAAACATGTGCGAGATGGTAAAAACGAGTATAGGTTAGTGACCCTAGCCAAAATATGGTCTAAAAGGGCGTAGAATGGTGAAAACGGGAATAGGTGGATGATTCTCATTGAATGAGCGTAGATTGGTAAAACCGAGATGCACGATTCAAACCAAAATACATAAAACTGGAATAAAATTATGGAAACGAGTATATAAATGTGATTTCTAACCGAAATAAGGTATTAAATGCCCGTAGAATGGTGAAAATATTTTATAAAATGGACATGGAATGGTTAGTATAGTTTAATGGTGATTCAAGCCGTAGTAAAAATGGGCGTAGAATATTAAAAATGAAAATAGGTGGGTGATTCTAATTGAGATATGATGTATAGTGGGCGTAGATTAGTGAAATCGAGTATAGATGCATAATTCTAACCGAAATACGATAAAAAGGCATTTATTGTCGGAAGCGAGTACAAAAATGTGATTTCTAACCGAAGTAAGGTATCAAATGCACATTAAATGGTGAAAACGAGTACAAATGAATAATTATAACTGAAATATGGTATAGAATGATAAAAATGAGTATTATATGGGTAATTAATTATATACGAAATATGTTACAAAATAGGTGTGGAATACTGAAAACGAGTATACACTACAAGAAAATAGGTCTTTTCCAACGTTTATTCCTCCAACATTTTTGTAAACGTTGGCTAAGTTAGCATATAACGACGTATTTAAAAAAACGTTGGTCATGACCGGCATTTGTCTTTAAACGTCGCACAATATACCAACGTTTGTAAACAAACATTGATAATTACCTGCGTTTTCCCTTAAACGTTGAGCAATATACCAACGTTTTTAAACAAAGGTTGACAATTACCTTCATTTGTCTTTAAACGTCGAGAAATATACCAACATTTTTAAAACAAACATTGATAATTACTTGCATTTTTCTTTAAACGTCGAGCAATATACCAATATTTGACAATTACCTGCGTTTGTCTTTAAACGTCGAGAAATATACCAACATTTTGAAAACAAATGTTGTTAATTACCTGCATTTTTCTTTAAACGTCGAGCAATATACCAACGTTTTGTGAAGCATGTCACATATTTGGAAACCCTTTTCGACATTTCTTTGACTTTTTTTTGGGCATTTACACTTATTTGACGTGTGAAGGAATTTTTTTTTCTAATCCTACATAAATTAGGCAGATTTTGTTTATGGAAATTAAGGTGAACCATTGACTAAATTAAAAAGTCTGCTTTATACATATAGCAAATGACCTCTAGCCTAGTGGTTAAGAGAGATACATGCGGCCCGAGTGGTCAGGAGTTCGAATCCCAGTGGGAGCGATTCCAGAAACAATTTACCTGGTTCCAAAAAAAAACCCAACAGTTTTTGAAAAATTTTGCCATACAAAACCTAACGTTTGTTTAAAATGGTTAGGAAATCAAAATTCGACGTTTTTGGAAAAAGGTTGGGAAAACTCATCGTTTCAAAAAACGTTGGAAAGTTCTCTTTTGCGACGTTTTTGTGAGAAACTGTTGGAAATATTGTAATCATTATAGAACAATTAATGGCGTTTATAAACGTCGCCTAAATCCTATGCCAACGTTTTGCGTAAATGTTGTAAATTGCCAACTAGAGCAACGACGACGTTTGCAAAAACCGTTGAACAAACGTCGGTAACGCCTATGCCAACGTTTTGCACAGTTTTGCCAACGCTAATAAAACGTTGGAAAAAATCATTTTTCTTGTAGTGATATATGAGTAATTCTAGCAAAAATATGGTGTAAAATAGGCGTAGAATGGTGAAATGAGAATAGATTGGCGATTCTAATCGAAATATGTTGTAGAATGGGCATAGATTGGTGAAAATGAGTAGAAATGTGATGTATATCCGAAATAAGGTATCAAATGCTCGTAGAAGGGTGAAAACGAGTATATATGAATGATTCTAACTAAGATATGGTATAGAATGAACGTAAAATGATGAAAATGAGTATTAGATGTGTAATTAACCGAAATATGATATAAAATAGGTATGGAATAGAGAAAGCGAGTACAGATGGGTGATTATAGCCAAAATATGGTACAAAATGGACGTAGAATGGTTGAAACGAAAATAGACATGTGATTCGAATCGAATGGTGGAAACTTATACATAAATGTGATTTCTAACCGAAATAAGGCAACAAATCCTCGTAGAATGGTTTAAAACTAGTATAAATGAGAGATTCTAACTGAAATATGCATATGATGAGTATTTGTGTGATTCTAGCTGAAATATGGTATAAAATTAAGTTGTAATGGTGTAACCGAGTATTCATGTATGATTCTAGCTGAAATATGGTGTAAAATAAGCATAGAATGGTGAAAACGAGAATAGAAGGGAAATTCTAATTGAAATATGGTGGAGAGCAGGTGTAGATTGGCGAAACCGAGTATAGATGTATAATTCTAACCGAAATATAGTTACAAAAGTGGAGTAGATTAGTGGAAACATGTGCAGAAATGTGATTTTTAACAAAAATAAGTTATCAAATACTCGTAGAATATTGAATACAAGTATAAATGAGTGATTTTAACTGATATATGGTATAGAATGAGCATACAATGACAAAAATGTGTATTAGATGGATAATTAAGTATAACCGATATATGTTATAAAACATGAATGAAATGGTGAAAACTAGTATAGATTAGTGATTCCAGCCGGTGTGGCGTAGAAATGAGACTAAATGAGTGATTTTTATTGAAATATGGTGTATAATGGACGTAGATTGGTGAAATCGAGTAAACATGCGTGATTCTAATCCGATTACTGTAAAAAATAGTGGCATAGATTGTCGAAAATGCGTACGAAATTTGATGTCTAACCGAAATAAGGTATGAAATGTACATAAAATGGTGAAAACGAGTACAAGTAAGTGGTTATAACTAAAATACAAAATAAAATGGGTGTACAATGCTAAAAAATAAGTATTAGATGGGTAATAAATTAACGAAAATATGGGGTAAAACATGTGTGAAATGCTATATACATGTATAGGTTAGTGACTCTATCCCAAATATGGTGCAAAAGGGCGTAGAATGGTGAAAACGAGAATAGGTGGGTGATTCTCATTAAATGAGCGTAGATTGGTGAAACCGAGTATAGATGCGTGATTCAAACCAAAATACGATAAAACTGGCATATAATATGGAAAGGAGTACATAAATATGATTTCTAAACTTAATAAGTTATCAAATGCCCATAGATTGGTGAAAATAGTATAAATGAGTAATTGTAGCTAAAATATGGTATGAAGCGGGCGTAGATTGGTGGAAATGAGTACAAAAGTGTGATTTATATCCGAAATAAGGTATCAAATGCTCGTAGAAGGGTGAAAACGAGTATAAATTAGTGATTCTAACAGAAATACGGTATAGGATGAAAGTACAATGATGAAAACGAGTATTGGAGTAATAGGAACCAAAATATGGTATAAAATAGGAAATAAGGTATCAAAAGTGGAGTACATTAGTGGAACAAGTGCGAAATATGATTTTTAATTAAAATAAGGTATCAAATACTCGTAGAATGGGAAAAACAAGTATAAATGAGTGATTCTAACTGATATATGGCATAAAATGAGCGTATGATGACGAAAACGAGTATTAGATGGATAATTAAGTATAACCGAAATATGTTATAAAAAATGAATGAAATGGTGAAAACTAGTAAAGATTGGTGATTCCAGCCGGTGTGGCATAGAAATGAGAATAGATGGGTGATTGTAATTGAAATATGGTGTATAATGGGCGAAGATTGGTGAAATCGAATAAAGATGCGTGATTCTAATCCGAATACTATAAAAAAAAAAGTGGCATAGATTGTCGAAAACGAGTACGAAATGTGATGTCTAACCGAAATAATGTATCAAATGCACATAAAATGGTGAAAACGAGTACAAGTGAGTGGTTATAACTAAAATATAAGATAAAATGAGCGTACAATGATGAAAATGAGTATTAGATGGATAATTAATTAACGAAAATATGGGGTAAAACATGTGTGGAATGGTAGAAACAAGTATAGGTTAACTTTAGCCCAAATATGGTGCAAAAGGGCGTAGAATGGTGAAAATGAGAATAGGTGGGTGATTCTCATTGAATGAGCGTAGATTGGTAAAACTGAGTATAGATGCATGATTCAAACCAAAATACGATAAAACTGGCATATAATATGGAAACGAGTACATAAATGTAATTTCTAAATGAAATAAGTTATCAAATGCTCGTAGATTGGTTAAAACGAGTATAAACGAGTAATTGTAGCTAAAATATGGTATAAAACGGGCGTAGATTGGTAGAAATGAGTACAAAAATGTGATTTATATCTGAAAGAAAGTATCAAATGCCCGTAGAAGGGTAAAAACGAGTATAAATTTGTGATTCTAACAGAAATATGGTATAGGATGAATGTACAACGATGAAAACGACTATTAAAGTGATAGGAATCGAAATATGGTACAAAACTGGAATGGACTAGTAAAAACGAGTACAGATGGGTGATTGTAGACGAAGTATGGTGTAAAATGCACATAGAATGGTTAAAACGAGAACATACATGTGATTCTAATTGATTGGTGTAATTGTACATAAATGTGATTTGTAACCGAAATAAGGCTGTAAATGCTCGTAGAATGGTTAAAACAAGTAAGAATGAGTGATTCTAACTGAAATATAGTATATCATGAGCATACAATGATGAAACCGAGTATTTATTGTGTAATTAATTATAACTGAAATTTGGTATAAAACATGTTGTAATGGTGAAACCGAGTATTTATGTGTGATTCTAGCTGAAATGTAAAAACGAGAATAGATGGGTGATTCTAATTGTAATATCGGGTAGAGTAGCTGTATATTGGTGAAACTGAGTATAGATGTGTAATTCTAACTGAAATACAGTTACAAAAGCGAAGTACATTAGTGGAAACAAGTACGAAATATGATTTTAACGGAAATAAGTTATCAAATACTCGTAGAATTGTGAAAATGAGTATAAATGAGTGATTCTAACTGATATACGGTATAGAATGAGCGTATAATGTCAAAAACGAGTATTAGATGGATTATAAAGTATAATCGAAATATTTTATCAAATATGAATGAAATGATGAAAACTAGTATAGATTGGTGATTCTAGCCTGTGTGGTATATAAATGAGAATAGATGCGTGATTCTATTTGAAATATGGTATAGAATGGGCTTAGATTGGTGAAATCGAGTAAAGATGCGTGATTCTAATCGAAATATTGTAAAAAAAAATAGTGTAGATTATCGAAAACGAGTACGAAATGTGATTTCTAACCGAAATAAGGTGTCAACTGCACATAAATTGTGAAAACGAGTAGAAGCAAGTGATTCTAACTAAAATACAATATAAAATGAGCGTAAAATGATGAAAAATGAGTATTAAAATAGTAATTAATTATAACATAATATGGTATAAAACATGAGTGGAATGGTAAAAAAAAAGTATAGGTTAGTGACTCTGGCCAAAATATGGTATAAAAGGGCGTAGATTGGTGAAAACGAGAATAGGTGGGTGATTCTCATTGAATAAACGTAGATTAGTGAAACAAAGTATGGATGCATGATTCAAACCAAAATACGATAAAACTGGCATAGAATTATGGAAACGAATACATAAATGTAATTTTTAACCGAAATAAGGTATCAAATTATCGTAGAATGGTGAAAATTAGTATATATGAGTATTTCTAAATAAAATATGGATTAGAATAAGCGTACAACGCAACAACGGGTATTAGATGGATAATTAATTGTAACCAAAATATTTTATAAAACGGACAAGGAATGGTGAAAAATAGTATAGTTTAATGGTGATTCGAGCCGTAGTAAAAATGGGCGTAGAATATTAAAAATGAAAATAGATGGGTGATTCTAATTGAGATATGATGTATAGTGGGCGTAGATAGTTGAAACCGAGTATAGATGCATAATTCTAACCAAAATACGATAAAAAAAAAGTGGCATTGATTTTAGGAAACGAGTACAAAAATGTGATTTCTAACTGAAGTAAGGTATCAAATGCACATTAAATAGTGAAAATGAGTATAAATGAGTATAAATGACTGATTATAACTGATATATGATGTAGAATGATAAAAAAAGTATTAGATGGGTAATTAATTATAAGCGAAATATGGTAGAAAATAGGTATGGAATACTCAAAACGAGTATATGAGTAATTCTAGGAAAAATATGGTTTAAAATGGGTGTTGAATGGTGAAATAAGAATAGTTGGCGATTCTAGTCGAAATATGTCGTAGAATGGGTGTAGATTGGTGGAAATGAGTGCATAAATGTGATTTATATCCGAAATAAGATATCAAATGCTCGTAGAATGGTGAAAACGAGTATAAATGAGTGATTCTAACTGAAATATGATATAGGATGAACGTACAATGATAGAAACGAGTATTAGATGTGTAATTAACAATAACCATAATATGGTATAAAACTGGCATAAGATGGTAAAAACGTACATACGGGTGATTGTAGCCGAAATATGGTGTAAATGGGCATAGAATTGTAAAAAGCGAGAATAGATATGTGATTCTAATCGATTGGTGTAAAGTTGTACATAAATGTCATTTCTAAGGGAAATAAGGCTGCAAATGCTCGTAGAATGGTTAAAACGGATATAAATGAGTGATTCTAGCTGAAATATGTAATGAACGTATAATAATGAAAATGAGTATTTAATGTGTAATTAATTATAACCAAAATATGCTATAAAATATGTTTTATTGGTGAAACCGAGTATTTATGTATGATTCTAGCTGAAATATGGTATAAAATAAGCATAGAATGATGAAAACGAGAATAGTTGGGTAATTCTAATTGAAATATGGTGGAGAGTAGGTGTAGATTGGTGAAACCTAGTATAGATGTGTAATTCTAACCGAAATACAGTTACAAAAGTGGAGTAGATTAGTGGAAACAGGTGCATAAATGTGATTTTTAACGAAAATAAGGTATCAAATACTCGTAGAATTATGAAAAGAAGTATAAATGAGTGATTCTAACTGATATATGGTATAGAATAAGCATACAATGACGATAACGAGTATTAGATGGATAATTAAGTATAACATAAATATGTTATAAAACATTAATGAAATTGTGAAAACTAGTACAGATTGGTGCTTCCAGCCGGTGTGGCGTAGAAATGAGAATAGAGGGTGATTCTAATTGAAATATGGTGTATAATGGGCGTAGATTGGTGAAATCGAATAAAGATGCGTGATTCTAATTGAAATACTGTAAAAGAAAAAGTAGCGTAGATTGTCGAAAACGAGTATGAAATATGATGTCTAACCGAAATGGCGTATCAACTGCACATAAAATTGTGAAAATGAGTAGAAGTAAGTGATTCTAACTAAAATACAATATAAAATGAGCGTATAATGATGAAAAATGAGTATTAAACTGGTAATTAATTATAACAGAAATATGGTATAAAACATGTGTGGAATGGTAAAAACAAGTATAGGTTAGTGACTCTAGCCAAAATATGGTATAAAAGGGCGTAGAATGGTGAAAACGTGAAGGTGGGTGATTCTCTTTGCATGAACTTAGATTGGTAAAACCGAGTATAGATGCGTGATTCAAACTAAAATACGATAAAACTGGCATAGAATTATGGAAACAAGTACATAAATGTGATTTTTAACCAAAATAAGGTATAAAATTATCGTAGAATGGTGAAAATGAGTATAAATGAGTAATTATTGCTAAAATATGATATAAAACGGGCATAGATTGGTGGAAATGAGTACAAAAAATGTGTTTTATATCCGAAATAAGGTATCAAATGCTCGTAGAAGGGTCAAAACGAGTATAAATTAGTGATTCTAAAGAAATATGGTATAGGATGAACGTACAATGATGAAAACGAGTATTAGAGTAATAGGAACCAAAATATGGTATAAAACATGAATGGAATGGTAAAAACGAGTACAAATGAGTGATTGTAGCCGAAGTATGGTGTAAAATGCACGTAGAATGGTGAAAATGAGAATAGACATGTGATTCTAATTGATTGGTGTAAACTTGTACATAAATGTGATTTCTAACCGAAATAAGGTTGCAAATGCTCGTAGAATGGTTAAAACGAGTATAAATGAGTGATTCTAACTGAAATATGGCATATCATGAGCATACAATAATAAAATCGAGTATTTAATGTGTAATTTATTATAACTGAAAAATGTTATAAAACATGTTGTAATGGTGCAACCGAGTATTTATGTGTGATTCTAGCTAAAATATTATAAAAACGAGAATAGATGGGTGATTCTAATTGTAATATGGGGTAGAGTAGGTATATATTTGTGAAACCGAGTAAAGATGTGTAATTCTAACCAAAATACAGCTACAAAAAGTGGAGTATATTAGTGGAAACAAGTGTGAAATATGATTTTTAACAGAAATAAGGTATCAAATACTCGTAGAATTGTGAAAATGAGTGATTCTAACTGATATATGGTATAGAATGAGCGTACAATGTCAAAAACGAGTATTAGATGGATAATTAAGTATAACTAAAATATGTTATAAAATATGAATGAAATGGTGAAAACTAGTATAGATTGGTGATTCTAGCCAGTGTGGTATAGAAATAAGAATAGATGGGTGATTCTAATTGAAATATGGCGTAGAATGGGCGTAGATTGGTGAAATCGAGTAAAGATATGTGATTCTAATCGAAATATTGTAATAAAAAGTGGCATTGATTGTTGGAAACGTGTACGATATGTGATGTCTAACCGAAATAATGTTTCAAATGCACATAAAATGGTGAAAACTAGTATAAGCAAGTGATTCTAACTAAAATACAATATAAAATGAGCGTACAATGATGAAAATGAGTATTAGATGGGTGATTAATAATAACGAAAATATGATGTAAAACATGTATGGAACGGTAAAAATGAATATAGCTTATTGACTCTAGCCCAAATAAGGTGAAAACGAGAATAGCTAGGTGATTCTCATTGAATGAGCATAGATTGGTGAAACCGAGTATAGATGCGTGATTCAAACCAAAATATGATAAAACTGGCCTAGAATTATGGAAACGAGTACATAAACGTGATTTATAACCGAAATAACGTATCAAATGCTCGTAGATTTGTGAAAATGAGTATAAATGAGTAATTCAAGCTAAAATATGGTGTAAATTGGGCGTAGAAGGGTGAAATGAGAATAGATTGGTCATTCTAATCGAAATATATTGTAGAATAGGCGTATATTGTTGGAAATGAGTACAGAAATGTGATTTATATCCGAAATAAGTTGCATGACTAGGAAAAAAAATTATTCTATTATTGCTCATGCCTAAATTTTGATTCTACTCAACAATTTGATTCTTCGAAGCCGTCTAAATTTTTTTAGGAATTATTTATAATTTATTAGGTTATTAGTTAATAGAAATAAAATTCTATTTTATTTATGATCATTAGACACCAGTTACCGTAGCTTTGAGTTTAGGAGCACAACATTAACCATTTTCTCCAAACAAACTTCACATGCATGACCTAGACAAACCACCAACACTTATGACATTCATGACCCATTCAAGCACATCTCCTTGTGCTTCATTTTTATCACACAACATTAAGGCCAAAAACCTAATTTCTACCCTCTACCGTGAACTCAATGACCATTCCGACTGAAATTAGAGGCACACCGAATCAATTCTTCCAAACAAATGCATGTTTATGACCTACACTAAGCCTACAATACACGTGACACTTGAGTCCCACTCAATTGAATCTCCATGTGCTACCTACACACAAAAGTCACAAAAGACCCATTTTCTAGTTTCTGGAAACAAACTATCCCAAACTAGCCGCACTGACTTGAACCCAACCCAACTAGAAGTGATAGATCCTAACCTAGGTTGACTAAGCCATGTTTGATCATCCTAAGTGGTACTTACCATCCATAGACGGAACAAAAGGGAGAATATGTAGATTGAGGGGTGGACAAATTTGGAAACCCACTCAATCTTTCTCAATTAGATATGCATAAATCTTCCATAAACCAACCAAATCCACATTTATATAGCCCAAAATACTCCCCTCTACCTTTCTCTAAATATTTCCACATGTATTTTTAGGGCCGGCCACCCCTTAAGCTCCAAAACTGAACCCTAGCTTCAGTCGCCCCCTATACAAGTAAGTGATTCTAACTAAAATACAATATAAAATTAGCGTACAATGATGAAAATGAGTATTAGATGGGTAATTAATTATAACAAAAATATGGTATAAAATATGTCTGGAATGGTGAAAACAAGTATAGGTTAGTGACTAGCCAAAATATGGTGCAAAAGGGCGTAGAATTGTGAAAACGAGAATAGGTGGGTGATTCTCATTGAATGAGTGTAGATTAGTGAAAATGAGTATAGATGCTTGATTCAAACTGAAATACATAAAATTGACATAGAATTATTGAAATTAGTACATAAATGTGATTTTTAACCGAAATAAGGTATGAAATACTTGTAGAATGGTGAAAACGAGTATAAATGAGTAATTCTAACTAAAATATGGTTTAGAATGAGCGTCCAAGGACGAAAACGAGTATTAGATGGATAATTAATTATAACCAAAATATTTTATTAAACGAACATGGAATGGCGAAAACTAGTACAATTTAATGGTGATTCAAGCCGTCATAAAAATGGGCGTAGAATATTAAAAATGAAAATAGATGGGTGATTCTAATTAAGATATGATATATAATGGGCGTAGATTGGTGAAACCGAGTATAGATGAATAATTCTAACTGAAATACGATAAAAAAGTGAAACGAGTAGAAAAATGTGATTTCAATCGAAGCAAGGTATCAAATGCACATTAAATGGTTAAAGAGAGTATAAATGAATGCTTATAACTGAAATAAGGTATTGAATGATAAAAACAAGTATTAGATGGGTAATTAATTATAAGCAAAATTTGGTACAAAATAGGTGTCAGATACAGAAAACGAGTATATATGAGTAATTCTAGCAAAAATATGGTATAAAATGGGCGTAGAATGGTGAAATGAGAATAGATTGACGATTCTAATCAAAATATGCAATAGAATGGGCATAGATTGGAGGAAATGAGTACAAAAATGTGATTTATATCCGAAATAAGGTATCAAATTTTCGTAGAAGGGTAAAAATGAGTATAAATGAGTGATTCTAACTGAAATATGGTATAGAATGAACGTATAATGATGAAAACGAATATTAGATGTGTAATTAATAATTACTAAAATATGGTATAAAACAGGCATGGTATGGTGAAAGCGAGTACGGATGGGTGATTGTAGCCAAAATATGGTGTAAAATGGACGTAGAATGGTTGAAACGCAAAAAGACATGCGATTCTAATCGATTGGTGGAAACATGTATGTAAATCTGATTTCCAACCGAAATAAGGCAGTAAATGCTCGTAGAATGGTTAAAACTAATATAAATGAGCAATTCTAACTAAAATATGGTATTAATGAGGGTATAATTATGAAAATGAGTATTTAATGAGTAATTAATTAATACCGAAATATGGTATAAAATATATTGTAATGGTGAAATCGAGTATTTATGTGTGATTCTAGCTGAAATAAGGTGAAAAATATGCATAGAATGGAGAAAACGAGAATAAATGGGTGATTCTAATTGAAATATGGGGTGGACTAGTTGTAGATTGGTGAAACCTAGTACAGATGTATAATTCTAACCGAATAAAGTTACCAAAGTGGTATAGATTAGTGGAAACAAGTACATAAATGTGATTTCTAACCAAAATGTATAAAACTGGCATAGAATTATGGAAACAGGTACGTAAATGTGATTTCTAACCGAAATAAGGTATCAAATGCTCGTAGAATGGTGAAAACGAGTATAAATGAGTAATTTAAACAAAAATATGGTTTAGAATGGGCGTACAACGATGAAAATGAGTATTAAATGGATAATTAATTGTAACAAAAATATTTTATAAAACAGACATGGAATGGTGAAAAATAGTATAGTTAATGGCGATTCTAGCCGTAGTAAAAATGGGCGTAGAATATTAATAATGAGATGGATGATTCTAAATGAGATATGATGTACAGTGGGCATAGATTGGTAAAACCGAGTATAGATGTATAATTCTAGCCTAAATACGATAAAAAAGTGGCCTGATTGTCGGAAACGAGTACAAAAATGTGATTTCTAGGGGTAGAATACTGAGAACGAGTATATATGAGTAATTCTAGCAAAAGTATGCTGTAAAGTGGGCGTAGAATGGTGAAATGAGAATAGATTGACGATTCTAATCGAAATATGCTGTAGAATGGCGTAGATTGGTGGAAATGAGTACATAAATGTGATTTATATCCTAAATAAGGTATCAAATGCTCGTATAAGGGTGAAAACGAGTATATATGAGTGATTCTTACTGAAATATGGTATAGAATGAACGTATAATGATGAAAATGAGTATTTGATGTGTAATTAATAATTACCAAAATATGGTATAAAACATGCATGGAATGGTGAAAGCGAGTACAAATGGGTGATTGCAGCCGAAATATGGTGCAAAATGGGTGTAGAATGGTTGAAACGAGAATAGATGTGATTCGAATCGATTGGTGAAAACTTGTACATAAATGTGATTTCCAACCGAAATAAGTCAGTAAATGCTCGTAGAATGGTCAAAACTAGTATAAATGAGCGATTATAACTGAAATATGGCATATAACGAGCATATAATGATGAAATCGAGTATTTAATGTGTAATTAATTATAACTGAAATACCGTATAAAATATGTTGTATTGGTGAAACCGAGTATTTTTGTGTGATTCTAGCTGAGATATGGTGTAAAATATGCATTGAATGGAGAAAACGAGAATAGATTGGTGATTCTAATTGAAGTATGGGGTCGAATAGTTGTAGATTGGTGAAACCGAGTATAGATGTGTAATTCTAACCGAAATACAGTTACAAAACTGGTGTAGATTAGTGGAAACAAGTACAGAAATGTGATTTTTAAGGGAAATAAGGTATCAAATACTCGTAGAATTGTGAAAAAGAGTATAAATGAGTGATTCTAGCTGATATATGGTATAGAATTAGCGTACAATGATGAAAACGAGTATTATATGTAATTATAACTGAAATATGTTATAAAACATGCATGAAATAGTGAAAACTAGTATAGAGTGGTGATTCTAGGCGGTGTGGCATAGAAATAAGAATAAATGGATGATTCTAATTGAAATATCGTGTAGAATAGGCGCGCATAAATCAGTGAAATCGAGTAAAGATGCATGATTTTGAACCAAAATAAGGGTGAAAACGAGTATAAATGAGTGATTCTAACTTAAATATGGTATAGGATGAACGTACAATGATAAAAACGAGTATTAGATGTATAATTAATAATAACCGTAATATGGTATAAAACAAGCATGAGATGGTAAAAACGATTACATACGGGTGATTGTAGCCAAAATATGGTGTAAATGGGCATAGAATGGTCAAAACGAGAATAGACATGTGATTCTAATCGATTGGTGTAAAGTTGTACATAAATGTTATTTCTAAGCGGAATAAGGCAGCAAATCCTCGTAGAATGGTTAAAACGATTATAAATGAGTGATTCTAACTGAAATATGGTATATAATGAACGTATAATGATGAAAACAAATATTTAATGTATAATTAATTATAACCAAAATATGGTAAAAAATATGTTGTGATGGTAAAATCGAGTATTAATGTGTGATTCTAGCTGAAACATGGTGTAAAATATGCATAGAATGGAGAAAATGAAAATAGTTGAGTGATTCTAACTAAAATATGGGGTAGAATAGTTGTAGATTGCTGAAACCGAGTGTTTATGTGTAATTCTAACCAAAATACAGTTACAAAATTAGTGTAGATTAGTGGAAACAAGTACAGAACTGTCATGGAATGGTGAAAGCGAGTACAGATGGGTGATTGTAGGGCGTAGAATGGTTGAAATGAGAATAGGCATGTGATTCGAATCGATTGGTTGAAACTTGTACATAAATGTGATTTCTAACCGAAATAAGGGAGCAAATGCTCGTAGAATGGTTAAAACTAGTATAAATGAGCGATTCTAACTAAAATATGGCATATGATAAGCGTACAATGATGAAAATAAGTATTTAATGTGTAATTAATTATAATTGAAACATGGCATAAAATATGTTATAATGGTGAAACCTAGTATTTATGTGTGATTCTAGCTGAAATATGGTGTACAATATGCATAGAATGGTGAAAACGAGAACAGATGGGTGATTCTAATTAAAGTATGGGGTAGAATTGTAACGCCCCAGTCCCAAAATACGTAGGACCGAGTACGTGAACATGCCAGCTGCACATATACGAAGTATACTCCAATATATAGAATCCTCGTATATGTATATAAGCTGTAAATAAAATAATCACAAGCCAGAATAACATATCTAATCTCATCACAGCTCACACAGAAGATAATAGAGTCCAAATAAATAAAGCAGAGTATCAAAAGATAGCTGGGTGAACATACTCACTCCAAATAGCTATGAAAAATAGTCTCACAAGATTGGAGTCCAACCTCCACAAAAATAGAAATGAAAAAGATGTAAAATAATGTCTACTAATGTCTCAAATATAGAATAGACTAGAAATCAGTAGTGACTGCCTCGTCATCGATGTAAGATAGCTCCAACGTCGCTCCGTACTCCTGTGGAAAATCGTCTAAACCTGGAGAGATAACCAGGTCCTCAGGGGACATAGCAAGATACAAGAAAATACCATGCCATATAACTGTGATAATATAATAAGAGAAAAAGTATGCATGCAATCGGGTTCCTAACCATTCTACTGTGAATATGCAGTTGAGATACAATCCTTCGACGCATGAGCCCTGGCTGTAAATGGGATCGGCATAGTTCCTATAAAGGGCACCAGGGGCCTACGTCCATAACGCTCTGGAAGCGTCAGAGGGCACCATGTGCAACGGGCTACGTCCATAACGCTCTAGGAAACGTCAGAGGGCGCCTGGGGCCTGCGTCTCCGGAGGAGCGCACAGGTAATCAGGGGAGTGCAAAGAAGCCCATACGTCAGGTATTGTTCTCCCCACCCAATGCCTAGCATCATCATCTCCATGACTGATATGAACCTTAAGTAACCGCCAAGTCTTCTAACATGTAATACTATTGGCAGTTACTCCAATCTGTCGCACGCTCCATACGTATCGGTGGCCAGCCGACTACGCGGGTACGTGTCCTACATGTGCATCACATCACGTGATACAACAAGTGTCAAGGCCGTATGAGATATACCAATACCTTAACATCAACGGGTGGTCACTAGACTAAGTCAATACAAGAAAAATAAATAAGGTGAGGTAAACGACCGATAGAGTCGCTTGCACCCAAGTGTGACTTGGACGCACAGTTTAAATATCAAAAAACAAAATGCTGATAATAACAACTAAAAATAAGAAATATAATAATCACAGAGTAAGGTGGAAAGATATCTTTCCTGATGGTGCAAAGTGGCAAGCCCAAGAAATCACAATGTCAGCCAAGAAACGTCATAGCCTCCAAACAACTCCGGACGCTGAAACAAACATCAAAAATGCACTCGGTGTAAAAGATATACCTAGGAAATGCCTGTCCAAAAGTTAAATTTTGGAACAGGGGCAAAATCATAATTTTGGGTCAAAACGATGTCCACCGTTCGACCCGCTTTGCACCGAAATGCGTGCCAAAGTCTATGGTCTCTAAAGTCGTCAAACTACATGTCTACGGTTTCAGTTTGAGGAGAGGAACTCAACGGTATGTCCAGTTTTGGATTCCGATGAGCCGTGTACAAATTCTCCCGTTTGAGTGGGTCGCGGGCCCGCCAAAAATAGGTTCCGATTCGACCTTCTCAGAATCGAACCAAACTTGGTACACAGGACCAAAATTTTGATTCGGACCTGTTGGCGCAAGTTTTATCTCGATTCGACGACTGTACACGAATTTATGGGCAAGTTTGCAAAACACCGATACGGGGTATCTCGACGGATACGCATTGATTTCGTCGCGCACACGCAACAAAACTGAGTTCCGTCAGTTCCCACACGTCCGCAACGTCCATACGTGCCTTTCGATTCGTATAGCGTGTGACCACGTCGCCCGATTTATCGGGGCGCACGTCGTATCGGAGAAAATTCACTAAGTTTTCAAAACAGAATTGCAAGTTTTTCTTGATTTTTAAATCGGTATTTCTTGATGTCTAATAGACGAATTTTAACTCTACAAACAGAGTCTAAAAGGTGTATAGGTTGTCTAGAGGTTTGTTCAATTAGTTTTCCAAAACTTGCGATCATCTGGTCAAAAATTTCGTGTCAAACAGGGCTTGGTTAAAGGGAAAATTCTGCACCTAAACAGTGTTAATTCCTAAACTTTTGGGAATTTACAAAAATTGTAGTAAGCCATTAGAGGAAATATAATTAAAGGGACTTGTAGGGTGTCAACTGGGCTACCTATACAAATTTATGGATCGCTTTTTCATCAAACGTAGAAGAAGAAAGGTGGGGTCGAAGTTGAGTACCTTGCAGTTGATCGAAACAGAGCTTCCTCTGTTCCACGCGAATGCGGGCTCCAGCGACGTCTCCGGTCAACAGCGGAGGTTCGCTGGCGACTGGGGTGTGCGCGAGGAGGTTGGCAGCCCTGGGGTCGAGGGGTATTGGATTTACGAGAGGGGGTTAGGGTTTTAGTCTTCGAGCAGCTATATATATTGTCGTTGCCGCTGATGCCTACTTGAAGTAGGAATACAAGGGGCATCGGGTTTGCTAGGCTAAGTGTTGGGCTCGGGTTACTAACCCATGCAGCTGCAGCTGCTGTTGGACCATGGTGGTATTAGGAAGCATGAGGACTTTGGATATTAGGGGGTCAGCCCCCCCCCCCCTAGCTAGCTGCTGCTGTTGATGGGGGTTTACATCCTTTGGATATATATATTCACAAGAAGAATTCCTATAATACTTAATTTAAGTAACAAAATATTTGTAATAATTGTAGACTATATTTATTAACAATTTAAAAAATATTTCAAGCACACCATCATACATATAATATATATATATATATCTATAATTACGTATATACCAATTACCACATTAATACCAAATAATATAGAAAAATAATTTTTAAGGCACTAAAATAATTATAAAATATTGGGGGTTTACATCCTACCCAACTTAAAGAAAATTTCGTCCTCAAAATTAAACTAAGGTCGGGGGATCAATGCAATACAAGGAATATAATAGTACTTAATATGCATGACATACCTTCGCCTTCGAACAAATGCGGGTAGCGGTTTCAGATGTCGTCCTCGCGCTCCCAAGTAGACTCCCCTGGCGAGTGATGCTTCCATACCACGCGAACCAATGGAATAGATTGATTCCGTAACACCTTCACTCGACGATCGAGGATACCTACTGGTTACTCTTCGTACGACAAACTCGATCCAACTGTGATCTCGGAGTGATCAAGCACATGGTTGCTGTCCGCCACGTACCTTCTCAACTGAGATACATGGAATACGTCATACACTCCCTCTAGCGACGGTGGCAAGGCCAATCTGTAGGCAACCTCTCCAACATGTTCCAAGACATCGAAAGGCCCGATGTACCTTGGACTCAACTTGCCACGTCCTCCGAATTGAATCATGCCTCTAGTGGGGGATATCTTCAAGAACACATGGTCGCCCTCTTTGAACTCCAAGGGTCGACGATGATTATCTGCCCACTTCTTCTGACGATCCTGCGCTGCTCGCAGGTGGCCCTGTATTTTCTTCACTGCCTCTACTGTGCTCAAGACCAACTCGGGACCCAATAGCTGTCGCTCTCCTATGTCGCTCCAACAAACAGGAGACCGACACTTCCTGCCATACAATACCTCAAACGGAGCCATTTGAATGCTCGCTTGATAGCTATTGTTGTAGGAAAACTCAACAAGATGAAGATGGTCCTCCCATGAACCGCTAAAATCAAGCATGCACGCTCTCAATATATCCTCTGGCGTCTGAATGGTACGCTCCGACTGACCGTCTGTCTGAAGATGGTATGCCGTGCTAAACTTCAATCGGGTGCCCAAACTCTCTTGCATACTCCTCAAAAAATGTAAGATAAATCTCGAGTCACGGTCTGACACAATACTAACATGCACACCGTGTAGTCTCACAATCTGCTCCATATACATCTCTGCCAATACCTCTGTCGACTGGCCTACTCTAAAAGGTAAGAAATAGGCTGACTTTGTAAGTCTATCCACAATCACCCACACTGCGTCACGTCCCCTAGGACTCCGAGGAAAACCCGTGACGAAATCTATAGTAATGTGCTCCCACTTCCACTCGGGAATGTGTAGCGGCTGTAATAATCCGGTCATCCTCTGTTGCTCCGCCTTCACTTGTTGACATACCAAGCACTTGGTAACGAAACGAGCTATCTCCCGCTTCATTCCATGCCACCAATAATATTGTCGTAAATCACAGTACATCTTGGTTCCTCCGGGATGAATAGAATATGCCGAACTGTGAGCCTCTGCCATCAGCTCCTGCCGTAGCTCTCTATTGGGAACATAAATACGATCACCATATCGCAGTGTCCTATCGGGGTGGATCCTCAAACCGTCTTCTCTCCTGCTTCAGTCCTCTCTCTGAGCCGTCGAAATCTAGCATCATTGGGCAATGCTGCCTTGATACGCTCTACCAATGATGATTGCACTTGGAGGTTGGCTAATACGCCGTCTGCTCCAGGCAATACTACCTCAATACCAAGCTGCTCCAAGTCTCTAATCAACTCCTTCTGCGTAGTCAAAAAGTGTGCCATGGGCTTACGGCTTAATACGTCTGCCACGACATTAGCCTTGCCCGGATGATAATGAAGCTCGATCTCATAATCCTTCATCAACTCCAACCAACGTCGCTGTCGCATATTCAACTCTTTCTGTGTGAACAAGTACTTAAGGCTCTTATGATCAGTGCAGATATCAACCTTCTCGCCGTACAAGTAGTGTCTCCAAAGCTTCAAAGCAAAGATAACCGCTGCGAGCTCTAGATCGTGGGTCGGATAGTTCTTCTCATGCACTCTCAACTGTCGCGATGCATATGCTACTACCCGACCGTGCTGCATCAATACACATCCTAATCCTTTCCCGGATGCGTCGCTGTAGATCACAAATCCTCTCGGGCCTGATGGTAGCGTCAAGATCGGTGCTGTGGTCAATCGCTTCTTCAATTCGTCAAAAGTGGCTTGACACTCGTCTGTCCATACGAACTCCTGATCCTTGCAAGTCAATCGAGTCATAGGCCCCGCTATTCGAGAGAAATCTTCTACGAACCGTCGGTAGTAACCTGCAAGTCCGAGGAAACTTCTCACCTCAGAAGCTGATGTGGGAACGGGCCATGTTTCGACTGCTGTGATTTTCTCTGGCTCTAATGATATACTATCACCCGTAACAATATGACCAAGGAATGATACCTCCTTGAGAAAGAAATCACACTTGCTAAGCTTCACAAAAAGTCGCTCATTCCTCAACGTTCCCAAAACTATCCGTAGATGCTGCTCATTCTCCTCTTGACTCTTGGAGTAAATCAAGATATCGTCTATAAAGACTACTACGAATTTGTCCAAGTATTGGTGAAAGATCTTGTTCATTAAATTCATGAAAACTGTGGGAGCATTGGTCAAACCGAAAGGCATAACCAAGAACTCGTAGTGTCCATACCTCGATCGAAAGGCCGTCTTTGCAATGTCTTCCTTCCGAACCTTCAATTGGTGATAGCCTGATCGTAAGTCAATCTTGGAGAATACTTTTGCTCCACTCAGTTGATCGAATAGATCATCTATATACGGCAAGGGATACTTGTTCTTCATTGTCACTGCATTCAATGCTCTGTAGTCGATGCACATGCGCACTGTCCCATCTTTCTTAGGCACAAAAAGAACGGGTGCTCCCCATGGTGACGCACTGGCACGAATAAATTCCTTCTCTAATAAGTCATCAATCTGCGTCTTCATCTCTACCAACTCCTTGGGTGCCAGACGATATACTCGAGATGAAATAGGCTCGGCTCCCGGAATAAGCTCAATGGAAAACTCAATATCTCGGTCAGGTGGCAGTCCTGGCAATTCTTCGGGGAATACATCCTCGAACTCGGTGATAATAGGGTGCTGAAGGGTGTCATGCATCATCATATGGGTCTCCGATGTGGGTGTATCACAACTCTCTCCGTCTTCTTTGGTGAACTCAAATTCTGTCGTATTCGGTGGTCTAAAGATAATACTGCTCCTATGGCAGTCTATGAGAGCGAAATGCTGGCTCAACCAGTCCATTCCAAGAACTACATCAAATGTCGGCATAGGGAATACAAGAAGTCGTGCCATCATCTCTCTGCCATTTATCACTATAGGACAAAGTCTACAAACACCACTAACAGGTACAACTCCTCCTCCAGTGAGGATTTTAACATTCTTAGCTAAAGGTGTGATGGGAATGCTGTGTCTAGTGGCAAAACTAGTGGCTATAAATGAATGTGTGGCTCCAGTATCAAATATTGTAATAGCAGAAAAAGATGCAACTAGAACCATACCTGCTATAACTTCCGCCTCTGTCTCTATATCTTCAACAGCAAGTTAGAATACCTGCCCATAATTCTGTCCTGGGCCCTGAGCTCTGGCCTTGTTGTACTGTACGCCTTGGGGAGGCAATGGTGGACGAGGTGCTCCTACTACGGGCCGTGGTGCTGGAAGAGCTGGGGCTGTGGGTCTCGGGTTCTGCCGAGCTTGTACTATCGCCTGTTGCTCCGGACAGTCCTTGAGCATGTGCTGATTGGATCCACATCTCAAGCATAATCCAAGGCGAGTCCTGCAGTCGTTCTGGAGATGTCCTTGTTTTCCGCAGTAATGGTAAACAGGCTTCTGATAAGGTGAGGGCCTCTGCTAGAACTGTCCTGTGGCCCTCCTAATATGTCCACTCTGGGTGGCTCGGGCTGGTGTAACTGCTGGGGTATGTCGTCTCGATGTCTGCTGCTGCTCCTTGCGAAGAATCTCTTGAGCACGAGCTTCTTCCAAGACAGCTGAATGGGAGACTCGAGACTGGGTAGTCGTATAAGACTTGAGCTCTGGTACAAGCCCCTGGTGAAATCTTCTTGCCTTCTCTAACTCTGTCGGAATCAATCCCGCACCAAATCGACTCAGGAGATTGAACTCCGAGTCATACTCATCAACTGTCATATTCTCTTGCTTCAGATGTAGGAACTGGTCATAGAGACCATCTCAAACATGAATAGGAAAGAATCTCTCATAAAATGCATCATAGAACTGCTTCCAGGTGATCCCAGTGCCTAGTCGTCTCTCTACGGCCTTCCACCAGTGGTGAGCATTGTCTTCTAACAGTAGGTCCACTGCTGTTATCCAATCTCGAGCTGGCAACTGGGATGCCTTCAGTAGCTTCTCGGTACTAATAAGCCACTGTGACATCTCTAATGGCTTCTCTGTTCTTCTAAAGGCCTTGGGGTTCATATCTGTGAAATTTTTGATAGAGCCTTCATAAGGATGCAGAGCCGGTGCTGGTGCTGGTACTGGAGGTGGTGGTGGAGGTCTAGCTATTGCTGCCATCATCGTTTGTCTCATAAGCTCAGTCTGCTGCCACTGAGCCTGCATCATGGCATACATAAACTGAGTAGTAGGGCTTCCATCAGTCGGTGGTGGAGGCATCTGTGGTCCCGACTATGGGGGAAACTGCTGAGGGAATGGTGGTGGTGTAGGCAGTGGTACATTCCCTTCTGGTGGCATGGTAGTAGTCTGTCTAGCCTGGCTGCCTGAGGGTGCTGCGATCTCTGGGTACTCCGTCGTCGGTGTCGTAGTAGGCTGCGACTGTCCTGGCTGGTATGGTGTCGCTGGAGTCATGGGAGGATTCTGTCCCTCCGGGGTAGCCTCTTCACCAGATGTGAGGGCCAAAGCAGAAGTACGTCCGCTTCTTAAATGCATACTGTTGGCACTAAGAGGATAAGTTGATATTAGGAAGATTAGATATGAGGAAATCAAATAATCAAGGAAGTTTCAAAAAGATTGGAAGTCAAGAGATAGTAGTAGTTCTGGATGAGATATTCCTATTCCTATATACAGGCTTGTTGGGCACGGTCATGTAACCCAACAATATTAACGTAGACCTGCGTGGGCCACCACAAAAACATGTAACGCCCCAGTCCCAAAATACGTAGGACCGAGTACGTGAACATGCCAGCTGCACATATACGAAGAATACTCCAATATATAGAATCCTCATATATGCACATAAGCTGTAAATAAAATAATCACAAGCCAGAATAACATATCTAATCTCATCACAGCTCAACACAGAAGATAATAGAGTCCAAATAAATAAAGCGAGTATCAAAAGATAGCCGGGTGAACATACTCACTCTAAACAGCTATAAAAAATAGTCTCATAAGATCGGAGTCCAACCTCCATAAAAATAAAAATGAAAGAGATGTAAAATAATGTCTACTAATGTCTCAAATATAGAATAGACTAGAAATCAGTAGTGACTGCCTCGTCATCGATGTAAGATAGCTCCAACGCCACTCCGTACTCCTGTAGAAAATCATCTAAACCTGGAGAGATAACCAGGTCCTCAGAGGACATAGCAAGATACAAGAAAACACCATGCCATATAACTGTGATAATATAATAAGAGAAAAAGTATGCATGCAATCGGGTTCCTGACCATTCTACTGTGAATATGCAGTTGAGATACAATCCTTCGACGCATGAGCCCTGGCTGTAAATGGGATCGGCATAGTTCCCATAAAGGGCACCAGGGGCCTACGTCCATAACGCTTTGGAAGCGTCAGAGGGCACCATGTGCAAGGGGCTATGTCCATAATGCTCTGGGAAACGTCAGAGGGCGCCTGGGGCCTGCGTCTCCGGAGGAGCGCACAGTTAATCAGGGGAGTGCAAAGAAGCCCATATGTCAGGTATTGTTCTCCCCATCCAATGCCTAGTATCATCATCTCCATGACTGATATGAACCTCTAGTAACCGCCAAGTCTTCTAACATGTAATACTATTGGCAGTTACTCCTATCCGTCGCACGCTCCATACGTATCGGTGGCCAGCCGACTACGCGGATACGTGTCCTACATGTGACTCATATACGTGATACAACAAGTGTCAAGGCCGTATGAGATATACCAATACTTCAACATCAACGGGTGGTCACTAGACTAAGTCAATGCAAGAGAAATAAATAAGGCGAGGTAAACGACCGATAGAGTCGCTTGCACCCAAGTGTGACTTGGACACAGTTTAAATATCAAGAAACAAAATGCTAATAATAACAACTGAAAATAAGAAATATATCAATCACAGAGTAAGGTGGCAAGGTATCTTGCCTGATGATGCAAAGTGGCAAGCCCAAGAAATCACAATATCAGCCAAGAAATGTCACAGTCTCCAAACAACTTCGAACGCTAAAACAAACATCAAAATGCACTCGGTGTAAAAGATATACCTAGAAAACGCCTGTCCAAAAGTCAAATTCTGGAACAGGGGCAAAATCGTAATTTCGGGTCAAAACTATGTTCGCCGTTGGACCCGCTTTGCACCGAAACGCGTGCTAAAGTCTATGGTCTCTAAAGTCATCAAACTACATGTCTACGGTTTCAGTTTGAGGAGAGGAACTCAACGGTATGTCCAGTTTTGGATTCCGATGAGCCGTGTACAAATTCGCCCGTTTGAGTGGGTCGCGGGCCCGCCAAAAATGGGTTCCGATTCGACCTTCTCAGAATCGAACCAAACTTGCTACACAGGACCAAAATTTCAATTCGAACCTGTTGGCACAAGTTTTGTCTCGATTCGACGACTGTATACGAAGTTATGGACAAGTTTGCAAAATGTCGATACGGGGTATCTCGACGGATACGCGTTGATTTCGTCGCGCACACGCAACGAAACTGAGTTTCGTCAGTTCCCACACGTCTGCAACGTCCATACGCGCCTTTCGATGCGTATAGCGCGTGACCACGTCGCCCGGTTTGTCGGGGCGCACGTCGTATCGGAGAAAATTCACTAAGTTTTCAAAACAAAATTATAAATTTTTCTTGATTTTTAAATCGGTATTTCTTGATGTCTAATAGACGAATTTAAACTCTACAAACAGTGTCTAAAAGGTGTATAGGTTGTCTAGAGGTTTGTTCAATTAGTTTTCCAAAACTTGCGATTATCTGGTCGAAAATTTTGTGTCAAACAGGGCTTGGTTAAAGGGAAAATTCTGCACCTAAACAGTGTTAATTCCTGAACTTTCGGGAATTTACAAAAAATGTAGTAAGCCATTAGAGGAAATATAATTGAAGGGACTTGTAGGGTGTCAACTGGGCTACCTATACAAATTTACGGATCGCTTTTTCATCAAACGTAGAGAAAGAAAGGTGGGGTCGAAGTTGAGTACCTTGCGGTTGATCGAAACAGAGCTTCCTCTGTTGCACGCGAACGCGGGCTCCGACGACGTCTCTGGTCAACGGCGGCGGTTCGCTGGCGACTGGGGTGTGCACGGGGAGGTTGGCAGCCCTGGGGTCGAGGGGTATTGGATTTACGA
Organism: Iris pallida; assembly: GCA_029216955.1. Classification (NCBI taxonomy): domain Eukaryota; kingdom Viridiplantae; phylum Streptophyta; class Magnoliopsida; order Asparagales; family Iridaceae; genus Iris; species Iris pallida. Next base: position 5,233,409 of record JANAVB010005796.1, read on the forward strand.
TAGGGGGTTAGGGTTTTAGTCTTCGAGCAGCTATATATATTGCCGCTGTCGCTGATACCTACTTGAAGTAGGAATACAAGGGGCTCGGGTTTGTTAGGCTATGTGTTGGGCTCGGGTTACTAACCCATGCAGCTGCAGCTGCTGTGGGACCATGGTGGTATTAGGAAGCATGGGGACTTTGGATATTAGGGGGTCGGGCCCCCCCCCCCCTAGCTAGCTGCTGCTGTTGATGGGGTTTCGGCCACCACTAAGAATTCTTTTTTTTTTAAAAACAACTATATATATATATATATATATATATATATATATTTTATATATATATATATATTATATATATATATATATATATATATATATATATATATATATATAGATAATATAATATATATATATATATATATATATATATATAATATATATTATATATATATATATATATATATATATATATATATATATATTATATATATATATATTATATATATATATATATATATATATATATATATATATATTCACAAGAAGAATTCCTATAATACTTAATTTAAGTAACAAAATATTTGTAATAATTGTAGACTATATTTATTAACAATTTAAAAAATATTTCAAGCACACCATCATACATATAATATATAGAGGAAAATGTACCTAAGGTCGACCTTAGGTAAGTTACCTAAGGTCGACCTCATTTTCCTCACTTTACAATATTTTTTTCTTGAATGTTTTTTCATGGGATTGATCTACACCTTATTGATTGGCAACATACCAAATTTCAAGTGATTATAATATTGTTTAGCCCCCTATCTATCCCTTGCAAAATCGACGGTGTAGCAGCAAAGTTTTAGACCGTCAATTTTGCAAGGGATAGATAGGGGGCTAAACAATATTATAATCACTTGAAATTTGGTATGTTGCCAATCAATAAGGTGTAGATCAATCCCATAAAAAAAACATTCAAGAAAAAACTATTGTAAAGTGAGGAAAATGAGGTCGACCTTAGGTAACTTACCTAAGGTCGACCTTAGGTACATTTTCCTCTAATATATATATCTATAATTACGTATATATACCAATTACCACATTAATACCAAATAATATAGAAAAATAATTTTTAAGGCACTAAAATAATTAGAAAATATTGGGGGTTTACAAGAATAGTTGTAGATCGGTGAAACCGAGTGTAGATGTGTAATTCTAACCAAAATACAGTTACAAAAGTCGTGTAGATTAGTGGAAACATGTACATAAATGTGATTTCTAAAGGAATAAGGTATCAAATACTCGTGGAATTGTGAAAAAGAGTACAAATGAGTGAATCTAACTGATATACGATATAGAATGAGCGTACAATGACGAAAAGTAGTATTAGATGCGTAATTAATAACCGAAATATGTTAAAAAACATGAATGAAATGGTGAAAACTTGTATATATTGGTGATTCCAGACGGTGTGGCCTAGAAATGAGAATAAAGTGGTGATTCTAATTAAAATATGGTGTAGAATGGGCGTAGATTGGTGAAATCAAGTAAAGATGCGCAATTCTAATCAAAATACTGTGAAAAAAAAGTGGCGTAGATTGTCGAAAACGAGTACGAAATGTGATTTCTAACCGAAATAAGGTATCAAATGCACATAAAATGGTGAAAACGAGTACAAGTAAGTGATTCTAACTAAAGTACAATATAAAATGAGCTTATAATGATAAAAATAAGTATTAAATGGGTAATTAATTATAACTGAAATATGGTATAAAACTGACATAGAATTATGGAAACGAGTACATAAATGTGATTTATAACCGAAATAAGGTATCAAATCATCGTAGAATGGTGAAAACAAGTATGAATGAGTAATTGTACCTAAAATATGGTTTAAAATGAGCGTACAAAGACGAAAATGAGTATTAGATGGATAATTAATTGTAACCAAATATTTTATAAAATGGACCTTGAATGGTGAAGACTAGTATAGAATAATGGTGATTCTGGCCGCAGTGAAAATGGGCCTATATATTAAAAATAAGAATAGGTGGGTGACTCAAATTGAGACATGTTGAATAATGGGCGTAGATTGGTGAAACCGAGTATTGATGCATAATTCTAACCAAAATACGATAAAAAAGTGGCGTTGATTTTAGCAAATGAGTACAAAAATGTGATTTCTAACCGAAGTAAGGTATGAAATGCACATTAAATGGTAAAATGATTATAAATGAGTGATTATAACTGAAATATGGTGTAGAATGATAAAAGAAGAGTATGAGATGGGTAATTACTTATAAGCGAAATATGGTATAAAATAGGTGTGGAATACTGAAAACGAGCACATATGAATAATTCTAGCGAAAATATGGTATAAATGGGCGTAGAATGGTGAAATGAGAATAGGTTCGCGATTATAATCAAAATATGTCGTAGAATGGGCGTAGATTAGTTGAAATGAGTACATAAATGTGATTTATATCCGAAATAAGGTATCAAATGCTCGAAGAAGGGTGAAAATGAGTATAAATGAATGATTCTAACTAAAATATGGTATAGGATGAACGTACAATGATGAAAACGAGTATTAGATGTGTAATTAATAATAATCGCAATATGGTATAAAATAGGCATGAGATGGTAAAAACGAGTACATACGGGTGATTGTAGCCGAAATATGATGTAAATGGGCGTAGAATGGTCAAAACGAGAATAGGCATGTGATTCTAATCGATTGGTGTAAAGTTGTACATAAATGTCATTTCTAAGCGAAATACGGCTGCAAATGCTCGTAGAATGGTTAAAACGATTATAAATGAGTGATTCTAACTGAAATATGGTATATAATGAGCATATAAGGATGAAAACGAATATTTAATGTGTAATTAATTATAACCAAAATATGGTATAAAATATGTTGTAATGGTGAAACTGAGTATTAATGTGTGATGCTAGCTGAAACATGGTGTAAAATATGCATAGAATGGAGAAAACGAGAATAGATGAGTGATTCTAACTGAAATATGGGGTAGAATAGTTGTAGATTGGTGAAACCGAGTATAGATGTGTAATTCGAACCAAAATACAGTTACAAAAGTGGTGTAGATTAGTGGAAACTAGTACATAAATATAATTTTTAAAGGAAATAAGGTATCAAATACTCGTAGAATTGTAAAAACGAGTATAAATGAGTGATTCTAGCTGATATATGCTATAGGATGAGCGTACAATGACGAAAAGAACTATTAGATGGGTAATTAAGTATAACCAAAATATATTAAAAAACATGAATGAAATGGTGAAAACTTGTATAGATTAGAGATTCCAGACGGTATGGCATAGAAATGAGAATAAATGCGTGATTCTAATTGAAATATGGTGTAAAATGGGCGTAGATTGGTGAAATCGAGTAAAGATGCATGATTTTAATCAAAATACTGTAAAAAAAAATGGTGTAGATTGTCGAAAACGAGTACGAAATGTGATTTCTAACCAAAATAAGGTATCAAATGCACATAAAATGGTGAAAACGATTACAAGTAAGCGATTCTAACTAAAACACAATATAAAATGAGCGTACAATGATAAAAAAAATGAGTATTAAACTGGTAATTAATTATAACAAAAATAAGGTATAAAATATTTGTGGAATGGTAAAAACGCGTATAGGTTAGTGACTATAGCCAAAATATGGTGTAAAAGGGCGTAGAATAGTAAATACGAGAATAGGTGGGTGATTCTCATTGAATGAGCATAGATTGGTGAAACCTGGTATAGGTGCGTGATTCAAACCAAAATACATAAAACTCGCATAGAATTATGGAATCGCGTACATAAATGTGATTTCTAACATAATAAGGTATCAAATGCTCGTAGAATTGTGAAAATGAGTATAAATGAATAATTCTAACTAAAATATGGTTTAGAATGAGCGTACAATGATAAAAATGAGTATTAGATGGATAATTAATTGTAACCAAAATATTTTATAAAACGGACATGGAATGGTGAAAACTAGTATAGTTTAATGGTGATTCTAGCCGTAGTAAAAATAGGCGTAGAATATTAAAAATGAAAGTAGATGGTGATTCTAATTTAGATATGATGTATAGTGGGCGTAGATTGGTGAAACAGAGCATAGATGCATAAATCTAACCGAAATACGATAAAAAACTGGCGTTGATTGTCGAAAACAAGTAAAAAAAATGTGATTTTTAACCGAAGTAAGGTATCAAATGCACATTAAATCATAAAAAACGAGTATAAAATAGGTGTGGAATATTGAAAATGAGTATATATGAGTAATTCTAGCAAAAATATGGTGGTAAACTGGGCGTAGAATGCTGAAATGAGAATAGGTTGAAGATTTTAATCGAAATATGCCACAGAATGAGCGTAGATTTGTGGAAATGAGTACATAAATGTGATTTATATCCGAAATAAGGTATCAAATGCTCGTAGAAGGGTGAAAACGAGTATAAATGAGTGATTCTAACTGAAATATGGTATAGGATGAACGTACAATGATGAAAACGAGTATTAGATGTGTAATTAATAATAACCGCAATATGGTATAAAACAGGCATGAGATAGTAAAAACGAGTACATACGGGTGATTATAGCCTAAATATGGTGTAAATGGGCGTAGAATGGTGAAAACGAGAATAGACATGTGATTCTAATCGATTGGTGTAAAGTTGTACATAAATGTCATTTCTAAGCGAAATAAGGCTGCAAATGCTCGTAGAATGGTTATAAATTAGTGATTTTAACTGAAACATGGTATATAATGAGCGTATAATGATGAAAACGAATATTTAATGTGTAATTAATTATAATCAAAATATGGTATAAAATATGTTGTAATGGTGAAATCGAGTATTAATGTGCGATTCTAGCTGAAACATGGTGTAAAATATGCATAGAATGGAGAAAACGAGAATAGATGAGTGATTCTAACTGAAATATGGTGTAGAATAGTTGTAGATTGGTGAAACCGAGTGTAGTTGTGTAATTCTAACCAAAATACAATTACGAAACTGGTGTAGATTAGTGGAAACAAGTACAGAATAGTCATGGAATGGTGAAAGCGAGTACAGATGGGTGATTGTAGGGCATAGAATGGTTGAAACGAGAATAGGCATGTGATTCGAATCGATTGGTGGAAACTTGTACACAAATGTGATTTCTAACCGAAATAGGGCTGTAAATGCTCTTAGAATGGTTAAAACTAGTATAAATGAGCGATTCTAACTTAAATATGGAATATGATGAGCATACAATGATGAAAATGAGTATTTAATGTGTAATTAATTATAACTGAAACATGGTATAAAATTAGTTGTAATGGTGAAATCGAATATTTATGTGTGATTCTAGCTGAAATATGGTGTAAAATATGCATAGAATGGAGAAAACAAGAATAGATAGGTGATTCTAATTGAAGTATAGGGTTGAATAGTTATAGATTGGTGAAACCGAGTGTAGATGTGTAATTCTAACCAAAATACAGTTACAAAAGTGGTGTAGATTAGTGGAAACAAGTACATAAATATGATTTTAATGGAAATAAGGTGTCAAATACTCGTAGAATTGTGAAAATTAGTACAAATGAGTGCTTCTAACTAATATATGGTATAGAATGAGCGTACAACGACGAAAATGAGTATTAGATGGGTAATTAAGTATAACCAAAATATGTTAAAAAAACATAAATGAAATGGTGAAAACTTGTATAGATTGGTGATTCCAGACGGTGTGGAGTAGAAATGAGAATAAATGGGTGATTCTAATTGAATATGGTGTAGAATGGGCGTAGATTGGTGAAATCGAGTAAAGATGCGTGATTCTAATCAAAATACTGTAAAAAAAATTGGCATGGATTGTCGGAAACGAGTACAAAATGTTATTTTTAACCGAAATAAGGAATCAAATGCACATAAAATGGTGAAAACAAGTACAAGTAAGTGATTCTAACTAAAATACAATATAAAATAAGCGTATAATGATGAAAATAAGTATTAAATGGGTAATTTATTATAGCAGAAATATGGTATAAAACATATGGTAAAAATGAGTATAGGTTAGTTACTCTAGCCAAAATATGGTGTAAAAGGGCGTAGAATGGTGAAAACGAGAATAGATGGTTGATCATCATTGCATGTGCATAGATTGGTGAAACCGAGTATAGATACGTGATTCAAACCGAAATACGATAAAACTGGCATAAAATTATGGAAATGAGTATATAAATGTGATTTATAACCGAAATAAGATATCAAATTATCGTAGAATGGTGAAAAAGAATATAAATGAGTAATTCTACCTAAAATATGGTTTAGAATGAGCGTAAAAAGACGAAAACAAGTATTAGATGGATAATTAATTGTAACCAAAATATTTTATAAAAAGGACCTGGAATGGTGAAGACTAGTATAGATTAATGGTGATTCTAGCAGTAGTAAAAATGGGCCTAGAATATTAAAAATTTGAATATATGGGTGACTCTAATTGAGATATAATGTATAATGGACATAGATTGGTGAAACCGAGTATAGATGCATAATTCTAACCGAAATACGATAAAAAAAGTGGCATTGATTTTAGGAAATGAGTACAAAAATGTGATTTCTAACCGAAGTAAGGTATGAAATGCACAATAAATGGTAAAAACGAGTATAAATGAGTGATTATAACTGAAATGTGATGTAGAATGATAAAAAAAGAGTATCAGATGGGTAATTAATTATAAGAAAAATATGGTAGAAAATAGGTGTGGAATAGTGAAAACGAGTAAATATGAGTAATTCTAGCAAAAATATGGTGTAAAATGGGCGTAGAATGGTGAAATGAGAATAGATTGGCGATTATAATCGAAATATGCCGTAGAATGGGCGTAGATTGGTTTGAATGAGAACATAAATGTGATTTATATCCGAAATAAGCTATCAAATGCTCGTAGAAGGGAGAAAACGAGTATAAATGAATGATTCCAACAAAATATGGTATAGGATGAACGTACAATAATAGAAATGAGTATTAGATGTGTAATTAATAATAACCGCAATATTATGTAAAACATGCATGAGATGGTAAAAAACAAGAACATACGGGTGATTGTAGCTGAAATATGTTGTAAATGGGCGTAGAATGGTCAAAACGAGAATAGACATGTGATTCTAATCGATTGGTGTAAAGTTGTACATAAATGTCATTTCTAAGCGAAATATGGCTGCAAATGCTCGTAGAATGGTTAAAATGATTATAAATGAGTGATTCTAACTGAAATATGGAATATAATGAGCATATAATGATGAAAACAAGTATTTAATGTAATTAATTATAACCAAAATATGGTGTAAAATATGTTGTAATTGTGAAATCGAGTATTAATGTGTGATTCTAGCTGAAACATGGTGTAAAATATGCGTAGAATGGAGAAAACGAGAATAAATGAGTGATTCTAACTGAAATATTGGGTGAAATTGTTGTGGATTAGTGAAACCTAGTATAGATGTGTAATTTTAGCCAAAATACAGTTACAAAGAAATGGTGTAGATTAGTGGAAACTAGTACATAAATGTGATTTTTAAAGGAAATAAGGTATCAAATACTCGTAGAATTGTAAAAACGAGTATAAATGAGCAATTCTAACTGATATATGGTATAGAATGAGCGTACAATGACGAAAAGGACAACTAGATGGGTAATTAAGTATAAGCTAAATATGTTAAAAATCATAAATAAAATGGGGAAAACTTGTATAGATTGGTGATTCCAGACGATTTGGCGTAGAAATGAGAATAAATGGGTGATTCTAATTGAAATATGGTGTAGAATGGGCGTAGATTGGTGAAATCAAGTAAAGATGCGTGATTCTAATCAAAATACTGTAAAAAAAGTGGAGTAGATTGTCGGAAACAAGTACGAAATGTGATTTCTAACCGAAATAAGGTATCTAATGCACATAAAATTGTGAAAACGAGTACAAGTAAGCGATTCTAACTAAAATACAATATAAAATTGTCGTACAATGATAAAAATGAGTATTAAACTAGTAATTAATTAAAATAGAAATATGGTATAAAACATGCGTGGAATGGTAAAAATGCGTATAGGTTAGTGACTATAGCCAAAATATGGTGTAAAAGGGCATAGAATGGTGAAAACAAGAATAGGTGGGTGATTCTCATTGAATGAGCATAGATTGGTGAAACCAAGTATAGATGCGTGATTCAAACCAAAATACATAAAATTGGCATAGAATTATGGAAACGAGTACATAAATGTGATTTCTAACTGAAATAAGGTATCAAATGCTCGTAGAATGGTGAAAACGAGTATAAATGAGTAATTCTAACTAAAATATGGTTTAGAATGAGCGTACAACGACGAAATGAGCATTAAATGGATAATTAATTGTAACCAAAATATTTATAAAACAGTCATAGAATGGTGAAAACTAGTATAGCTTAATGGTGATTCAAGCCGTAGTAAAAATGGGCGTAGAATATTAAAAAAGAAAATAGATGGAAGATTCTAATTGAGATATGATGTATAGTGGACGTAGATTAGTGAAACTGAGTATAGATGCATAATTCTAACCGAAATATGATAAAAAAAAGTTGCATTGATTGTCGGAAGCGAGTACAAAAATATGATTTCTAATCGAAGTAAGGTATCAAATGCATATTAAATGGTGAAAACGAGTATACGTGAGTGATTATAACTGCAATATGGTATATAATGATAAAAATGAGTATTAGATGGGTATTTAATTATAAGCGAAATATGGTACAAAATAGGTCTGGAATACTGAAAATGAGTATATATGAGTAATTCTAGCAAAAATATAGTATAAAATGGGCGTAGAATGGTGAAATAAGAATAGATTGGCGATTCTAATCGAAATATGTTTTAGAATGGGCGTAGATTGGTGAAAATGAGTAGAAATGTGATTTATATCCCAAAATAAGGTATCAAAAGCTCGTAGAAGGGTGAAAACAAGTATATATGAGTGATTCTAACTAAAATATGGTATAGAATGAACGTGCAATAATAAAAATAAGTATTATATGTGTTATTAGTAATAACCGAAATATGGTATAAAACATTCATAGAATGGTGAAAGCGAGTACAGATGTGTGATTGTTGCCGAAATATGGTACAAAATGGGCGTAGAATGGTTGAGACAAGAATAGGCATGTGATTCGAATCGATTGGAGGAAACTTGTACATAAATGTGATTTCTAACCGAAATAAGGCAGCAACTGCTTGTAGAATGGTTACAACTAGTTTAAATGAGCGATTCTAACTGAAATATGGCATATAATGAGCGTACAATGATGAAAATGAGTATTTAATGTGTAATTAATTATAACTGAAATATGGTATTAAATAAGTTGTAATGGTGAAACCGAGTATTTATGTGTGATTCTAGCTGAAATATGGTGTAAAATATGCATAGAATGGAGAAAACGAGGATAGAAGGGTGATTCTAATTGAAGTATGGGATAGAATAGTTGTAGATTGGTGAAACCGAGTATAGATGTGTAATTCTAACCGAAATACAGATACAAAAGTGATGTAGATTTATCGAAACATGTACAGAAATGTGATTTTTAATGGAAATAAGTATTAGATGGGTAATTAAGTATAACCGAATTATGTTAAAAAATAAGAATAAAATGGTAAAAACTAGTATAGATTGGTGATTTTAGACGGTGTGGCATAGAAATGAGAATAAATGGGTGATTCTAATTGAAATATGATGTAGAATGGGCGTAGATTGGTGAAATCGTGTACAAAATATGATTTTTAACGGAAATAAGGTATCAAATGCACATAAAATTGTGAAAACAAGTACTAGTGAGTGACACTAAAATACAATATAAAAAGAGCGTACAATGATCAAAAATGAGTGTTAAATTGGAAATTAATTATAACAGAAATATGGTATAAAACATGTGTGGAATGGTAAAAACAAGTATAGGTTAGTGACTCTAGCCAAAATATGGTGTAAAAGGGCGTAGAATGGCGAAAACGAGAATAGGTGGGTGATTCTCATTGAATGAGCGTTGATTGGTGAAACCGAATATAGATGCGTGATTCAAAGCGAAATACATAAAACACGCATAGAATTATGGAATCGAGTACATAAATGTGATTTCTAACCGAAATAAGGTATCAAATGCTCATGCAATGGTAAAAACGAGTATATATATGAGTAATTCTAACTCAAATATGGTTTACAATGAGCAAACAATGACGAAAATGAGTATTAGATTGATAATTAATTGTAACCGAAATATTTTATAAAACGGACATGGAATGGTGAAAACTAGTATAGATAATGGTGATTCAAGCCGTAGTAAAAATGAGCGTAGAATATTAAAAATGAAAATAGATGGGTGATTCTAATTGAGATATGATGTATAGTGGGTGTAGATTGGTGAAAACGAGTATTGATTCATAATTCTAACCGAAATACGATAAAAAAGTAACGTTGATTTTAGAAAACGAGTACAAAAATATGATTTCTAACCGAAGTAAGGTATAAAATGCACATTAAATGTGAAAACGGGTATAAATGAGTGATTATAACTGAAATATGATGTAGAATGAAAAAAATGAGAGCATTAGATGGGTAATTAATTATAAGCAAAATATGGTGGAAAATAGGTGTGGAAAACTGAAAATGAGTATATATGAGTAATTCTAGCGAAAATATGGTATAAAATGGGCGTAGAATGGTGACATGAGAATAGTTGGCGATTCTAATCGAAATATGCCACAGAATGGACTCAGATTGGTGGAAATGAGTACATAAATGTGATTTATATCCGAAATAAGGTATCAAATGCTCGTAGAAGGGTGAAAACGAGTATAAATGAGTGATTCTAACTGAAATATGGTATAGGATGAACGTACAATAATGAAAATGAGTATTAGATTTGTAATTAATAATAACCGCAATATGGTATAAAACAGGCATGAGATGGTAAAAATGAGTACATAGGGGTGATTGTAGCCGAAATATGGTGTAAATGGGCGTAGAGTGGTGAAAACGAGAACAGACAAGTGACTCTAATCGATTGGTGTAAAGTTGTACATAAATGTCATTTCTAAGCGAAATAAGGCTGCAAATGCTCGTAGAATGGTTAGAACGAGTATAAATGAGTGATTCTAACTGACATATGGTATATAATGAGCGTACAATGATGAAAATGAGTATTTAATGTGTAATTAGTTATAACAAAAATATGGTATAAAATATGTTGTAATGGTGAAATCGAGTATTTATGTGTGATTCTTGCTGAAACATGGTGTAAAATATGCATATAATAGAAAAATTAAACGAGAATAGATGGATGATTCTAATTGAAATATGGGGTAGAATAGTTGTAGATTGGTGAAACCGGGTATAGATGTACAATTCTAACGGAAATACAGTTACAAATGTGGAGTAGATTGGTGGAAACAAGTGCAGAAATGTGATTTTTAACAGAAATAAGGTATCAAATAGTCGTAGAATTGTGAAAATGAGTATAAATGTATGATTCTAACTGAAATATGGTGTAGAATGAGCGTACAATGACGAAAATGAGTATTAGATAGGTAATTAAGTATAACCGAAATATGTTAAAAACATGAATGAAATAGTGAAAACTAGTATAGATTGGTGATTCTAGACGGTGTGGCGTAGAAATGAGAATAAATGGGTGATTCTAATTGAAATATCGTGTAGAATGAGCGTAGATTGGTGAAATCGAGTAAAGTTGCGTGATTCTAATCGAAATACTATAAAAAAAAGTGTAGGTTGTCGGAATGGTAAAAACGTGCGTGGAATGGTAAAAACGAGTATAAAATGAGCGTACAATAATGAAAATGAGTATTAGATGGATAATTAATTAAAACAGAAATATGGTGTAAAACATGTGTGGAATGGTAAAAATGAGTACAGGTTAGTGACTGTTCCCAAAATATGATGCAAAAGAGCGTAGAATGGTGAAAACGAGAATAGGTGGGTGATTCTCATTGAATGAGCGCAGATTGGTGAGACTGAGTATAGATGCCTGATTCAAACCAAAATATGATAAAGCTTGCATAGAATTATGGAAACGAGTACATAAATGTGATTTCTAACCGAAATAAGGTATCAAATGCTCGTAGATTGGTGAAAACGAGTATAAATGAGAAATTCTAGCTAAAATATGGTGTAAAATAGGCGTAGAATGGTGAAATGAGAATAGATTGGTGATTCTAATCGAAATATGTTGTAGAATGGGTGTATATTGGTGGAAATGAGTACATAAATGTGATTTATATCCGAAATAAGGTATCGAATGCTCGTATAAGGGTAAAAACGAGTATAAATGAGTGATTCTAACTGAAATATGGTATGGGATGAACGTAAATAATGAAAGCGAGTATGTGTAATTAATAATAACCACAATATGGTATAAAATAGGCATGAGATGGTGAAAACGAGTAAATATGGGTGATTGTAGCCAAAATATGGTGCAAATTTGCATAGAATAGTGAAAACGAGAATAGACATGTGATTCTAATATATTAGTGTAATGTTGTATATAAATGTGATTTCTAAGCGAAATAAGGCTGCAAATGCTCGTGGATTGGTTAAAACGAGTATAAATGAGTGATTCTAACTGAAATATGGTATATAATGAGCGTACAATGATGAAAACAAGTATATATTGTGTAATTAATTTGAAATATGGTATAAAATATGTTTTATTGGTGAAACCGAGTATTTATGTATGATTCTAGCTGAAATATGGTATAAAATAAGCATAGAATGGTGAAAACGAGAAAAGATGGGTAATTCTAATTGAAATATGGTGTAGAGTAGGTGTAGATTTGCAAAACCGATTATAGATGCGTAATTCTAACTGAAATACAATTACAAAGTGGAGTTTATTAGTGGAAACTTGTGCAGAAATGTGATTTTTAATGGAAATAAGGAATCAAATACTCGTAGAATTGTGAAAACAAGTATAAATGAGTGATTCTAACAGATATATGGTATAAAATGACCGTACAATGACGAAAACGAGTATTAGATGGGTAATTAAGTATATTATAAAATATGAATGAAGTGTTGAAAACTAGTATAGATTGGTGATTCCAGCTGTGTGGCGTAGAAAATGAGAATAGATGGGTGATTCTAATTGAAATATGTTCTATATAGGGCGTAGATTGGTAAAATCAAGTAAAGATGTAAGATTCTAATCTGAATACTGTAAAAAAAGTGACATAGATTATCGAAAACTAGTTGAAAATATGATGTCTAACCGAAATAAGGTATCAAATGCACATAAAATGGTGAAAACGAGTGCAAGTAAGTGGTTATAACCAAAATACAATATAAAATGAGCGTAAAATGATGAAAATGAGTATTAAATGGGTAATTAACTAAAGAAAATATGGGGTAAAACATGTGTGGAATGGTAGAAACAAGTATAAGTTAGTGACTCTAGCCCAAATATGGTGCAAAAGGGCGTAGAATGGTGAAAATAAGAATAGGTGGGTGATTCCCATTGAATGAGCATAGATTGGTGAAACCGAGTATAGATGCATGATTCAAACCAAAATATGATAAAACTGGCATACAATTATGGAAACGAGTACATAAATATGATTTCTAAATGAAATAAGATATCAAATGCTCGTAGATTGGTGAAAACGAGCATAAATGAGTAATAATAGCTAAAATATGGTATAAAACAGGCATAGATTGGTAAAAATGAGTACAAAAATGTGATTTATATCTGGAATAAGGTATCAAATGCTCATAGAATGGTAAAAACGAGTATAAATTAGTGATTCTAACAGAAATATGGTATAGGACGAACGTACAGTGATGAAAACGAGTATTAGAGTAATAGGAACAAAAATATAGTATAAAACAGGCATGGAATGGTAAAAACGAGTACAGATGGGTGATTGTAGCCGAAGTATGGTGTAAAATAAACATAGAATGGTGAAAACAAGAATAGACATATGATTCTAATTGATTGGTGTAAACTTGTACATAAATGCGATTTCTAACCGAAATAAGGTTGCAAATGCTCGTAGAATGGTTACAACGAGTATAAATGAGTGATTCTTACTGAAATATGGTATATAATGAGCATACAATGTTGAAACTGACTATTTAATGCGTAATTAATTATAACTGAAACATGGTATAAAACATGTTGTAATGGTGAAATCGAGTATTTTTTGTGTGATTCTAGCTGAAATATGGTAAAAACGAGAATATATGGGTGATTCTAATTGAAATATGGGGTAGAGTAGCTGTAGATTGGTGAAACCGAGTGTAGATGTGTAATTCTAACCGAAATAACAAAAGCGGAGTACATTAGTGGAAACAAGTGCAGAAATATGATTTTTAACGTAAATAAGGGATCAAATACTCGTAGAATTATGAAAACGAGTGTAAATGAGTGATTCTAACTGATTTATGGTATAGAATTAGCATACATTGTCAAAAACGAGTATTAGATGGGTAATTAAGTATAACTGAAATATGTTATAAAACATGAATGAAATGGTAAAAACTAGTATAGATTGGTGATTCTAGCCAGTAAGGTATAGAAATGAGAATAGATGCGTGATTCTAATTGAAATATGGTGTGTGCGTAGATTATTGAAATCGAGTAAAGATACATGATTCTAACAAAATACTGTAAAAAAAGTATCGTGGATTGTTGAAAACGAGTACGAAATGTGATGTCTAACCGAATAATGTTTCAAATGCACATAAAATTGTGAAAACTAGTATAAGTAAGTGATTCTAACTAAAATAAAATATAAAATGAGCGTACAATAATGAAAATGAGTATTAGATGTTTAATTAATAATAACGAAAATATGGTGTAAAATATGTATGGAATGGTAAAAACTAGTATAGCTTAGTGACTCTAGCCCAAATATGGTGAAAACGAGAATAGGTGGGTGATTTTCATTGAATGAGCGTAGATTGGTGAAACCGAGTATAGATGTGTGATTCAAACCAAAATACAATAAAACTGGCATAGAATTATGGAAACGAGTACATAAATGTGATTTATAACCGAAATAAGGTATCAAATGCTCATAGATTGGGGAAAATGAGTATAAATGGGTAATTCAAACTAAAATATGGTGTAAAATTGGTGCAGAATGGCGAAATGAGAATAGCTTGGTCATTCTAATCGAAATATGCTATAGAATTGGCGTAGATTGTTGGAAATGAGTACAGAAATATGATTTATATCCGAAATAAGTTGCATGACTAGGAAAATTTTGATTCTATTATTGCATGTGCCTAAATTTTGATTCTACTCTAGAATTTGATTCTTCGAAGCCGTCTAAATTTTTTAGGAATTATTATAACATATTAGGTTATGAACTAATAGAAAAAAAAAATTCTATTTCATTTATGATCATTAGATACCTTTTACGGTAGCTTTGAGTTAAGGAGCATAACATTAACCATTTTTTCTAAACAAACTTCACATGCATGACCTAGACAAACCACCAACACTTATGACATTCATGTCCCACTCAAGCACATCTCCTTGTGCTTTATTTTTATCACACAATATTAAGGCCAAAAACCCAATTTCTAGCCCCTACCGTGAACCCGATGACCATTCCGACTGAAATTGGAGGCACAACTCCGAATCGATTCTTCTAACCCAATGCATGTTTATGACCTACACTAAGCCTACAATACACATGACACTTGTGTCACACTCAATTGAATCTCCATGTGCTACCTACACACAAAAGTCACAAAAGACCCATTTTTTAGTTTCTGGAAACAAACTATCCCAAACTAGCCGCATTGACTTGAACCCAACCCAACTAGAAGTGATAGAGCCTAACCTAGGTTGACTAAGCCATGTTTGACCAAGCTAAGTCGTATTTAATCATTTATATGTGAGGGAACAAAAGGGAGAATATGTAGATTGAGGGGGTGGACTAATTTGGAAGCCCATTAAATCTTCCCTCAATTAGACATGCATAAATCTTCCATAAACCAACCAAATCCACATTTATGTAGCCCACAATACTCCCCTCTCCCTTTCTCTATATATTTCTACATGTATTTCTAGGGCCGGCCACCCCCTAAGCTCCAAAACAAAAACCTAGCTTCAGTCGCCCCCTATACAAGTGATTATAACTAAAATACAATATAAAATGAGCGTACAATGATGAAAATGAGTATTAGATGGGTAATTAATTATAACGGAAATATTTTATAAAACATGTGTGGAATGGTGAAAACGAGTATAGGTTAGTGACGCTATCCAAAATATGGTGCAAAAGGGCGTAGAATGGTGAAACGAGAATAGGTGGGTGATTCTCATTGAATGAGCGTAGATTGGTGAAAGCGAGTATAGATGCGTGATTCAAACTGAAATACATAAAACTGGCATAGAATTATGGAAACAAGTACAAAAATGTGATTTCTAATCGAAATAAGGTATGAAATGCTCGTAGAATGGTGAAAACGAGTATAAATGAGTAATTCTAACTAAAATATGGTTTAGAATGAGCGTACAACGACGAAAACGAGTATTAGATGGATAATTAATTATAACCAAAATATTTTATTAAACGAACATGGAATGGTGAAAACTAGTGTAGTTCAATGGTGATTCAAGCCATCGTAAAAATGGGCATAGAATATTAAAAATAAAAATAAATGGGTGATTCTAATTGAGATATGATGTATAGTGGGCGTAGATTGGTAAAACCGAGTATAGATGCATAATTCTAACCGAAATACAATAACATAGTTGCTTTGATTGTCGGAACCGAGTATAAAAATATGATTTCTACCGAAGTAAGGTATCTTTTTTTTTAAACCAAAGCCGGTGGACGACTCCACCTGACCTTGACCCGGAGGCCGTGGGCACCGCCACCCAGCCACCTCCGTGGGAGGTTGGGCTCGAACCCGGCCCTCACCCCCGATGCACGGTGGTATTACCAGTACACCACGACTCTATGTGCAACGAAGTAAGGTATCAAATGCACATGAAATGGTGAAAACGAGTATAAATGAGTGCTTATAACTGAAATATGGTATAGAATAATAAAAATGAGTATTAGGTAGGTAATTAATTATAAGCAAAATATGGTACAAAATAGGTGTGGAATAATGAAAACGAGTATATATGAGTAATTCTAGCAAAAATATGGTAGGTGGGTAATTAATTATAAGCAAAATATGGTAAAAAATAGGTGTGGAATACTGAAAACGAGTATATATGAGTAATTCTAGCAAAAATATGGTGTAAAATGGACGTAGAATGGTGAAATGAGAATAGATTGGCGATTCTAAACAAAATATGCAGTAGAATGACCATAGATTGGTATAAATGAGTACAAAAATGTAATTTATATCCGAAATAAGGTATCAAATGCTCGTAGAAGGGTGAAAACGAGTATAAATGAGTGATTCTAACTGAAATATGGTACTGAATGAATATACAATGATGAAAACGAATATTAGATGTGCAACTAATAATAACCAAAATATGGTATAAAACAGGCATGGAATGTGAAAGCAAGTACAGATGGGTGATTGTAGCCGAAATATGGTGTAAAATGGACGTAGAATGGTTGAAACGAGAATAGACATGTGATTCTAATCGATTGGTGGAAACTTGTACATAAATGTGATTTCTAACCGAAATAAGGCATCAAATGCTCTTAGCATGGTTAAAACTAGTATAAATGAGCGATTCTACCTAAAATACGGTATTAGTGAGCGTATAATAATGAAAACGAGTATTTAATGTGTAATTAATTATTACCAAAATATGGTATAAAATATGTTGTAATGGTGAAATCGAGTATTTATGTGTGATTCTTGCTGAAATGGTATAAAATATGCATAGAATGGAGAAAACTAGAATAGATGGGTGATTCTAATTGAAATATGGGGTAGATAGTTGTACATTGGTGAAACCGAGTATAGATGTATAATTCTAACCAAAATACAATTACAAAAGTGGTGTAGATTAGTGGAAACAAGTACATAAATGTGATTTTTAACGAAAATAAGGTATCGAATACTCGTAGAATTGTGAAAATGAGTACAAATGAGTGAATCTAACTGATATATGGTATAGAATGAACGTACAATGACGAAAATGAGTATTATAAGTAAGTATAACCGAAAATTGTTATAAAACATGAATGAGATGGTGAAAACTAGTATAGATTGGTGATTCTAGATGGTATGGCATAGAAATGAGAATAAATGGGTGATTCTAATTGAAATATCGTGTAGAATGGGCACGCGTAGATTGGTGAAATCAAGTAAAGATGCATGATTCTAATCGAAATACTGTAAAAAAAAGTGGTGTAGAATGGGCATAGATTGGTGGAAATGAGTACATAAATGTGATTTATATCCGAAATAAGGTATCAAATGCTCGTAGAAGGGTCAAAACGAGTATAAATAAGCGATTCTAACTGGAAAATGGTATAGAGTGAACGTACAATGATGAAAACGAGTATTAGATGTGTAATTAATAATATCGAAAATATGGTATAAAACATGCATGTAATGGTGAAAGCGAGTATAGAAATATGGTGTAAAATGGGCGTAGAATGGTTGAAACGAGAATAGACATGTGATTCTAATCGATTGGTGGAAGCTTGTACATAAATATGATTTCTAACCGAAATAAGGCAGCAAATGCTCGTAGAATGGTTAAAACTAGTATAAATGAGCGACTAAAATATGGTATTAGTGAGCGTATAATAATAAAAACGAGCATTTAATGTGTAATTAATTATTACCGAAATATGATATAAAAATATGTTGTAATGGTGAAATTGAGTATTTGTGTGTGATTCTAGCTGAAATATGGTGTAAAATATGCATAGAATGGAGAAAACGAGAATAGATGGGTAATTCTAATTGAAATATGGGGCAGATAGTTGTACATTGGTGAAACCGAGTATAGATGTATAATTCTAACCGAAATACAGTTAGTGACTCTAGCCACAATATGGAATGTGATTTCTAACCGAAATAAGGTATCAAATGCACATAAAATGGTGAAAATGAGTACAAGTTTATGACACTAGCCAAAATATGGTGTAGAAGAGCGTAGAATGGTGAAAACTAGAATAGGTGGGTGATTCTCATCGAATAAGTGCAGATTAATGAAACTGAGTATATATGTGTGATTCAAACCGAAATACATAAAATTGGCATAGAATTATGGAAACGAGAACATAAATGTGATTTCTAACCGAAATAAGGTATCAAATGCTCGTACAATGGTGAAAACGAGTATAAATGAGTAATTCTAACTAAAATATGATTTAGAATGGGCGTACAACGACGAAACGAGTATTAGATGGATAATTAATTGTAACCAAAATATTTTATAAAACAGATATGGAATGGGGAAGACTAGTATGGTTAATGGTGATTCTAGCCGTAGTAAAATGGGCGTAGAATATTAAAAGTGAGAAGGGTGAGTCTAAATGAGATATGATGTACAGTGGGCGTAGATTGGTGAAACCGAGTATAGATGCATAATTCTAACCGAAATACGATAAAAAAAGTGGCGTTGATTATCGAAAACGAGTACAAAAATTTGATTTCTAACCGAAGTGAGGTATCAAATGCACATTAAATGGTGAAAACGAGTATAAATTTGATTATAACTGAAATATGGTATAGAATAATAAAAAAAGAATTAGATGGGTAATTAATTATAAGCGAAATAGGGTACAAAATAGGTGTGGAATACTGAAAATGAGTATATATGAGTAATTCTAGCTGAAATATGGTATAATTGTGAAACCGAGTATTTATGTGTGATTGTAGCTGAAATATGGTGTAAAATATGCATAAAATGGAGAAAACGGGAATAGATGGGTGATTCTAATTGAAGTATGGGATATAATAGTTGTAGATTGGTGAAACCGAGTATAGATGTGTAATTCTAACCGAAATACAGTTACAAAAGTGGTGTAGATTAGTGGAAGCAAGTACAGAAATGTAATTTTTAACGGACATAAGGTATCAAATACTCATAGAATTGTGAAAACGAGTATAAATGAGTGATTCTAACTGATATATGGTACAGAATAAGCGTACAATGACGAAAACGAGTATTAGATGTAAGTATAACCGAAATACGTTATAAAACATGATTGAAATGGTGAAAACTAGTGTAGATTGATGATTCTAGACGATATGGCGTAGAAATGAGAATAAATAGATGATTCTAATTGAAATATCGTGTAGAATGGGCGCGCCGGTGAAATTGGGTAAAGTTGCGTGATTCTAATCAAAATATTGTAAAAAAAGTGGCGTAGATTATCAAAAACGAGTACGAAATGTGATTTCTAACCAAAATAAGGTATCAAATGCACATAAAATGGTGAAAACGAGTACAAGTAAGTGATTCTAAATAAAAATACAATATAAAATGAGCGTATAATGATAAAAAATGAGTATTAAACGGGTAATTAATTATAACAGAAATATGGTATAAAACATGTGTGGAATGGTCAAAACGAGTATAGGTTAGTGACTCTCGACAAAATATGGTATAAAAGGGCGTAGAATGGTGAAAACGAGAATAGGTGGGTGATTCTCATTGAACGAGCGTAGATTGGTAAAACTGAGTATTGATGCGTGATTCAAACCGAAATAATAAAACTGGCATAGAATTATGGAAACGAGTACATAAATGTGATTTCTAACCGGAATAAGGTATCAAATGCTCGTAGAATAGTGAAAACGACTATAAATGAATAATTCTAATTAAGATATGATTTTGAATGAGCGTACAACGACGAAAACGAGTATTAGATGGATAATTAATTGTAACCAAAATATTTTATAAAACAGACATGGAATGGTGAAAAGTAGTATAGTTTAATGGTGATTCTAGCCGTAGTAAAAATGGGCCTAGAATATTTAAAATGAAAATAGATGGGTGATTCTAATTGAGATATGATGTATAGTGGGCGTAGATTGGTAAAACTGAGTATAGATGCATAATTCTAACCAAAATACGATAAAAAAGTGGCAATGATTTTAGGAAACGAGTACAAAAAATGTGATTTCTAATCGAAGTAAGGTATCAAATGCACATCAAATTGTGAAAATGAGTGTAAATGAGTGATTATTAATGAAATATGGTGTAGAATGATAAAAAGAGTATTCGATGGTAATTATTTATAAGCGAAATATGGTAGAAAATTGGTGTGGAATACTAAAAAACGAGTATATATGAGTAATTCTAGCTGAAATATGGTATAAAATGGGCATAAAATGGTGAAATGAGAATAGGTTGGCAATTCTAATCGAAATATGCCTTAGAATGAGCGTAGATTGGTGGAATTGAGTACATAAATGTCATTTATATCCGAAATAAGGTATCAAATGCTCGTAGAATGGTGAGAAATGAGTATAAATGAGTGATTATAACTGAAATATGGTATAGAATGAACGTACAATGATGAAAATGAGTATTATATATGTAATTATCCAAAATATGGTATAAAACAGGCAAGTAATAGTGAAAGCGAGTACAGATGGGTGACTGTAGCCGAAATATGGTGTAAAATGGGTGTAGAATGGTTGAAATGAGAATAGACATGTGATTCTAATCGATTGGTGGAAACTTATACATAAATGTGATTTCCAACCGAAATAAGGCAGCAAATGCTTGTAGATTGGCTAAAACTAGTATAAATGGGCGATTCTAACTGAAATATGGTACATAATGAGAGTACAATGATGAAAACGAGTATTTAATGTGTAATTAAGTATAACCAAAATATGGTATAAAATATGTTGTAATGATGAAATCGAGTATTTATGTGTGATTTTAGCTGAAACATGGTGTAAAATATACATAGAATGGAGAAAACGAGAATAGATGGGTGATAATAATTGTGGATTGGTGAAACCGAGTATAGATGTGTAATTCTAACAGAAATACAGTTACAAAAGGGTGTAGATTAGTGGAACAAGTACAGAAATATGATTTTTAACGGAAATAAGGTATTAAATACTCACAGAATTGTGAAAACGAGTATAAATGAGTGATTCTAGCTGATATATGGTATACAATGAGCGTAGAATGACAAAAATGAGTATTAGATGGGTAATTAAGTATAACTATAATATGCTATAAAATATGAATAAAATGGTAAAAACTAGTATAGATTGGTGATTCCAGCCAGTGTGGCATAGAAATTAAATGAGAATAGATGGGTGATTCTAGTTGAAATATAGTATAGAATGGGTGCGTGTAGATTGATGAAATCGAGTAAAGATGCATGATTCTAATCGAAATACTGTAAAAAAAGTGGCGTCGATTATCGGGAACGAATACGAAATATGATTTCTAACCGAAATAAGGTATCAAATGCACATAAAATGGTGATTCTAATTAAAATAAAATATAAAATAAGCGTACAATGGTGAAATGAGTATTCGATGGGTAATTAATTAATGGAAATATGGTGTAAAACATGTGTGGAATGGTAAAAACAAATATAGGCTAGTGACTCTAGTCCAAATATGGTGCGAACAGACGTGGAATTGTAAAAACGATAATTGGGGGATTCTCATTAAATGAACGTAGATGGTGAAACCGAGTATAGCTGCGTTATTCAAACCAAAATACGATAAAACTAGCATAGAATTATGAAAACGAGTAGCTAAATGAGATTTCTAACCGAAATAAGGTATCAAATGCTCGTAGATTTTGAAAACGAGTATATATGAGTAATTCTAGCAAAAGTATGGTGTAAAATGGGCGTAGAATGGTGAAATGAGAATAGATTGATGATTCTAATGGAAATATGCTGTCAAATGGGCGTAGATTGGCGAAAATTAGTACTTAAATGTGATTTATATCTGAAATAAGGAATCAAATGCTCATAGAAGGTTAAAACGAGTATGTATGAGTGATTCTAACTGAAATATGGTATAGAATGAACGTACAATGAGAAAAACGAGTATTTGACATGTAATTAATAATTACCGAAATATGGTATAAAATAGGCATGGAATGGTGAAAGCGAGTACAAATGGATGATTGTAGCCGAAATATGGTGCAAAATGGGCGTAGAATGGTTGAAACAAGAATAGACATGTGATTCGAATCGATTGGTGGAAACTTGTACATAAATTTGATTTCCAACTGAAATAAGGCAACAAATGCTCGTAGAATGGTTAAAACTAGTATAAATGATCGATTCAAACTGAAATATAGCATATAATGAGCGTACAATGATAAAAACGAGTATTTAATGTGTAATTAATATAACTTAAATATGGTATAAAATATGTTGTAATGGTGGAACCGAGTATTTATGTTTGATTCTAGCTGAAATATGGTGTAAAATATGCATAGAATGGAGAAAACGAGAATAGATGGGTGATAATAATTGAAATATGGGATAGAATAGTTGTACATTGGTGAAACCGAGTATAGATGTATAATTCTAACCGAAATACAGTTACAAAAGTGGTGTAGATTAGTGAAAACAAGTACAAAAATGTGATTTTTAACGGAAATAAGCTATCAAATACTCGTAGAATTGTGAAAACGAGTATAAATGAGTGATTCTAACTGATATAGATTGGTGAAAACTAGTATAACCGAGTGAATGAACGTACAATGACGAAAACGAGTATTAGATGTAAGTATAACCGAAATATATTATAAAACATGAATGAGATGGTGAAAACTAGTATAGATTGGTGATTCTAGACGGTGTGGCATATAAATGAGAATAAATTGGTGATTCTCATTGAAATATAGTGTACAATGGGCACGCGTAGATTGGTGAATCGAGTAAAGATGTGTGTTTCTAATCGAAATACTGTAAAAAAAAGTGGCGTAGATTATCGAAAACGAGTACGAAATCTGATTTCTAACCGAAATAAGATATCAAATGCACATAAAATTGTGAAAATGAGCACAAGTTAGTGACTCTAGCCAAAATATTGTATAAAAGAGCGTAGAATGGTGAAAACAAGAATAGGTGGGTGATTCTCATTGAATGAGCGTAGATTAGTGAAACCAAGTATAGATGCGTGATTCAAACTGAAATACATAAAACTGACATAGAATTGTGGAAACGAGTACATAATTGTGATTTCTAACCGAAATAAGGTATCAAATGCTCGTAAAATGGTGAAAACGAGTATAAATGAGTAATTCTAACTAAAATGTGGTTTAGAATGGGCATACAACGACGAAAATGAATATTAGATGGATAATTAATTATAACCAAAATATTTTATAAAACGGACATGGGATGGTGAAAACTAGTATAGTTAATGGTGATTCTAGCCGTAGTAAAAATGGGCGTAGGATATTAGAAATAAGATGGGTGATTTTAATTGAGATATGATGTACAGTGGGCGTAGATTGGTGAAACCGACTATAGATGCATAATTTTAAACCGAAATACGATAAAAAAGTAGCGTTGATTGTCCGAAACGAGTACAAAAATGTGATTTCTAACCGATGTTAGGTATCAAATGCACATTAAATGGTGAAAACGAGTATAAACGTGATTATAACTGAAATATGGTATAGAATAACAAAAAAAGTATTAGATGGGTAATTAATTATAAGCGAAATATGGTAGAAAATTGGTGTGGAATACTGAAAACGAGTACATATGAGTAATTCTAGCAAAAGTATGGTATAAAATGGGCGTAGAATGTTGAAATGAGAATAGATTCGCGATTCTAATCGAAATATGATGTAGAATGGGCGTAGATTGGCGGAAATGAGTCCTTAAATGTGATTTATATCCGAAATAATGTATCAAATGTTCGTAGAAGGGTGAAAACGAGTATATATGAGTGATTTTAATGGAAATATGGTATAGAATGAACGTATAATAATGAAAATGAGTATTTGATGTGTAATTGATAATTACCGAAATATGGTATAAAATAGGCATAGAATGGTGAAAGCGAGTACAAATGGGTGATTGCAGCCGAAATATGGTACAAAATGGGCGTAGAGTGGTTGAAACGAGAATAGACATGTGATTCAAATAGTTTGGTGGAAACTTATACATAAATGTGATTTCCAACCGAAATAAGGCAACAAATGCTCATAGAATGGTTAAAACTAGTATAAATGAGCGATTCTAACTGAAATATGGCATATAATGAGCGTACAATAATGAAAACGAGTATTTAATGTATAATTAATTATAACTAAAATTTGGTATAAATATGGTGTAATGGTGAAACCGAGTATTTATGTGTGATTCTAGATGAAATATGGTGTAAAATATACATAGAATGGAGAAAACGAGAAGAGATGGGTGATTCTAATTGAAGTTTGGGATAGAATAGTTGTAGATTGGTGAAACTGAGTATAGATGTATAATTCTAACCGAAATACAGTTACAAAAGTGGTGTAGATTAGTGAAAACAAGTACATAAATGTGATTTTTAACGGAAATAAGGTATCAAATACTCGTAGAATTGTGAAAACGTGTATAAATGAGTGATTCTAACTGATATATGGTATAGAATGAGCGTACAATGACGAAAACGAGTATTAGATGTAAGTATAAGCGATATATATTATAAAACGTGAATGAAATTGTGAAAACTAGTATAGATTGGTGATTCTAAACGGTGTGGCGTAGAAATGAGAATAAATGGATGATTCTAATTGAAATATCGTGTAGAATGGGCGCGCATAGATTATCAAAAATGAGTACGAAATGTGATGTCTAACCAAAATAGGGTACCAAATGCACATAAAATTGTGAAAACGAGTATAAGTAAGTGATTGTAACTAAAATACAATATAAAATGAGTGTACAATGTTGAAAATGAGTGTTAGATGGGTAATTAATTAAAGAAAATATGGTGTAAAACATGTGTGGGATGGTAAAAACGAGTATAGGTTAGTGACTTTAGCACAAATATGGAGCGAAAGGAAGTAGAATAGTGAAAACGAGAATAGGTGGGTGATTCTTATTGAATGAGCTTTGATTGGTGAATCCAAGTATAGATGCGTAATTCAAACCAAAATACGATAAAACTGGCGTGGAGTTGTAGAAATGAGTACATAAATGTGATTTCTAACCGAAATAAGGTATCGAATGCTCGTAGATTGGTGAAAACGAGTATAAATAAATTTTTTAGCTAAAATATTGTTTAAAATGGGCATAGAATGGTAAAATGAGAATAGATTGGTGATTCCAATCGAAATATGTTGTAGAAGGGGCGTAGATTGGTGGAAATGAGTACAGAAATGTGATTTATATCCGAAATAATGTATCAAATACTCATAGAAGGGTGAAAACGAGTATAAATGAGTGATTCTAACTGAAATATGGTATAGGATGAACAAATAAAAAAAGAGAGTATTAGATGTGTAATTAATTATAACCAAAGTATGGTATAAAATATGCATGGAATGGTGAAAACGAGTACATATGGATGATTGTAGCCAAAATATGGTGTCAAATGGGCATATAATGGTGAAAACGAGAATAGACATGTGATTCCAACCGATTGGTCTATACTTGTACATAAATGTGATTTCTAACCAAAATAAGGCTGTAAATGCTCATAGGATGGTTAAAACAAGTATAAGTGAGTGATTCTAACTGAAATATGGTATATAATGAGCGTACAATGATGAAAACGAGTATTTAATGTGTAATTAATTATAACCGAAATATGGTTTAAAATATGTTTTAATGGTGCAACCGAGTATTTATGCGTGATTCTAGCTGAAATATGGTGTAAAATATGCATAGAATGGTGAAAACGAGAATAGATGGGTAATTCTAATTGAAATAAGGGGTAGAGTAGGTGTAGATTGGTTAAACCGATTATAAATGTCTAATTTTAACCAAAATATAGTTACAAAAGTGGAGTAGATTAGTGGAAACAAGTGTAGAAATGTGATCTTTTACGAAATTAAGGTACTATATACTCGTAGAATTGTGAAAGCAAGTATAAATGGGTGATTCTAATTGATATATGGTATAGAATAAGCATACAATGACGAAAATGAGTATTAGATGGATAATTAAGTATAACAGAAATATGTTATAAAACATGAATGAAATGGTGAAAACTAGTATATATTGGTGATTCTAGCCGGTGTGGCATTGAATTGAGAATATATGGGTGATTCTAATTGAAATATAGTCTAGAATGGGCATAGATTCGTGAAATCGAGTAAAGATGCGTGATTCTAATCGAAATACTGTAAAAAAATGGCATAGATTGTCGAAAACGAGTACAAAATATCATGTTTAACCGAAATAAGGTATCAAATGCACATAAAATGGTGAAAACGAGTATAAGTAATTAATTCTAACTAAAATACAATATAAAATGAGCGTATAGTGGTGTAAATGAGTATTAAACTGGTAATTAAATATAATAGAAATATGGTATAAAACATGTGTGGAATGGTAAAAATGAGTATAGGTTAGTGACTCTACCGAAAAATGGTGCAAAAGGGCGTAGAATGGTGAAAACGAGAATAGGTGGGTGATTCTTATTGAATGAGCGTAGATTGGTGAAACCTAGTATAGATGCGTGATTCAAACCAAAATACGATAAATTGGCATAGAATTTTGGAAACGAGTACAAAAATGTGATTTCTAACCGAAATAAGGTATTAAATGCTCTTAAAATGGTGAAAACGAGTATAAATGAGTAATTCTAACTAAAATATGGTATAGAATGGGCATACAAGGACGAAAACGAGTATTATATGAATAATTAATTGTAACCAAAATATTTTATAAAACGGATATGGAATGGTGAAAACTAGTATAGAGTAATGGTGATTCTTGTCGTAGTAAAAATGGGCATAGAAAATTAAAAATGAGAATAGATTGGTGATTCTTATTGAGGTATAATGTATAATGGGCGTAAATTGGTGTAACCGAGTATAGTTGCATAATTCTAACTGAAATACGGTTAATAATTGGCGTTGATTGTCGCAAACGAGAACATATGGTTGATTGTAGTAAAAATGGGTGTAGAATATTAAAAATAAGAATAGATGAGTGATTCTTATTGAGATATGATGTATAATGGACATAAATTGGTGAAACCGAGTATAGTTGTATAATTCTAACTGATATACGATAAATAATTGGCGTTGATTGTCGAAAACGAGTACATATGGTTGATTGGACCGTGATTCAAAAAGACTATTAGATTTGTAATTAATAATAACCAAAATATGGTATAAAATAGACATGGAATGGTGAAAACTAGTACATATGGTTGATTGTAGCCGAAATATGGTGTAAAATGGGCGTAGAATGGTGAAAACGAGAATAGACATGTGATTCTAATCGATTGATGTAAACTTGTACATAAATGTGATTTCTAACCGAAATAAGACTGCAAATGCTCGTAGAATGGTTAAAACTAGTATAAATGAGTGATTCTAACTGAAATATGGTATATAATGAGCATATAATGATGAAAGCGAGTATTTAATGTGTAATTAATTTAACCAAAATATGGTATAAAATATGTTGTAATGGTAAAACCGAGTATTTATGTGTGATTCTAGCTAAAATATGGTATAAAATATGCATAAAATGGTGAAAACAAGAATAGATGGATGGTTCTACTTGAAATATGGGGTTGAGTAGGAGTAGATTGGCAAAACTGAGTATAGATGTGTAATTCTAACCGAACTACAGTTACAAAAGCGGAGTAGATTGGTCGAAACAAGTGCAGAAATGTAATTTTTAACGGAAATATGGTATCAAATACTCGTAGAATTGTGAAAGCGAGTATAAATGAGTGATTCTATTTGATATATGGTATTGAATGAGTGTAAACTGACAAAAACTAGATAATTAAGTATAACCAAAATACGTTATAAAACATGAATGAAATGGTGAAAACTAGTATAGATTGTTCATTCTAACCGACGTGGCGTAGAAATGATAATAGATGGGTGATTCTAATTGAAATATGGTGTAGAATGGGCATAGATTGGTGAAATTGAGTATAGATGCATTATTCTAATCGAAATACTGTAAAAAAAAGTGTCGTAGATTGTCGGAAACGAGAATGAAATGTGACGTCTGACTGAAATAAGGGATCAAATGCATATAAAATGCTGAAAACGAGTATAAGTAAGTGATTCTAACTAAAATACAATATAAAATGAGCGTACAATGATGAAAATGAGTATTAGATGGGTAATTAATAATAAGAAAAATATGGTGTCAAACATGTGTGGAATGGTAAAAACGAGTTTAGGTTAGTGACTCTAGCCCAAATATAGTGCAAAAGTGCGTAGAATGGTAAAAACGAGAATAGGTGTGTGATCTCTTTGAAAGAGCGTAGATTGGTGAAACCGAGTATAGATGCTTCAAATCAAAATACGATAAAACTAGCGTAGAATTATGGAAACGAGTATTTAAATGTGATTTCTAACCGAAATAAGGTATTAAATGCTCGTAGATTGATGAAAACGGGTATAAATGAGTAATTCTAACTAAAAAAATTGGTTTAGAACGAGCGTATACGGCGAAAACGAGTATTAGATGGATAATTATTTGTAACCAAAATATTTTATAAAACGGACATGGAATGGTGAAAACTAGTATAGTTTAATGGTGATTGTAGCCTTAGTAAAAATGGGCGTAGAATATTCAAAATGAGAATAGATGGGTAATTCTAATTGAGATATGGTGTATAATGGGCGTATATTGGTGAAACCGAGTATAGATGCATAATTATAACCAAAACACGATAAAAAGTGGCATTAATTGTCGGAAACGAATACAGAAATGTGATTTCTAACCGAAATAAAGTATCAAATGGATATTAAATGGTGAAAAGAGTATAGATGAGTGATTATAACTGAAATATGGTATAGAATGATAAAAATGAGTATTAGATGGATAATTAATTATATGTGAAATATGGTACAAAAAAGGTGTGGAATGCTGAAAACGAGTATATATGAGTAATTCTAGCTAAAATATGGTGTAAATGGGCATAGAATGGTGAAATGAGAATAGATTGGTAATTTTAATCGAAATATGTTGTAGAATGGGCGTAGATCGATGAAAATGAGTACAAAAATGTGATATATATTCGAAATAAGGTACCAAATGATCGCAGAAGGGTAAAAAAGAGTATAAATGAGTGATTCTAACTGAAATATGGCATAGGATGAACGTACAATGATGAAAACAAGTATTAGATGTGTAATTAATAATAACCGATATATGGTATAAAACATGCATGGAATGGTGAAAACGAGTACAGATGGGTGATTGTAGCCGAAATATGGTGTAAAATAGGCGTAGAATGGTGAAAACGAGAATAGACATGTGATTCTAATCAATTGGTGTAAACTTGTACATAAATGTGATTTCTAACCGAAATAAGACTGCAAATGCTCGTATAATGGTTAAAACTAGTATAAATAAGTGATTCTAACTGAAATATGATATATAGTGAGCGTACAAGGATGAAAATGAGTATTTAATATGTAATTAGTTATAACCAAAATATGGTATAAAATATGTTGTAATCCGAGTATTTATTTGTGATTATAGCTAAAATATGGTGTAAAATATGCATAGAATGGTGAAAACGAGAATAGATGGATGATTCTAATTAAAATATGGGGTATAATTGGTATAGATTAGTGAAACTGAGTATAGATATGTAGTTCTAACCGAAATACAGTTAGAAAATTGGTGTAGATTAGCGGAAAAAGTGCAGAAAGATGATTTGTAACAGAATAGAGTATCAAATACTTGTAGAATTGTGAAAACGAGTATAAATGAGTGATTCTAACTGATATATGATATAGAATGAGCGGACAATGATGAAAACGAGTATTAGATGGATAATTAAGTATAACCGAGATATGTTATAAAATATGAATGAAATGATGAAAACTAGTATAGATTGTGATTATGGCCGGTGTAGCATAGAAATAAGAATATATGGGTGGTTCTAATTGAAATATGGGGTAGATTGGTAAAATCGAGTAAAGATGCGTGATTCTAATCGAAATACTGTAAAAAAATAGCATAGATTGTCGGAAACGAGTACGAAATGTGCTGTCTAACAGAAATATGGTATCAAATGCACATAAAATGGTGAAAACGAGTATAAGTAAGTGATTTTAACTAAAATACAATATAAAATGAGCATACAATGATGAGAATGAGTATTAGATGGGTAATTAATTATAACGCCAATATGGTGTAAAACATGTGTAGAATAGTTAAAACGAGTATAAGTGACTCTAGCCAAAATATGGTGCAAAAGGGCGTAGAATGGTGAAAACGAGAATTGGTGGGTGATTCTCATTGAATGAGATAGATGGCGAAATCGAGTATAGATGCGTGATGCAAACCAAAATATGATAAAACTGGTATAGAATTATGGAAACGAGTACAAAAATATGATTTCTAACCGAAATAAGGTATCAAATGCTTGTAGATTGGTGAAAACGACTATAGATGAGTAATTCTAACTAAAAATTTTGGTTTAGAATGAGCGTACACGACAAAAACGAGTATTAGATGGATAATTAATTGTAACCAAAATATTTTATAAAACATACATAGAATGGTTAAAACTAGTATAGATTAATGGTTATTCTAGCCGTAGTAAAAATGGGCTTAAAATATTAAAAATGAGAATAGATGGGTCATTCTAATTGAGATATGATGTATAATGGGCGTAGATTGGTAAAATCGAGTATAGATGCATAATTCTAACCGAAATATGATAAAAAATTAGCATTGATTGTCGGAAACGAGTATACATGAGTATAGAATGATAACGAGTATTAGATGGGTAATTAATTGTGAAATATGGTATAACATAGGTGTAGAATGCTGAAAACGAGTATATATGAGTAGTTCTAGCTAAATATCGTGTAAATGGGCGTAGAATGGTGAAATGATAATATATTGGTGATTTTAATCGAAATATATTTTAGAATATGCGTAGATTGGTGGAAATGAGTACAAAAATGTAATTTATATCTAAAATAAGGTACCAAATGCTCGAAGAAGGGTGAAAACAAGTATAAATGAATGATTCTAGCTGAAATATGATATAGGATAAATGTACAATGATGAAAACGAGTATTAGATGTGTAATTAATAATAATCAAAATATGGTATAAAATAGGTTTGGAATCGTGAAAACAAGTACAGTTGGGTGATTGTTGCCTGAATATGTTGAAAATTAGCGTAGAATGGTGAAAACGAGAGACATGTGATTCTAATCGATTGGTGTAAACTTGTACATAAATGTAATCTCTAACCAAAATAAGGCTGCAAATGTTCGTAGAATGGTTAAAACTTGTATAAATGAATGATTCTAACTAAAATATGGTATATAATGAGCGTACAATGATGAAATGAGTATTTAATGTGTAATTAATTATAACCAAAATATGGTATAAAATATGTTGTAATGGAGAAACCGAGTATTTGTAACTCCTCTTCCCATGTTTTCAAACTTTATTTAGTTATTCTACTTTTATTAGTTTTGAAACAAATTCTTTGGAAACATGTACACGTTATTTTCCTACTATTTTTGTATTTCTAAAAGAAAATCCATATGATTAGTTTAAGACAAAATATTTATCTTAAAATTTATTATTGGCATTATTTGGCTACTAAGTTTTGGAGATTCAAATTATTGAAATGATGTTTCATAAAATTTCGATTAATAAATAAATTTATATTTTCAATGACATCGAATTTATAATCAAATATTGTTTGGATTTAAAATAGGTTATTTGTTAAAGCTTAAATATTATTTTTGAATTATCATAGTAATTAATTAATTAAATTTTGACTTTTTACGATTGAAATCATTTTGATAATATTAAGTATTATTTTAAAATTATCAGGTTGATTACTTAATTAATATAGATCTATATTCATATGATAAGACTAATTGATATCATCAAATATTTAGTTACATTTAATATTGATTTATAATTAATTGATTTTGATTGAGATCAGTTGGATTAAAGATTATGGATTAAATAAAGAAAGACTTATCTATTAGAAATTTTCCTCCTTATCTAATTAGGATTTTTTCCTCCTATTTATGGATCGATATGTTATACCGGCCAGACAATTCCCAAGCCAAGTTACCCTCAACTCCGTGCCTTGCCCTCTCCATCCCGACCCCCTGACTTCCACCGTGCCAGCGAACTTCCGGTCTCACCCTGTCTAGCCAGCATCACCACCAGCATTCCCATCATTGCCATCAACATCGTATCGTCGTGTCCGTGTCAGTGCTCACCACATCATCCCCATTCTATACAATATTACAGTACAATTTTCCTCGTGTCCGATACCGGGACACGATCAGCAAATCGACCTACCACCGCGGCCACCCCCAAACAAGGAAAAAAGAAAAGAAAAAGGAAACCCAAACCAAATCCTAACTGCCCGACCCTGTCCCGCCGTCGTCGTCTTCCCTGTTCTTGCTCCTCCTCGCCTTGACCAGTCCGGCCCGGCTGCGTACCCCTGTTACTGAACAAGACCTCCATCCCGAGCAAGCCCTCGTTGAGATGGCACCACCCTCGCTAGACTGCTCCAAAGCCGGCCGACGCTGACCCAACTTCACATCCCTACCGAAACCTAAAACCAACACACCATCAAAAATACCTTACCTCCGCCGTGGCCGACCTTCTCTACCTCGCTGGCCGGATCCCGCCCCACTGCTGCCTCTTCTTCAGACCACCGCCATCAGTCGCTGCTACGCCTCCCGCGGCCAGCCAAGCGACGCCGACGCCGATTCATGACCTCCACTGCCGTATCTTTCGTGGGTGGTCGCGCTACCGCCGACTCCTTTACAGGTGTTCGTGCCACCGCCCATCCCGTGCACAGTGGGCCAGTTCGAGCGCTGCGCCGGACACGGATCCGCCTCCGAAGGCCCGACGAACCGAGCAGTGCCCGACTAATGCACCGAGATGCCGCAGAAAAGCGGAGAACTCCTCGCACCAGAGCCGGAAGCCTTCTTCCGTGCGGCCGAGGTGGCTGCGCCAAGCTCAGCTCCGACGAGCCGCCAGCACAGGCGAGCTCGTTTCCCCCAAAAACCTCATCTGAGTAATTTCCTCTCCCCACTGTAAGCCTCTTTCTCTCTCTCCCTTCTGGTTTTGGCTTTATTTGTTATTTTTTGGGATATTTTGTAAAACCTCCCCTAAATAATGGGCTAATTTGCGAAATACCCCCTAAAGATCTCGAATTGGTAAAACCTCCTTTCCGTCAAGACGGTGTTTAATTTTGGGTGACATGGCAATTGTTGCATACGTGGCCACAACTTTGTTTTCCAAATTTTATGAAATTTCCAAATTACCCTTCCTCCATCCCCCTTCCCCTTCTTCCTCCTGGAGCCACGTCCCCTTCGAGCACCCGGCCACGTTCGACACGCTCGCGATGGAGCCCCGCCGGAGCAGCCCACGCCGACCCAGCGCGAGGAGCAGGCGTCGGGGCCGGTCCAGTTGGAGGCCAGGTTGCCGTGGGCGTCGACGAGGGCGCGGAAGGCGGAGAGGGAGTCGGTGTCGCTGGTGGACGAGGAAAGTAGTGCCGTGTTCGACAACAACAAGAAGAAGAATGTGTGTGAGAGTTTAAGTTTCAAAATAAAAAATGTCCAACAGCTTTGAGCTTGGCTGGGCTGACTTTGGTTGTCTTTTTCGCTTGCTGCTTAATTTGTGTTTTCTCCTTACTGTAAATAGAATAATTTGTGTTTCCTTCTTACTGTAATTAGAATAATTTGTGTTTCCTCCTTTAATGGCAGAAATTGCCTCCTTCTCTAGAGATGAAGAAACACCCCCATGCTTGTAGGAACCTGATCTTTGGTAGACAAGTTGTACGCTGGAAGAGGATCAAGTGAAAGATGAGGAAGATGATCGGTATAAATAGGTTAGAGGAAAAGTAAGAGAGGAAGAAGATGACCGTTAGAGAGAGAGAGAGGAGAGAGAGAGGAGGAAAAGCCACGTACGCAGGGGTATTTTCGTCTGACTGGGAAAAGCCACACACGGATAGCCACGTCACCCAAAATTAAACACCGTCTTGACGAAAAGGAGGTTTTACCAATTCGAGATCTTTAGGGGGTATTTCACAAATTAGCCCATTATTTAGGGGAGGTTTTACAAAATATCCCTTATTTTTTTATTTTTAACTTTTATTGTTGGTGAATAGGAATCAGCAGTAATAAGTTGGGTTCTTACCAAGTGGATTGGGCCTTTGGGCTTAAACCCAAGGGAGGAATTGTGTTTTTTAAAGAAAAAGTATAATAAGTTTATGCATTTATTATATATTTATATGTATACACTTGGTTTTTCTATAAATTATAAAGTTTATATAAAATAAGTTTTAATGAATTGTTTTGGGCTTAAAGAGAATACAGGCTTACCTATATATTTATATTAATTTGGGTTGCTAACTAAATACCTTAGGTTATTATGGGTTTGGCATAATTGGTACTACTTGTATCCTTAATATTATTCGTTAATTATTTTATCTTGTTATTATTATCAGTTACTATTGTCATTATTAATTATTTGGGCATTATATACAATATCGAGTTTCAATATTTATAGACAATTTAGTTATTTCTACTATATATATCAGGTTATTTCTCAAATGAGTAATTTGATTTATAAATATTTTGGGGCCATTAGGTTTGGAGTTTGAACTCATTAGGGTTTTGTATTTGGAATATTTCTTAAACTGATTTCTATATTTTCAAAAATATCATTTGAAGAATACTTTGACTAAGTGCAGTGCTTCAACTATAGTTTTCTATTTATGCCCTAAATGAATGCGTCTATATAAAATATATATTTTCAAACTAAGAATTTTCTTAAGCAAATTCTCTTTGATTTTCATATTTATCGTGCTAGTCATACGATCCTAAATCATTGCGACTCATGAATACTTCATGTCGACCCTAGGCTAATCGGACTATTCTGGACACAATGGTATTATTGGTTTCATCAGCTAAGGACCACACGCAAGTACACTTTCTGATTGCTTTTCGATTCATAGTAGTATTTTCATTTCATGTTTATACATATATCTTGCTGCTTGTTGACACGCTCGTCACACGGAGTAGTCGGGAGGGGAAATATCTTAGTAGATATGTGGACTACCCAGAACTATCCCCCGTGTCTTTCGTGGAGAATAGCAGCTGCACACGACACGTGCATGGTGTCGGATTTATTCCCTAGCCGTTCACATGTCGAAACTGATATTTTATACCACATTGGTAGTTGTCTTTTATTTATTTTTCCTTTTCTTCTCCACCGTGCCATTTCATCAGTATCTTCTAGTTTTCATCTCTCATATGTTATTTTCATGTCTTGTTAATTCTATTGTGTTTTCGTATTGCCGTCGGTTGTGTGCTTGTTCCATTCCTGACTGGAAACCAACATTTTTCAGGTTTAGCCACGATCATTCTTAGCACTAGAAAGACATGGGTATGCTGAGGTCAACCTAGAAGTAGATAGCCATTGTATCATTTTTATAAATTGTGAGAACTTGTATTTCATTTAAATTTAAATGTTGTAACTGTTGTAATAAACTTAGAAATGTGAATGAGCAGCAAATATTATATTTTGTGATTTTGAGCATTTATTTCTTGCGGGCTTGACAGCATTCTACCGTCGACTCTGCGGCGTAGGCTGGCTTGGACACGTCTCGTATCCGAAAAGCGGGTGCGGGTTGTGACAGTATTTATTTGTGATTCTAGCTGAAATATGGTGTAAAATATGCATATAATGGTGAAAACGAGAATAGATGGATGATTCTAATTGAAACATGGGGTAGAATAGATGTAGACTATTGAAACCGAGTATAGGTCTATAATTCTAACCATAATACAGTTAGAAAAGTGGTGTAGATTTGTGAAAACTAGTGCGGAAATGTGATTTTTAACGGAAATAAGGTATCAAATACTCATTGAATTGTGAAACGAGTATAAATGAGTGATTCTAACTAATATATGGTATAGAATGAGCGTACAATAACGAAAATGAGTATTAGATGTGTAATTAAGCATAACCGAAATATGTTATAAAACATGAATGAAATGGTAAAAACTAGTATAGATTGGTGATTCTAGCCGGTGTGGCGTAGAAATGAGAATAGATGGGGGATTCTAATTGAAATATGGTGTAGAATAAACGTAGATTGGTGAAAATCGAGTAAAGATACGTGATTCTAATCGAAGTACTGTAAAAAAGTGGCGTAGATTGTCGAAAACGAGTAGAAATGTGATTTCTAACCGAAATAAGGTATCAAACGCACATAAAATGGTGAAAACGAGTACAAGTAAGTGATTCTAACAAAAATACAATATAAAATGAGCATAAAATGATGAAAACGAGTATTAGATGGATAATTATATATATATATATATATATATATATATATATATATATATATATATATATATATATATATAAAGAGGAAAAACCCAAATATATACATAAATAGTAGATAAAATAGGGTATAAATCCAACGACCACTCCACGCAAGTCCAGAACCTAATTAACCTATTATAAACTCAAAAATTATAACTAAAATCTCAAGAAATCAAATTATGACAAAAATCAATTCGATATATATATATTCGAAACCCGAAAACTCAACTTGAGACCCAAATTGCAAAATACCCATCTAGAACTCGCGAAACATGGAAAAAAAGAAGGTGTCTATGTGTGTGACGTGCTCGGGTACTCACGGAGTCGAACCCGTGTCCGTATCGTGTCCACGGAGTGCGTATCGGAAACCCAGATACGTGCGTTGGAACGTGTACGTGCACGTGCGTTTCGCCCGATTGGACGACGCACACAACGCGAGAAGCCTCGTGCTCATGCACGTAGCTAGGTAGGGTCCCAGGCTAGGTCTAGGGTACATTGACACGACACCACGTCATGTCTACGCGACACAGGACACGCGGATCCCGTGCGGCCTGTGCGCGCACGTGCGTGCATGCCCGTGGGAGCGTGTCGAGCCACGTGGCACACGATTCGAGCCACACCGTATCTCAGGATTGAGTCCCTGGGTAGCCCAGGTATAGGGCTACATACTTGTGCTCCTGGAACGGGTCCTCGACGCGTCATGTTCGCGTACGAAGGCCGTGTCAGCGGCACTTTTCAGTCGCGTGCACAGTGCGGGCTGAACCGTACGCGTGAGATTTCTCCGCGCACGCTCCACGAAACATCATGAAATTTTAGGAGCATATGGGAAGAGGTTGCGTCCATGTGCCCACTAAA
This sequence comes from Iris pallida, assembly GCA_029216955.1. Lineage (NCBI taxonomy): Eukaryota > Viridiplantae > Streptophyta > Magnoliopsida > Asparagales > Iridaceae > Iris > Iris pallida. Next base: position 5,271,715 of record JANAVB010005796.1, read on the forward strand.
TTTAACGCAAAATGTAGCCCTCTGCGTCGAGTTATGACGCACAGACAGCAGGGCATGAATGGGGCCGTACACGCGTGTCCGTGTCCGATTCAGATACTGAAATCGTGTCGATTCTAGATCCTTCTTAAAAAAAGTTGTTACAAATAATATTAGCAAGGAATTCGTGAAAACAGAATCGAAAAATAACACTTTTCAGTTCTAAGTGGCATTTCGTCGAACACGTGTTCCATTGGACCGATACGTGTCCGATACGGCTATCAAACGAAATAAAAAACCTACCAAACTTCATGCATAGGTCTGGGGTACCTATATGGATGCATCTATGAAGAAAAAATGGAATTAACAAGTGTTCTAAAGAGATTTATCTATTGAGTGTCAAAACCCAATGAAACAAGCCTCCAAAACTCGTCGATGCCGCTTTCCTCCGATCAAACGCCTCTGATCCCTCGCTAGCATGTATCCAACAGGTTCCTCTCCTTCCAATGGTCGCAACGCACTTCGTTTGGAAGGATTTGGTTGAGAAATGAGAGAACGGGCCCTTTGGAAGAGAAGGGAAAACTAGGATTTTGGATTTGTGAAGGAGATTAGGTTTTCTACACAATGAGAACAATGGGGGCTACTATGTTTGGCCGGCCAAGCATGGGGGGTATTAGGGTTAGGGTTTAGTCGTGGTCCAAGCACTCCTCAAGTTGCTAAAAAGGCCCATTGACAAAAGGCTTAATGAAAAATGGCTAAAAATGAATTAAATAATTCTTAAAAATAGATGATAATTCTAATTTAAATCTAAAAAGCCAATAATAAATCTAATTACATTATTAGGCTTATAATCAAGATTGACTAAGGTTATACCATCTTGGTCCTACCAAAACACCAATCCAAATCACACAACAATCAATTTAATTAATAAAAAATAAGAAAAATCAAATTAGCACATAATGACTAGAATACCCTTAATTAGAAAAATGAGTGTGACAAATCTACTCTCCTTAAAAATAATTTCATCTTCGAAATTATAGTGGTCACTCCTTCTAGGTCAAACCCCCAACAATCATAGTCTTAAGAAAATATATCTAAATTATACAGTTGGAAAGATACCATACAAGGTTATGGCGGGTAATATCAGTCTGAGGTCTCATCATCTAGCCATTTTAGTCATATTAGATCAAAAGTAGTCATAAGGTATCAAAATATACAAACAATATGGTAGGGTATAGTAATCATCAAGACATGATAAGGTATAGGTCAAGAACTCACCTCGACTAGGTCTGGTAGCTGGAACTCTCTCCTAAAGTTAGGCCTCGACTAGGGGCAGGTGCAGTAGGACAGTCTCGTATCTTGTGTGCAGCTAACCCACAAAATAAGCACAACTTTTGTCTCCTCCTACAGCAGTCCCATATGTGACCAGACTTTCTACAGTAAGCATAGGTAGGCACTTGCTTAACTGGCCTCTGTTGGACAGGAATCTGAACTGGATAGGCTGGTCTAGGCTGGAAGCTAGGGTACTCCTGAGGCTCTGGGTGTAGTGCCCCGTCCCGCAAAGTCAATCGGAGAAATCGAAACGCCGACGGCGTTCGGCCTTAGCCTTGCAATGGCTTGCTTGGAGACATCGCTCAGGTGGGGTAGTTTCGGTGAACTTGCCTCATCTTTGCCTAAACATAATAAATCGTGTTTTCAACTTGCACAAGTAGGCTTAATAATAAAAGAGATGAATCCACATAGCTAAGGGAATAATCCCGACAGGTCAAAATGAGTTAGAACTTGGAAAACGTCCCACGGTCGACTTAGAGTTGGTGCACGGCGTGCTTTGAAAATGACACTCGGTCCCTCGTCCCGTGGCTTGGGAGAAGGAAAGTTGGTCTTCGGTGCAAAAGTTGAGAGTTAGCCTAAGTCATAGGCGTCGCCGCACAAATGCTTGCTAAAGCATGCTCGTTCCTGTCCCGCAAGGCTTGGCATAGACTTTGCTCGTCCCTTGGGTTAAGTTGTAGGCTTGAGTGAGTTAGGCAAAGTTATGCCGGTCGACCTAAGTTATTCTACGTGCTGTCCCGCTCATTCTGTGGTTGTCAAGATAAATAGTCCCACGACCCCAAGGCCCATCATATGAAGTATGACTTGGGCGATAGCGTTGCGTAGAACACGAGTCGGTTTAAGGCACGAGCCACGGTTGGTTTATTGGAAAGTTAGCCACGGTCTGTTGGTACTTAAAGAAACACGTTATGTTCAAGTTAAGTTGGAAGAGGAAATATGTCGGGACTGTGGTTCAGTCGCCGAGGCAACCCTGGTTTGGGGGCTCTGCAAAGGAAGTACAAAAAGTGGAAAGAGTAAAACAAAGGAACTGTGATAATAATGAGACCATGCATTACGTTAAGTCTAGAAGTTAGCGTAGGCACGTGGTCATGGACGACTTGTCGACAAGGGGTGGTTCTTCGAGCGGCACCCGGGGCCACGGGACCGACTCGGCCTAGGAAGAACTGATTATAGCCGAGCTGGGTAATAAGCAAGCCGGGTAATAGGAAATTGGTAGTACGGGGACTTGCAGCGAGGATCGCAACCGGTGGTACAAGGGTCCCGTTTGCCAGGCTATGTCCACTATGGCTAGTTAATGCCAGTGACCATTCATATAGATATGTCGGCACGGGCGGCAATCCGCGTAGGTGCCTTTGGACTGAGTCGAGTTGAATATGTATGAGTTAGAAAGACACAATGTCTGGGCCAAAGATTTGGCTACGGCAAAGGCGACGTGCTTCGGCACGAGATGCAGCGTCCAGTGTTAAGTTGTTGGCATAGAGTTGTATGAGTTAGGCTTGAGCTATTGCGAGTTAAGTCGAAAAGGGCCGTAGGGCAAGTTGTGTGAAGTTACGTTGAGTTGTTGGGAACGACCTTGAAATATGAGGCACAGCCGCGTTGTCACAACACAAGTGTAGGCGAGAAAGGCCTAGAGGCAAGGAAATAGAGTCTTTCGTGTAGTTGCATCTCTGATTATGGCCGTAAGGCAAACACGACTTGATAGGTTAACGTTGTGGGCAGCGAGAAGTGGTCTAGAGACAAAGTATGAGTTAACGTTGACATTGCAAGCACGGGATGGTTCCGATACACAAGTTGCGCTAAGGCACCGGTCCTAAAACTGATCCTAAGGCAAGAATAGAAAGACAATCGTAAAAGGGTTTATGTTGCACAAAGTAAATGAACGTGTTGGTTTTGTATGGGTGGGCGAGAAGCTCACTCCACCAGTACAGTTGAGTACTGACACCCACACAGTATTTCATGTGCAAGCACAGGTAGAAGCTCGTGGCGTGGAGCTCGCTTGGATGTGTCGAGGCACGGAGTTCCTTGGCGATTGGAAGCGTGCGGACGCGTAGAGTAAAGACTTATACAGGACATAATGTATGGACATCGCCTTCCGAAGCTTCCGCTGGATTCAAGTATTGTATCGAGAGATGAGAGAGAGCAGAGTGACTTGTAAATGAGAGAAAAGTTAGCACGAGAGACATTGTAATTTGGCCTTGTGCCCACAAATGTAATCTTGTATTCAATATCAATAAAGAGATTCTTTTGAATGACTTGTGTTCTTGTGTTCTTCTTTAAATTTTGCCGCAGTGTATTCAATGTTTCTGCTTGGGACTTCTGTGCGACGACCCCGTCGCAGCCGCTGTAATCGGCCGTTATGGAACCCGCCTTGCATGAGCGCAATCTAGGCTCGTGCGGCATCACGCCTTAGCGAGGACGATCGATCCTACGGGAGCGGGGCGTGACATAAAGAGAAATCGAAACGCCGACGGCGTTCGGCCTTAGCCTTGCAATGGCTTGCTTGGAGACATCGCTCAGGTGGGGTAGTTTCGGTGAACTTGCCTCATCTTTGCCTACACATAATAAATCGTGTTTTCAACTTGCACAAGTAGGCTTAATAATAAAAGAGATGAATCCACATAGCTAAGGGAATAATCCTGACGGGTCAAAATGAGTTAGAACTTGAAAAACATCCAACGGTCGGCTTAGCGTTGGTGCACGGCGTGCTTTGAAAATGACACTCGGTCCCTCGTCCCGAGGCTTGGGAGAAGGAAAGTTGGTTTTCGGTGCAAAAGCTGAGAGTTAGCCTAAGTCATAGGCGTCGCCGCACAAATGCTTGCTAAAGCATGCTTGGCCCTGTCCCGCAAGGCTTGGCATAGCCTTTGCTCGTTCCTTGGGTGAAGTTGTAGGCTTGAGTGAGTTAGGCAAAGTTATGCCGGTCGACCTAAGTTATTCTACGTGCTGTCCCGCTCATTCTGCGGTTGTCAAGATAAATAGTCCCACGACCCCAAGGCCCATCATATGAATTATGACTTGGGCGATAGCGTTGCGTAGAACACGAGTCGGTTTAAGGCACGAGCCACGGTTGGTTTATTGGAAAGTTAGCTACGGTCTGTTGGTACTTAAAGAAACACGTTATGTTCAAGTTAAGTTGGAAGGCTATGCAGTAGCCGTTCCCTGAGTTCAAAGAACATTAAGTCTAAGCGATGGTTAGTCGCCGAGAGAAGGCTATGCAGTAGCCGTTCCCTGAGTTCAAAGAACGTTAAGTCTAAGCGATGGTTAGTCGCTGAGAGAAGGCTATGCAGTAGCCGTTCCCTGAGTTCAAAGAACGTTAAGTCTAAGCGATGGTTAGTCGCCGAGAGGAAATATGTCGGGACTGTGGTTCAGTCGCCGAGGCAACCCTGGTTTGGGGGCTCTGCAAAGGAAGTACGAAAAGTGGAAAGAGTAAAACAAAAGAACTGTGATAATAATGAGACCATGCATTACGTTAAGTCTAGAAGTTAGCGTAGGCGCGTGGTCATAGACGACTTGTCGACAAGGGGTGGTTCTTCGAGCGGCACCCGGGGCCACGGGACCGACTCGGCCTAGGAAGAACTGATTATAGCCGAGCTGGGTAATAAGCAAGCCGGGTAATAGGCAATTGGTAGTACGGGGACTTGCAGCGAGGATCGCAACCGGCGGTGCAAGGGTCCCGTTTGCCAGGCTATGTCCACTATGGCTAGTTAATGCCAGTGACCATTCATATAGATGTGTCGGCACGGGCGGCAATCCGCGTAGGTTCCTTTGGACTGAGTCGAGTTGAATATGTATGAGTTAGAAAGACACAATGTCTGGGCCTAAGATTTGGCTACGGCAAAGGCGACGTGCTTCGGCCCGAGATGCAGCGTCCAGTATTAAGTTGTTGGCATAGAGTTGTATGAGTTAGGCTTGAGCTATTGCGAGTTAAGTCGAAAAGGGACATAGGGCAAGTAGTGTGAAGTTACGTCGAGTTGTTGGGCACGACCTTGAAATATGAGGCACAGCCGCGTTGTCACAACACAAGTGTAGGCGAGAAAGGCCTAGAGGCAAGGAAATGGAGTCTTTCGTGTAGTTGCGTCTCTGATTATGGCCGTAAGGCAAACACGACTTGATAGGTTAACGTTGTGGGCAGTGAGAAGTGGTCTAGAGACAAAGTATGAGTTAACGTTGACATTGCATGTACGGGATGGTTCCGATACACAAGTTGCGCTAAGGCGCCGGTCCTAAAACTGATCCTAAGGCAAGAATAGAAAGACAATCGTAAAAGGGTTTATGTTGCACAAAGTAAATGAACGTGTTGGTTTTGTATGGGTGGGCGAGAAGCTCACTCCACCAGTATAGTTGAGTACTGACACCCACACAGTGTTTCATGTGCAGGCACAGGTAGAAGCTCGTGGCGTGGAGCTCGCTTGGATGCGACGAGGCATGGAGTTCCTTGGCGATTCGAAGCGTGCGGCCGCGTGGAGTGAATATACAGGACATAATGTATGGACATCGCCTTCCGAAGCTTCCGCTCGATTCAAGTATTGTATCGAGAGATGAGAGAGAGCAGAGTGACTTGTAAATGAGAGAAAAGTTAGCACGAGTGTCACGCCCCAGAACCAGAATACTGGAGAGCGGGGGCAGACATAGCCAGCTACGTATAACGGAATGGAATCCATACCGCTATACGGTCACGGCTGTCTAGATATGTGAGGGTTTCACTACAATCCATCAGTCTCTTAAGGTCATAAAATAGCCTATTGTCTCAATCTCAACCAACTAATAATAATCACAAGATATCAGATCTCCAAATATACAATTGTAAGGCGTCCCAAACATTACATATCCAGATGATCATGAAGCTAGTCGTTACAAAATGTGAGGACTAGCAAGAGTTCAGTCATACATGATCAACCCCCGGGGCTTGTCAATCATGTCACAGCCCGTAGGCAGACAGTAAGTAAGTACAATCGAGCTAACACTTGCTCGTCGGCTAAACGCCTCAAAAGAATAATTTATAATATTACAGTGGGAGAACAAAAAGAAACCCACTCGATGCCCTGGTTACGCCTGATGGCCACCATCGGGCTGGAAAGCGGGGAGATCCTTTGGTGCTGCTCCGGTATCTGGCCATACAAAACCAGCTGGGTCAGACCCCAGAAAGAGCAAGTGCCACAAAGGAGGCTTCACTTAAGAACTAAAGCCAACAAATCATTAGCATTCAACATGTAAGAAAACAATAAGTAACACAGATTGAGGTCTGTACACTACCAATGCACTTGCCCCAATCAGAGAAAATAATTAAGAGAAGCATCATTGACATAAAAGAACTGGAGAATAGGGTTAAATAAAATATAGCTGGACAATATATGAAGAGAAGACGAATGTACTATTCCGGAAGCCAGGTTACAATCCTTAAACCAAACAAGGACCGAGATTGTAACCCTTCGCCTGAACAGAACTTAGTATCTGATCATTTATTGCTAAAGGTGCCAATCATTATCGTGAAAAGGAGAGAGTACAATAATAAAAGTGACAATGAAGAGTACAATATGCTTAGAGTGACAATAGAGTACAATCGTTATAGTGACAATCTGGAGTGACAATCATTATAGTGACAATCTGGAGTGACAATCATTCAATCATTCTGGTACAATCTTGCAATCAATCACTTCTAGACAATACTATACTGGGCTAGACTCCATCCAATCAATCACGGCCAATCATTGCCTACGGCTTTCTATATTAACTAACTAGGGTTATCACAATCCTAGTTACTAGCAAGATGCAATGAGATGCTCCAAGTAGTCACAGGCCCTGCAGCTATCCAGGTTATCCAGGCAATCATTATAGTGACAATCTAGAGAGTATAATGCATTAGAGTGACAATAGAGTTCAATCATTTAAAGTGACAATCAAGAGTGCCCCACATGACAGTGGGCTGGAAATATGCCCTACTCGTCGGCAGGCTACAAGTCCAAATATTTGCGGCCGGGATAACGGGATCGCCTGTAACTGGGGAACATCTCTTCATGTCTAATGAATTATACTAGTCATTAACCTTAGTCCATTTCAGTAGGTACTCCTAACCGTGGTACTCAGGAGTCCCCTCCTAGACATGATGCAAGACAGGACTGGATTATTTGTACAAGCACAATCGCCCACGGTATCTGGATTAATTATACAAGTCATGTCATGTCAGGTAGCCGTCGCAACAGCTATTCGAGATTATCATGTCAGGTTTATCATATCAAGTGTACTAGTCAAGAGTGCGCCACGACGGGCCACTATCAGGTCATGTCAGGTTATCATGTCAGGAGTGCACCACTACGGGTCACTATCACGTCATGCTCAATTATCAATTCCAAACATATCAAATGAATTCATGATTATCAAGTTCATGACAAAAGGCGTAAGGATATAAAATAAACGTTAAATATCTAATAAAATATCAATATTCAGGGCTTATAGGAGAGCCATGTGGCTAAAGCAAATGCTGTCAGGAAAGGGTAGACTCATACGGCCCAATTAGGAGAGCGTATGCGGCCAGGGTCACTGGAACCCATACGGCCAAGACAAGAGGGGTGCATGCGACTCAGGGGGACGAGGGCGCATGCGGCTCAGGAAATAAAGGATGCATATGCGGCTGGGATTAATCAAGATCATACGGCCCGGACTGAGAAGCCCATACGGACAGATCTGGAGGGGGTTCTCATGCGGCTCGAGGATCAGGGCCTATGCGGCTCGGGGATCCAGACAGTCATACGGCTGAGAGGACTCGAGTCCTCATGCGGCAGCAAGTGACTGGGGTCTATGCGGCTAGGAGAGCAATGCCTATGCGGCTCAACTGAGTTGAGTCCCATACGGCCAGGGTGGTAGGACTCATGCGGCTGGACGGACGGAGTCCCTTGCGGCATCAGGTCAATCGAGTCCATGCGGCTCAATCAATCGAGTCCATGCGGCTGGGTCCAAGCAAGGGTCATGCGGCTCAGGAATGTGGTGCTTATGCGGCCAGCGGGAGATGTGTCATATGCGGCTGCGACTCAAGTGGGGGGGGGGCTCATGCGGCTAAGAATGAGACTCAGCCTATGCGGCTGAGAGTCACGTGGCTGAATCACTTGTCGCATGAATTGTCATGCGGTCAAGTCAAGCCCAAGCACAGTTCATCTTCTCCAAATTTCTGAGAAGATGAACACCATGAAAGCTAAGTTCTCAAGCTATACAACTCCATCATCCGGAGTCCAAATCAGAACTTCCATAGGTCAAAATGGGGTAGAACGAAATTCTCTACAACATGGAACCATCAAAACTCGAAAATAACCAGATTAAGTAGATCAAAACCCAAGAAATCCGAAAATAATGTAAATATAGATCTACAAGAATCTAGCGATGGAAAGTGAAAATGCCAAGTTCTAAAGTGTTTTAGAATGCTGTAAGGAAAAGAATGAAGCAATAAAATCGGAGTTCCTCCATGAAGCAAGATGCACTTGCCTAGCTCTCTCTCTCTCTCTGGTAGGTGCAGGAGTTAATAGTGGAGAAGAAGAAGATAATAATGAAGAGAGAGAAAGGAAAAGGGGTTAATAAATACTATGGGTGGTGGTAGGTAGGGGGTTCATCTATGGGTTCATCATAAACCAATAGCAAATCCCAAACCGAACCAAACCAACCCAAACCAAGAATAAACCAAGTCCAGGGAGGAAATTAAGCAAGGAAATCATGCAATACAAGAATAAATATGTACACGTATTCCAGAAATACGTAATACGAACCACAGGCATTACAACTCTACCCACCTTAAAAGAATTTCGTCCTCGGAATTTAATCAAGAGGCTAGAGGAGCAATGACAAGCTACATTAATCACATGCAAGCTATAACTAGGCAGACAATCACTCATTCAAGCAAGGAATCGAAGGCATGAGGCATAAGAAGATATTATACCTCACGAGTCAAACAAGTCAGGATATCGCGATCGGATATCATCCTCACGCTCCAACGTTGACTCACCCAAAGAGCGATGAACTCAAGCAACACGAACTAAACTGATAGTCTTTCACTTGAGGTCTCTCTCCTTGGTCAAACAGGGATACGGGCCTATCCTCATACGAAAAGGTTGGTACCAATAACCAGTTTCGAATGACCTAGGATATGGCTCGGGTCCGGAATGTACCGTTGTAATTAGGATACATAAAATATGTCATGTACCCCGCATAATGAGGATAGAAAAGCAAGATAAGAAGACACATATACCTCTCGATCGATTCTGAACCTGAGCCTGGGCTAGGGCAAACTGCCGCGGGTTCTGTTGCTGGAAAGTCTGGGCCTGAGTCGGCAATAGCCTCGGGAACGGAAACTGCTGTTGCTGGTGAACTGGAACTGGGGCTGGTACTGGTGCTGGTCCCCTAACCGAGGGACTAGATACTATCGATGCTGAATCAACTCTGAAAGGGCAGGACCCTACCCTATGATTCGATGCTCCACACAATAAACACAATCCCAATGCCTTGTGACACTCTGCTACCACGTGTCCAGGCTTTCCATAATAAGAACAGCCCATGACGGAAGACTGCACTTGCTTCTGTTTCTGCTGAGGGTACGTCGGGGTTGAGTGCTGGACCGACGTAACTGAAGCTGCTCGCCTCGGAGCTCCAATAGTTAAAGCCCTGGCTGCCGGGGCTGGGGCTGAAGACTGATTCATTTGACTATGGGACCGCTTCCGACCTCCGGTCCTGTCCACTATTCTCTGGGAGGTATACTCGTGCCTCCTTGCTGCTCGCAACACCGCATCATAGGTCTGATGCTCGAACTGTTCTACTGCCAATAAAATCTCCAGGTGAAGTCCCTGTTGGAACCTCTGCGCTCTGTCAAACTCGGTTTCCACCAAGGTGGGAGCAAACCTACTGAGTCTGGAAAACTCGGCCGCATAACCGTCGACCGTCCTCCCCATCTGCTTAAGATTACTGAACCTGGTCTGCAAGTCATATCGAGCCACTGCATCATAATACTTGATCTGGAACTTCTCGCTGAACACTGCCCAGGAGACAGGTGTTGCCAATCCCACTGCTTGTGCGGCCCACCAACTGCGGGCTAGATCCAATAACTGTAGGCGCACCACAGCCACCTTCTCGTCTTTTGGAGTCTTCGCAGCTTCGAGAATCACCTCTATATCCTGTAGCCAAGCATTGGCAGCAATAACATCCTCGCTGCCATCGAAGAAGGGAGGGTTCAGGCGCTTGAAACTGTTGACCGTACTGTTCCCTCGAGGACCACTTCTATTCAGAGCAACTTTCACTGCCTGGTGCAAGGCATCGTCTCTACGATCTTGGGAAGCTAACAATGATCTGATGAGACCCACCAAAGTGCCATCATCAGGATCTGCAGGCTGGACTGGCTGAACTGGCGGCTCTTCTCCAGTAGGTACGACTCGGGAGGCTGCTCCTGAGTGCTGGGCCTGATATTCTGGTTGTTGTTGGTCCACGGGAGGTGATCCGCCTTGCTGATCAGCAGGTCCAGGTTCAATCACGCTGAAGAAGACGACATGGAAACAATAAGAAAGGACCAGGACAGATCAACGATTACAAGCATGTGATCAGGACAAGAATTTCAGGAATCAAGAGGATACGAGCAGAGATCAAGGGCGAGTACCGATTGAGACATCTATTCGGTAAACCCTCACACATCTTGATTAATAAGGCCTGCATGGGCCACCACTTAAACCATGTCACGCCCCAGAACCAGAATACTGGAGAGCGGGGGCAGACATAGCCAGCTACGTATAACGGAATGGAATCCATACCGCTATACGGTCACGGCTGTCTAGAATGTGAGGGTTTCACTACAATCCATCAGTCTCTTAAGGTCATAAAATAGCCTATTGTTTCAATCTCAACCAACTAATAATAATCACAAGATATCAGATCTCCAAATATACAATTGTAAGGCGTCCCAAATATTATATATCCAGATGATTATGAAGCTAGTCGTTATAAAATGTGAGGACTAGCAAGAGTTCAGTCATACATGATCAACCCCCGGGGCTTGTCAATCATGTCACAGCCCGTAGGCAGACAGTAAGTAAGTACAATCGAGCTAACACTTGCTCGTCGGCTAAACGCCTTAAAAGAATAATTTACAATATTACAGTGGGAGAATAAAAAGAAACCCACTCGATGCCCTGGTTACGCCTGATGACCACCATCGGGCTGGAAAACAGGAAGATCCTTTGGTGCTGCTCCGGTATCTGGCCATACAAAACCAGCTGGGTCAGACCCCAGAAAGAGCAAGTGCCACAAAGGAGGCTTCACTTAAGAACTAAAGCCAACAAATCATTAGCATTCAACATGTAAGAAAACAATAAGTAACACAGATTGAGGTCTGTACACTACCAATGCACTTGCCCCAATCAGAGAAAATAATTAAGAGAAGCATCATTGACATAAAAGAACTGGAGAATCGGGTTAAATAAAATATAGCTGGACAATATATGAAGAGAAGACGAATGTACTATTCCGGAAGCCAGGTTACAATCCTTAAATCAAACAAGGATCGAGATTGTAACCCTTCGCCTGAACAGAACTTAGTCTCTGATCATTTATTGCTAAAGGTGCCAATCATTATCGTGAAAAGGAGAGAGTACAATGATAAAAGTGATAATGAAGAGTATAATATGCTTAGAGTGACAATAGAGTACAATCGTTATAGTGACAATCTGGAGTGACAATCATTATAGTGACAATCTGGAGTGATAATCATTCAATCATTCTGGTACAATCTTGCAATCAATCACTTCTAGACAATACTATACTGGGCTAGACTCCATCCAATCAATCACGGCCAATCATTGCCTACGGCTTTCTACATTAACTAACTAGGGTTATCACAATCCTAGTTACTAGCAAGATGCAATGAGATGCTCCAAGTAGTCACAGGCCCTGCAGCTATCCAGGTTATCCAGGCAATCATTATAGTGGCAATCTAGAGAGTATAATGCATTAGAGTGACAATAGAGTTCAATCATTTAAAGTGACAATCAAGAGTGCCCCACATGACAGTGGGCTGGAAATGTGCCCTACTCGTCGGCAGGTTACAAGTCCAAACATTTGCGGCCGGGATAACGGGATCGCCTGTAACTGGAGAACATCTCTTCATGTCTAATGAATTATACTAGTCATTAACCTTAGTCCATTTCAGTAGGTACTCCTGACCGTGGTACTCAGGAGTCCCCTCCTAGACATGATACAAGACAGGACTGGATTATTTGTACAAGCACAATCGCCCACGGTATCTGGATTAATTATACAAGTCATGTCATGTCAGGTAGCCGTCGCAACAGCTATTCGAGATAATCATGTCAGGTTTATCATATCAAGTGTACTAGTCAAGTGTGTGCCACGATGGGCCACTATCAGGTCATGTCAGGTTATCATGTCAGGAGTGCACCACTACGGGTCACTATCACGTCATGCTCAATTATCAATTCCAAACATATCAAATGAATTCAAGATTATCAAGTTCATGACAAAAGGCGTAAGGATATAAAATGAACGTTAAATATCTAATAAAATATCAATATTCAGGGCTTATAGGAGATGCCATGTGGCTAAAGCATATGCGGTCAGGAAAGGGTAGACTCATGCGGCCTAATTAGGAGAGCGTATGCGGCCAGGGTCACTGGAACCCATACGGCCAAGACAAGAGGGGCGCATGCGACTCAGGGGGACGAGGGCGCATGCGGCTCAGGAAATAAAGGATGCATATGCGGCTGGGATTAATCAGGGTCATACGGCCCGGACTGAGAAGCCCATGCGGCCAGATCTGGGGGGGTTCTCATGCGGCTCGAGGATCAGGGCCTATGTGGCTCGGGGATCTAGACAGTCATGCGGCTGAGAGGACTCGAGTCCTCATGCGGCAGCAAGTGACTGGGGTCTATACGGCTAGGAGAGTAATGCCTATGCGGCTCAACTGAGTTGAGTCCCATGCAGCCAGGGTGGTAGGACTCATGCGGCTGGACGGACGGAGTCCCATACGGCATCAGGTCAATCGAGTCCATGCGGCTCAATCAATTGAGTCCATATGGCTGGGTCCAAGCAAGGGTCATGCGGCTCAGGAATGTGGTGCTTATGCGGCCAGCGGAAGATGTGTCATATGCGGCTGCGACTCAAGTGGGGGGGGGGGGGGCTCATGCGGCTAAGAATGAGACTCAGCCTATGCGGCTGAGAGTCTCACGCGGCTGAATCACTTGCCGTATGAATTATCATGCGGTCAAGTCAAGCCCAAGCACAGTTCATCTTCTCAAAATTTTTGAGAAGATGAACACCATGAAAGCCAAGTTCTCAAGCTCCATAACTCCATCATCCGGAGTCCAAATCAGAACTTTCATAGGTCAAAATGGGGTAGAACGAAATTCTCTACAACATGGAACCATCAAAACTCAAAAATAACCAGATTAAGTAGATCAAAACCCAAGAAATCCGAAAATAATGTAAATATAGATCTACAAGAATCTAGCGATGGAAAGTGAAAATGCCAAGTTCTAAAGTGTTTTAGAATGCTGTAAGGAAAAGAATGAAGCAATAAAATCGGAGTTCCTCCATAAAGCAAGATGCACTTGCCTAGCTCTCTCTCTCTCTCTCTGGTAGGTGCAGGAGTTAATAGTAGAGAAGAAGAAGATAATAATGAAGAGAGAGAAAGGAGGAGGGGTTAATAAATACTATGGGTGGTGGTAGATAGGGGGTTCATCCATGGGTTCATCATGAACCAATAGCAAATCCCAAACCGAACCAAGCCAACCCAAACCAAGAATAAACCAAGCCCAGGAAGGAAATTAAGCAAGGAAATCATGTAATACAAGAATAAATACGTACACGTATTCCAGAAATACGTAATACGAACCACAGGCATTACAACGAGAGATATTGTAATTTGGCCTTGCGCCCACAAATGTAATCTTGTATTCAATATCAATAAAGAGATTCTTTTGAATGACTTGTGTTCTTGTGTTCTTCTTTAAATTCTGCCGCAGTGTATTCAATGTTTCTGCTTGGGACTTCTGTGCGACGACCCCGTCGCAGCCGCTGTAATCGGCCGTTATGGAACCCGCCTTGCACGAGCGCAATCTAGGCTCGTATGGCATCACGCCTTAGCGAGGACGATCGCTCCTACGGGAGTGGGGCGTGACATAAATGGTATCAGAGCACGGCTTTACGTCCTTGGACCGTCGATTGAATTCTTTAACTTCGATGTTTCCGCAAAACTCTATTGCTTCCGCAAGTTGTTATCGTTGGTGCGCTCTCTCTAAAATGTCCTTCGGCATGTCCATACAATAAGTCTAAATATTTCTGAAAGCTCGAACATGCGTTCGCTCGAACGCATCGATAGGCCGTTGCCGGACTCATTGGAGGCCTTTGTGTCGAACGTTGCAAACTTGACTCGATAGAAAATAGGTGCTAATGTTAGCAAGTCGCGTGCATGCCTAATTAGTCCAACGTCGACCCTGGCAATTAAGCATGCAAAATTGGAATATAGTCCGCACGAGATAGCAATGCACACGGCCTTTCTGCTAAGTTGTGCCGCGCGTCGCGCACCTCGACCTTTCGGTGCAAACAAGACGCGAGCAATATTAAATATCGCTCGGTTGGGAATGGAGCTACACTTAGAGTATCTATCGATAGGAACGCTATCGAACTAACGCTTAGGCGTACACGAAAGATTGATTTGGATTTCGAGGAAATAGTGCGAACGACTTAGTGCGTCGATACGACGCGAGCGACTACGCTAGTGATTCGTCGAACGAATCTGAAGGACGTCTTAGTGCATGATTCGAATGTGATTGAGGACTAGATCGTATGGCTTGAATCCGAGTGGTGTATGTGATAGGTTTGGAGAAGAATAAGAATGAGTGTCGACGACTAGTTGAGTGGCTCGAATCCGAGTGGTGTATGGTTTGTCTTGGAAATTGTTCGAGTGAATATTGAGGATTACGTCGGCAGGGCGATGCGATCGCGCAAAGCCTTAGAGTGCTTCACGCTTAGTTGGTCGTGACTTCGAATGTCCCGAACGAGATATCGTTCAGACAACTAGTCATTGTGCAACGCGAGTTAGAACACGATTTGAAACGATGAATAAAATGAATGGTCTTGATCGAGGAAACTTAGAGGACCGTACGTACGATTTCGGATTGATTCGAATGAAATGTGACTTGAGTTTGAACAACGATCTTGAAACGAGCTTGAGGAATAGCGATCGAGCTTGATCTTGAATATTGAGAAAATTGTGGAATATCTAACTCGGACAACAGCATCAACGTACGACTCGAAAATTGGTTGCAAAGGAAGATCGTCAGGTTACGCATATCGTCGATGGTATTGAGGCGTATCAAAGATCGATATGCGATAACTCGGGGGTACTCTGACTCGGCGAATAACGATCGTGCAGATGTCTTGGTTTCGGTGGATGCTATATTCGGGATGTTGAAATACGTCAAGTAAAAGATAGACTTGGCTCGAGAATTTTCTAAGTTGAACGAATGACGATCGATCTATCAAACTTGGCTTGGATGAAAAATGGAATATTTGGATTTGCTTCGTCGATAACCACAATGTTGACGTTCTTGTCTTATACGAGCGCTACTTCTGTCTCGCACATGCGTCACGCCGATTTGGGCGATCACTCTGCGTGAGCGCTGGTATGGTGATTCATACAGCGGGGGTGGTCGAACTTGCATGGTACGACAATTTGTGTTTCGACTTGTGGTTAGACGTGAAGATGTACTCGAGAATGAATTGGTGTGCTTGTCGATTAAACTTGAGGATTGAGTAGGTCCAATCCGCGTATCGAGAATGAGTTAGTCTAAAACTCAAACAAGAGTTACGCCCCGATAAGAATGATTATTCCGGAGGAGCGTTGCATGGTAATTCACGAACTACCGCGGATAATCGGACTTGCGTGAGATTGGGGCGTAACGTATTGTCAAAGCTAGACGACCTCGTGATCGAATACACGAATTGGTTAGAGTTGGTGACTGAACGGATTTGAATTTTGTGCAACGAACGCATTGATGCGAATAGGTGATCGTGCTCGATGTTTAGAAATTTGAGTGACGCGAGCTTGGGTAGAAAACCCGTACTACCAACTTTGGTTTGACCCTAGGATTGGGGTCAGTGTTGGCATTATTGTTGGGAAACTATGATTCCAATCCTGATATTGACTTAGCCTCGAAAAGAAATGGCCTAGCGGTTAGGCGAGACGCCCTGTTTCACGAGTTATCAATCGAAGGATTGATCTTGAGGATTGGAATAGATAGATGGCGTGAACCACGAATATAGGAAACCCTGCTCACGAAACTCGGCTGACATGTATATATTTCATGGACGCCTGGGTATGTGCACGATGCGACTCGAGTGAGAATAATAAATTCTCTGTCATACGGCTGGCTGAATGCATGTATTTTGGGGACGCTTGGAATGCGTGCACGATCCAGCCAAGTGATATGATGAGTTCAAGCAAGACTTGAGGAATGGAAGAGTGTCGAGATCTTGAAATCATATTAACGGAAAGATAGATAGTCGTACGAGCGTGGCTCGGAATCGAGGAAACGCGTAGGCGAAGTGCGTATGGTAGTTCCGTGCCCAGGCACGATTAAGTCTTGGCCATAGAAATGGTAGGATGGCTTGCCTTCAGGAAAGTCTCGAGGACGAGACTTGTTCTGAGTGGTGTATGTTGTAGTGCCCTGTCCCGCAAAGTCAATCGGAGAAATCGAAACGCCGACGGCGTTCGGCCTTAGCCTTGTAATGGCTTGCTTGGAGACATCGCTCAGGTGGGGTAGTTTCGGTGAACTTGCCTCATCTTTGCCTACACATAATAAATCATGTTTTCAACTTGCACAAGTAGGCTTAATAATAAAAGAGATGAATCCACATAGCTAAGGGAATAATCCCGACGGGTCAAAATGAGTTAGAACTTGGAAAACGTCCCACGGTCGGCTTAGAGTTGGTGCACGGCGTGCTTTGAAAATGACACTCGGTTCTTCGTCCCGTGGCTTGGGAGAAGGAAAGTTGGTCTTCGGTGCAAAAGCTGAGAGTTAGCCTAAGTCATAGGCGTCGCCGCACAAATGCTTGCTAAAGCATGCTCGGTCCTGTCCCGCAAGGCTTGGCGTAGCCTTTGCTCGTCCCTTGGGTTAAGTTGTAGGCTTGAGTGAGTTAGGCAAAGTTATGCCGGTCGACCTAAGTTATTCTACGTGTTGTCCCGCTCATTCTGCGGTTGTCAAGATAAATAGTCCCACGACCCCAAGGCCCATCATATGAAGTATGACTTGGGCGATAGCGTTGCGTAGAATACGAGTCGGTTTAAGACACGAGCCACGGTTGGTTTATTGGAAAGTTAGCCACGGTCTGTTGGTACTTAAAGAAATACGTTATGTTCAAGTTAAGTTGGAAGGCTATGCAGTAGCCGTTCTCTGAGTTCAAAGAACGTTAAGTCTAAGCGATGGTTAGTCTCCGAGAGAAGGCTATGCAGTAGCCGTTCCCTGAGTTCAAAGAACGTTAAGTCTAAGCGATGGTTAGTCGCCGAGAGAAGGCTATGCAGTAGCCGTTCCCTGAGTTCAAAGAACGTTAAGTCTAAGCGATGGTTAGTCGCCGAGAGAAAATATGTCGGGACTGTGGTTCAGTCGCCGAGGCAACCCTGGTTTGGGGGCTCTGCAAAGGAAGTACGAAAAGTGGAAAGAGTAAAACAAAGGAACTGTGATAATAATGAGACCATGCATTACGTTAAGTCTAGAAGTTAGCGTAGGCGCGTGGTCATGGACGACTTGTCGACAAGGGGTGGTTCTTCGAGCGGCACCCGGGGCCACGGGACCGACTCGGCCTAGGAAGAACTGATTATAGCCAAGCTGGGTAATAAGCAAGCCGGGTAATAGGTAATTGGTAGTACGGGGACTTGCAGCGAGGATCGCAACCGACGGTGCAAGGGTCCCGTTTGCCAGGCTATGTCTACTATGGCTAGTTAATACCAGTGACCATTCATATAGATGTGTCGGCACGGGCGGCAATCCGTGTAGGTGCCTTTGGACTGAGTCGAGTTAAATATGTATGAGTTAGAAAGACACAATGTCCGGGCCTAAGATTTGGCTACGGCAAAGGCGACGTGCTTCGTCACGAGATGCAGCGTCCAGTGTTAAGTTATTGGCATAGAGTTGTATGAGTTAGGCTTGAGCTGTTGTGAGTTAAGTCGAAAAGGGCCGTAGGACAAGTTGTGTGAAGTTACGTTGAGTTGTTGGGTACGACCTTGAAATATGAGGCATAGCCGCGTTGTCACAACACAAGTGTAGGCGAGAAAGGCCTAAAGGCAAGAAAATGGAGTCTTTCGTGTAGTTGCGTCTCTGATTATGGCCGTAAGGCAAACACGACTTGATAGGTTAACGTTGTGGGCAGCGAGAAGTGGTCTAGAGACAAAGTATGAGTTAACGTTGACATTGCAAGCACGGAATGGTTCTGATACACAAGTTGTGCTAAGGCGTCGGTACTAAAACTGATCCTAAGGCAAGAATAGAAAGACAATCGTAAAAGGGTTTATGTTGTACAAAGTAAATGAACGTGTTGGTTTTGTATGGGTGGGCGAAAAGCTCACTCCACCAGTACAGTTGAGTACTGACACCCACACAGTGTTTCATGTGCAGGCACAGGTAGAAGCTCGTGGCGTGGAGCTCGCTTGGATGCGTCGAGACACGGAGTTCCTTGGTGATTCGAAGCGTACGGCCGCGTGGAGTAAAGACTTATACAGGACATAATGTATGGATATCGCCTTCCGAAGCTTCCGCTGGATTCAAGTATTGTATCGAGAGATGAGAGAGAGCAGAGTGACTTGTAAATGAGAGAAAAGTTAGCACGAGAGACATTGTAATTTGGCCTTGTGCCCACAAATGTAATCTTGTATTCAATATCAATAAAGAGATTCTTTTGAATGACTTGTGTTCTTTCTTGTGTTCTTCTTTAAATTCCGCCGTGGTGTATTCAATGTTTTTGCTTGGAACTTCTGTGCGACGACCCCGTCGCAGCCGCTGTAATCGGCCGTTATGGAACCCGTCTTGCACGAGCGCAATCTAGGCTCGTGCGGCATCACGCCTTAGCGAGGACGATCGCTCCTACGGGAGCGGGGCGTGACACTGGGTATATACTGTTCCTCACTCTCTTGGGACTAGGCCCTCCTCTTAAATGCATAAAGTCTCACAACAGTTGGATACTGAGACTCTGCTCTCTCATAAGCTCAGCCTGAGGTCTCTGTACCTCCTACACATCCTGAAGAAGTCTGTAAATCTGAGCTCCATCAGGAATGGCATGGGGTACCACTCTAGGAGGCAAAGGGAGGCCCTCAGTCTCTGGCTGAACTACAGCCCTCTCCTGAAGGATAGGAGATGAAGGAAAACTCTCCGGTGATGCTACTAACACCTTGTCACGACCCGCACCCTAGAGTAAGGGCACGAGACGTGGGTACGTCCAGCCTACGCCGCAGTGTTGGCGGTAGAACGCTGTCCTAGGCCACAATATCTAACAATATAATTCTAAACAGTTTATACTCCCCGAATGGGGGTGATATAATAGAAAGTAAACTCAATCACAACTAAGGAAGAAGAAGCACGGTATGATATAGAACTCAAGGAAATACAGATGATCAAATAGTCTAAGATAACATCTCAGCAAATATCCAGAGTACAAGTCTCAGCTACTGAATATTAAAGAATATATACAACTCAGAATCTCAAGACAGAAATAAAGTCTAGCTAAAACAGTCTAAAGACAACATAAGTAAGATAAGGCCTAACTAAGCTAGTCTAGGGAATGGGGGTAAAGTCATCAACTGGAGCTGGGTCCTCCTAAGAGTCCAGCTCACAAGTGTCGTCTAGGGCTGCCCCGTAGAAGGTGTCCACACAGGCCTCCTCCTCGTCCTCTGTAATATTTTCAACAGGTCCAGTCAGGACAGGAACGAGCACAATACATCTCAACAAATCATAACAGGTTAGAAAACATAAACATGCAGTAGAGTAAGATACAGGAAACTGAAAGGAAGTACATGATGTAAAAGAAGAGAACTGTATGTAAATAGCTACTGTATATAGAGAACTAATAGTGGCTAGTGATGTAGAGTACAGGATAGCACATGTGAACATGACAGATTTGTATATGATCTACACTAAAGAGTTTCACATGATATACACTACTATAGAATTGTTCACATGTCTACTAGCACTCCCCCGTTTTCCCCAATCAATACACAAGGATCTAAGCAGGTTATGTTATTATACATGATATCACATGGGGGCCCATGAAAGGGTGCACATGATAGTATATATGAGGGCTCCGTGAACATAAGAGTACATGATTCACAGGAGTGTACATGTATGGTGAAAGCACAGGAGTACATGATGAAAGTGAAACGCACATGACACAATGTACCCGATGCTCCCGAGGGGGATAACATCGCATGAAGAGATCCATATAGTACTAATCCGTGATAATGTCGTGACAGCATCAAGTAAGGTAATCTAAAGCAGGAATATAATTCTAAGCAGGAGGATATGAAATGATCAGAGAATGTACTCGCCTGGTATCTGAGTGTCCGGATGAAATGTACTGTCCGAGGAGAGGTGTCTGGCTCCTAATCAGAGCATCACAAGTCACAACAAGTCTAAAATGATAACAATATGCAATTCAATGCATTCTAGATGAATCTAGGTCAATCTAGGCCAAAGTCAACTCTTGGTCAACCTTGGTCAACCAAGAAGTCAAACCTAGGCCAACTATGGTCAAACTAGGTCCAACAAGTCTAAACTAGGTCAAACAAGTCTAAATAGTCTATTCTAGGCCTAACTAGTCCATACTAGTCTAAACAAGGCTAAAATAGCCTATGCTAGCATACCAAGTCCATACAACCCATACAACACAAGGTCAAAACCAAACATCACACAACCTAGTTTGCATCTAGGCCTACACATGGAATCATATAGTATATATATATATATATATATATATATATATATATATATATATATATATATACATAGGGCTACCTATATGTGTATCATACATGTATATATATAATACATATATAATAATACACCCACATATTATCATATATATGATACCTACATATATGTATCCACATATATACATAATACATTATATACATATATAGATATACATACATATACATATATTACATACATATACACATTCGTATATAATATATACATACATATGTATATATAGAGAGAGGGCATGTGTGTGTGGATAAACATTTGTGTGTGTGAGTAGTGTGAGAGTGCAAAATAGTGTGAGTGACTGTGAGGGTATACTGGAATGAGAAGGAAGGGAAACCATTTCAAAACATTCACAAAACAGTTCAGTCCATTGACAATTTTAGTCCCAAACATTCACAACCCCATTTTGAAGTCGATTCACAACCAAACAACCCCAAATTTGAACCCTAGTTAGATTACAAGTAGGAGAATCACATTAGTGACTTAAACCATGAGTTAGCATCATTAAAATGGGTGAATTTTATTGCCAAATCTCGAATATGAAAACTGGAAAAATAGGCTGAAATGTGTGTATCAGGAAATTTAGGGTAAACTGAAAATTAAAATCAAAATCAAACTAAAATATAAAATCAAGGGATGGTAATGTAAATACTAATAGTGTACGTGTCCAGCAATGTGTTTGTGTCCACCCAAGTGGACACAAACGTGTCCAAACACAGAAAGACCAAATATCAAAAACTGTGAACAACAGGCCTCGTGCACGTGGATCCAGTGCTCGTGCACACGACACGACACGACACAGATCTCGTGATCGTGTCCCAGTGTCGAGGGGGACTAGGGCTAGGTCGGGGACACCCTGATTCGTGTCCTGGTGCATCGTGTCCAGAGTTATCAACCCGTATCAGTGGCCGAATGTGCGCGTGTGCGTGTGTGTGTAAAACCAATGCGCTGGTGATTTCTCCCTCGACACGCCACGTGGTCATCTGAAACTTGACACGTGGCGTGTCAGTCAGTGCCCCGTGGTGTGTGTCGAGTTTCGTGTCCGCTAGTCGCGTGTCGTGTCCGGTGCAGCCCCCGAACAGCAGGACAATGCAGTTCGTACGTGTGCGGCATGTCCAAGTATCAAAACCGACACGACACAAGGCCAAATCCACCTCAGTCGACAAGAAACATGTAAGCAACACTAAAACATGATTTTCTAATCAGAAATATTCCTAAAAACAATTCGAAATGCCCTTTGGGGTATTTCATCAAACACTCAAACCTTAGGACTAATACGTGTCCAAATGGGACACAAAATGGACACGAAACCTAGGTCAAGGCATACCTACAGTTAGGGTAGACCTAGGGCTTTCTAATCATGCAAAGAAACTGAAATTTAATGGTATTTATAGAGATTTACCTATTGGTGTCAAAATGCAAGAAAAGCTTCCAATAGAGGGGTTTCTCCTTGCTAGCAAACTTTTTCAAATTGCCCCAAGGCTGAGGTTGAACACCACAAACAGCAAGAAAACTTAATTTAAAACCTATTGCAATTTGTTTAGATTAAAAATGAGTTAAAATAGATTTTCTAGGAATTTATGAAGTTGGGAAAATACCTCTTTCTAAAACTTGTTCTTTCCTAAGGAGGCTAGCCCTAAATGGAGGAGAATATTTATAGGGAAGATTTCCAATGCTAGGTTAAGTGGCCTGCCACATTAAGTTAGGGTTAGGGTTTGGCTCATGGCTAATGGGTTGGGCTTAGTCATTAATCAATGGTTCAAATCACAAGTCATGACGTGTCTAAATGCCTTCTATTCTAACTTTGGTTTAAATAACTAAACCATAGGTTAACTCTAGTCTAACAAGGGTTACATGACCTAACCAAGTCCATACCCAACTAGGGTTAGCTTCTAGGTTAGCCTACCAAGTCAAAGCTAGTCAAAGTCAACCTAGTCAACCTTCATTCAAACAATTCCAAAATACATCCTAAAAATCCCCATAAATTCAAATAAATTCTAATAAATTCAAATAACCCCAAAAATGACAAAAATACCCTCAAACTAGAAATGTGGTAGTGACACACCTTCTAAGCAATGGAAGAGGGAAGTACAATCTCGGTCTCATCCAGAACTACAGCTGTGCACTGGGGACAGACTCTGGTCATGGGTGTCATACTGGAGAAGATAAGGAAAACAATAAATCATCGGGCTGTAAGACAGTCTATCATCCTATATGAAAACTGGTAATTATCAAAAATAACTAAGAATTTACTATATAGGGTTACTATTTCAAAGATGATCAAAATCGAAGGTTAAAGCACCATTGGTAATAGTATTTGAAATCCAATCACGATATATATAAAAGAAAATTTAGTCTCGACACGATCTAAGTTGATCAATCTCTAGGTAAATCATGATTTAGGCAAGATGGGGAAAAAGGTCATCGAAGTCTGAGCACGAGCATCCAAGGATGGAGATCCAGGTCACAATTAAATTTAATTCAATTGAGTACGACCCAAGATATTAATATGATAAGGAAAGGTGACCAAAGTCGATTGGTCGTGATCAAGGGAGTTAGGATTCAATGATATCGAAAACTTTTAAAGGATAATTCAAAGATATGTAATAAGTCAATTTTCTCCTTTTGATAGGGAAAACAAAAGACAAGGTTTCATAGGGAAGTCAAGTTAATCATCTCTCTCTGATACCATCAAGCTTATCTAATCATCATTTGCCAATTATATCTTTATCCCATAAGTCCAAATATGAAAATCAACCTTAATATGACTTCCACAAGAATTTATACCCTTTTGTTATGAAGATTGGACCTTGTCATGATCATCAAAGGCTCAATTCCTAAATTCCAAAACATTACTCATGAAGCATACCCTTTTATTTATTAGCACTCAATACTAACCACTTAGTCATCTTTAAATCCAAATTCTTCCACTTTGTCTTAAATTAGATCGGAAACCTCTAAATCAAGTTTTATGAAATCCTTGAACTTGTTCAAATTACTCTCCTCGGGTTATTCAATCTAAAACTACTAGGCCTTACAAAACTTGTTCTCTATTATAAAATCAACCTTCATATTTTCTTCAACTTACACCCTCAAATATTATTCTCCTTAAATTTAAAATTTCACAAAATCTCTAGATTTCTATAACTCAAAATTCTTATGTTCTCTTTGTTCCTTGCCATTTTCTTACAATATCTTGTTCAATTTTGTATTGCCATCGAATACAGTTAAAATCGTTTCTCTATTACTAAATTCCTAAATTTAACATCATAGTCTTAAAGTAAAATGTCTCAAGAATCAATAACCAAAAATTATCCAAGTCCTCAAAACTAAGTTGACCTCGAATATCCTCGTCAGTTAGAAAATACATCTATGAATTATTCATACCAAAATATTTCTCTAAGTGTGGTTGTTTTTAAATTGATAATATAAATCTCTTGATTTAATTCTCACTTTTACCACACCTCTATCTTAAAATTCTATATCAAAGACCAACATTTAGATTCCTACCAAGATTACCATATGTTAACAAATTACGACCTTTCCGAGCTAGATGATTTATGTTACTTCTTCGACCTTTCCAAGGTAAAAAGGTATGGAGATTCAAAGGTTTCAAAGTATAGATGACAGAATTAGATACGAGATAGGTGATTGATGTAATTGGGACAGAGTTAACTAAGATAAGGAAAAAAATGGTAATACAAGAAATAATAGCAAGAACAAAATAATAATAAAATATGTTCTTGCTTATCTATTCAAAAGGAATAAACCAATTTTAAGATATAATGTGATAACCATACATGTCTTCCTGAAATTATGTTGCTAGAATTTTGCCACGCCAGTAAGCATAGCTGCAATAAATAATAGAGTCCGTAACTATGGTATACACACTATAATCATGTTATTTAGAATTCTTACCATGCCAACCGATATGGCTGCAAGAAAATTTAGATTCCATGACTAGGATAAGTATATATAAATCAGGCTCAACGTCCTTGTCATGCTAGCCAGTATGACTGCGATAAATTCTAACTCCAAAAATACAGTAGACATTTACCTTTCTCACTGTCCTTATCAAGTATGTTATCAGATTATACCTTAAATTCTAAAAAATAAAATAAATATAAATATATATATATTTAAATACAAACTCAAAGTTAACAACTAATCATCAAGATTCAAAATTCAACAATGAATCCATCAAAATCAAATTCAATAACAAGGAGTAATGGGTGAATCAAATGAGTAATCCATGAATCAAATCAAGGGAAAAGATTTCAAATCGAAGTTAAAATGAGATTCTCAAGGGTCGTCCCAGGAATCTCTCAAGGAATTCTAATAATGATTGAGTATCCTCTCATTTTAACACCTTACTTCCTATACTCTATAGCGGGCTCGTAGTAGTACAACTAAGTCGTTGCGCTACTACGATATCGTACAAATGCGAATCTAGACCTGCATGGGCCACCACTAAAAATGTGTCAGGACCCGCACCCAGTATAAGGGCACGAGAGGTGGGTACGTCCAGTCTATACCGCAGTATCGATGGTAGAACGATGTCCTATGTCACAATATCTAACACAATGTAAATATGCTCTAAAAGGAGAATAATATATAGAGTACAACTCAATCACCATATCTAAGATGGAATAGAAGATAAGATAATCTCAACAGAGAGAGAGAGTCACAAATATAAATAAGTTTCGGTGTAAACCACATCATAAATAATATCTCAATACAGTCACAAATGTCTCATAAAGCTAGATAATAAGAAAGTCTAGACTAAGCTAATGGCAAGTCCTCATCGACTACTAGATCCTGCTGAGGGTCCAGGTCACCTGTGTTAACTAGGCCTGCTCCATAGTAAGTATCGCAGTAATCCTCATCATCTGTAATATTTTCAACAGGTCCAGTCAGGACAGGAACGAATACATATCTCTTACACAGATCATAACACGAAAGGAAATATGAAACAAGCTATAGAATAATATACATGAACTGTTATAAGGAAATAAGACTGTAAAAGAGAACATGATATATGAAAATAGATATACATAATATAATAAAAGAACTGACTACGTGATGTAGAGCAAAATTTGCTTATGTAAACTGGCTTAGGTTGTACATGACTTAAATCTAGTTTGGAGTTGCACATGATAAGGGTGTAGATCACATAACTAAATAAATACTCTCCCTGCCCAATCAGTACACAAGGATCTGTCCAGGTTATGTTATTGCACATAAAAGTAGTGTGTCACATGGATAGCTAGTCCACATGAACACTGGGTTATACATAAAGGCTCATATGATCATAAGTGTTCATGAATGTCACATGAGTATACATGAATAAATACGAATACAAGAGTAGACGATACACATGATAAAGTACATGAGCACAATATACCCGATGTATCCGAGGGGATAACATCGCATGAAGAGATCCATATAATACTAATCCGTGATAACATCGTGACAACAACAAGTAAACTAGTCTATAACAAGTAAATATGTCCAAGCAAGAATGAAACGGTCAGAGAATGTACTCGCCTGGCAATCCAAGCTGCTGATGAGGAAGTGTAACTGAACTTGAGTGATGTAGTCCTATTTAAATAACCATAAGTCTCAACAAGGTCTAAAATATCATAAGAAAGGTCTACAATACAATTCTACATGATTCTAGGTCCTTCTAGGTCAAAGTCAACCTTGGTCAACTCTGGTCAAAGCTGGTCAATTATAGTACAACTAGTCCGTTTACTAATTTTTCGGTCAAGCACAAGTTTCCAAGTCATTCTATGTTCATTTGAGTCGATTTGGATCAAGTTTGACCCAAAGTTGACTTTTGTCAACTTGGTCAACTTGTCGGTCGACTCGGCCATTCTAGGCTCACTAGGTCAATCCTAAACTGACTCAATACTCCCTAGGTTATATTCACAAGCAAACAATTACATATATATATATATATATATATATATATATATATATATTCACAAAAAAAAAAAATATATATAGATATATATATATTCACAAGCAAACAATTACATATATATATATATATATATATATATATATATATATTTTTACATATATATATATATATATATATATATATATATATATATATATATATATATATATATATATATATATATATATGTATATATTTAACCTTACTTGTAAAAAGAGGTTTATGTGGTTGCGTGTCGATAAGGGACTGTTCTGAGGGTTCAAAACTGAGAACAAAAGCTTATTATTTAACTATGGGACTATACCATATATATATACATATATCTATCATAAAGTAACTTATACATATATATAGGCATATACACAAATACATATATATGTAAAGGAAGTTGGTCACTCGAAGGGGGAATGAAACTCGACTCTGAGATTACGTATCTCGACTAACTCACCAATGTATCTATTTATATACATATAGCTATATATTATATGAAATATTTTTTTTATATCTATTTATATACATATAGCTATATATATATATATACACACATATATATATATATACATAAATATTAGATAAAATAGGGTATAAACCCAACGACCACTCCCCACAAGTTCATAACCTAATTAACTTATTATAAACTCAGAAATTATAACTAAAATCTTAGGAAATCAAATTATGACAAAAATCAATTCGATATATATATATATATATATATATATATATATATATATATATATATATATATATATAAAATAGAGCTCTCACTTTGGCGATCGTCTAAACCCTAGCCGTGCCCCTTGCCCACGACTTCGACTTGGCCTCTGGCCGGGCCGGCGTCTCACGCCTGTGGAGACTCTCACTCCATTGGCTTCCTATCATGGCCAAGACGTTCGTCGAGGCGGTCATGGGGACCCACCCTCAACCGCCCCCCTCGATCCCGATCCGTGCCCCTTCGTTTGCACGGGGGGTGTCGGTGATATCCTTCTCTGAGGAGGAGGAAACCATCCTCGCGGATCCTTTCCGCTTTGCCCTAATTGGTAAGTTTTCCCACTCACGTCCTTCTATGGAGGTGATCAGGAAGGCTTTCATCAACTTCAAGTTCTCTGGACCTGTTCAAGTCGGATCTTTGGACCCAAAACATATCTTTATTCGTCCACAGGTTGAAGAAGATTTCCTCCGCCTCCGCTCGAAGGACCTTTGGTTCATTACCAGGGCGCCTATGCGCTTATTCCGATGGCACAAAGACTTCTCCCCCCTGGAAGAATCTCCTCTTGCCCCAGTCTGGGTCTCCCTCCCTGGGCTGCCTGTCCAATTTTTCGGCAAAAATACTTTATTCTCTATTGCCATGGGCATCGGAAACACCTTGAGGCTTGATCGCGCTACTGCAGAGTTGACACATCCTAGCGTGGCCCGCGTGGTTGTGGAATTAGATGCTAGTAAGGCTTCGCCTCCTACTCTGACCATCCAACTTGCTAATGGTCGGAAAATCTCCTAGAAAGTCGAGTATGAATCATCTCCTCTTTACTGTTCCTTTTGTAAGCATCAAGGACACGCTCGGAGTACATGCAAAGTCCTACAGAAGGAGAAGCAGCCCATGAAAGAACCCCCCCCTGCAGCGTATGCGTGATCCTATAATTGCAGCCCCAGTTGAACAGGCGACAGGCGAATGCTCAATCCAGGAAAAAGAAGACATTCCTGCATGTATTAACATAGTAGCCAATCCAGCATTGAATGCTCCATCACCAGATCCCAACACTGTTTTAAATATTACTCCACCACATGTGATCCTCACCACAGATACCCAGGTCAAACCAATCAAGAGCAGGCACTTCTTTCCTCACATGCTCAGGCCCCAGCCAATCCTGCAGCACAATCAACGCTAATCCTCCCTGGTGACGGCTCTAACAATCAATTCAGTACGCCGTCTGAGGCCTCTGTCACAGCGACAGACCTGGCCATTACCGCCATGCCAGAGCAAAACACATCACCTCCTTCTGCCTCCATTCCTCCAACAACTCTTGATCCTTCTGAACTCACTGACGCTCTCCAAGATGACCAGCTCGAAGAAGGCGAGATCAACATTCCTAACTCTTATGGGCCCAGCAAGTTGAGGAAGAAGAAGCACGCTTGGGCCCGACGGCGCCCACGGTCGTCCGTCGTGCGAAAG
Source organism: Iris pallida (assembly GCA_029216955.1). NCBI lineage: Eukaryota > Viridiplantae > Streptophyta > Magnoliopsida > Asparagales > Iridaceae > Iris > Iris pallida. Next base: position 5,301,158 of record JANAVB010005796.1, read on the forward strand.
TGCCGCCACCTCCGTCTACTAGAGTTTTACGATCTGCAGCTAAGCCCACTTCAAACCCCTCTACCTCAACCTCCTCTAATGTTTGACATCCTGTTATGGAATGTTCGGGGAATTGCTAATCCATTGACTCTTAAGCGAATCAAATCTTTAGTTCGCATGCATAAAGTCTAACTCCTCGCCATTATTGAACCCAAAGTTACTCCTGATCAATTACATTACTATCAGGTTAAGCTGGGCTTTCACATGGCGATGTCTAATGAAAAAGGTAACATATGGATTTTCTGCAACAAGGAGGGACAGATAAACTTGTCCGAGTCTAATGATCAGTCGTTATCGGTCCTCTTCTCTCACACTCTCCTCCCTACTGCATCGTTTATATCTATCGTCCATGGCAGCAACACCAAGGAGGGAAGGCATTTGCTTTGGGACTTCCTGCTTAGATTCCCGAACCGTTTTCCTTGCCCTTGGCTGATCGGTGGTGACTTCAATGCCATCACTCGATCAGACGAAAAGTTTGGTGGGTTGCCTCCTAATGAGGCATCTATGCAAGAGATCAAGGAATTTCAGCTAGCTGCGGGTGTTATCGAGGCCCCATTCACAGGGAGCTGCTTCACGTGGATCAAGACAGATTCTGGACCTGAGAGGCAGGGGTCTAGACTCGATCGCGTGCTCATGGACAGGCAGTAGTGGGATTAGGCTCCTATCACCTCTTGTGACCATTTGAACCGAACCGAATCGGATCATGCTCCATACTCCTTCAGTTGCACGCTCGGTCAGCTATCCCTAAGAAACCTTTCCAGTTTTTGTCCTTCTGGCCTGCTTATTCATCCTTCATGCCAACTGTTGCTCTGGCTTGGGGCTCAGTTCATCACCACAATCCTCTCACTAATCTGAGCTTACGACTCACGGCTACTCGATGCGCGCTTTCGACATGGAGTCACAATACATTCGAAGATATATTCCAAGCTGTCAAACTCGTTGAGGATAGGGTTGTTGCTGCCTAGGTAGCCTTCGACGAAGACCCATCGACTTGCACAGCTCTTCAGGAAGCACAGGCTCATCTCAAACAAAGAATTCAGATTGAGGAAGCCTACTGGAAACAAAAGGCTTGGCTCAAATGGGATTTGTATGGGGATCGAAACACTGGGTATTTCCATTCTTGTATTTCTAACAAGCATCGTCGCTTGCATATACACCAACTCCAAGCTGATGATGGCACTACGGCTTGTGATCTTGAAGGCATTCAACAAATTGCCAATTCTCACTATGAAAATTTGTTCCTTCCTGAGCCAGTCATCGTGGACGATGAATTCATGTCAGTCCTTCCTACACTACTAAAATATGCTTAAATAGCGACGTATATTAGCGACGGCAGAAATACGCGTCGCTAATAATTGCATATAGCGACGTCGTGTGCTACACGTCGTTGTACGTCGCTGAGTAGCGACGTTTAGCGATGTAGTATAATTTACGTCGCTGGCTTGCGACGTTTAGCGACGTATCATGTAGGCGTCGCTGTTTTATTTCATATAGGGTTCCTGGCCCGATCGAAATCCTAAAATTTTCACCAAAAAATTTATTCCCGCTCTCCCCTCTCCCCCTGGCGAACCCTCCCCCTCCGGCGACCACTCCCTCCGGCGAGACCCTCCCCCTTCTCCCCCCGGAGACCCCGCTCGCCCGTTGACCCCTCCCTCCGGCGACCAGCCTCCCTCCTCCGACGAAGGAGCCTTCCTCGCCGCTTCCTCCTCCGACGAAGCCACCCTCCTCGTCGCCTCCATCCTCCGACGAAGCCACCCTCCTCAGGTAAACCCTAACCCTAGCCCTAGCTATCTAGACACAGACACGGACACGAGAACTCTAACCCTAGCTGCTGGGGTGGTCTTTCTGTCGAGGGGGGAGAGAGGGGTGGGGTTGGGTGCAGGGGGTGGGGGGGTCTTACTATCGAGGGGTGGAGGGAGGGGTGGGGGTACCCGAGGGGTGCAGGGGTAGGGGGAGGGGGGCATGGTTGGGGTGGGTGCAGGGGGAGGGGGGCAGGAAAGGAAAGGCAGGGGAGGGTTGGGGTGGGTGCAGGGGTATGGGGAGGGGGGGCAGGAGAGGGGGGAGGGGGGGAGGGGGGAGGGTGGACAGGGGAGGGTTAGGGTGGGTGCAGGGGTAGGGGGAGGGGGGCAGGGGTGAAGTGTATATTTTGGTTGGGGTGGGTGCAGGGGTATGGGGAGGGGGGGCAGGGGAGGGGGGGAGGGGGAAGGGAAGGCAGGGGAGGGTTGGGGTGGGTACAGTCTGCCACTTTTCTTTATCGAGTACGATTTTGTTGCTTCTCTCGCTCTTCCTCTTGGTCTCCATTGAATGCTGGTCTACTGCCATTAATATTGGTCGATAGATTTCTCTGTCACATATTGCAAGTGGTACTAAGAAAAAAGAAAAAAGAAAGAAAAGAGAGAATAGATGTGACTCAAATGGACCGAAGTAGGTGTAGTAGTAGCAGTAAGAGCGGGACATGAACCGGGCTCATGACATTTTGAACTTTGGAAGATAATGCCATGTTAACTACTTCCTTTCCTTGCTTATGTTTGTGATTTATTATGATATATAATGGTGATGTTAATTCTTTCCAAATGTTAGGATCGTTACAAATCTTGTTGGCTCAAAAAGAAATTTTCTTCGTACATGCCTACTTCACATTATAGGATTTTATTTTTTGTTCAAGGGATTCACAAAATGTAGGGATATATACCATTTGAAATTCATTTGAAATTCATTTGAAATCCATTTGAAATTCATTTTAAGAATCTGAAATATTGACGATATATACCCAAGGTTCACAATATCGGTATCGGAATCGGTATCGGACTATTCCTATGAGTATTGGTATCGGCGATACCGGTAGTATCGGCGGTATCGTATCGGAGTATCGAACTTTGGTATCGGAAAACAAATAATTATTAATAAATTATTTACATTTAAAAACATATATTTTATACATTTAGGCATAATTTTAAGTATTTCAGCTTTATTTCTTAGTAGTTTTGAAATTATATGAAATAGTAGTCACCCTTACCGATTGGTTTTGCCGAATTGACCGAAACAAAGACCCCCAATGTCGGTATCGGTCAATATTTGGTATTGGTCTGTATCGGATCGGAACATGCCAAACCGTATCGGTATCGGCCTGTTGGATAATATCATTGTTATTGGTAACTGTCCAATGTCGGTATAGTATCGAAACATGCCAATGTCGGTATCGGTCTGTATAGTATCGGTATCGGAACATGCCAATGTCGGTATCGGTCAATATTTGGTATCGGTATCGTTCTGTATAGTATCGGAACATGCCAATGTCGGTATCGGTCAATATTTGGTATCGGTCTGTATCGGATCGGAACATGCCAAACCGTATCGGTATCGGTCAATATCATTGTTATTAGTAACTGTCCGCTACTAATGTGTGTCCCATAATAAGACATTATATACGAATTTGTGCCTGTTGGATAATGTGTGTCCATCTTTGCAGAATTATTTTCAAATGGATATGAATTACTACTTGCAGAATCGTTCATGGATATACAATCGTCGTCCTGATGATATGTGTGGTGTGCGGGATGAATACATAGCGGGAGTAGAGCAGTTCCTACAGTTTGCTAAGGCGTTCCCTCAGTACATGGACGGCACCAAAATTAAGTGTCCGTGTGTGAAATGTCATAACGTGAAATATTATCCAGAAGTGGAAGTGACATATCATTTGTACTCGAGGGGTTTCACGCCTAATTACTATCAGTGGACCGCACACGGAGAACTTGTGTCTTTAGCATCAGAGCCGGAGCCTTACGTTGAGCCGTATATGCATGCGGGACCTAATTTTGTTTCAGATAATCATGCATACGACGACAGGTGCGTGAACATGGTTTTCGACGCTGCGGGGCCTAGTTTCGTTCATGATGCACCTGAGGAGGCACCGAACGCCGATGCTGCACAGTTCATGGAGTTGCTGGAGAATGCAAGGACTCTATTGTATCCTGGTTGTGAGGATCATTCACCGTTGGAGGTGGTTACAAGACTGTTGAGCATTAAGTCAGATTTTAACATGTCGCAAGAATGCTACAACCGAGTGTTGGAGTTGATTATAGAGATCTTGCCGGCAGGTGCTAAGTTGCCTAATACCGGTCTAAGAGGATGGTGAGATCGCTCTGGATGGGATACGAGAAAATCGATTCCTGTCGCAATGGGTGCATGCGGTACTACAAAGACGACAAGGACGCAGATGTGTGCAGATTTTGTGGTGTTGATCGCTATAAGACAACTAGTACAGGAAGGTCTACCGGTGCAAGAAGACCGACCGATTCAATGCACTACTTGCCTTTAACGTCGCGGTTGCAAAGATTATTTATGGTGAAAGAGACGGCCGAAAATATGAGTTGGCACATGCGAGAACAGATTGAAGGAGTGTTGGATCACCCATCCGATGGAGAAGCGTGGAAGCACTTTGATCGAGTGTATCCAGATTTTGCTTCAGATCCGCGAAAAGTCAGGTTGGGACTATCTTCTGACGGTTTTACTCCTTTTGGTCTTTCGGGATCCCAGTATTCGTGCTGGCCTGTGATTGTTACTCCGTATAACCTACCGCCTTGGATGTGCATGAAGACTCAGTACATGTTTCTAACCGTTATAATTCCTGGTCCGAACAATCCCAAGAGGAACATTGACGTGTACTTACAGCCTTTGATAGATGAGTTGAATCAGTTATGGGAAGTAGGCGCTAACACGTACGATGTTTCCAGGAAGCAGAATTTTCAGATGAAGGCAACCCTTATGTGGACCATCAACGACTTTTCGGCCTATGGAATGTTATCTGGATGGAGCACTCATGGCCGTCTCTCATGTCCGTATTGCATGGACCGTAGTAAGGCTTTCCGCTTGAAACACTGCGGAAAGCAGTGCTTCTTTGATTGTCATCGGCAATTTCTGCCAAAAGATCATCCTTTCAGAAGGAACAGGAATGCTTTCCGTGCCGACATTGTAGAGAAGGGTGATCCACCGCCAAGGTGGTGCGGAGACACGATATGGGAGGAGGTTAAAGATTTTCCAAGTGCTATATAAGATCCTACAACTGGGTACAAGTGCGATGGATTTGGTAGAGTTCATAACTGGACACAAGATCCTACAACTCGGGCTGGGGATGGAGAGGGCAGTTCCGTACCCTCATCCTCATCTTCGAGTACGCCAGTGTACCGTTCTGTTCCCGATCCATTACCGGGACAGGGCAGTTCTAGCAGGTTGGCGACTCCTCCCTCGTCGTCCAGCCTTCCTGTTCCCGGTCCATTACCGGGACAGGGCAGTTCTAACAGGTTGGCGACTGCTCCCTCGTCGTCCAGCCTTTCTGATCCCGCGTCTAGCATCCCTGATCGCCCGTCCAGCATTCCTACTGTCGACGGCTCTATGGAGGGAGCCCACGCCGATCATATGGAGGACGGCGATCAGACTGATCCTGCCCAGGCAGGAGGTGAGAGCGACCCTCCATGCGCTCCCCCGGGCGAGACGCGTATGGAGATTTGGACGGACGGGCCTATGAAGTAAGTTAATTAATTATTATATATTTCTCAAATGATTATATGTACATATATATTCATGAAAAATTATTATTGTATAGATATCGGCCTTCTGCAGTACAGAGACAGCTGGGGACATTTGTGAGGCAGAACTATGGTGGGCCTTGGCTCAACTACTCAGATGCTCCCGCAGATAGGAAGGCCTTTTGGTTCGCCCACTTCAAGGTAAAAAATTTGTTTATTTTTAAATTTTAATAATCATTTGTGTATATTATACAACTTTTGTATTTTACTTCTTGTAGAGGACCTATTTCTATCCACCACACCGGGCGGCGAGGATCGATGGCCAATTTCCTGCCGTCATAGCCAAGCTCATCCGTGATGCGATCGACGACCAGAAGCGTCGTGATCGCACCGGACGTCCGATCCAGGGTTGGATTACGCCAGAGCAGTGGACTGCGATGAAGGCTAGATTCAGCGAGCGCCAGTACCAGGAGCGGTCTGAGAAGGCCAAGGTGGCACGGTCGAGCACCGGTAAGTGGTGTGGCGGCTCCATTTCGATGACGGAGCATTTTCGTCGTCTGGTACATTTCCTATGACGGACATTAATTTATATATAGTTCGATATAATATTTAATACTAATAATAGATAATATATTTTAACAGGTAAAGAAGGGTGAGGACCCGAACATGGTGACCGTCTTCCTGGTCACCCATCGGAGGGCTGGGGACTTCATTGACGAGAGGGCGACGCAGGCATATGTAAGTTCTATTCAACTAATATTAACTGACTATAATTTAGAAAACAGGAAAATAGATATCAATATAGACTTTAGTAAACACTTACACGTTAGCAAACATGTTCTAGGCCGAGTTTGTTCGGCTACAAAAGGAGGCGGCTGATGCTGCTGCTGCTGCTAGTGCGTAAGCAGAGGGAGGGGCTGGTACTTTCTCCCAGCCGCCTGCAGAGCCATCGCCGGACGAGCTCTGGATGACCTCCGTTGGCGGTCTTCAGAAGGGTATGTACTACGGTACGGGATCCTACGGCACGTATTTGGCTTCGGAGTCATCCCGGGCCCCCTCTGTCAGTGTGCAGTCTCCGGCTACGCAGGCGTCGTCACGAGCTGAGGATGTTCGTCGTCAGATCGAGGAGCTGCATCGCGAGTTGCAGTAGCAGATTTCTGATGCGGTCGAGCGACGATCCGACCCTCCGATCGTCACCGGACGATTTGATGCGGTCGAGCGCAGTATACAGGAGCTGATGAGTCTGCATCTGGCTGCAGCTGCCAACTTGCAGACGCTCACCGAGTCTACGCAGCGCACGGAGCGTAGACAGGTCGAGCTGGACGGATCGCAGAGGAGCCTTTCTCTCTCAGTCGCTCAGTATACTGAGAAGGTGGTGAGTGCCCTTGCTGCGCATGGTGAGCGACTGCGAGAGCTGGAGCAGGTACGTCCTCCGGGTCCATCGACGGCACCGACTCCAGATACTGCACTGCCTCCGGCGCCGACTCCAGACATTGTACTGCCTCCTACTGCCCCTACGGTACAGCTCACCCAGGAGCAGTATGACTACATTCTATCCCAGTTGCGCGGCAGGGGTCCGCAGTGATTTTATTGGTTTTTTTATGACTTGTATGTATTGGCCCTATGGGCAAATTGTTTATTCATACACTGTTGTTTATACACTTGGTGGGAGACTTTTTATTATCTTCCATTTTTATTTGACTCTATTGGATGTTTGTGAGGATGTGTGTCTTTGATATTTACTTTGCACTGCCTCCTATTTTTATTGTGATATTTACTGTGATATCTGCGACGGGATGACAAATATACCTACGCTGGGTTATAAGTGATGATCTGAAATACAAAGGAGATGCTGCCGAAATTTTAAAAAAATATATTGTGTATTTTTGTTATGATGTGTGTCTGTGTTTACAGTGAATGTGAAATACAGTGTTCGGAACCATCGACAGTTTCGATTACTGTTGTATGTTTTATCTTGGATAGAAATAGCAACAGTTCAGGGTGCACTTCTGAGAGCTTCATTTTCACGTCCTTCACTTTCTCGGACGTCGTAAAGGTTCCCGAGAAGGTGAAGGACGTGAAGAGGAAGCTCTGAGAAGTGCACCCTGAACTGTTGCTCTTTCTATCAAAGATAAAACATACAACAATAAGCGAAACTGTCGATGGTTCGAACACTGTACTTCACACACACTGTAAACACAGACACACAGCATAACAAAAATATCATTTATATTTTTTTAATATTTTTTTATATTAGCGACGTATAGCGACGTTCTGCGACGTACTGCGACGTCACACAGACGTCGCTATACGTCGCTAACTAGTGACGTTACGTCGCTCGACATCGCTAATATACGTCGCCACGTTGTCCACGTGGCCACGTGGATGCCATGCCTCGTCATCATTTATAAACTTTTGAAGCGTCGCAACTTGTCGCTTTACGTCGCAATATTGGCGACGTACTTATATGTCGCTATCTGTCGCTCATTTAGCGACGTCTAGCGACAATTACCTACGCGTCGCAAATAGCGACGTTTTGCGACTAAATTGCCATCTGCGACTTGCCTATAAGCGACGTAGGTTTTTCGTCGCTAATTACGTCGCAAATCATTGTAAACGACGTATTTCCTGTATTTAGCGACGTCTCCTGACGTTGCTAATCTGGGTTATTTTAGTAGTGCTAGGCTTCTCAGCGAGGAAGAGAGTGCTGCTCTGACTATCAAATCGAACATGGAGGAGGTTCATAATACTGTTAAATCCATTGATCGGAACAGTGCCCCTGGGCTAGATGGGTTCTCCGGCATCTTCTTCGTCAAGTGCTGGCACATAATCAAAGAGGACGTCTTGGCTGCGGTTCACATGTTCTTCGATGGGTTCTCCTTGCCGAAGGCTATCACTAGCACTCTTCTTGTTTTGATCCCCAAGAGTAAGCATCCTACTACTATTTCCGATTGTCGGCCAATTAGCTTATGCAATTTTGTCAACAAAATTTTTTCGAAGCTTCTTGCTAATCGGCTGTCTCCAATGATAACTCGCCTCATTTCACCAGAACAAAGCGGTTTCATTAAGGGAAGGGAAATAGTAGATAATATCATTTTGGCGCAGGAGATGTTTAGTATGTTGGGGCATGATAATTGGGGTCGTAATGCGGCCATCAAGCTCGATATGAGCAAAGCATACGATAGGGTGAATTGGCGATTCCTTCTATCTACTCTTCGAAGGCTTGGTTTTAATGAAACTTGGATTAATATGGTCCTCCATTTAATGAACAATGTGTGGTTCTCTACTTTGATCAATGGCAGCATGTCAGGCTACTTCCAAGCCTTCAGAGGCCTCCGCCAAGGCGATCCCCTATCGCCAATGCTGTTTGTGCTTGCAGCTGAATCCCTGAGTTGAAACTTACAAAAAATGGACTCAATTCCCGGATATACGCCTTATTACTCTCCAAGTGGCTACCCGCGAGTCTCTCATCTCGCTTATGCGGATGATATCATGATTTTTTCAGGAGGTGATAGGCGCTCAATTCAGCTTCTTAAGTCGGTCCTGCAACGTTATGAACGTGTTTCTGGGCAGCTCGTTAATGCCTCCAAATTTGCTATCTGTGTCACTTCTGACTTTCCGGAGGACAGAGCTACTTCCCTTAGCTTAATGACTGGGTATCAGATTAAATCTCCCCCTATCACTTACCTTGGTTGCCCGCTTATGACTGGAAGGCATAACTCTTCCATGTTCGAAGATCTCAAGGACAAGGTTCATAGCAGGATCGAGGGATGGCATAACAAAATTCTCTCCCCTGGGGGTAAGCTCATCCTCATTAAGTCAGTTTTATCATCTATTCCTATTTTTTGTCTTGCTGCTAGCAACCCTCCTATGAGTGTCATTGCACAAATTGAAGCCATGTTTAGCGAATTCCTATGGGGTTCGAGAGATGGTAATCGCAAACATGCTTGGATCGGTTGGAATCAGATAGCTAGACCCCATGAAGAGGGAGGTCTTGGGGTCAGGAGGCTTAAGGACGTTTTCGACGCCCTGACAGTAAAGCTATGGTGGAAATTAAGAACACAGGATCTCGTATGGACGCGGTTTATGAGGATGAAGTATTTTCCTCGATGTCACCCTTCTCAAGCGTTGGCTCAATCCAATTCATCTCATATATGGCGTCGAATCCTAGTAGGACGGGACTTTGATGAAAGACTTCACTTGATCGAGGAGGACGAGCTGGGGCTGCACTGGCTCCCTGATCCTCGTTTTACTGTTTCCTCTGCATGGGAGGCTATCTGCCCTACCTTCCCGGTAGATTCTCGGTTCAAGAACATATGGAGTCCCTGCATCCCCTCTAAGTGGTCTGTGCTTCTTTGGCGAATTCTTCTTGATCGGCTCCCCACAGATGATCATGTTCAACGTTTAGGGTTTCATCTGGCTTCATGTTGTCACTGCTGTTTCAGCCCAATGTCTGAGAATATTCAGCATATTTTTTTTGATGGGGAGTTGGCCAGACACGTTTGGTGCTCCTGTCAATCGCTTTTGCAGATTCGGGGTCGGCCTTCAAGCTTGGCCACTTGTCTTTCTCTGTGATGGAGGCGCAATAACCTTCATCTTAAACAGATCACAATCGGGGCTATCTGCTGGGTTTTATGGAAAAACTGCAACAAGTGGCGATACGAGCAGTATAAATACAACGGGGGGCAGATCCTTCATGAGATCCAGAGACAAATTGCCAAAGCAACGGTAGCCTGCTCGCATGGGAAGAAGCAAGCCTGAAGTCTTGTAATGGGATGATAACTTTTTTGTATTTTCCCCTATCTATCAATAAAAGTTGAAGTTGGAATATATATATATATATATATATATATATATATATATATATATATATATATATATATATATATATATATATTCGAAACCCAAAAACTCAACTTGAGACCCAAATCGCAAAATACCCAACTAGAACCCGTAAAACTTGGCAAACATGAAGGTGTCTATGTGTGTGACATGCTCAGCTACTTACGGAGTCGAACCCGTGTCCGTATCGTGTCCACGAAGTGTGTATAGAAAAACCGGATACGCGCATTCGAACGTGTACGTGCACGTGCGTTTTGCCCGATTGGACATCCCACACAACGCGAGAAGCCTCGTGCTCATGCACGTAGCTAGGTAGGGTCCTGGGCTAGGTCTAGGGTACACTGACACGACACCACATCGTGTCTACGTGACACAGGACACGCGGATCCCGTGCGGCCTGTGCGCGCGGGTGCGTGCCCGTGGGTGCATGTCGAGCCACGTGGCTTGCGATTCGATCCACGCCGTGTTTCGGGATTGAGTCCCTGGGTAGCCCAGGTATAAGGCTACGTACTTGTGCTCCTGGAACGGGTCTTCGACGCGTTGTGTTCGCGTACGAAGGCCGTGTCAGCGGCACTTTTCAGCCGCGTGCACAGTACGGGTTGAACCGTGCACGTGAGATTTATCCGCACACGCTCCACGAAATGTCGTGAAACTTTAGGAGCATGTGGACAGAGGTTTCCCTCATACGCATATAAAATTTCATGTGAAACGGAGGCCTATGCGTCGAGTTATAATGCACAGACAACATGGCATGCACGGGGCCGCGCACGGGGCTCGTGCACGCGTGTCCGTGTCTGATTCGGACACTGAAATCATGTCGATTCCAGATCTGCCTTCACGAAAGTTGTTACAAATAATATTAGTAAGAAATTTGTGAAAACAGAATAAAAAAATAACATTTTTCAGTTCTAAGTGGCATTTTGTCGAACACGTATTCCATAGGACCGACACGTGTCCGATATGGCTATCAAACGAAATCACAAACCTACTAAACTTTGTGTATGGATCTGGGGTACCTATATGGATGCATCTATGAAGAAAAAATGGAATTAACAAGTGTTTTAAAGAGATTTACCTATTGAGTGTCAAAACTCAATGAAACAAGCCTCCAAAACTCGTCGATACCGCTTTCCTCCGGTCAAACACCTTCGATCCCTCGGTAGAAAGTCTCTATCAGGTTCTTCTTCTCATAACGGTCTCAATGCACTTCGTTTGGAAGGATTTGGTTGAGAAACGAGAGAACGGGGCCTTTGGAAGAGAAGGGAAAAACTAGGGTTTTGGATTTGTGAAGGAGATTAGGTTTTCTACACAATGAGAACATGGGGGGCTGTTGTGTTTGGCTGGCCAAGCATGGGGGTTATTAGGGTTAGGGTTTAGTCATGGGCCAAGCACTCAAGTTGCTAAAATGGCTCATTGACAAAAGGCTTTAAAGGCTTAATGAAAATTAGTTAAAAATGAATTAAATAATTCTTAAAAATAGATGATAATTCTAAATTAAATATAAAAAGCCAATAATAAATCTAATTACACTATTAGGTTTCTAATCAAGGTTGACGAAGGTTATACCATCTTGGCCCTACTAAAGCACCAATCCAAACCATATAACAATTAATTTAATTAATAAAAAATAAGAAAAATCAAATTAGCACATAATGACTAGAATACCCTTAACTAGAAAAATGAGTGTGACACTTTGAGAGTGGCAGTTTAAACAAACCAATTGGGTGGGACCATGCAACCTACGCTTCTAGCGAGGTCGTAGTGCTGTTGCACTTCTGGTGCGATGAGTAGACTGTTCTCCTGGAGGTAACAAAGCCTCTGCACTTTCAGGAAACGAGCGGACTATGTTTCGAAGACGACGGAACCTCTATGCATTTGAACGACGAGTAAGCTATGTTTCGAATGGTAAATTCACTGTGCTTTAGGGCGACGAATAAGCTGTACTTCAGGCTAACGAGGTTACTGTGCTTTTGGAGCAGCAGTCGAACTTGTGTTGGATGCATTGTTGTTTCCCAAGTCTTTGATAAAGGGGGTTGAGCTTCTGGATCGATGCAAAGGTCTATACCGTTGAAGCTGGGATGATATGAAATTATCACCAGTCTGTGCCTTCTGCTGCGCAGGATTGTAGCTGCGCTTCTGGTTTGAAGAAGCTGTCTTTGAAGTCTTCTTTAAGAGCAATTATTGACAGCACTTTAAGGAATGACTCCCTCTTGATTGCCACCGTTATTTGGAGAATTTCAAGGGGTCTTTTAATGGTCTAAGACTTAGTCGAATGAACCCATTTAAAAAAATTCATCATGCTGAGTCATTGGTTCATCCTATTAATACAAGAATTTTGACCGACGGCCCCATGGCCTTTGTCTTGGACCACTCCCGCCATATATAGAGAGTTTCTTCCAAAGAGCCTCGTCTTCCTCTTTTTGTCCTTCAACACCATGCTAGATCCAGACTTAGCTTCGAGCGGCCGTTGGCCTTGCCTAAGTCAGATTTTGGTTGAGGATCCCTTCGTTCAAAGGAGCTGTGCTTTCGTTCTGCTGATGAGCTTCAGGATGTGCTGGAACGTTTTTTATGGAGAGTCCGAACCTGAGCGATATCTTGGAGGTCTTAGAGGTCCTGACGACCGAGTTTGGTCTGGTTGCCAGCATGAAGCACCGCAGGTTATTCTCTGTCCTGCTCATTGGCGGATGTGCGCTTCCGTTATGCTGGAAGAGCCCCAGAAGCTGATGCGCTTTTAAAAAGGGCCTCCTGTCGTGCTGTGGACTGAGTTATCGCTCGAGCCAATAGCGCCTTCAGGAAGAGCTGTGCGTCTGAGAGGCGGGTGCTGTGGTGGCAGACCCTGATGACGACTGTATTCACATTTTCTATCCACAGTCTCTCATCTCATGACTGTTACACTGTGAAGATGATCCCCAGCGTAGATTCGTAGGAGTTTTTAGTTCAGCATATGTGATCACAAGTACTTTGTGACAGATCCTTGTAATTATGAAGTCTTCTTTTATGTAATCATGATGAATCTGTAATAGACTCTTGTAGCCATGATTTAATAAAAAGAACTTTCCTTGAACTTTTTATCTATTTTTTGTGAGTTTGTCTTTTTCTGTTGGCGTGCTTGATCGCCTGCGCTTCTATAAAGCTAGGTTGGTAGTGAGAGCACCAACCTGCGCCGCTCATCATCTGTGCCTGTGTGAAGATTGGTAGGTAGCGAGAGTACCCACCTGCGCCGTGTGTCATCCTGTGCTTTTTTATGGTTCTACAAGACCCCCTTCAAAGTGTCCTGAACTTGAGTCGAGCTCGGGATACTTTGAAAAGAAGCATGACACGTGTTTTTTTGTAGGCAAAATTCCCTTCACGTCTGATGCCAGGCTGATGTTATGCTTGGGCTTTAGCATTAAATACCTCAAGTCCTTGCTTCCTTAAGTTTTGATCATGACTCCTCGTTTCTCGCGAACGTTTATCATGACCTTTTTCTGAACCCACGTCGTTTTGAGGGTGAAAGAAGCATATTGTCTTCTTTTGTTAACGTGGCTTGGCTCTGTGAGCACCCACTGGAGCGTGAGGGCTTCCGCTGGTATTGCTTGTCTTTATACGTAGTATTTTTTTAAGAACTTGCCATTGATTGGCATCATGAGTGAGTCACCATTAGATTTGGCCAGTCGGTAAGTGCCGTTGGAATATACCGTTTCTATGATGAACGGTCCCTCCCACTTGGGTTCAAACTTCCCTGCCATATTATGAGTCATCACCATCGGCCATCGAACTGCTAAGACGAGGTCGTCCACTTGGAACGTTCTTTCCCAGACCCTTTCTTTTAAAGGTCCAGAAATACGAGATTGGTAAAGCTCGATCCTTTGCTGCGCTAATAGGCATTTTTCGTCCAACGCCTCTAACTCTTGTAGCCGTCGGCACTGATTGTCTTTGTCAGTCAGCTGGTTGGTGATAGCTAACCGTAAGGACATGATTTGGATCTCTAGGGAGAGCACTGCTTCACTCCCATAGACAAGGGAGAATGGTGTGCTTCCCGTGGGTGTCCGAACGGTCATATGGTAAGCCTATAGACATTCGCCTACCCTCTCGTTCCCATCGCGTTTGTTAGAAGAGACAACTTTCTTGAGCAATTTGATGATGATTTTGTTGAATGCCTCAGCTAGTCCATTAGCCGCAGGATTGTAAGCCGTTGATGCCACATTCTGTATCCGGTTCTTATCGCAGAATCGATAGAATGTGTGGCTCACGAATTGGGGGCCATTATCGTGGATAATCCTTCTAGGAACTCCGATGAGGTAAATGACGTGGTGCTTGATAATGTTGATCACGTTGGAGGTTTTTACTTCTACCAATGGTACCACTTCCGCCTATTTAGAGAAATAGTTAGTGATGGCGAGGATAAACCGATGTCTTTTGGAGGAGGGCGGGCTGATCGGCCCGACGATGTCCGTTCCGTATGCCTCAAATGGCCAAGCGGCCACTGTGGGGTATAGATATTCCGGAGGTTGGTGGATGAAGTCAGCGTAAAACTGACATATCTGGCACTTCTTTGTGTAATCTACGGTGTTTGCCATCATGGTGGGCCAATAATAGCCCATGCGGTGCAACCGGTCTTATAATTTAGGTCCGGGATGATGGGCTCCGTAGGTTCCATCGTGTGCCTCTCGGAGTGCCTCTTGTGCTTTTGTCTGGGACAAACAATACAGGAGGAGTCTGTCGTATGGTACAACATTTTGGTGGCCGTGTCATAGAAGAATCGGAGTGAGCGTCTCTTGACGGAGGTCGTTTCCTTTTGGTCTTCAGGCAGGATTCCATAGACTGCGTAGTCTATGAATGGTAATCACCTGTCTCGAATGTCTATGTCAGTGTCTACTTGTACTGAGTAGCTTTGACATGTACGTAGAGCATTCTTCGGACAAACTAGCTCTCATCCCATCACTATAATAGCATATTGGGATGTAACGGGGCAGCCAGAGAAGTGGAGAGGCCGGTGTAGTGTCCCGTCCCTCTCTGTCAATCGGAGGAATCAGAACGCCAACGACATTCAAACTTAGCGTTGCAACGATGACTCGAAGGCCCGCTCGGTCGAGGCGACTCCTCGCTCTGGTAGGATAGTTTCGGTGAACTCGCCTCATCTTAACCTTCACATAATAAATCACATGTTTTCAACTTGCACAAGTAGGTTTGATAATAAAATAGACGAATCCACATAGCTAAGGGAATAATGACGACGGGTCGAATTGAGTTAGAATATGGAAAGGTCCGACGGTCGGCTTAGAGTTGGTGCATGGCGTGCTTTGAAAATGACACTTGGTCCTTCGTCCCGTGGCTTAGGAGAAGGAAAAGTTGGTCTTCGCCACAATCTAATAGTTAGCCTAAGTCATAGGCGTCGCCCGCATAAACGCTTCATAAAGCATGCACGGTCCCATTGTCCAAGGCTTGACGCAGTCCTTGCTCGTCAAGTTGTTGCACGATTTAGTTAGGCTGAGTTTTGATAGGCTATCGAAGCCTTTTCTAAGCACTGTCCCAGGTTTTCTGCTGTTGTTAAAATTACTTGGTTCTACGACCGTAAGGCCCGTGGTATAGGTATGCCTTGGGTGGTAGTATCATCCAAAACATCAATTAGTGTAAGCCAGGATGTCACGGACTTAGTGTTTCTAAAGCACGGGTCACGGTTGATTCATTTGGAGTTTGGAAAGAAGGGCTTTCGAATAGTCGTTCCTGAGTTGAATGAAATAATAGGGCAAGAAAGAAGAAGGCTCGCGACCATGGGTCGTTGAGACAGTTTCAGATGTGAGAAGTATTGAACTTGGCCCAGAAAGAGATGGTAACACTAGAAGTAGAATGACTGTATGAGGCATCAGTTCGAGTCGAATCTTGTATGGTCGTTGGACAACTTGTATAAGGTGAGATAATATTTCTCTAACGGCCAGGACCGTTTCGATGGAGACATGATTAGCAGTGCTGGATGACCGTACGGGTTAGGCGACGACTTGCAGCGGAGCTTGCTACTCGCGCTGGCAAGGGGCGTCCGTCTAACAAAGCTATGGAGTCCAGGATAGCGCTGTACGCTAGTGACTAGTTCATATGGATGAGTCGGCATGGGCGGCGATCCGCGTGTATTCCTTTAGATTGAGTCGAGTATTGTGTGTACTATATCAATGAGTTGAGTCGAATGTGTGCACGATCGGAAGACAATGTTTGGGCTTAAAATTTGGCTATAACGTAGACACCGTGCTTCAGCAGGAGTTGTAGCATCAAGTCTTAAGTTGTCGACATATAAGTTGCATAATTTAGATTTGTGTCATCTTGAGTTTAAGTAAGGAAATGCCACAAGGCAAAATCGGTCGAGTGATACTTAGTCCACAAGTCTTGATTGGGTCAGTTGGTGATTAAAGTAGCAAGGGCCACGAGACGGCAATATGGTTAAGTCATACTGAGTTTGCGAGGCACGACACAATGGACTTGTAGCACGGTCACATGGAAATTGGGTACTATCGTGTAGTCGCGTCTCTGATTATGTGTCGAAAGGCAAGCACGACATGATATGTTAACGTTGTTGGTACGAGAAGGGTCTAAAGGCAAAGTATGTGTTGGTGTTGTTATTGCAAGCACGGGATGGTCTAGAGACACAAAATAGGCCAAGGCGTCTGTCCTAAAACTGATCCTAAGGCAAGACTAGAAAGACAATTGAAAAGAAGGGACTATGTTGCACAAAGTAAATCAAACGTGTTGGTTTTGTATAGGTGGGCGAGGAGCTCATTCCACTAGTACAGTTGAGTATTGACACCCACACAGTTTTCTTGTGCATACACAGGTAGAAGCTCATGGCACGGAGCTCGCTTGGATGCGTCGAGGCACGAAGTTCCTTGGCAATTCGAAGTGTGCGATCGCATGGAGTCATGACTTATACGGGACATAATGTATGGACGTCGCCTATCTGAAGCATCTGCTGGCTCAAGACATATATTGAGAGGTAAGAGAGAGCTAAGTGACTTGTAATATGAGAAGAGTGAACATGAGTGATTGTAATATTGGCCTTGCGCCCCATTGTAATCTTTGTTTCAATATCAATAAAATGCATCTTTTGAATGACTTGTGTTTTGTACTAAATTTCTGCTGGCATATTCAATGTCTCTGCTTGGGACTTTTGTGCGATGACCCCGTCGCAGCCGCTGTAATCGGACGTTATGGAACCCGTCTTGTACGAGCGCAATCTAGCCTCGTGCGGCATCACGCCTTAGCGAGGATGATCGCACCTACGGGAGCGGGGCGTGACATAATGGTATCAAAGCACGACTTTACGTCCTTGGCCTTTCGATTGAATTCTTTAACTTCGATGATGTTTCGCAAACTCTGTTGTTTCAAAATCGATATCGTTAGTATGCTCTCTCTCAAATGTCCCACGGGATGTCCATACAATTAGTCTAAGTAATTTGTAAATCGTATGAGAATAGATTTTGGCAAAAATAAAATATGGTTTCACGTAAAGCACAATTGGCTAAGTCGGGATGGGCATATACACCAAAATTGCGTCGGGCAAGAATCAGTTAGAATCGATTCAAAAGAGTGTTGGGTAGTTTCGTTAATGGTGCTATCGAACGACGATGTTATCATCGATGCGATATATATGAGCGTGCCTAGAATTCGAGGAATAGTCGAATGGAAAATTTGAAGAAGCCGATTTTGATTCGAATGATAGTTGAGGAATTATCAAATAACTTCATCCCTGAGTGGTGTATGCGATAGCTTCAGTGATGTCAATCGATTGAGGATGCGGGGTGCCAATGAGTCTATCAGTGAGCGTCGCACATGCGCAAAGCCCACTACAAAAAAAGTGTCTTTTTGGGACGACACTATAAGGAACACTTGTCTAAAAAGTCCTAAAAGTATAGTTCTAGGGACGGCTATATTTTTAGTAACAAAAAGTTGTATTTTTTTAGGACAGATTGTGAAAATGGATCACTATTTGGGACTAATGAAAATTTCTGTTCCAAATAATACATATTACCGTCCCAAATAGATCGGCGGGAATGTCACACATTTGGCGGCTAATTGCCAAATTTTATGGGGGAACTTTACCTCCACATGTTTTCATCTCAACCGTTCGATCGGATGGATTAATCCAGACCATCCATCCCAAAACATTCAGAACTTAGTTGATGAAAACACACTTCTCAATATCAAAGTAATCTAAAAATCTTTCTCTCTATCTCTCTCTTTCCGATCAAAAAAATTGGGTGATGCTGCTCTCTCTCTCTTTCTCCGACCTAGGTGCTCTAGTACTGCTGCTCTTTCTCTCTCCGACTATTATTCTGACCTAGGTGCTCCAGTACTGCTGCTCTCTCTCTCTCCGACCATTGCTCTCTCTCTGTCCGACCTTTCAACCCTAGGTTCTCTATTGCTGCTGCTTGGTATATTTTCCCCAATCTTTAGAATTTTTTACCAAATTTTTTTCGTCTTTGTCCTAATTTTTGGATGCATGTTATTTTGTTCTAGATTATTTGCTTGAAATTTGAGTTTTACACTATTTACATGCATTCATGGAGGAATTACTATAACTATTCGTGAAAAATTGGGTTTTTTTGTGAAAAATTGGAACACATTTGCAAGGACCGGAACATGAGTTTGAACATGGCTATGTTCTTTGCATATTTTAATTCGTCAAATTATTGTGATTATCCGTTCATGTAGGAATTACTGTGATTATTTGTGAAAAATTAGATTTTTTTGTGAAAAATTGAGACACATTTGCATGGATAGGAATATGTTTTTGTACGGACACGAATAAGACACAGATTGTATTTTCGGAATGATTCTCGGACACAGACTCTGGTCCGAAATGGTTGAAGCCTATTGGTGGTTTCGGCCCGTACTTTAAACCTTGGATAAACATGTGCCACTTTAGTGGCATATACCTGTTGGATGGTTGATGAGTAGAGAGACATCTGAGTCTTGTGTTTATCTTATGAAAGGGATTAAAAGCAATGTTCTTAGTATCGTTATCGGACCCTTCCTATGAGAACAACTATTTTTTAATGCTTTTGGATCCATTCTTTTACGAGTCTTTGTTTTGTTTTCAACTTTGTTATCAAACAACTTACAGAAGGCACATTTCATTTTTTTTTCTGGTGGCAATAAAACTTGCAATAGAGTTGCACTTCACGTGTTTGCACATATGCACAAGCGACTGCAACACCGTAGACTAGGTAACTACGTACCAATAACATATTGTAATGTATTTTTTTTAGCATGAATGCTTACTTAATTTTATAGTTTTTATACTTTAAACTATTGGACTGAGTGCATTTTGGTAAAATTGATTTGTTCTCTATCGACAATAAGTATTTTAGTTTATTGTTAGAGACACACTAAAATATGTATCTTATCCATGTCACTGTGTGGGTCGTGTCCTTGCCCTGTCATGTGTCCGTCTAATATGAATTATTATTATGGTTTATGACATGGGTGTTTGTTAAAACATAAAATCAGAAAAGATCTCATCTTGGTTAGTATTTTACATTGTTTGTCATCTCTGTTATTTTATTATTACTACTACTTTCGGGTAGGGGTGGTGGTGGAGTGGTTTGGCAACTTGGTTTTGGTTATTATTGATTATTTTGCTTGTTTATGACATGGGTATTAAATAAAATTGGAAAAGATCTCATCTTGTTTTGTAGTTTACATTGTCTGTTATAATTTGTTTTTTTATTATTATGCATGTTTATGCCACATGAAAGAAAATTTCTCAATCTTGGCTTGTAGTTTACATTGGATCTTGCTTTCGATTGATGTGTACATTATTTATATGTTGATATTTAGTCTGTAACAATCCTTTGTATTTATTAGACTATAGATTACTGGTCCAATTTTAAGTGCATTTTGTCTGTAGTTCTTTCTGGACAATAGGTTGATTAGGCACACAGAACTTCTGTTTAATGGTGAGTTATATTTTGTTGGAAACATGATTGTTGTTTCTTTACATGTAGACACTTAACGATATATTGTTGAATTTTAGGGGAAGAAGTGCCAGAGATTTTCTATAACACGGTTCTTGGGTATGATCCAGAATCATAAGGCTATATCTCCTTTATAGCCATCGATGATAAGATTGTGAGTACATGATTGGTATAAAAATTTCTTATTCTACACCATGAATTGGTTGAAATCTTGATGTTCTAATGGGATTAACTTCTACATTCACCATGTTGTAGGAGGATCTAATGATGAAGCTAACTCATCAATTAGCGTCAAGGTTTATGATAAGTTAAACTGGCAAATGGTGAGATTTTATGGTTGCCTCCATTTTACTATCTTTTATTTCTTATTTTTTGGAATTAGAGAGATGGATAAGTTATTGTGCATCAAATTTGCAGGTCAAATCCTACTGTACTAGGTACAAAGCCCACCACAACTAAAGGATACTATGTTGTTCTTATAAATAATGACCAGATTTTGATTATTAAAGGTAATTCATCTCCTGATGATTGCATCTAGTTTCTTGAGGTTAGTACCTTTGTTCACATATCCAATACTTTAAACTAAGTACAACATTTTTTTTTCTGCTTTAACTTTTTGTGTTGATATGATGAAAACAAGGTCGAACAACTGTCATAAATTTCTTCTGAAACATGATCACTTAGTCTCAGGGGTATTAAAAATCTAGATTGTGTAGTTTGTGGGAATTTCTTCAAGAGTTCTTAAGTTAGTTGCTAATACTGCCAGATCGTAGAAGTTACTATTGTACATTATAGAAAGGTGATCAAGTTTATCTTGATCTGCAAGAATGCTTAGTCGGTGTCGCTTAAAGATAGATTACTAATTATGTTGTGTGTAGCCAAACTATTCTTCCCTACTGAATGTATGAAAATATTTGACTAGCTATCAGTTACAACTTTTCTGCATATCAACTGTCTCAACTTTGTATTACTTGTCAGGAACTAATTATGAAAAACGAAAGCATGATTCATGCTAACTAGCTTTACTTTTGTTCCAGTGTTTTTGTTTAGCTTCTTTGGTGGTCGTTCCTTCCATTACTGTAAATATTGGAGTCCAAATAAGAAATACATTCCTTTCCTTCAGCCTCTTTGGGATGTGCTTTTTCTGTAAATTAAGTTTACACGACAAACTAAAGCTGAGCAAGATCTGCATATCAACATGCTTACCCATAACATGAGCTGCTAAAGAGTGGCGCCAAAATTTATAAAAAAAAATTCTAAAATTTTAATAAATATTTCTTTTCCGATACCAAAAAATTACTCTGATCCAAAATTGTCGATCCTGATACTCATAGGAAGGTCCGATACTGATACCACGGAACCTTGATTACTTTTGTACTATTTATGTTTAATAAGGTGGTATTTGAAAGGATTTCTAGTAGAAACTAACATTGCTTGCAGCATTATTAACCCGCAAGTGCATCAGCCATGATTATTTATTTCCTTCAAAGATCTTGAAATGAAAATTTTAAGAAGAATGACAACTGTACGTTAGCAGATGAGAAAGTTCCTAACTTTCTCTCTCCTTGTTCTTTTACACTGCTAAGAAGCTTGTCATGGTTTTATTCCTGATACTCAAAGATACAAGGGCAGAGCATTATGATGCTAAGGATGTTCCTATGCTCCTGGGTCATGAGCAGATTTGTCATATTTGCCTGTTAGAAGCATTTGGTTCTATTCTACACTCTCACACTCTCAAGAAATACTTTCTGGTTTATTCAAGATGACATGTTCATTTCCTAATGGTTTTTTTAGCACAAGGAAAAAGTAGCAAACGGAGAAATCATATGCTACGCCCACCTATAGTCTACAAAAAGTTGCAAGAAAAAGAGTCTAAAAGGAGTTGCAAATTGCAGGCATAGTCAATATATTCTCTGTGGTGTGGTGAAAATTTTTATTTGTATTTTTTTACTCAAGTCTGCACTTTATAAATGACATTTAAATTGATGTTCAGGTGGAAGTCATGACTGTACGTGTGCATCAAATAACCCTTGGAATGACCAATGTATCATGCAATGAATTATGAGCATCAAAAAACCCCTAAAGGTACTTTATGGTTTTCTAACTCCAAACTGTCCTTACAATTTGATACTTTAATCCTTGTCATTTCCTTTTGAAATGATCTCCTATATGTTCATTAATTTATCTTGCTTTTAGGCTGTCATATTTCATCCATGAGGTTATGTACAGGTTTCCTATTTAATATTTTTGTATCTTGTAGTCATTCAGAGTGTTATTGTAGATAAGCATGGTATTATAATTTAAGACAACTTGGACATATGTATATTTGTTTTAGTATCTTATGATTCAGACAACCATTTCCTTTACCAGATTACCTCCTAACCTCTATGTGGGAAAGGGAATGGTCTAAAAATTTGGGAAACTGTTACTCTATTTGCCCATGCAAAAGCAAAAAAACAACAACATTAATGTGATGATGAGGGCTGGACAATCATATGATTTGATAAAAACTTTGACGAATGAGATATTTTTTTCTCTTTAATGATATTGTTACTGCAAACTGATAACTGAATAAGGTCACCAAGTATAGAGACCAAATATGATAGAAGAGATGATCTCAATGTAATAAAAATGTATAAAAGAGAATCCACTACTCAACTCTCATAATCCTTTCACCACAGATATTTGGGTTTATAATATTCTTGGGAAACAACCTTTGTTCATGGTCTAACTATTTGTTTGCTAAACTTCTAGGTTGATTTGTGGTAAAGCCAATCCTAATCAAGTCCCAAAACCATAGCTACCTACACTAAGGTAGAAAACACATATGTATATATATATATATATATATATATATATATATATATATATATATATATATATATATATAAAATATATATATATATATATATAGGCACTTTGCTACATAACCCCAAAGTCCTCACCCCAACTCTCTTCATGTTCAGGTTCTGTACTCGACCCTCTGTCCATACAGATCATTTGATTCTTCACATAAGGTTTCCTTACCACACAAGATACTCAAAACTGTCTTCACTTCTTCCTGTTATTACTCTAAGCTCAGTTATTGAGTTAGAGACAATCACAGAGATCTCTCCGTTTTGCCTTTTGATGTCTCCAGGTACCCCGAGCTAATACTAAACTTTGTTACTCAAAGAATTGAACTCTCGTATAGTTACATGTAATTTGCCCTGCAGTTGCAACTGTTTGGTAATCCTAAGCCTAGTGTAAGGTAACTCAGGCTCCATATTGAACTTGTTACCTATACTGATATTTCAAGTACTGCTCTCCCCTTAGGACTGAGGTAGGTGATGAAAGTAGTGTGTCTCATATATGTTTTGTAAGCTAATGGACAGATACAAAATGAACAATAGAATAGAAATTTGTGTGATGCACGTCAACCTTCAAACCAAGGGTTGGCATTTAGTAACATCCATCTAAAAGTGGACAGGACATCTAAGGAAATTTAATATGTCTGAACTAAGTTCAGTATCTGAACATTCTCCTAAATGCAGATAACATGGGGATACAGTGAACTGGGGAATGCTCTATGGTTGATTACCAAGTTCACAAACTGAACTAAATGTGACCACCTGAACCTAATCATCAATGGACTGAAGAAAAAGGGGCAGGACAGAATAGCCTACACTAGACATGTTATCCCAGTGGTTGAACCAAGTGCAAAGATGGACAGTTGCTAAAAGTGCAGAACAAACATTTGTGAAGAAGATCATGGTCTGAACATAAATCGGGGTTAAAAGAGTATGGCTTGCATTAAGCTAATGTCTGAAACAAAGAGTTAAAGGAATGAATCTGTAACATGCAGGCAATACCACATATACCTGATATTCTAAGGCTAATCCATATGCAGGACATTACATATATATCTGATACTCTAATCAATGAATCCTATATGCAGACATTCGAACCTGTCCTTGGTACTCAAGGTTATTGATAGCAAGTGCACTGATCTGATGGTCAAGGCAAGGGGATGGCTAAAGACTTGACACCCATTCCTGTTTCCATCTCCACAGGATACTCTCTCGACTCCCCTGTACTCCCTCTAATGTATTTTGAGTATACCCATGCCATCCAGTAATCTAATGAACAGACATTTGACCAGTAGGCACTTACACTCGTAGGTATCTAGCTATATATATATTCCACATCCTCAATAAAATCCACATATAAGGACAGCTAGCCATCCTAAATGTTGACACAATTGCAGGGCAGTACCCTTGTAATAATCTATGGTCATTACTACTATGTACCAACCAATACTGTATATGCAACAATGCTGCATATGGAACAATTATGCAGGGCCAATACTGTTGTGCAACAAACCACTACTGTATATAAATATTGGTACACCCTAGTACATTAAAACTTTTCCTTTCTCCCTGGATACTTACTCACATATAGGTTATGTAAATTCCAGCAACTGGGGCCTCCAAGAAATGGGATCCTCAGTTCCAAAGCAATGGTTGGACCCAAACTGAAAGCTGAAAGCCAAGTGTCTGTACTTATCTAGTACACGTACTGTTCTATCCTTTGCAGGACAACATCACATTTGTGATACCAAGTAGTGGTTATAAATTGTTGAACTCCTAATGCATACCAGGTTTATATTCATCCATGTATATACACAAGACTTATTCAGTCGTAGGATTGAATTGAACCCTCAGCCTCATTACTGACAGAACACACATTCCCAACTATACCTATCCATATGTATATATAATTGCTATACATGTGTGCCTATCTACATTAGACACTATTTACAGCATAGGTGTGCATGTGTGTGACTCCAGTTGAACTGGACCGATAGGCTTAAAGGAATGCATATATATAGGTAAAGGAGTTAACATTTAACATGGCTAATACAACTAATCAATGGGACAGAGCATGGGCAGTGAAGGTTTGGGTGTTGGCAGTAGGTTCCAATGGCAGGCCATGTCATTTGAATGCAGGACAAGCCCAATTGAGTTTGTAGAACAAGTCCTAAAGTAGGACATGTGTACTGATGCTAAATGTATGCAATATATATCCTATTTAAACCAATACACCATATTTCCCATCTGAACACAAGGGACTGGACATCTGTAATGGAGGGTTGCACTGGACCATACTACTAGATGTAAATTGGGCTAAACACACATTAGTTATGCCTAATTGGACTGACTGAAATAAGATGGAGGCTGATTCATGTTACTCATTGAGTCTGCCAGATAACCATGGCAATGGTACTTGATTCTAATCTTAATATTCAAATCCTAATACAACACACACCCTAGTACATTAATGGATGTTAGGAAGAATCTATGACAGTTTCCTATCAACCTATTTAAGGTAGGGCAGGTGGTGCACTGGCATGTCGACCAACTGGTATCCAGAACAGGGTACTACTTGGTTTGAGTATGGTGTCTGTCTAGATTAACACACTAAGTATCAGATTTTCCCCTCTGATTACAGGGCAATGGGTTTGACCCTGAGGACAGGACAACCTGGACTCCTACATGTTCATACAAGAGCATTGGATGCCGAAAGATGTTATTTCAATCTAGAATTTGTAATTTCTGTAGTGAGTGTGCATGTAATCTTCTTATAATTTCAGAATATATATTAGGTTACTCCTAAGTTGATATATACGCTACCTTTGATGTATCCCATAATTTTCTTTTAATTACTTCAACCTATTAAACACACCACTAAGTACCAACCAATTTGAGGGATCTTTTGTTGGTTTTGTTGTTATTTTCCCTATTATGGCACACATTGTCAAGATTTTTGTACTTATTTGTATTTTGTCTGCAGGACTTTTTTCTTGATGAGGATTGCGTTACTTGATCGCACTAATTGCGTTATATGTTTTGGTTGATACACTGTGTCTTTCTTTTTTGGTGGTTTGTATACAGTTAGCAGGTTGCTAATATATTGGCATATCTTATTTCATTTGCAGGTCCTTCAAAAGTATTCTGGATATGCTAAAATGATGGGCGACTATCTTGTGATGGGAAAAAAATTTGGGTTCATTTTTTGGGTTCATGTTGGATATACTTGAATGTTCAAAAACATTGTGTAGTGCTTAATGTTTTGGGTTCAGAATTTTGTATATACGTAACGGTGGAGACAATGGGTCCATTTTGTAATGGTGTAGTCAATGGGTTCATTTTGTAATGGTAGAGACAAGGGGTTCTTTGTAACTGATGGTGTGGGTGATGTTGTGTTTTGAATTTATTTTGGAAATGATGGTAAAGGATGCTTACTGTTAAGCTTTTTCGTTGTTTATCAATTGAACATATATAGTTATATATGAATTTTGTTGTCTTCTACTTAATGGTAAAGAATGCTTGATGTTGTTAAGCTTTTTTTTTGTATTGGAGCTCCGACACATGGAGATACATCTGAGGACAATGATCATATGAGTTATGTTATGTGTGTATTTAAATTGTATATTTTATAGCTGGAAGATACAAACGATAATTTCATAAGTATTACTTTTGGGACGGTTATGTAATTGTCCTAGATGTAAATGACATCCTTTTGTGACGCTGGCAAATATTTCTAGGACAGATGATATTCGTCACAAACTCTTTTATTTTGGAACAGTTTAGTAAACCGTCGTAAACATATAATAATTCAAACTCTTTTGGTACGGTTAGATTTTTCGACCCTAAAACCAAATTAGGACGGTATTTACTGTCCTAAAACTTTTTGCCACGCCACCCTAATAGCACTGTCACTTACCGTCCTAAAATTTGTCCCAAATTATAATTTGGGACTAATTTGAGCCTTTTTAAAACGAATTTTTGGCGTCCCAGAAAGACACTTTTTTGTAGTGGCCTTAGATTGAGTATTGTTGATTAAGTTGTTGTAGTCTTGAGATTTGATAAGTTGATTCGAACAAAAGTTAGAAATGACGAGCACGAGATTGAGATTACGCAGTATGAAATATGGAAATGATAGAGTAGACAAAGCAAATCGAGAAAAAATTAAGGTGTAGCGAACAGATGACTTGATAAAAGAAATCGATAGGTGGATCGTATAGAAAAAGTTAGCACGATGGGTAGATAGCATGCATGAAAATGTTGAATTTTGAAGTTATGCAAATGACTCTAAGGATTGGATTGGATGTTGCTCGATGATTTGAGTTAGCAAGGAATGATGTGATTTGAAGAAAAATGTTGCTCGACGACTTAAGGTAGACGGATGAACAATACGTGAATTTGGGTTTGAGGAAATTAATGTTGTAAATGATTTGAGGGATAATGATTGAAATTGATTTTGAATGTCGAGAAGATTATCCAGCTGGACGATAGCATCAGTCGCACGACTCAGAATTTGTTGCAAAGGAAGATCGTCAGGTTACGTATGTTATTGATGGTATTGAGGCGTATCAAAGATCGATATGCGATAACTCGGGAGTACTCTGACTCAGCGAATGACGATCGTACAAGTGTTATCATTCTGATGGATGCTATACTTAGGATTTTTATTGAAATGGATGTTGGGATGAAAACAGAATTGTCTTAATGGTTGAATTGATAACCACAACGTCGATGATCTTATCTTGCACGAGCGCAACTCTAGCCTCGCATATGCATCACGTAGGATTTGGGGCGATCGTTCCGCGTGAGCGCTGACATGGTAATTCATGTCGCAGAAATGATTGAACTCAGAAAATTAAGACATGGCAATTTGGATTGTCTCGACTTGCAGTTTGATGCGAAGGTGGATTCGAGGATCAGTCAGACTTGAGATTGACGATTGAATAAAACTTGAGGATTGAGTAGGTACAATCCATGCATCGAGAATGAATTAGTCTAGACACAAAACAAGAGTTACGTCCCGATGAGGATAATTTTCTCGCGGGAGTATTAGATGGTGATTTCAAGTCCACCGTAGTTAATCGGACTCGCGTGAGACCGGGGCGTAACATATTGTTAAGTCAGATGACCTTGTGATTGATTACGTGAATTGGGATAAATGGCTTAGGGAGTATGAAATGTGAATTATGGTTTAGCGATGAATCGTGTCGTAGCGTGCTTGACTTAAAAAGGATTGATAGGTGGATTATGTCAAACGTGTTCGAAGAGATAGACTATACGAAATAGCTTGTTGGTTGAGCGATATCGATGTGTCGAAGATTTGGTTGAGTGAACTTTCGATAGAATGGCTTTGCTAAAAGACATAGACCCCATGCGATGAATGACTAGATGTGAGTAGGAATCTAGGCTCGATGTTAGAAATTAGAGTGATGCGAGCTTGGGTAGAAAACCCTGTATTATCAACTTTGGTTTGACCTTAGGATGGGTTAGTGTTGATATTTTTGTTTGGAAACTATGATTCCAATATTGACGGATTAACTTTAGTCTAGAAAAAAAATGGCCTAGTGGTTAGGCGAGACGTCCATGTTACGAGAGTTAGCATCAGTGCGAGTGATCTTGAGGATTGATTGGTTGGGATATTGGTATTGATGAATAAAATGATTCAGGAATATGAAAATACCACTCGTGAGCCTCGGCTGACATGTATGTATATCAGGGACGCTTGAATTTGTGCACGATCTGACTCGAGTGGTAATGGCAAAATTCGCTATCACGAGGCTTGGATGAAATGTATGTATTTTGGGGACGCCGGGAATATGTGCACGACCCAACTAAGTGATACGTTGAATTAAGTGGGACTGGAGAAATAAAAAAGTGTCAAGGATTTTGAAATAGTGTTTCAAAGAAAAGATTGATGGTACGAGCGTGGCTCCGATTGAGGGAACGTATAGGAGAAATGTGTGCGAGAAACGGAGGATGTTGAATCAAGTTATAAGTCGATAAGTGTACTCAGTTAGTTTCGAGGACAAAACTTTTTCTAAGAGATGTATGATGTAGTGCCCCATCCCGCTCAGTCAATCGGAGGAATCGGAACACCGACGGCGTTCGGACTTAGCCTTGCAACGGTAACTCGATGGCCCGCTCGATCGAGGCGACTCCTCGCTCAGATGGGGTAGTTTCAGTAAACTCGCCTCAACTTAACCTTCACATAATAAATTGCATATTTTCAACTTGCATAATTAGGCTTGATAATAAAAGGGACGAATCCACATAGCTAAGGGAATAATCATGACGGGTCGAATTGAGTTAGAATATGGAAAGCTCCAACGGTCGGCTTAGAGTTGGTGCACGGTGTGCTTTGAAAATGACACTTGGTCCTTCGTCCTGTGGCTTGGGAGAAGAAAAAGTTGGTCTTCGCCACAAGCTAAGAGTTAGCCTAAGTCATAGGCGTCGCCCGCATAAACACTTCATAATGCATGTACGGTCCCATCGTCCAAGGCTTGACGCAGTCCTTGCTCGTTAAGTTGTTGTATAATTAAGTTATGCTGAGTTATGATAGGCTATCGAAGTCTTTTCTAAGCATTGTCCTATGTTTTTTGTGGTTGTCGAAATTACTTGGTTCCATGACCGTAAGGCCCGTGGTATAGGTATGTCTTGGGCGGTAGTATCATCCAGAACATCAATTGGTGTAAGGCAGGATGTCACAGACTTAATGTTTTAAAAGTACGGGTCACGGTTGATTCATTTGGAGTTTGAAAAGAAGGGCTTTCGAATAGTCGTTCCTGAGTTGAATGAAATGATAGGGCAAGAAAGAAGAAGGCTCGCGACCATGGGTCGTCAAGGCAGTCTCAGATGTGAGAAGTATTGAACTTGGCCCTGAAAGAGGTGGTAACACTAGAAGTAGAATGACTGTGTGAGACGTCAGTTCGAGTCGAGTCTTGCATGGTCATTGGACAACTTCTACAAGGTGAGATAATGTTTCTCGAATGGCCGAGACCGTTTCGATGGAGACATGATTAGCAGTGCTGGATAACCGCACGGGTTAGGCGGGGACTTGCAGCGGAGCTCGCTACTCGCGCTGGCAAGGGGCATCCATCTAACAAAGCTGTGGAGTCCAAGATAGCGCTGGACGCTAGTGACTAGTTTATATAGTTGAGTCTGCATGGGCGGCGATCCACGAGTATGCCTTTGGATTGAGTCGAGTATTGTGTGCACTATATCAATGAGTCAAGTCGAATACGTGCACGATCGGAAGACAATGTTTGGGCCTAAGATTTGGCTATAACGTTGACACAGTGCTTCGACACTAGATGTAGCGTCAAGTCTTAAGTTATTGGCATATAAGTTGCATAAGTTGGACTTGAGTCATCTTGAGTTTAAGTCAGGAAACGCCGCAAGAAAAAGTCGGTCGAGTGACACTTAGTCCACAAGTCTTGATTTACTACTAAAATATGCCATATTAGCGACGCATTTTAGCGACAGAATGAAATTACGTCGCTAGATATGTAATATAGCGACTCCTATCTACAGACATCGCAAAACGTCGCTGAATAGCGACGTCCAGCGACATTAGGTATATTACGTCGCTGAATAGCGATGTTCAGCGACATATTATTAAAATATGTCGCCATATATTAAAATATTTTGCCATATATTAAAATATTTGCGACGTTTAGCGACGTCAACTATTGACGTCGCTAACTTTTTTTACTTAGGGCACGCTGCTTTCTTTTCCCCCTCACTCGAAAATTAGAAATTTCGATCTCAGATTCCCCCCCTCTCCGGCGACTCCCTCCCTCCCCGGCGACTCCCTCCACCTCCGGCGACCCCTACCCCCCCCGTCGAGCTCCTCCTCCTCGAGCTCCTCCTCCCCCAATCCGAGCTACTCCTCCTCTTCCTCAGGTACAAACCCTAACCTAACTCCTCTCCCTCCTCCTCCTCTTCCTCCTCCTCCCACG
The DNA here is from genome assembly GCA_029216955.1 of Iris pallida. Taxonomy (NCBI): domain Eukaryota; kingdom Viridiplantae; phylum Streptophyta; class Magnoliopsida; order Asparagales; family Iridaceae; genus Iris; species Iris pallida. The sequence continues at coordinate 5,332,312 of JANAVB010005796.1, forward strand.
GACACACACACACGCACACGGACACACACACACACAGAGACACACACACAGACACACACGGACACACACACACGTCCACCGGCGATGTTTGACAGCATGTTGAGTGTAGACTTGTAGGAAAAATCAACAATAATATTGAGTTAGGTTTACTTTTCTCGTTTGGTTTGTCGAATTATCGGATTGGGAAAGAAAAATAATTACTTTTCTATGTTTGGGTGTAAAAAGAATTGAGGAGTAAAGAAAAATAATTTTCAATGGAAAAAAATTAGGGAGGAAAGTAATTACAACCATTCAAGTAAGGAATCACTATTCAAATTGAAGCACACTTTTCTTTTCAAATTTGTTGACATTTTTAAATATAAAAAAAATCAATAAAAATTGTAATTTTTAAAAGAAATAAAATGTCGAGGAATTGATTTTCTTCCTTTTCCATTACGCGAACCAAACGAGGCCCGGGAGAGAGTTTAAAAAGAAAGAAAAAAATGTTACATCAATCTCAAAACAAAGCATAAATATTTTGTTATGATTGCTATTTCCATAAAAGTCTCGTTTGATATTCAAATTCCAAAATAAGAATGACTTTTACTTTGATTTTGCGAACCGATCGTGACCAAATAATATGCAGCATGACTAGGCCACTTAAGATCCTAACCCAAAAAGAGAGGAGATTGATGCGGACCATAGTCTTTTTGTTTGCATAAGGTTTTTAACTATGTATAGGTTTCTAACTATGTATATGTTTCTAAAACAGGTGACTGACTAGTGACTGACTGTGCATAGATTTCTAAAATAGGTGACTGACTGACTGTGCATAGGGTTAGAAATGGGTTTTTAACTATGTATAGGTTTCTAAAACAGGTGACTGACTGTGCATAGGGTTAGAAATGGTAAACTTGATGAGTAAAATGGTGTGGAAGTACATGGGTATTCGACCAATGGAAACTGATATCAGTTGGTATCAGTTGATAGGTAAAGGGAGAATTTTAGAATCAAGTATCTGTCAACCTTTCCTATCTTGGTATCAAATATCTGATATGAAGTGGATATGATATCAAGTCGAGTAGAGGAATTGGCTTGGAGCATAGGCTAATAGGTCATGTACACTACTCATTTACACTACCCTGTAGGCAGTGAGCTCAGGTAGGCAGAGCCATGTCCTACCCGAGTTGCACCCCTACACACGGTTACCATGTCTCTCTACTGTAATATACAGTAGAAAGTTTGGATACTACAAATATCGGTGTTTCTTCCATGTCTATGTCTAGTGAAAGACAATTGCCTAGACTTAGTAAACTTTACCCAGTTTGACTAGTTTGTCCAAGATATTGACTTAGTCAACTCAACTTCACCCAGTTTGACTAGTTACTACACTGAACATGTGTGTCCATCTTTGCAGAATTATTTCCAAATGGATATGAATTACTACTTGCGGAATCGTTCATGGATGTATAATCGTCATCCTGATGATATGTGTGGTGTGCGAGATGAATACATAGCGGAAGTAGAGCAGTTCCTGCAGTTTGCTAAGGCGTTCCCTCAGTACATGGATGGCACCAAAATTAAGTGTCCACGTGTGAAATGTCATAACGTGAAATATTATCCAGAAGTGAAAGTGATATATCATTTGTACTCGAGGGGTTTCACGCCTAATTTTTATCAGTGGACCGCACACGGAGAACTTGTATCTTTAGCATCAGACCAAAGCCTTATGTTGAGCCGTATATGCATGCGGGACCTAATTTTGTTTCAGATAATCATGCATACGACGACGGGTGCATGAACTTGGTTTTCGACGCTGCGGGGCCTAGTTTCGTTCATGATGCAGCTGAGGAGGCACCGAATGTCGATGCTGCAAAGTTCATGGAGTTGCCGGAGAATGCAAGGACTCCATTGTATCCTGGTTGTGAGGATCATTCACCGTTGGAGGTGGTTACAAGACTGTTGAGCATTAAGTCAGATTTTAACAAGTCACAAGAATGCTACAACCGAGTGTTGGAGTTGATTATAGAGATCTTGCTGGCGGGTGCTAAGTTACATAAAGACTTCTATCGGTCTAAGAGGATGGTGAGATCGCCCTGGATGGGATACGAGAAAATCGATTCTTGTGGCAATGGGTGCATGCTGTACTACAAAGACGACAAGGACGCAGATGTGTACAGATTTTGTGGTGCTGATCGCTATAAGACAACTAGTACAGAAAGGTCTACCAGTACAAGAAGACCGACCGATTCAATGCACTACTTGCCTTTAACACCGCGGTTGCAAAGATTATTTATGGTGAAAGAGACGGCCGAAAATATGAGTTGGCACATACGAGAACAGATTGAAGGAGTGTTGGATCACCCATCTGATGGAGAAGCGTGGAAGCACTTTGATCGAGTGTATCCTGATTTTGCTTCAGATCCGCGTAATGTCAGGTTGGGGCTATCTTCTGACGATTTTACTCCTTTTGGTCTTCGGGATCCCAGTATTCGTGCTGGCCTGTGATTGTCACTCCGTATAACCTACCGCCATGGATGTGCATGAAGACTCAATACATGTTTCTAACCGTTATAATTCCTGGTCCGAACAATCCTAAGAGGAACATTGATGTGTACTTACAGCCTTTGATAGATGAGTTGAATCAGTTATGGAAAGTAGGCGCTAACATGTACGATGTTTCCAGGAAGCAGAATTTTCAGATAAAGGCGACCCTTATGTGGACCATCAACGACTTTTCGGCCTATGGAATGTTATCTGGATGGAGCACTCATGGCCGTCTCTCATGTCCGTATTGCATGGACCGTAGTAAGGCTTTCCGCTTGAAACATGGAGGAAAACCGTGCTTCTTTGATTGTCATCGGCAATTTCTGCCAAAAGATCATCCGTTTAGAAGGAACAGGAATGCATTCCATGCTGGCGTTGTAGAGAAGGGTGATCCACCGCTAAGGTGGTACAGAGCCACGATATGGAAGGAGGTTAGAGATTTTCCAAGTGCTATCGAAGATCCTACAACTTGGTACAAGTGCGATGGATTTGGTAGAGATCATAACTGGAAAAAGAGGAGCATATTCTGGGATCTGCCATACTGGAGTACCAATCTTATCAGACATAATCTTGATGTCATGTATATTGAGAAGAATATGTTTGATAACATAATTAATACTGTGATGGACGTAAAGGGAAAAACGAAAGACAATCCCAAGGCCAAGTTGGACTTAGAAGAAATATACAAATGCCCTGCGTTGCATTTGATAGAGCAGAATAGAAAACAGTTCCTGTCGAATTCAATTTTCTTGCTGGACAAGGGGATAAGGTGAGACTTAGTCGGTGGATCCAGGGCCTAAAATTTTTAGACAGATATGTGTCAAATCTGAAAAGATGTGTCGATCCGAAGAAAAATAAGTTGACGGGTATGAAGAGCCACGACTGTCACGTATTCATGGAGAGGTTAATTCCGATTACATTTCGAGAATTCTTTCCGTAGGCAGTTTGGGATCCATCGACAGAGCTTAGCATATTCTTCAGGGATCTTTGTTCTAAGAAATTGCTCGTTGATCGTCTAGAAAAGCAAGAGAAGGACATTGTGGTAACACTGTGCAAGCTAAAGAGGGTGTTTTTTCCTGGATTCTTCGACTCTATGGAGCATTTACCGATTCATCTATCCTATGAGGCACATGTTGGTGGACCCGTCGAATATCGATAGATGTACCCGTTCGAGGGACATTTGAATCACCTAAAAAGAAAGGTGAAAAATAAGGCATGGGTCGAGGGATCTATTTGTGAAGCCTATATTCTCGAGGAGATTACAAACTTTTGTTCGATGTATTTCAAGCCTCATGTTGTAACTAATAGAATGAGAGCTTCCAGAAACGATGACGGAGATCATGAATGTAATGATACAATACTGAAGGTATTTAATGCTCCAGAAAAGCCATCGGGTAAAATGAAGAAGAGATATCTGAACGATGATGAGCTAAGGGCTGCTCAGGTGTATGTATTACTGAACTGCAACGAGGAGGAAGTGGAGAAACTGGAGGGGTAAGTAATTAATATGTCTACATTATTTTAATAGTGTTGATTATTATACTATTACATTAATTGAACGATGTTGTTTTCAGCATATTTAATGATGATGTGAGGTCAGGTAGGACACACATAACAGAAGAAGAACTAGAACAAGAAATAAGACATAATTTTCCATCATAGTTGAGTGCATATGTAAGACTTGAGAACTCTATAATTACCTTTCTGTATATGCACTTGATTGAGAATGAGCTTAATTTCTTTTTTTCGGGGTATTTAGGTCGATCGTCCATACGCAAGACTTGAGATTGAGTCTATTAGAACGCTAGCCAAGGGACCAATTTATGCTGCAAAAATATGGCCAAGCTACTGTGTTAATGGGTTTAGGTTCAAGTCAACAACTTGTCCGATCAGAGACAACTTTGTTGATCTCGACTCCACCAAAAACAACTGTTTGTGTATCAGATGTTCGAACCACAAAGATGTTGATACGGGCAACGATTTCTATGGTGTGCTACGGGAGATCGTGGAGCTGACATATAGTTATGGAATAGAGCCTGCTAAGAATGTGTTATTCAGGTGTGATTGGTTCGATCCGATTGAAGGTCAAGGTTGGAAAGTAGACAAGCACGGTCTTGTGGATATAAACTATCGGCATCGATATCAAGCCTATGAACCATTTATCCTAACAAGTCATGCTCAGCTCGTGCACTTCACAAGTTATCCTAAACGGGGAACAACAAGGTCAGACTGGTGGGCAGTATGCAAGACCAAAGCTAGAAATACCTTTGAGGTTGACGATATAGCTTATCAAGAGGATGAACTACCTCTTGTAACAAATATTATAGAAGTGGACACGACGAAAGTTCCTCATTACACATCTAATTGTGTAGAAGAAGTAGAATTATCTGAAGAGGAAGATGCAGATGAATGTGAAGATATAGAGGAGGAAAAAGAAGAAGAAGAAGAAGATGAAGAAGATGAGCTAAACGAACTAGATGAATTTTTAGAAGAGGATTAAATCTGTACGTTTGTTTTATCATCATATTTGACACTTTAGTAACACTTTTATCATATAAATCTGTGACACTTTAGTGACACTTTTATCTGTGATTATGATATTTTTTAAAAATCTGTGATGTCTATCATATAAATATGTATTTTTGTTTTATTGTCATATGTTATTATCAGGTATGACAAGACCATCTGGACGATGCGAAGGATTTTATATTAGGCAGTCCCGTCTGCCTCGGGCTGGGATGGAGATTCTGTACCCTCATCCTCATCTCCGAGTACGCTATTGTACCATTCTGTTCTCGGTCCATTATCGGGACAGGGCAGTTCCAGCAGGTTGGCGACTCCTCCCTCGTCGTCCAGCATTCCTGATCCCACATCCAGCATTTCTGATCCCGCGTCCAGCATTCCTGATCTCGCGTCCAATATTCCTCCTGTCGACGACTCCATAGGGGGATACTGAGCATATAGAGGATGGCGATCAGACTGATCCTGCCCAGGCAGGAGGTGAGAGCGACCCTCCATGCACTCCCCTGGGCGAGACGCGTATGGAGATTTGGACAGACGGGCCTACGAAGTAAGTTAATTAGTTAATATATATTTCTCAAATGATTATATGTACATATATATTCATGAAAATTATTATTGTATAGATATCGGCCTCCTGCAGTACAGAGACAGCTGGGTGTATTTTTGAGGCAGAACTATGAAACTATGGTGGGCCTTGGATTAACTACTCAGATGCTCCCGCAGATAGGAAGCCCTTTTGGTTCGCACACTTCAAGGTAAAAAATTTGTCTATTTTTAAATTTTAATAATCATTTGTGTATATTATACAACTTTTCTATTTTACTTATTGTAGAGGACCTATTTCTATCCACCACACCGGGCGACGAAGATCGATGACCAATTTTCTGCCGTCGCAGGCAAGCTCATCCGTGATGCGATCCACGACCAGATGTCTCGTTATCGCTCCGGAAAGCCGATCCACGATTGGATCACGCCAGAGCAGTGGACTGCAATAAAGGCTAGATTCGGCGAGGTCAAGTACCAGGAGCAGTTTGACAAGGCCAAGGTGGCACGATCGAGCGTCGGTAAGTGGTGTGGTGGCTCCATTCCGATGACGGAGCATTTTCATCGTCTGGTACGTTTCCTATGACGGACATTATTTTATATATAGTTGGATAGAATGTTTAATACTAATAGTAGATAATATATTTTAACAGGTAAAAAAGGGTGAGGACCCCAACATGGTGACCATCTTTCTGGTCACCCATCGGAGGGCTGGGGAGTTCATTGACTAGAGGACGACGCAGGCTTATGTGCGTTCTATTCTTTATATTAATTTACTATAATTTAGAAAACAGGAAAATAGATATCAATATAGACTTTAGCAAACATGTATACATTAGCAAACATTGTTCTAGGCCGAGTTTGTTCGGCTACAAGTGGAGGCGGCTACTGCTGCTAGTGCGCCAGCAGAGGGAGGGGCTGGTACTTCTTTCCAGCCGCCTACAGCTCCATCGTCGGACGAGCTCTGGGTGACCGCCGTTGGCGGTCTTCAGAAGGGTACGTACTACGGTACGGGATCCTACGGCGCCTATTTGGCTTCAGAGTCATCCCAGGCCCCCTCTATCAGTACGCAGTCTCCAGCTTCGCAGGCGTCATCACGAGCGCAGGATGTGTGAAGACAGCTCCACGAGCTGCGTCACAAGTTGCAGCAGCAGATTTCTGAGGCAGCTGGGGCAGAGCGACGATCCGATGATTACCGGACGATTTGATGCGGTCGAGCACAATATACAGAAGTTGATGAGTCTGCAGTAGGCTACAGCTGCCAGCTTGTACACGCTCACCGAGTCTACGCAGCGCACAGAGCGTAGACAGGTCGAGCTGGAGGGATCGCAGAGGACCGTGGCTGCCTCACTCACCCAGCTGCATACTTCTCTTGAGGAGAGTACTCAGAGGATGGTGAGTACCCTTGCTGCGCATGGTGACCGACTGCGAGAGCTGGAGCAGATACGTCCTCCTGGTCCATCGACGGCACCGACTCCAGACGTTGTACTGCCTCCTACTGCCCTTACGGTGCAGCTCACACAGGAGCAGTGTGAGTACATGTTATCCCAGATGCGCGGTAGGGATCCTCAGTGATCCAGTAGATTTTTTTATCATCTTTGTATGTATTGGCCCTATGGGCCCATTGACCGTTCTGTACACTGATTTTTATTCTTATTTGCCCTCCATTTTGGACATGTATGTTTGTTGGATATTTACTTTGTGATATTTACTTTGTTGGTATTTTTATTGTGATATTTACTTTATGATATTTACTTTGTGATATCTGCGACGGGGATGACAAATATACCTACGCTGGGTTATAAGCGATGATCTGATATACAAAGGAGGTGCTGCCCAAATTTTAAAAAAATATAATGTTTATTTTTGTGATGATGTGTGTCTGTGTTTACAGTGTATATGAAATGCAGTGTTCGAAACCATCGATAGTTTCGATTACTGTTGTATGTTTTATCTTGGACAGAAAGAGCAACTGTTCAGGGTGTACTTCTGAGAGCTTCATTTTCACATCCTTCACTCTCTCGGGACGTCGTACAGGATCCCGAGAAGGTGAAGGACGTGAAGAGGAAGCTCTGAGGATTGTACCCTGAACTGTTGCTCTTTTTATCCAAGATAAAACATAGAACAATAAGTTAAACTGTCGATGGTTCGAACACTGTACTTCACACACACTGTAAACACAGACACACAGCATAACAAAAATACACATTATATTTTTTAAATATTTTTTTATTATTCTGCGATGTATAGCGACGGATAGCGACGGATAGAGACGTATAGGTGCATCGCTAAATAGCGGCGTTGCGTCGCTAACCGTCGTAATCCGTCGCTTCACTGTAGAATACTGATATCGCTAATACGTCGCTGTACGTCACAAATATGCTGACATGGCAGGCATGCCATGTCATCACATAAATATATCTGGACGCCGCTAATACGTTGTACTACGTTGCTAATTTTGTGACGTCATGTTTTGACGCCCTCTTTCGCTAATTTTGCGACGACACAGCGACATTGTGGTGACATCGCAAACAATGACGTAGGGCAACGAATATGTCATCTGCGACTAGGTTTTTCACGACCTTCATTTTCCATCGCTAAATATGTCGCTAAATAACTTTAGCGACGTATATGCCTTAATTAGCGACGTATCTGGACGTCGCTAATTTAGCTTATTTTTGTAGTGATTGGGTGAGTTGGTGATTAAAGTAGCAAGGGCCGTGAGGCAGAAATATGGTTAATTCACACTGAGTTGTGAGGCACGAAACAATGGACTTGTAGCACGGTCATGTGGAAATTGGGTAATATCGTGTAGTTGCATCTCTGATTATGTGCCGAAAGGCAAGCACGACATGATAGGTTAACGTTGTTGGTAAGAAAAGGGTCTAAAGGCAAAGTATGTGTTGGCGTTGTTGTTGCAAGCATGGGATGGTCTAGAGACACAAAATAGGCCAAGGCGTCTGTCCTAAAACTGATCCTAAGGCAAGACTGGAAAGACAATTGAAAAGAAGGGACTATGTTGCACAAAGTAAATCAAACGTATTAGTTTTGTATAGGTGGCTCGAGACATGTATCGAGAGATGTATTGAGAGATGTATTATGAGACATATTTTGAGAGATGAGAAAGAGTTGAGTGACTTGTAATGTGAGAAGAGTGAGCTTGAGTGATTATAATCATGGCCTTGCACCCCATTGTAATCATTGTTTCAATATCAATAAAATACATCTTTTGAATGACTTGTGTTTTGTTCTAAATTTCGGCTGGCATATTTAATGTCTCTGCTTGGGACTTTTCTGCGACGACCCCGTCGCAGCCGTTGTAATCGGCCGTTATGGAACCCGCCTTGCACGAGCACAATCTAGGCTCATACGATATCACGCCTTAGTAAAGACGATCGCTCCTACGGGAGCAGGGCGTGACAGCCAGCTAGTGCGTCGGCCTTTAAGTTCTGTAGGTGCGGCACATGTTCTATAAAGAACCTTATGAATATGGAAATGATGTCGATCGTTGCCTGATGGTAGGGGATCAGGTCTTCATGTCGAACCTCATACTGCTCTCGAACCTGGCTGATGATTAATTTCGAATCTCTATAGGCCTCGATGTAGTCAACCCCCAGCTATTTAGCGAGTTGGAGCCCAATGATGAGAGCGTTATACTATGCAACATTGTTGGTGCCCGACTCCGTAAGAGAATACACACGTTTGATGACTAGGCCATCGGGGGTGATGAGGACGATCCTAACTCCTACGATGATGCCGCCCTTTGGTCCTGTTCTTGAAGCACGATCGAAGAACATGCGCTAAACCGAGTTGTCTTAGACTACATTAGAGTCTAGAACTTCATCTAGGATATCGTCATAGAGTTTCAACGACTATGGCACAGGGTGTGCTGCCAGGAAATCTGCCAGCGCTTGGCTTTTGACTACCTTCTACGGGACGAACACCATATCATATGGAGTCAGAAGATTGCCTACGTGGCTAATCGTGAGTTTAATACCCCTGGCTTGGTCATGAGGACTCTGAGGGGATTGATTCTGGATACGACGTGGATTGTCTGTCCGGTTACATAGTACCGTGTCTTCTGGATAGCAAAAAGAAGGGTGAGGCAATCTTTCTCAACAGGATTATACCTATGCTCGGCTTCAATCATGGTTTTGCTGAGATAGTAGATTGTCTGTTCATGGCCTTATTGCTCTTCTGGGCTAGCAAGGCACCAAAAGAATGGTACATAGCTCGAACATATAGCAGAAAAGGCTTTCCCATAACCGGTGCTACCAGTACGGGAGGACTGGTGAGCTACTTTTTGATGTCGTCGAACGCATGTTGGCATTCTTCGATCCATACAAAGGAGACCCCTTTCTTCATTAACTTGGTGAAGGGTTGACATTTGCCATAAAGGTTCGCTATGAACCTTCTGATGTATGCCAGGCGTCCTTGCAGGCCTCGAAGCTCTCGGAGATTCCTTGGAGGAGCCATGTTTAGAATTGCCTTAGTCTTCTCCGGATCAATGTGAATCCCCTTTGCTGTGATGATAAAGCCCAAAAACTTATCGCTGGAAAAGCCTACAAAGGACTTAGTCGGGTTCATCTTTAGTTGATGCGTTTGCATTAAATCGAACATTGTTCGTAAATCGTCCAAGTGGTTGGACTTGTTCTTGATTTTTACGACAATGGCATCAACGTAACACTCCACCGTTTTTTGGAGAAGCTTGCAGAATATGGTGCTCATAGCCCATAGGTATGTTGCTCTCGCATTCTTCAATCCAAAGGGCATTACTGTGTAACAGTATACCCCTTTTGGAGTTCAAAATACTATATGCTTCTCATCTTCGAAAGGAATCTTGATCTGCTTGTAGCCTGAGAAACCATCCATAAAGGACATGCGCTCAAAGCCACAGGTGTTGTAAATCATCACGTCGGTGATCGAGAGGGAAAACTCGTCCTTAGGACAAGCTGAGTTGAGATCCCTGAAATCTATGCAGATCCGTAACTTCCCGTTCTTCTTATTGACTAGGACAACGTTTGCCACCCAATCTGGATGTTGCTCTTCCCGAATGAAGCAACTCTCAATGAGTTTGTCGACTTCTTCATTGATAACATCCATGATGTTGGGGCAAAATCGATGTTGTTGCTGTTTGACAAGCTTAGCATCGGGCGAGATGTTTAGGCAGTGCATGGCGGCTTGTGGGTCTAAACCCGGCATATACTCATAGCTCCAAGAGAAGACGTCGTTGTAATCTTGGATAAGCTATATCAGAGATTCCTTGTCTTCTTCTATCAGACTTTTACTGATGAAGATGGGCTTAAAAGTGGCCTCATTTCCTAACTCGACCTGGATGACTTCATCTTCTGTGGGAGGTTCGCGTTGCCCGATACACCATTCCCATTGAGATCCTAGGCGCTGCACCCAGGGTTCATCTTTAAAGTATTCAAACATCTGGTCTTCGTCCTCAACCGAAGGATTTATGGAGACTATGTTAGCGGACAACATCTTTTTGAAGACCTGAGCGGTACTGGTGTCAGAGTCCCAGGTTGAGGAGTCAGAAGAGTGTGAATGGATCATGACTTTCGTCTCTGAGTCTTCTGAAGTTGAAGTGGGTGTAACATAACCTAACCCCCGGCGGGTGTGCTGGTAATAGTTTTGAGCCTTTCCCTTTAGAGCTCGAATCCGTAAGGGAAGGCGCCGACCTTTACCATAGTTGAGTCCTTTGTTGTTTTTCAAGTCGTAACCCATCTTCTGGATAAGGTGTTTGGCTTGAGCAGAACAATGGAAGAGTTGCATCTTGCCGTTGTTGGGTTCTGGTTCTCCTAGAGTTACTTGCTGAGGATGCTCCAATCGACCAAAGATGATGGGTACCTCTTCCTTCTTTCTTGCTTGAACTAGGAAGTAAGAGCCCCGGGAAGGGATAACCCGGCTCGCAAGGTTGGCGGTTGTCACTTGTGTTTGTAGCATACATAGAAAGTTGTCTAAGAAATGTCTAGTATTCCAACATGCACAAGAGTAATTCAAAGACAACTTTCTATTAATGAAATAAAAAATTAAATCTCGAGGGATTACATCATCTAAAGAGTGCGCTTCGGTATTAGCACAGACATAGTCTTCTAGCTCCTCATCGGTGAGGACTAGGGCTGTCGATGGAGGAAGGAAAGGATGCTTCCCCTTCATCTTGACCACAAAGGGGGCTACGGTCGGAGGTTCCCGTGCCTTCATAGTCGGCTTTGGGGACCTCCAGGGTAGCCTTATTCTTATAGGCTCCTGGCCATCATCTGACGTCACCGAAGGCGAAGATGGCGCTTTGCCTCAGAGCTTGACGACGAGGGGCGCTGATACCTTGGGGTTTTTTCATTCATTTGAACCTTTGGTGGTTCTTCAATAGCCACTGCACTTTTTGAGGCCTTTTCTGCCTCGTCGTCGGCATCATTGCTCTCATCGTCCCAGGGGACTGACTTGCACAGATCAGCATCAGTACAGTAGGCTTAAAGTCCATGGAACGGGTCGATGTCAGCAAATTCGGTCTTGATAGTCCGGTCACTAGCCACGTACTTCATACATTGATGGAGAGTGGAAGGAATTATTATGTATTCATGAATCTAAGGTCGTCCCAATAGCATGTTGCAGTTTATGTCAGCGTCGATGACATAGCAAGTCACTTCAGTATGGAGGTCGCTTATTTGGCACTTCAAGCAAATTTTTTTCTAGGGGCTCGCTCTTCTCTGCGTTAAAGCTACTGATTGTTGTGTTCGATGCAGTCAGCCGATGCATTAGAATCCCTAGAGTTTGGAGCAAACTCCTTGGGATGATGCTGAGAGAGGAGCCTGGGTCGATGTGGATGCGATCGACTTTAATGGCACCGATATACCCTGTATAGTACAGAGGCCAGTTATGCCAGTTATTCTTCAGCAGCATGTCTTGCTGGATGAAAGTGATACTGGGGATCACTTCGACCACACTATGACAATATGGGAAGGCTGTAGGGTCTTCCTTGGGTGGTCACACCTGAGTGAGAAAGGACTTGACATTCTGCAAGGCTTCGTTGAGCGCATCTCGGGTCTCTTTGGAGAGACGGAGGATCTCGAAGAGTGATAATCTAGCCGGGGTATTGGCTAGCTGCGCCAGTATGTCAAAGTTGTAGGGTTTGATAGGCCCTACGGCCGAGTCTTTCTTCAGAGGTTTGCCGAAGCGAACCTCTTTTTGCTTCTGCCTATCTATGGCAGGAGTCTGAGACGGGCTTGCTTTTGATGTATCAGGAGCAGGGGATGTAGTTGGTGGAGGTGCTGCCTCCTTTGGAGCTTGGTTCTCCTCTTGCCGTCGTGCCGAGCGAGTGGTCACCAGGGTGTCATCAGTCGATGTCGAGACCATACGATATGTCCTGACCTTCTTCCCTTTGATAGAGGGGGTTGTAGGTACCATCATGTCGAAAGTAAGTTCGGGGTGGACCTACATAACCTCGCCTCGTGGTGTGGAGAACGGGACGAGCCCTTGAGCGTTGTCACGTGCTGGAGGAAGATTGACTACTTCCATTATCGCCGTCGGGATGGGGACGACCCCGTCCTATGCCTCCGTGGTTGGGAAACTTCCAAACTAGAGAATAACCATATTGGCCGTGATAGTCTTTTCTTCATAGTCAAGTGATATGACTTTGGCATCGATGAGGTACTGAATCTGACTTTTCAACAGTATTTAGGGTTGTCCACCTTCCCCACTTCATCGGGCGCTTTGGTGTTGGGAGAGACAGCTTGCCACTCTTCGTCATCATATCAAAGAGTTCTAGCGTATCCTTGTCGTTGAAGGAGTAAGTCTCCCTCGGCTTCTGCGCTTCTACAGACTTGGGGTTCATGGTTACTGATCCTTTGGAGATGTTGACGGTCATGGCTTGTTTGCCTTTTCTATCCTTGGGGTTGTTGCTAGACGAGCGTCTTCCCTTATCCTAGAGAGAAGGAAAGTTTAATCCCAGGACCTGTGCATCTTGGGCTTTCCTTTGCGCCACATCTGCCTCCGTATTGAAAGGCGTCCACTTGGTGCAAGGAGCATTGTGCCACAATTTCGTTGTAGGGAGCATGTTCTTGTGGCATGAGTCCACAAGAATAGGCTCGGGCATGCCAGGCGGTAGCCTCAAAGCTGCCTGGCGGAAGCGCTCGATATATGCACGGACATGCTCTTTCTCTCTCTCTGGACGACCTCCATGAGAGTTGACATCGTCATGTCCATCCATCTTTCATAGAATCGGTCGATGAAGAGAGTCTTCACGTCCTCGAACGATGAAATACAGTCGTCTGGAAGCAGAACCACTCATAGGCTACCCTCTGTAGGGCTTATATGAATATGTTAGTAAGGAGGGCGTCTTTCCTTGGTAGGTGCCCTGTTACTGAGGCGAAGTACCTCAAGTATCGTTGGGGTAACTCATTTCCATCAAAGGGTGCAAGCGTCTGCGGATTGTATTTAGGAGGGTAGATGTAACACCCTAGTCCCAAAATACGTAGGACCAAGAATACGAATACATGCCAGCAGTAGTTGTCTAATGGGCCAAGCTACACAACAAGCCCATTAGCGAAATACTTAAGCTGTAAATCATGATAACACCCAGAAATACAACACAGTCCACAGGTATATACATCTAATCACATCCACAGAGTCCACAAAGAGATCAAGAATAAATAAGGAAATGTCTCAAATATCCAGCAATAAAAGTAATAAAGTCTGTGCAGGTAAAACATCCCGAAACCACAGAGATAGAAACAAAGTACAAATCAAATACGAGTCTGATGAAAAGAAAAGGGAATAATGTAGCAAGACTAAATATGAAGGTAACATGATCACGAAAAATCCTCTGGCACTATCTCGTCCTCCTGTGTCGGTACACCTCCGGTCTCAGCTCCCGAACCATAAACCTCCGGGTAGTCTTCAGCTTTGTCTAAGCCTGGGAAATAGCCAGGTCCTCAGGGGACTAGCAAGGTGCATAATATACATGCCAAGGTACATATATGAAAATATGAACTAAGGTAATCTACTGTATCTGTCTATGTGCTATACAAGTGAGATACTTTTCTAGAATACCAGACCCCTTCCACTAAGGCTCACTAGCACCTTAGCAGGATATTGTTCCCAGTACCTCTGTCATGGCACCAAGGACAATCAATTCTCGACAGTGATAATCCCTTACTCTGCTACAGAAATAAAGATCACTAAACAACGGGCCACACGACAATAGGTCTGATATTGTAGTCATGTTCTCCCCAATCCCGATGTCTAGAATCTAGCAATGTCAAGTCTGTACATTCACCTTAAAAGTAAAAGCAATACTGATAAAGAAATCTAGAATGCTAACACGAGGTCGATACCATGAATAGTCATGTAAACCTCGTATCATGAATGTGTCGGTGTCCTGTAGTCAATATGTCAATGGACACATCAGTATGTTCGTAATGCCTAATGTCAATAATTGATGTCACTATCAAGACATCGACACCCGTCTATAAACGGACACTAAGTATCAACGTCCTACGTCATGCAATGATAGTAAAAAAGAACAACAAAATAGAAAAGAATAATCTGTAACGAAGGCAAGGCACGCTTGCTTGTAACTGCTGTCTGCGGGTAAGCCTGTCCAACTCTGGTGTCCTTGTCGATCCTCCCAAGCTCACCTATAATAATACACTATATTTAATATTCTATATCAACATACCATAAATAAATTATATGAGTATCTACGCCTCCTAGTTGCCATAACGTTGTTACGATACTACATCTATTATATAAGTACATATAGGTAACAAAACCTCTCGTAAATACTTTACAATTATAATAAAATAATATATTTAAACTCTAGAATTTATCTATAAATACTTATAATTTCTATAATTATATTTCCAATAGGGGAATCCTTTAACAAGTGGTCTTATTTCAATGCCACATATGGCTTCATCAATTCGACACATTAATTTAGCCCCGAAACAACGATTAAATAAAATTTATAAATTCTGTAAAAATCCCAGAAATTTGTTAAAATAGTATTTATAATGTTAAACTTTCCACAACATGAAGTTTAATATGGATCCAGGGAGTTTTGACACTTTTGGACATAAGTAAAGCAGAATTTTCGGAGTTCGGTGACACGACAAGTGTTTTGAATTTTAAAAAATAGTAAACTGAAGCGAAACCTAACTTTCAGATATGCGTTGGAAAGGTATCGATGTCTAGATTCTGAATAAAAATATAAGAAAGTTAGAAACTGAACTTGGATAAGTGAAAAATGGCTCACAACAAAATTTATTGGCTCTGGATGCCCTATCGTAGAATCGATGCTGCGGACATACCACTTGGAACTAGGAGTCCGACGACGAGAGGTTGGAGTAGACATATGAAGGTAACTTTCAAATTTGGCTTACGGAGAAACCGATGAGAAAAAGTGGATGAAACATCATCTACAAGTTGACTAACCTGCTGCGACGTTTCAGACTTCGAATCGACAGAGTTTCGACCCAAGTAGCACGTTGTGCACCTCTCTAATGACCGCAAGGTTGCTCCTAAAATTGCTAGAGTAGAAGAGGATGTTGAGAGGGTCATGTGAGTGGGGGTGATGGCGCAAAAATTGAGGAAAAATTAGTATTTTGAGAAGAAAAGGGGGTCGACTAGGGTTTCGGGTTTGGCGTGGTGGCCGCTAGGTTTGGAAGGATTTGTGGAGTAGTGAGCGGTTATGAGAGAGGGGAATAGGTTAGGGTTTGGTTGGTATTTATAATATTAGGGCATTGGCTTTGGTTTGATCTAATTTGGATATGATTTGGTTCTCCAAATCATACTATTATTAATAGGTTTCCTATTTTGGTTAGATGTTTGACCAAGCCAAATATATAAAGGAATATTGTATATGGCTGCAATTAAACCTCTAAAATTCCCTTAATATATGTATACTTGGTTTTGGTACTCCTAGTTAGGCTTTAACTAATAGGGTTGACTAGGTTATTGTCCGAGTAGCATTATTAGTTAAATTGGACCCGAAAATTAATTTAATGAGTCTCATGTGCCATTTGTAAATAAGTAGCACATAGGAACTCGATTGGATGGTACACCCTAGGCATGTGCATTGTAGACTCAAAATGGATCAAAACCATATATTGTGCCATACGGTTTTGATCTATGTCAAGTCCAAAAATCAAATTGGAAGTTGGCTTAAAATTACGTCAATGGCTCAAATTGGCCTAAGTTGGCCTAAAATTGTACGAAGTCAAAGGAATATTGAAAAGCAAAATTGGATAGGACATGATAGATCAAACTCAAGATGGAAGAGTCTAGAATTGAAATATGGGTCTGAATTTGAGAAAACAATATTTGTTGTGCTTCAAAAATCAAAGCTACAGTAAACTACTAACATAGTCATTATTGACTTTAATATTTAAAATATCCATATAAAATAATTAAAAATAAAATCCAAAAATCAGGGGGCTTACAACCTACCCACCTTAGAAAATTTCGTCCTCGAAATTAAAAATAACCCAATCATATAGAAAAATCTTATTATATGAATAATTTGGCTTGGACTTACCGGCATCTACGAATATGTGGGGATATCGCTCACGCATAGAACCTTCACGCTCCCAAGTTGATTCTTCCGAAGAATGGTACCTCTATGCAACTCGAACCAGTCTAATAGTCTTGCCTCTAAGCCCCTTCTCACTCGAATCCAAGATACCTACCGGCTGCTACTCGTATGATAAACTGGGTCCCACCGTGATCTCAGAGTGATCGACCACATGTCTGGGATCAGTCACATACCTCCTCAGCTGTCAGACATGGAATACATCATGCACTCCTTCTAGTGATGGGGGTAATACAAGATGGCATGCCATCTCTTCTACACGCTCAATGATATCGAACGGTCCTACAAACTTTGTACTCAACTTTTATCTAATTCCAAATCTAATAGGGCCCTGCGTCGGTGAGATCCTCAGAAATACATGCTCTCCCTCCTTGAATTCCAGTGATCGATGATGCGTATCGTCCCAATGCTTCTGTCGGTCTTGAGCAGCCTTAAGATTACGCTGAATCCGCTTCACTTTTTCGATTGTCTGCATCACAAGCACTCGTCCAAGTATCTGCCGCTCTCCCACGTCGCTCCAACATATGGGTGATCTACACTTCCTCCCATACAATGTTTCTTATGGTGTCATTTGTATACTAGCTTGGTAACTATTGTTGTAGAAGAATTCCACCAAGTGCAAGTGGTCTTCCCAAGAACCTCGAAAGTCCAATAAGCATGCCCTCAACATGTCTTCTAGGGTCTGAATAGTGCGTTCTGACTGACCATCCGTCTGTGGATGATACGAAGTGGTGAACTTGAGACTCGTACCCAAGCACTCCTGCATACTCCTCCAGAAATACGAGGTAAATCTAGAATCCCTGTCCGAGACTCTACTAACTGGTTCCCCATGAAATTTCACAATTTGCCTCATGTACAAGTCAGCTAACATCTCAGTGGACTGACCCACTTTGAATGTTAGGAAATGTGTCGACTTTGTGAGTCTATCCACAATCACCCATACTGCGTCCTTCCAACTAGGACTCCTCGAAAATTTGGTAACAAAATCCATGGTAATATGCTTCCACTTTCACTCAGGTATGGAAAACGGCTGCAACATACATGCGGTTCTCTGATATTCCGCCTTCACCTGCTGACAGACCAAGCACTTTGTTACAAAGCGTGCAATCTTTCTCTTCATACCATGCCACAAATAGTACTGCTTCAAATTTTGATACATCTTAGTACTCCCGAGATGAATAAAATAAATAGAGTTGTGTGCTTCACCCCTCAACTCTTGCCTCAACTCTCTATTCGGAACATATAGGCTATGACCTTTCTGTGTTGCATAAATACACATTCAAGTCCACTACCTGACGCATCACTATTTACAATGAATCCTTCCGATCCAGAAGAAAGCGTCAAAATAGATACTGAGGTCAACATCTTCTTTAGTTCCTCAAAAGCCTTCTAACAGTCTCATGCCTACTGGAACTCCTGATCCTTACGGGTCAATTATGACATCGGTTCTGTAATCCGTAAGAAATTTTCTACGAACTTGCGGTAATACCCGACAAGTTTGAGAAAACTTCTAACCTCCGCAACAGATGTCGGTTTCGGCCAAGACTCCATGGTTTCTATCTTTTCGGATCAACTGAAAGTCCTTCTCCCGAGATAATGTGTCCCAGAAAAGGAACTTTATCAATGCAAAATTTGCACTTACTAATCTTGGCATACTGCTTCTCCTTCCTCAATACTCCCAATACAACTCATTCTATCATGGGTATAGTATTATCAACCTATTCAATGATATCCGTCAGATCAATCCTAGCAATTCCTTCTAATGGGCTCTACGTATCCGATATCCAGGTATTCATACTCGACTCATAATCTCATTTGAATCCAACTCTAAGAAACTTACCCATTTCTAGCTATCCAACATCATAATCACACCAATATCTAGCTTAATTATATTATGTAATATAACTATAAGGTTTTAACTATTTTAGTCATTTAATAAATAGAAGGTAACGGAAGCCTAAGGCTGGGTCAAATAAACCAATATACCAATTTCAAACAACGGTATGGTCAAGCAAAGAAGGAGGGTTTGTCAAACTATTTCCAAGAACGATGTGAGGCCAAACAAGATGCATAGGACGTAGTCTAGGTAAGACTCGAGAATCATATATCTCCATGATTATGTCATGTGAAGTTACTGCCACGCCAGTATGCATCTGGCTGCAAATAACTTTATTGTTCCATAATACAACGGATGGCTATAGTGAACATCTTCTATGCCAGGTAATACAAGTTCTTTAGCTTATCTTGGCCAAATCCATAAAAGATTTCTGAATTGACTTTTTACAAAAATAAAGGGAAAGAGATCAACATAGGATGTTGGTCAAGTAGAACTTGAGAAACATATGTAGCCATGATGCCATTTATCTGAAGTCCTACCTCGCCAGTATTTTTCTGGCTGTAAAACTTTGATTCCGTAATACAATATTAAATATAATTTCTCAAACTTTTCTGTGGACCAATCCATAAGACACTTTCCAACAACTTAGCACAAAAAGAACGGGAAGAATTACTCCAGAAGTCAACATGGAAGGATTTAGTCAAATCTCAAGTAGGGAAGAACATAAAAGCAATCATGTTGAAAAAGAAGATCACATGGAAACATTCATGCTGAAGAGTCTGAGAGAAGTCTATAATCTTGTTTGTGGATGTATCCTCATGTCCTATTCCTCAATCTATTGTGGGCTCGTATTATAGATATCACCACGACATCGCACAATTCATGAAGACTCCACCTGCACTTATGACTTCTAATGTCTGTGCCCTTCCTGATGTCATAGTAAGGGAAAGATACGTACACTATGAAGATTCGTCTTATTAGCACAAATAAATAAGATTTATGGTAGAACAGAATCAAGCCGGATACAAATCAAGCAGTTAGGTGAGAGTTTAAAATGAAGTCAATGAAGGTATCTGTCACGCCCCGCTCCCGTAGGAGCGATCGTCCTCGCTAGGGCGTGATGCCGTACGAGCCTAGATTGCGCTCGTGCAAGGAGGGTTCCATAACGACCGATTACAGCGGCTGCGACAGCATCGCACAAAAGTCCCAAACAGAGACATTGAACATGCAGCAGAAATTTAGAACAAAATACAAGTTATTCAAAAGAAGCTCTTTATTGATATTGAAACAAAGGTTACAATGGGGGCGCAAGGCCTAGAATTACAATCACTCAAATTCACTCTTCTCACATTACAAATCACTCAGCTTTCTCTAATCTCTCAATGCAAGTCTTGAACCAGCGGATGCTTTTGAGGGGCAATATCCATATATTATGTACCATATAAGTCTTGACTCCACACGGAATGCATGCTTCAAATCGCTAAGGAACTCTATGCCTCGACGCATCCAAGCGAGCTCCGTGCCACGAGCTTCTACCTACACCTGTACATAAAAACTATGTGGGTGTCAGTACTCAACAGTACTGGTGGAATGAGCTCCTCGCCCACCTATACAAAACCGACACGTTCATTTACTTTGTGCAACATAAACCCTTTACGATTGTCTTTCTACTCTTGCTTTAGGATCAGTTTTAGGACATAGACTCCCGGCCTATTTAGTACCTCTAGACCATCACCGTGCCTTGCACCTACAATATACTCATACCTTTCCTCTAGACCTTCTCGTGCCGACAACGTCAACTTATCGACTCGTGCGTGTCTTTCGTGCCTTACTTTGGGACGTAATAACTCGATCGTGCCATGAATTCGATTCGTGCTTCAATATCTCTGAGGTAGCCCTTCTCACTTAGTCTTGCCTATACTTGTGTTGTGACAACGCGACCGTGCCTCACATTTTGAGGTCGTGCCCTGCAACTAATCATAACTTAACCAAACTTACCTTACGGCCCTTCCAGACTTAACTCAAAATGTCTAACCCAACTTGTTGAACCGGTATTGAGAACTCAAGCACGATGCCATATCTCGTGCCGAAGCACGTGTCTTTACGTATAGCCAAATCTTAGGCTTTATAATACCGATGTGTATACCGTATACGCATTCCATAACTCAACTCGTATCGTGCATACGCTTCCTTAGATTCGACTGACACCGTACATGCGGATTCGCCGCTTATTACGCCAATTATCTATATAAAAGGCCACTGGCATGACAAGCCATCGTGGATATAGCTCGGGTAGGCGGCGGGTCCTCCAATGCAAGGTAGCTAGCCCCATTGAAAGCCCCTGACTACCCACGCGGTAAGTTCCAGCGCTGCTATAACATCTTCCCCCTAGGTCGACTGGCCCCCGACGCCCCGACGTAATACCAGTCGAGGAAGAAATCCTTGTCGACAAGTTGTCCATGACCATGCACCTACGGGACATTTAGACTCACGTAAATGCATGGCCTAATTTTATGGTACGACTGGAACTATACTTAGCATCTTGTGCTCTAAACCACACTTTGCATAACGTGCATCGGAACCGTGAGACTCCCAACCGAGGGACCGTCTCAGCGACAAACGGCCGTGTGAACTTACTTCTTTGAATTCGAGGGAACAACTACTGTATAGCCTTCCAATTAACTTGCTTCAAACGTGCCTAATACTTGCCATAGCCCATGGCATTTCTATCATCGAAACAACCATGTTTCGTGCCTTAAACCCATTGTATTCCGTGCGACACTATCGTCCAAGTCGTACTCTATATGACGAGCCTTTTGTCCATAGAAACAAATGGCTATATGCAACCCAAGAACCGTGGGACCGTGCACGCGCTCAACTTGAACAACCAAGTTCATTGGGTACCTAAACTTAAGCCATAAGCCGTTCGATACAACTTAGCTCGTGGGACGATCAAGGCTATGCCAAGTCTTGGACGATGGGACCGTGTATGCTTTATCAAGCATTTATACATACAACACCTATAACTTAGGCTAAGTTCGTAGCTTTGTGGCAAACTTAAACCAACTTCCTTCTCCCAAGCCACGGGATGAAGGGACGAGTGTCATTTAAAAGCACGCTGAGCCGACTTCTAAGCAGATCATAGGACCTTTTTCCATGTTCTAACACATATTGACCCGTCGGGGTTAATCCCTTAGCTATGTTGATTCGTCTCTTTTATTATCAAGCCTATTTGTGCATTTAAAAACATTCGATTTATTATGTGAAGGCTAAGATGAGGCAAGTTCACTAAAACTACCCAACCTGAGTGAGGAGTCGCCTCGACCGAACGGTGTCTCCGAGCAAGCCATTGTAAGGCTAAGTCCGACGCCGTTGACGTTTCGATTCCTCCGATTGACTGAGCTGGACGGGGCACTACATCATACACCACTCAAAAAAAGTTTCGTCCTTGAAACTAACTGAGTGCACTAATTGACTTATTTCTTGATTTAACATCCTACGTTTCTCGCACACATTTCTTCTATAGATTTCTCAAATCCGAGCTACGCTTGTGCTATGGTTATCTTCACCTCGAAAAACTATATCTCAACTTAGGTGACTTACTCTCGTTGTGCACATGGACAGCTCAGTTCTAGGTAAACCATCCGATCAACCAATATTCAAGTTCATCTCAATCTAATAATCGCACTACCACCAATCTTTTTCCTCAAAACACAATTTCAAAATTCTCGACCCTTTTCCATTTCTCTAGTCTCACTTGATTCAATGTATCACTTAGTTGGATCGTGCACATATTCCAAGTGTCCCCGAAATACATGCATTTCAGCCAAGCTTCGTGATAGAGAATCCACCATCACCACTCGAGTCGGATCATACATATATTTACGTGTCCTTGATATACGTGCATGTCAACCGAGCCTCGTGAGCGGTGCCTCCACAAATCCTATCGCTTCGCACCGTGACATCTGCCTAACTGCTAGGCTATATCTTTAGGCTAAAGTCATCCATCAGTATTGGAATCATAGTTCCCAAACAACAATATCAATACTGACCCCATCCTAAGGTCAAACCAAATTGATAATACTGGGTTTTCTACCCAAGCTCGCATCGCTCCGATTTCTAAACTTCGAGCATAGATTTCTAACACACATCCGAACGTTTGTCGCATAGGGTCCGAGTCATTCAGCAAAGCCATCCTACGATAACTCATGTTTCAAATAATTCCTCGACATATCAATATCACTCGTTCACTGATCCATTTTATATAGTCTATCTCTTCGAATCCGTTCGGCATAATCCACCTATCAATCATTTTCAAGTCAAGCACGCTACGATTCAACTTAGTGCTAAACCAAAATTCACCTTTCATATTTCCTAAGTCGTTCATCACAATTCACGTATTCGATCATAAGGTCGTCTAGCTTAACAATATGCTGTGCCCCGATCTAACGCAATTCAGATTATCCACGGTGGGCATGAATCACCATGTACACTCCCGCGGGATAGTCATCCTCATCGGAACATAATTTTTGTTTTGTATCTAGACTAATTCATTCACGATACGTAGATTGGATCTATTCAATCCTCAAGTTTACTCAATCATCAATCGCAAGTCCAAACATTCTCGAATTTTCCTTTGTATCAAACTAACAAGTCGAGACAATCAAAGTTGTCGCATCCTAATTTTTCGAGTTCGATCATTCCCGTGACATGAATCACTATGTCAGCACACACACGGAACGATCGCCCCAAATCCGACGTGACACATGTGCGAGGCTAAAGTTGCGCTCACGCAAGACAAGAATGTCGACACTGCGGTTATCCGCATAACCATCAAGACACTTTTTGTTTTCATCCATGTATTCATTTTAATCAAAATCCTAAGTATCGCATCCGTTAGAACAAAAACACTTGCACGATCGTCATTCTTCGAATTAGAGTACCCCTGAGTTATCGCATATCGATCTTTGATACGTCTCAATACCATCGATGACATATGTAACTTGACGATCTTTCTTTGCAACGAATTTCGAGTCGTGCGAATGATGCTAGCATCCGACTGGATAATCTCCTCGACATCCATCATCAAGTTCGATCATTATCCCTTGAATCATTCACAACATCAATTTCCTCAAATTCAAATTTGCATATTGTTCATCCGTCCATCTTAAGTCATCGAACAATGTTTTTCTTTAAATTACATCCTTCTTTGCTAACTCAAATCATCGAACAACATCTATTCCAATCGAATCAAACTTCTCATGCATGCTATCTTTCCGTCGTGCTAACTTTTGTATACGATCCGTATCAATTTCCTCGATCAAGTCATCCATTCGTACACCCTAACTTTTCTTCGATTCAGTTTCGCCTACTCATTCATTTTCGTATTTCATACTCACGCAATCCTTAATCCCGTGCATGTTCCGTGCGTGTCAATTTCTAGGTTGTTCGAATCAACTCGTCAAATCTTAAGACTACAACTTATTCAATGATACTCAATCTACGGCTTTGTATACACGCGATGCTTGCTGATAGACTCATCGACACCCCACATCCTCAATCGATCGGTTGACATCCCTGAGGCTATCGCATATACCACTCAGGGATGAAGTCATTCAATAAATCCTCAACTTATCATTCGAATCAAAATCGACTTCTTCGAATTTTCTGTTTGAACCATTCCTCGAATTCCAAGCACGCTCATCTAGAACGCACCGACGTTATCGTCGCTCAATAGCACCCCTATCGATAGTCATCTCACTTTACCTAATCGAGTTCAACTCATTCTTGTTCGACACATTTTCAATCCGACATATGACTTTTTTTAAGGTCGACGCAACTTTGGTGTATATGGCCAGCAAGACTTAGCCAACCGTGCCTCACGTGAACCATCTTTTTGTTTTGTCGAAAACTATTTTTCTATATTTTATAAATTATATAGACTTATTATATGGACATCCCGTGGGACATTTGAGAGAGCGCGCACCAACGATATAAACTTCGCGAAAGCAATACTTCAGAGTTTCCGGAAACAACGGAGTTAAAGAATTCAATCGATAGTCCAAGGACGTAAAGTCGTGCTCTGATACCATTATGTCATGCCCCACTCCCGTAGGAGCGATCATCCTCGCTAAGGCGTGATGCCGCACGAGCCTAGATTACGCTCGTACAAGGCGGGTTCCATAACGGCCGATTACAGCGGCTGCGACACGGTCATCACACAGAAGTCATAAGCAGAGACATTGAACATA
Organism: Iris pallida; assembly: GCA_029216955.1. NCBI lineage: Eukaryota > Viridiplantae > Streptophyta > Magnoliopsida > Asparagales > Iridaceae > Iris > Iris pallida. The sequence goes on from JANAVB010005796.1 coordinate 5,357,585, forward strand.
CAGCAAAAATTTAGAACAAAACATAAGTTATTCAAAAGAAGCTCTTTATTGATATTGAAACAAAGTTTACAATGGGGGCGCAAGGCCAAGAATTATAATCACTCAAATTCACTCTTCTCACATTACAAATCACTCAGCTCTCTCTCATCTCTCAATACAAGTCTTGAACCAGCGGATGCTTCGGAGGGGCGATGTCCATACATTATGTCCCGTATAAGTCTTGACTCTACGTGGAACGCACGCTTCGAATCGCCAAGAAACTTTATGCTTCGACGCATCCAAGCGAGCTCCGTGCCACGAGCTTCTACCTGTACCTGCACATGAAAACTATGTGGGTGTCAGTACTCAACTGTACTGGTGGAATGAGCTCCTCGCCCACCCATACAAAACCGACACGTTTATTTACTTTCTGCAACATAAACCCTTTACGATTGTCTTTCTACTCTTGCCTTAGGATCAGTTTTAGGACAGACTCTCGGACTTTTTAGTGCCTCTAGACCATCACCGTGCCTTGCACCTACAATATACTCATACCTTTCCTCTAGACCTTCTTGTGCCGACAACGTCAACTTATCGACTCGTGTCTGTCTTTCGTTCCATACTCTGGGATGTAATGACTCGATCGTGCCATGAACTCGATTCGTGCTTCAATATCTCTGAGGCAACGCCTCCTTACTTAGTCTTGTCTATACTTCTGTTGTGACAACGCGATTGTGCCTCACATTTCGAGGTCGTGCCCTGCAACTCAACATAACTTAACCAAACTTGCCTTATGGACTTTCCAGACTTAACTCGAAATGTCTAACCCAACTTGTGGAACCGGTGTTGAGAACTCAAGCACGATGCCATATCTCGTTTCCAAGCACGTGTCTTTACGTATAACTAAATCTTAGGCTTCATAATACCTTATGTGCATACCGTGCACACAGTTCATAACTCAACTCGTGTCGTGTATACGGTTCCTTAGATTCAACTGACACCGTGCATGCGAATTCGTCGCTTACCACGCCAATTATCTATATAAAGGCCACTGGCATGATAAGCCATCGTGGACATAGCTCGGATAGGCGGCGAGTCCTTCAATGCAAGGTAGCTAGCCCCATGGAAAGCCCCCGACTACCCACACGGTAAGTTCCAGCGCTGCTATAACGTCTTCCCCCTAGTTCGACTGGCCTCCGGTGCCACGGCATAATACTAGTCGTGGAAGAAATACTTGTCGACAAGTTGTCCATGACCACGCACCTATGGGACATCTAGACTCACGTAAATGCATGACCTAATTTTACGGTACGACTGGAACTATACTTAGCATTTCGTGCTCTAAACCACACTTTGCATAACGTGCATCAGAACCGTGAGACTCCCAACCGAGGGACCACCTCAGCGACAAACGGTCGCATGAACTTACTTCTTTGAAATCGAGGAAACAACTACTGCATAGCCTTCCAACTTAACTTGCTCCAAACATGCCTAATACTTGCTATAGCCTGTGGCATTTCTATCATCGAAACTACCGTGTTTCGTGCCTTAAACCCATTGCATTCCGTGCGACACTATCGTCCAAGTCGTACTCTATATGACGAGCCTTAAGACCGTGAGAACAAATGGCTATATGCAGCCGTAGAACCGTAGGACCGTGCATGCGCTCAACTTGAACAACCAAGTTCTTTGGGTACCTAAACTTATGCCATAAGCCGTGCGATACAACTTAGCTCGTGGGACGATCAAGTCTATGCCAAGCCTTAGATGATGGGACCGTATATGCTTTATCAAGCATTTATACGTGCGACACCTATGACTTAGGCTAAGTTCGTAGCTTTGTGGCTGTAACACCCCAGTCCTAAAATACTTGGGGCTAGGAAAGTAGACATGCCAGCTGTATAGTATATATACGTAAGCTGTAAAATACAGTAGAACCATGACTAATCTCATCAACACAAAATAAAAGATATCATATAATGATAAAGAATTGTCTTGTTACAATATGTTTGGCGGAGACAAATCCACTACCAACAAGTAAGGAAAAATACATGGAAAATAAAATGAGTTTGGCGGGCGAAGCGAAGACGATCAAAGTGCAATCATCCTCGAAGAAATAGTGACGATCATGGCCACGGCTAGAACACCTGCAAAAGACAAGAACACACACCTGGCGAGATAACCAGGTCCTCAGAGGGACGTAACAAGATACAATAAACATGCCATATAAATACTGAGTATAAATTATGCCACAATTAAAAAAAGTGACATGACATAAATAGGTAACCTAACCATACTAAAGTGATCATGCAGTTGAGAAACAATCCTTTCGACGCATGAACCCTGGCTATAAATGGGATCAGCATAGTCTCCATATAGGGCACCAGGGGCCTACGTCCGTAACGTCCGAAGATCGTCAAAGGGCATCATGTGCAAGGGGGTACATCCATAACGCTCTGGAAAATGTTAGAGGGTACCTGGAGCCTGCGTCTCCGGAGGAGCGCACAGGTAAGTAGGGAAGTGCAAAGAAGCCCATACGTCAGGTATTGTTCTCCCCACCCGATGCTCTTATTTAAGTCGCATCCACGACAATATACCTCTACTAACAGCTAAGTCTCATAACATGCCTCTATTAGCAGTTAGCCCTAACGCATGCGCACTGGGATCAGCCAATACGTAAGGACCTCTACATGCCACTCATCTCACACATCCTCGTGGTACTACTGTGTCAAGGTTTATGCGATACACTACAAACGGTAGTCCCTTAACTCTAGTGCCATATGCAATCAAAGGATAATAACAAATAAGCTAATATCACTGAGCAGGTAGTAAATCAAGAACTGTAAGAACTGGAAATAAAGGAACAGTGATATGTAATAAAATGCAAACTAACAATAAACAGTATAATGGCAAGGTATCTTCCCTGATTCTGCGCTGTGAATATGAAACGCAGCTCCCGCGTCCATGCCTCTGGAACCCGACGTTCCTAGATAATTAATTAACTAAACTAAGTCACTACTTATGAAACTTACGATATGACTTAATTAGTCAAATTAATGTATTAAAATTATATTCAATCTCTCGTGGAACCATTTAGATCCATACAATCACACACAGGTTCCACGAGACATCGAAACACAGTTTTAGGTTTTCTAACTTTTAATTAGTCGGTTATGCCCCCTACTTCAATAACATACTTAAAAATATTATAAAAATCATAAAATAATATTTAAACTAATTTTCTACAGATTTATCTCTGAAATTCTAGAATTAATATTTCTAAAGACATTTATGACTAGTTGATTAATAAGTCAGCTAGTCTACCCGAAACTCGTCCGGAACATAGTTAATGACTCAAAATTGCTAAAATAACCAAAAATATATTTTAGACAGCAATAAAATAATTTATTTCATAGAACAATATCAGAGATACAAGGGTTGAGTTATACTACAAGTTTGGGACATTCTAGGTCAGCCGGTTACCCGAAATTAGCTAGTTTTGACCTACAATTTTTTCGACCAAATTTGAGTTGCTAAAATCATGGAAAAATAATTAAAAATCCTAATTTATGTACTTTAACACACATAAAATTCAGTTTCGAAAATAGTTACCAATAACTCATAGTTCCTTTACAATAGAGTTAATTTTGATCCTACCGACACATGAATATTACGCATATATTTCATGAAACCTTTATGGATGATTATACCTAATAAAATTCATCAAAATATGATTTTTACAGAATTAATAACATATTTTCTATAGAATCTTAGCAAAAGTTTTTAGAAAAAAAGATTAGGGTTCTTACCAAAGATCCTTGCTAGAAAGGGTGATGATGACTTCTCTTCACCAAAGCTCCAATCTTTTCCGCTATCCTCACTTGCTAATCCTCTCTTGGTGGGTATGGGAGAGTTGATAATGGCTATATAGGATTGGATGGGGGAGATGGAGTTTTTAGGGTTTGTTTTGAGGGGTTTCGGGATGTATGGTGGAGGAGATGAGTTTTTGTGAAGGATGGAAAGATGTGCAATGGAGAAGATGATGTATAGAGGCTATGTGGAGTTTATTTCTTCTGAAATTATGTAGAGGGAGAGGGGTTTTGGTCGGCCAAAGGTGAGGGAGAGAAAGATTAGGATTTGGTTAATGTTTGGGATAAGTTAGTATATTTAAACATATCCTTAAATAAAATTTAAGCAATCTAGGATTTAAATCCTATTTAATTTGATGCATTTGGCCATGGGGGATTGCTTGGCCGAAATTAGCATGGTGGGGGTCAATTTGGCATGATTTGGTTGTTTGGTGAGTTGGCAAGTTGATTGGATTGAGGATTTAAAAAGGGGTTTCCTAATATAGAACTATTTAATTCTATCTATATAATTACACTAAAAAATCTGAATTAAATACAAATAAATATAATTATTAATATTTATTAATGCCCAACATGCCTAGATAGGGTTGGATTTGGCTTGGAAGAGGTTTGGGAAGGTTTGTTGCAACCGGGTCTCCTAAAAAGTCATAAAAGTTTTCTTAACTAATTAATTAATTAAAAATATAACTTGTGCCATAATTTGAATGGTTAACATGCAAGAGATTACAATATGACCATGGCATTCCTAACATGGCTAGCATACTAGTTATAGCACCCAACTACGCTAGGCATGCCATACTTTCTAGTCGTCTTGCATATTCAAACTCAACCATGGCTATAGTCCTTTTATATAATATAAATAAGATAAAAAAAATTAGAATTAAGAAAAATCCAAAAATAATTTAAATATTCCTTTAAATTATAAGGGATTTTACATCCTACCCAACTTACGACAATTTTGTCCTCGAAATTAAAAATAATCATAATATCAAGAATTGTGAGATTTTGTACGGTGGGAGAGTAGGTACGTCAAATTGTAGCTCATTTTTTTTTGAAAGGATGGAGGGGTGGTTGTCATAGAAATTCCAATTGACCTCATATTCTACAAGATGGGGTATGCTTCCTTCCAGACTCTACCTAACTTATAGAAGTTGGCAACCCGTAAAGATCGTCATCATTAAAAGACTTTGAGGAGGACAATTTCTAGGGAGGGGCACGAGAATAATGGACTCTTCTGACCGCAGTCTTTGATTCTAAGTGAGCCTCGATAACACCGTGACGTTCTTGGTCATTAACAACTATAAGAAAGTTACTACAATCAAACGTTGTCACTCTAGGGGTCATGCTTTTGACAAGCTCGTAGCGACCTCTTGTTTGAATATATTAAGGTGTGTCGGTTCAGAAGGATTCGTTCTACGTCTAACATGGGAAACAAAGAAATGAGGTTGAAAACTTAGGAAAGAAAAATTTATGGCCAAGTGATGAGAATCAATGATAATTAAAGAACCCAGGCTATAGAATATGATTAGGCAAGTGTTTTGAAAACTCTAAGTCATAATGACTAATATGTGTGGGCTGATGTTTGGTGTTGTGTAGGAGGCACGCACTTGCTTATTGGAAGGCATGCGTCATTGGTGTGCTACGTCTTGTATAGATATTGAGTATTCAGTTTAGTTAAGGAAATGGGTCGATAATGTATGGGTGAAATCGAATATATCGAATTTGGGTCTCTATGGTTTGTTTTGAGGAAACAATGTGTCATATACGTGGTGTAATTTAAATAGAGCACTGGAAAGTTTGTTTGTGTGGGACATATATGTCATGTGAGTACTATGACTAGTCTAGTTCGTGAGTGTAAACTTTGTCGAAAGGAAAAGGCTAATATTGTGCTTCAATTATCAAAATCACGGTCGAGGGTATCAAATGATACGAATATGGGTCGACATTATGAACCATTGAATTATTAGTCTAATTGGAACCAATCATTTCCAACCACTTGCTAATTCCAAATCTTATGTTTCTTAGAGAGGCTTGCGATCTATTTGCTTCAAAAAAAATTTGCTGTTGATTTAAACAAAAATGATTCTATGATTGACTTGAAGAATTTAGGTTGCAATCTGTTACCGTAGTTATCTAAACGCATGAGCAAAGGGATATAAAATGCAAAGTAAAAGATCGTTTCATAAATTCCATACAGACGGAAGAACGGTCACGATTGTAATCCCATTCTAAGAGGTAGAGTATAATAAGTTCAATGTTCTACACAACTTATAGAAGTTGGTTAATCGGGGAAAGCATAGTAATAGGACTTCTAAGAAGGTCAAATTTCAAGGAGGTATGTTAAGTATGAGGAATTTCCAATCATAGTCACAGACTTTATCGGAAGTCTAGGTATTATTTATTTAATATGGCCCATATATTAATTATATTTGGTCAAGATGGTATGAGAGGTCTTGGTCAAGTATATCCGGAAGCAAGTTGGTACCGAGAGATGCATAACATAGGCTACGAAGAGATGCAGTTACAAAATCTATGGAAGGAAAATTAGTGAGCCAAGAGGTGGGACCTACATAATAGGGTGAGTGCCTATTTCATCAAGTTTGGTTTTATAGTCCCAATATGGCGATGGGCTATGATGGGTTTAACTGAGTCTCAATAGGTTCACTAATTGGACTTCAATCTTTGATTGCATAAAATTTAGATTTTAATCTATAGTGGCTGGACAAAATTTTGTAGAATTTTAAACCATCCCTATTAGGTTAGGTAATGTAGAATAGGTTCAAATTCAACTGGTTGGGCAAATTTACCGTCGGATTGGTAGAATAGGTTCTGTAAGTCGTGAGATGCACCTTCCATGACTTTTGTGTTTAAGTAGCACACAAGGCCTCTATTGAGTGGCACACTAGTGGCATGTGCGTAGAGGTCTTCGAGTAGATCACAACCATATATCGGGCCAAAAGATTTGAGTCAAGGTTGGATCTCTAACTGCAGTCTGAAAGTACATCGGTGTTATGGTAAGGGTTATCGCTTGTCCCTTTTGACCTGAAAGTCGTATCATAATAATAGAGTCCAAGGAGATGTGTTTGTGCGGGACATGATATGTCTACTTGAAGGTGGACTCGTTTAAGTTTTGCATATAATTTTTTTTGGAAGGTAACAGCTAGTATTTCACTTCAAATATCAAAGTCACAGTAAGGGACACCAAAAGATCTAAAAAGAAAGTGGGAGTTCACGAGTCACTAATTTATCATCCTAGTGAGAACCAATTTACCTCTATCAATCGGTGCCCAAATTTCTAAAAGTAAGAATGGCTTACAATCTATTCACTTTAGAGACTAGGATATGGTTTTAGGAATAATGAGGTTAGGAATATTCGAGTCACGATATCGTACCTTGTCATTTGGTAATAATAAGTGACGATGTGATCGATAACATGATAGGGTAGTTGTGAATCAGTTTCGAGGATTGTATCCCGAGTCCTAATAAATATAAATGATCGCGTACAGTGGTACCTGAGTCGATAAGATAGAATGACCCGCTTGTCCATGGCATACGAGAGTCTATTGGTGGAATAACAAACTCTAAAGCACGTCATGGGAAAGATCCCTAACTACTAAGTCATGAATTTCTATTTGTGTCAAACCTGCCAGACTATAGTCATAAGCGTTCTAGAGGTATTAAATATAGTGCTCATGTATCACTTGTTGATTACTAATACAACATAATGACGGGGCGTCATGCTACAGATTTTGGCTAAACTGGTGAATGTCTTGTTCTAATATTATGTCACTTCTTTGATACTAGAATTTTGTACCTAAAGTAACATCTACTAAATCTCTAATCTTGGAATGGGTGTCTACCATGGTCCTTGCAATGCTTGTCCTTATTTTGGTCTATTCTTCTCTGTCTAAACTGTGGGGGCCTAGTCGAGTAAGGTTTGAGTTAAGGCATACGGGTTGCTAGTTAAGCCAAGAATCAAGATGAATATTTGGAGACTCACAATAATTGATTCCTAGAGATTAGATAGTCTCATATGTTTGTGGTTTACCCAAGGGTAAGATCTTACTCATCTTTCAAGCTCAAATGACTAGAAGGTCACGATATTACTATTAGGGTCAAGGGAAGGACGAGCAACTTTAGGCAAGGTTGTAGTTATAGGGCTTGGCCGATGGTTGCTATACTTGTGCATATGACTACCATGGCCATGGGGATACTCTGTATTTATCTATCAAATACGAGCGTTCATCTTTCTAATCAGTGTAAGACAAAAGCAATAAAGAGTTTAAGAAAGATGTCATTGAATACAATTACATAATTCAAAGGCGAATGTGTAATTCAAGAGGAATTGTCAATGCAGTTGCGGATGAGATCCTAGATACCTTTATATCTCAATTCATGTGGGATAATCATATGAAGAGCGAACCAAGTGCACTATGGTTGATCAGACCATAATATATTGATTCTAATTAGACAATATGCTTGTGGCATCCCCAGTATACATATGTCCTGAACAAGCTCGACAAAGAATAAGCTTGCAAAACTAGGGCTATAAATAGCGTCGTTATTCATGATAGTTTAAAGTATAAGTACGGGGGAATACGTTGAAAGCAGTAATAAATAGTTCGAGTTTCACAATGATCTAAGTCTTATCCGGTGTGCTTGCGTATACAGTCATCCTACTGGTTCTTGTGTCAGGCCTTAGTTGACCAATGGGTATGGGCTACGAAATCTCTATATTATAGGTAACATCTCTCCTATACTAGCATATATTCATTATCACTCTGTTACACTTTAATACTAGGTTAAAAGGATATGGGTGGTAGGTTGTAGTCATACTACTCAATTTATGAAGTCAACTAATGGAGTAATTGAGGAATATAACACGTATACTCGTATGAGTTATCTCCTAACCTCCCTATTCAGCACAAAAGAAGATAAGATTTGCAGTGAAAGGATCAAGCAGAAGGAAGTCAAGATAATCGGACGAGAGTTTGAGATTTGGAATCAAGGAAGGAAGTCAAGCTTGTGGATGAGATTCCTATATCCTAATCCTATATGCAGGCTCACATCGGTACAGTAACGTAACCAAAGTGACAAACTCGACCTGCATGGGCCACCACAAAAATATGTAACGCCCGAGTCCCAAAATACTTAGGGCTAGGAACGTAGACATGCCAGCCGTATAGTATATATACGTAAGCTGTAAAATGCAGTAGAACTATGACTAATCTCATCCACACAAAATAAAAGATATCATATAATGATAATGAATTGTCTTCATACAATATGTTGGGCGAAGACAAATCTACTACCAACAAGTAAGAAAAAATACATGGAAAATAAAATGAGTTTGGCGGGCGAAGCGAAGACGATCAAAGTGCAATCATCCTCGAATAAATAGTGATGATCATGGCCACGGCTAGAACACCTGCAAAAGACAAGAACACACACCTGGTGAGATAACCAAGTCCTCAGAGGGACGTAACAAAATACAATAAACATGCCATATAAATACTGAATATAAATTATGCCACAATTAAAGAAAGTGACAAGACATAAATAGGTAACCTAACCATACTAAAGTGATCTTGCAGTTGAGAAACAATCCTTTCGACGCATGAGCCCTGGCTATAAATGGGATCGGCATAGTCCCTATATAGGGCACCAGGGGCCTACGTCCGTAACGTTCGAAAATCGTCAGAGGGCATCATGTGCAAGGGGGGTACGTCCATAACGCTCTGGAAAACGTCAGAGGACACCTGGAGCCTGCATCTCCGGAGGAGCGCACAGGTAAGCAGGAAAGTGCAAAGAAGCCCATACGTCAGGTATTGTTCTCCCCACCCGAAGCTCTTATTTAAGTTGCATCTACGACCATATACCTCTACTATCGGCTAAGTCTCCTAACATGCCTCTATTAGCAGTTAGCCCTAACGCATGCGCACTGGGGATCAACCAATATGTAAGGACCTCTACATGCCACTCATCTCACACATCCTTATGGTACAACTATGTCAAGGTATATGCGATACACTACAAAAGTTAGTCCCTTAACTCTAGGGCCATATGCAATCAAAGGATAATAACAAATAAGCTAATATCACTGAGCAGGTAGTAAATCAAGAACTGTAAGAACTGGAAATAAACGAACAATAATATGTAATAAAATGCAAACTGATAATAAACAATATAATGGCAAGGTATCTTGCCTGATTCCGGGCTGTGAATATGAAACACCGTTCCCGCGTCCACGCCTACGGAACCCGACGCTCCTAGATAATTAATTAACTAAACTAAGTCACTACTTATGAAACTTACGATATGACTTAATTAGTCAAAATAATGTGTTAAAATTATATTCAATCTCTCGTGGAACCATTTAGATCCATACAATCACACACAGGTTCCACGAGACATCGAAACACAGTTTTAGGGTTTCTAACTTTTAATTAGTCGGTTATGCCCCCTACTTCAATAACATACTTAAAAATCATATAAAAATTATAAAATAATATTTAAACTAATTTTCTACAGACTTATCTCTGAAATTCTAGAATTAATATTTCTAAAGACATTTATGACTAGTTGATTAATAAGTCAGCTAGTCTACCCGAAACTCGTCCGGAACATAGTTAATGACTCAAAATTGCTAAAATAACCAAAAATATATTTTAAACAGAAATAAAATAATTTATTTCATAGAACAATATCAGAGGTACAAGGATTGAGTTATACTACAAGTTTGGGACATTCTAGGTCAGCCGGTTACCCGAAATTAGCTAGTTTTGACCTACAATTTTCACGACCATATTTGAGTTGGTAAAATCATGGAAAAATACTTAAAAATACTAATTTATGTATATTAACACACATAAAATTCAGTTTCGAAAATAGGCACCAATAACTCATAGTTCCTTTACAATAGAGTTAATTTTGATCCTACCGACACATGAATATTACGCATATATTTCATGAAACCTTTATGGATGATTATACCTAACAAAAGTCACCAAATATGATTTATATAGAATTAATAATATATTTTCTATAGAATTTTAGCAAAGGTTTTTAGAAGAAAAGATTAGGGTTCTTACCAAAGATCCTTGCTAGAAAGGGTGATGATGACTTCTCTTCACCAAAGCTCCAATCTTTTCCGCTATCCTCGCTTGCTAATCCTCTCTTGGTGAGTATGGAAGAGTTGATAATGGCTATAGAGGATTGGATGGGGGAGATGGAGTTTTTAGGGTTTGTTTTGAGGGGTTTCGGGGATGTATGGTGGAGGAGATGAGTTTTTGTGAAGGATGGAGAGATGTGCAATGGAGGAGATGATGTATAGAGGCTATGGGAAGTTTGTTGCTGCCAATATTATATAGAGGGAGAGGGGTTTTGGTCGGCCAAAGGTGAGGGAGAGAAAGATTAGGATTTGGTTAATGTGTGGGATAAGTTGGTATATTTAAACATATCATTAAATAAATTTTAAGCAATCTAGGTTTTAAATCCTATTTAATTTGATGCATTCGGCCATGGGGGGATTTCTTGGCCAAAATTAGCATGGTGGGGGTCCACTTGGCATGATTTGGTTGTTTGGTGAGTTGGCAAGTTGATTGGATTGAGGATTTAAAAAGGGGTTTCCTAATATAGAACTATTTAATTCTATCTATATAATTACACTACAAAATCTGAACTAAATATAAATAAATATAATTATTAATATTTATTAATGCCCAACATGCCTACATAGGGTTGGGTTTGGCTTGGAAGAGGTTTGGGAAGGTTTGGTGCAACCGGGTCTCCTAAAAAGTCATAAAGGCTTTCTTAACTAATTAATTAAATAAAAATATAACTTGTGCCATAATTTGAATGGTTAACATGCAAGAGATTACAATATGACCATGGCATTTCAAACATGGCTAGCATACTAGTTAAAGCACCCGACTACGCTAGGTATGCCATACTTTCTAGTCGTCTTGCATATTCAAACTCAACCATGGCTATAGTCCTTTTATATAATATAAATAAGATTAAAAAAAATTAGAATTAAGTAAAATCCAAAAATAATTTAAATATTCCTTTAAATTATAAGGGATTTTACAGTGGAAAACTTAAACCAACTTCCTTCTCCGACGCCACGAGATGAAGTGACGAGTGTCATTTAAAAGCACGCTGAGCCGACTTCTAAGCAGACCGTGGGACCTTTTTCCATGTTCTAATACATTTTGACCCGTCGGGATTATTTCCTTAGCTATGTGTATTCGTCTCTTTTATTATCAAGCCTATTTGTGCATTTGAAAACTTTCGATTTATTATGTAAAGGCTAAGATGAGGCAAGTTTACCGAAACTACCCACCTGAGCGAGGAGTCACCTCGACCGAGCGGTGTCTCCGAGCAAGCCATTGCAAGGCTTAGTCCGAACGCCGTTGACATTTCGATTCCTCCGATTGACTAAACAGGACGGGGCACTACAGTATCAAGCATGTGGATGTGATCCTATAGGCCTTTCCTATTCTAATTGCAGGCTCACGTCGGTACAGTAACGTAGCCGAAGTGATTAACGTTGGACCTGCATGGGCCACCACAAAAACATGTAACACCCCAGCCCAAAATACGTAGGACCAAGAATACGAATACATGCCAGCATTACTTCACTAATGGGCCAAGCTATACAATAAGTCCATTAGCGAAATACTTAAGCTGTAAATCATGATAACACCCAAAAATATAACACAGTCCATAGGTATATACATCTAATCACATCCACAGAGTCCACAAAGAGATCAAGAATAAATAAGAAAATGTCTCACATATCCAGCAATAAAAGTAATAAAGTATGTGCGGGTAAGACATCATGAAACCACAGATATAAAAACAAAGTACAAATCAACTACGAGTCTGATGAAAAGAAAAAGAAATAATGTAGCAAGACTAAATATGAAAGTAGCATGATCACGAGAAATGCTCTAGCACTATCTCGTCATCCTGTGCCGGTACACCTCCGGTCTCAGCTCCCGAACCATAAACCTCTGGATAGTCTTCAGCTTTGTCTAAGCCTGGGAAATAGCCAGGTCTTCAGGGGACTAGCAAGGTGCATAATATACATGCCAAGGTACAGATATAAAAATATGAACTAGGGCAATCTATTGTATCCGTCGATGTGCTATGCAAGTGAGATACTTTTGTAGATACCAGACCCCTTCCACTAAGGCTCACTAGCACCTCAGCAGGATATTGTCCCCAATACCTGTGTCGTGGCACCAAGGACAATCAATTCTCGACAGTGGTAATCTCTTACTCTGCTACAGAGATAAAGGTCACTAAACAACCGATCACACAACAATAGGTCTGATATTGTAGTCAAGTTCTTCCCAATCCCCATGTCTAGAATCTAGCAATGTCAAGTCTGTACAGTCACCTCGAAAGTAAAAACAATACTGATAAAGAAATCTAGAATGCTAAAATGAGGTCGCTACCACGAATAGTCATGTAAACCTCGCATCATGAATGTGTCGGTGTCCTGTGGTCAATCGTGTCAATGTACACATTAGTATGTACGTAATACCTAATGTCAATACTCGATGTCACTATCAAGACATCGGCACCCATCTATAAACGGACACTAAGTATCAACGTCCTACATCATGCAATGCAAGTAAAAAAAAGAACAAAACAGAAAAGAATAATTTGTAACGAAGGCAAGGCACGCTTGTCTGTAATTGCTGTCTGCAGGTAAGCCTGGCATACTCCGGTGTCCTTGTCGATCCTCTCAAGATCACCTATAATAATACACTATATTTAATATTCTATATCAACATACCATAAATAAATTATATGAGTATCTACGCCTCCTAGTTGCCATAACGTTGTTACGACACTGCATCTATTATATAAGTAAATATAGGTAACAAAATCTCTCGTAAATACTTTATAATTATAATAAAATAATATATTTAAACTCTAGAATTTATCTATAAATACTTATATATTTCTATAGTTATATTTTCAATAGGGGAACCCTTTTACAAGTGGTCTTATGTCAATGCACATATGACTTCCTCAATTCGACACATTAATTTAGCCCCGATACAACGATTAAATAAAATTAATAAATTCTGTAAAAATCTTATAAATTATTTAAAATAGTATTTATAATGTTAAACTTTGCACAACATGAAGTTTAATATGGATCCATGGAGTTTTGACACTTTTGGACACAAGTAAAGCAAAATAATTCGGAGTTCGGAAACACGACAAAGTTCTTGAATTTTTAAAAATAGTAAACGGATGCAAAACCTAACTTTCAGATATGCTTTGGAAAGGTATCGACGTCTAGATTCTGAATAAAAATATACGAAGGTTAGAAACTGATATTAGATAGATGAAAAATGGCTTGAAACAGAATTTATCGATTCTAGAAACCCTGTCGTAGAATCGACGCCATGGGCAAACAGCTTGGAACCAAGGGATTAGGCAACCAGAGGTTGGAGTATACATATAAAGGTAACTTTCAGATTTGGTTTGAGGTGAAACAGATGAGAAAAAGTGGATGAAACATCATCTACAAGTTGACTAACCTGCTGCGACATTTCAGACTTTGATTCGACAGAGTTTGGCCAAAGTAGCGCGTCGTGCACCTCTCTAACGCCTGCAAGGTTGCTTCTACAGTTGTTAGAGTGGAAGAGGATGTTGAGAGGGTTGTGTGAGTGGTGGTCATGGTGCAAAAATTGAGGAAAAATTAGGATTTTAAGAAGGAAAAGGGGTCGACTAGGGTTTCGGGTTAGGAGTAGTGGCCGCTAAGTTTATGGTGATTTGTGGAGTAGTGGGCAGTTATAAGAGTGGGAATTAGGTTAGGGTTTGGTTGGTATTTATATTATTAGGGCATGGGCTTTTGTTTGATCTAATTTGGATATGATTTGGTTCTTAAAATCATACTATTATTAATAGGTTTCCTATTTTGGTTTGATGTCTGACCAAGCCAAATATATAAGGGAATATTGAATATGGCTGTAATTAAAGCACTAAAATTCTCTTAATAAATGTATAATTGGTTTTGGTACTCCTAGTTAGGCTCTAACTAATAGGGTTGACTAGGTTATGGTCTGAGTAGCATTACTAGTCAAATTGGACCCAAAAATCAATTTAATGAGTCTCATGTGCCATTTATAAGTAAGTAGCACATGGGAACTCGATTGGATGGTACACCCTAGGCATGTGCATTGTAGACTCAAAATGGATCAAAACCATATATTGGGTCATACGGTTTCGATCTATGTCAAGTCCAAAAATCAAATTGAAAGTTGGCTTAAAATTACATCAATGGCTCAAATTGGCCTAAGTTGGCCCGAAATTGCGCGAAGTCAAAAGAATATTGAAAAATAAACTGGATGGGTCATGATATATCAAACTCAAGGTGGACGAGTCTAGAATTCAAATATGGAACTGGATTTGAGAAAATAATATTTATTGTGCTTCAAAAATTAAAGCTATAGTAAACTACTAACATAGTCATTATTGACTTTAATATTTAAAATATCCATATAAAATAATTAAAAATAAAATCCAAAAATCAGGGGGCTTATAGTAGACTACGTTGTCCCACTCGGCAGGATATGGCTGCTGAATCCCTATCATCCTGAGTGTTGCTTGCTTCTCTTTGGCATCATAGCGAGCATACAGTTCCTTTATGGCCTGCTGTATCTCTGTTGACATTGCAGGTCCTATGGCCGAAGGAGTAGATGACGATGGTGCCGCTTGGTCGATGATGGGCAGCTTACTGGACACGTCATTAGCTACCGGGTCAGGCACATGTGTAGAGGCAGTGGGGACCAAACTCCCCTTTATCTCCACTATGATATATATAAGGATTTCATTATAGCATTTAACGTATCTAGGCTCGTCTCGAGAGCTTCGATACGTTTCAGCTGGTCAGGCACTTCACTATTGTCCGTCTTGTCGCCATCGGCCATAAATATGGACCTTGTGTGTGGATGAGTGGAAGGGACAATAGAGCCTTCGCTCTCTAGCTCAGATACCCGTGCCTCGTCATCTTGAGGATGGACTGGAAGGTTGCAGTCTTCTTCAAACTCATTACGATTGCTACTCGCAGTCTGGTGGCTAGCTGTGCCTGTGGAGGCATTTATATCATATGGTTCATCCTTAGACTGGAATACGTCGTGTTATGGACGGTGGGGGGTTGGCTACCCCCGGCGTCTGATGTGGTACCCAATGGAGATTTGGAACGTGTGCCTTAGTACACACCTGTGTTGGGTACCTTCACATTACTACTCTCGGACCGCCTTTTTGGCTTGATGGCCGAGATGGAAGGATTCTTAGATGGCTTTTTGAGAGATTGAGAACCATGTACCGCATTGTATGTAGCGACACGGAGTTCATCTTCGTCTGCGCTTGCCGACCCCCAGTTGAACCTCTGACATTTGGCTGACGCCAGCTGTATTCTTTGGAAGATGAAATGCCTTTCCGACGACATGGTGGCTATCTATTGACAACAACAGTTGATAGTAATCTGGGTACAACGATACCTTGATTTAGGCGTGCCCTGTGCCGCAGATTCCTCTTCCACCTTACGCTTGTGTGAAAGCGTCAAGTCCTCCACCTCTGTACCCCCATTACACGTGTAGGGAAGCTGCACGTAGGTACGATCAGAGAGGGTCTGGCGAGGCAGACTCCTATCATGCACCGTTGTAAATGATGATGTAATTATCAATAAAGTAGCATCTCCTTTGCAGTATACCGATGTCAATTATTACGCTCGATGTTATCTAGAAATCCTGGATAACTTTGAACCCCACATATTAGGAGAAGTTCAACCTATTCAAGATAAATTGTCACTTGAATCAGTACAAGATTGATTCTTTCTGATTTCCTCCTGCAAGAAGGGCGAACATCCTATTCTTTTCAGCAAAGGATTGAATCAAAAGGCTACATCCAATAGCGATACTGAAAATGATGATAATGGACGACTTCAACTACATTGTTACAGTCAACAATCGAAGAACATCTTCAAAAAGATGGGCTACAACTTCAAATCTGGCCTCAACGGTGGTAGAAGAAGGCGAACTCCTATTCGTATACCTGCTCCAAAAGAGAAGTCGTTACAATATTATAAGAAAACAAAGCATGGGTTAGGCTACACTATGTCGATCATGACTCCAAATGCTTTTGAGTCCGACAAAGAAGAGCAATCTAACTCTTCTGACTCTGCCTCATAGGATTCAGATACTAGCATAGGGCACGTCCATCGAGTGACCTTATCTTCCAATATGGTGACCGCTGAGTTCTCAAAAGATGACGATGACCTCGCTGAAGCCCCTGAATCTGATCCTTGGGCACAAAGGATGGATACCCAATGGGAACTTTGCTTCGAGCAACGTGAACCACCTAGTGAAGATCAATTAGTCCAGGTCGATGTCGTAGGCAAAACTTCTCCAAGGCCAATCTTTATCAGCAAAAGTCTTCCTGTAGCAGATAAAAAAAAACTGATTTAGCTCATTCGGGAATACATTGACATGTTCGACTGGAGCTATGAAGATATGTCAAAATTAGATCCTCAGATCGCTGCCCATAAGCTCAATATTCTGTCAAATGCTAGGCCAGTCAAACAATAACAGCATCAATTTTGACCTGATGTGATCGACGCTATAGAAGCTGAAGTCAAGAGGCTCATCGCTTGCGGCTTTGTCAGAGAAGAACATCCGGACTGGATGGCTAATGTTGTCCCAGTTATAAAGAAAATAGGGAAGGTCCTAGCCTGCATCGACTTTAAAGTCCTTAATGAAGCTTGTCCTAGGGATGAGTTCGCTCTTCCGATTACTAATGTCTGTTCGACATCACAAAAGGTTATACGAACTTTTTTATTGAACTTAAAAAAAGGTACAATCGATTCCTATACGAGGAAATCTAAGTACAAGAATTCTGAAAAAGCATGACGGTGGAGATTGAGCACTATATCGGCTCCTTTAATCCGTTGACGATCTGACAACGAGTTGGACATGCTTTGGCTTTCTGGCACCTTTGATAGAACCCTAGGGTTACCGATCAAGAGGATGTCGGAGTTTGAAGACTTCGAAGCTCTGCCTTTTTTGCCTTATGCTTCTTTTCTCTCTGTGTGTGTCCTTCTACTCTTTTGTTGAAGATAAAACTCCTATTTATAGGGAAAAGGGGGCACATATGCGATGTGCACTTGGATTTGAGATATGAAGGAATCTGCTGTCATTTTATGGTGCGGGCTATTGCTGAGCTGACACGTGGAGGACGTCGAGATTTCCCTCTAGCGAGATCTCGGGTGGTTATTAAAATAAACGAAGGAGAAGACATGTGGCACGTATCTATTGCTGAGAATCCTCTGTTTAGATGAAGCCGAGTAGATCTTGGATTTCATCTCAGAGTAGGATTCTATTTGATCTTCAAGAGGTGATCGGTTTAAACAAACCGACTTGATACGACCTTTATCAAAAGAGCAAACTTCGTCGTTACCTGAGTTTTAAACCAATTGATAAGATATTTGCACTTATTAATATGATCAACCTTTGTCCTATCTTTGAGAGTGGCAGTTTAAACAAACCAATTGGGTGGGACCATGAAACCTGTGCCTCTAGTGAGGTCTTAGTGCTACTGCGCTTCTGGTGCGACGAGTAGATTGTTCTTCTAGAGACAACGGAGCCTCTGCGTTTTCAGGCGACGAGTGGACTATGTTTCGACGACGACGGAACCTCTGTGCATTTGAGCGACGAGTAGGATGTGTTTCAAATGGTAAAGTCATTGTGCTTTAAGGCGACAAGTAGGCTGTGCTTCAGGCTAACGAGGTTCCTGTGCTTTTGGAGTGGCAGGCAGCCTTGTGTTGGATGCACTGGTGTTTTCCAAGTCTTTGATGAATGGGGTTGAGCTTCTGGATCGATGCAGAGGTCTGCGCCGTTGAAGCTGGGATGATGTGAAGTCATCACCAGTCTGCGCCTACTGCTGGTGTAGGATTGTGGCTGCGCTTCAGGTTTTAATAAGCTGTCTTTGAAGTCTTCTTTAAGAGCAATTAATGACAGCTCTTAAAGGAACGACTCTTTCTTGATTGCCACCGTTATTTTAGAAATTTCAAGGGGTCTTTTAATGGTCTAAGACTTAGTCGAATGGACCCATTTAATTAGGTTCATCGTGTTGAGTCTTAGGTTTATCCCATTAATGCAGGAATTTTGACCGACGGCCCCGTGCCCTATGTCTTGGACCACTCCCACCCTATATAAAGGAGGAGTTTCTTCCGAAGAGTCATGTCTTCCTCTTTTTGTCCTTCAACACCATGATGGATCCAGACTTAGCTTTGAGCGGCCGTTGGCCTTGCCTAAGTCTGATTTTAGTTGAGGATACCTTCGTTAAAAGGAGTTGTGCCTTCGTAGAAGAACAGCTGATAAGCTTCGAGATGTGCTGGAACGCTTCTCATGGGGAGTTCGAACCTGAGCGACATCTTAGAGGTCTTGGAGGTCCTAACGACTGAGTTTGGTATGGTTGCCAACATGAAGTGCCGTATGTTGTGCTCTACCCTGCTCATTCACGGTTGCGCACTTTCGTTATGCTGGAAGAGCCCCAGAAGCTGATGCGCTTTTAAAAATGGCCTCCTATCGTGCTTTGGACTGAGTTCTCGCTCGGGCCAATAGCAGCTTCAGGAAGTGCTGCGCATGTGAGAGGGGGTGTTATGGTCGCTGTTCGACACCACAAAAGGTTGAACAAACTTTTTTGTTTATTATACGTAAAAAGACCTATGTATAGAGAAGGATATCCTAAACAGGATATTCTAAGTACAAGGGAAAGAGTTTCTGGAAAAATGTGACGATGGAGATTGAGTACTACAGCAGCTCCTTTACTCCGTTGACGATCTGACGACAGGTTGAACTTGCTCTGACTTTCTGATGACTTTGATGGAACTCTAGGGTTGCCGATCAAAAGGATGCCTGGAGCTGGAGATTTAATGTTCGGTGGTCTCTCCTCTTTGTTGAAAAAAACTCCTTCTATTTATAGGGAAAGAAAACACATATGCTATGTACATTAGGGTTTTAAGATATGAAGGAATCTGCCATCATTGCATGGTGCGGGCTTCTGCGACGCTGACACATGGCGGACATTGAGATTTCCCTCAATCGAGATCTCTGGTGGTTATCAAAATAACCGAAGGATGAGACACGTGGCATGTACCGATTTACTTTTTCAGATGCAGTCGAGTAAATCTTGGGACTTCATATCAGATTTGGATTCTGATTGATCCTCGTCTAGGATTTAAATTAATTTATAAGATATCAATCATAATTAACCATAATCCTATTTTTGAGAGAGTAGGTTTAACCCAACTGACTGACTGGGACCGTGCTTTCTGCGCCTTTGGCAAGGTCTGATACTGCTGTACTTCTGGGGCGATGAGTAGACCGTTCTTCTGGAAACAACGGAGCCTCTGTGCTTTTAGGCGACGAGTGGACTATGCTTCGAAGACGACGGAGCCTCTGTGCGTATGAGCAACGAGAAGGCTATGTTTCAAGTGACAAAGTAACTATGCTTTAGGGCGACGAGTAGGCTTGTGCTTCAGGTTGACGAGGTTACTGTGCTTTTGGTGCGGCAGGCAAACTTGTGTTGGATGTAATGGTATCTTCCAAGTCTCTGACGAAAGATAATTGAGCTTCTGGGTAGGAGGAGAATGATGCGTCGTTGGAGTTGAAGTGGTGTGGAAACATCACCAGTCTGCACCTGAGGTTGGCACATGAATGTAGCTTTTGGATTAAAGACATTGGCTTTAAAGTCTTCTTTCAAAGAGCAATGAATGACCGCTCCTTAACGATCAAGGAGTCCTAGGATAGTCTAGGACTTAGTCGAATGAACTTTATTTAATGAGGTTCATCGTGTTGAGTCCTAGGTTCATCCCTTTAATGTGGAAACTTTGACCGTCGGCCATGTGGCCTGCGTTTTGGACCACTCCCGCCTTATATAAACGGGGAGTTTCTTCTGAAGAGTCACATCTTCTTCTTCTTGTCCTTCAACACCATGCTGGATCCAGACTTAGCTTCGAGCGGCGGTTGGTCTTGCCTAAGTCGAATTTTGGTTGAGGATTCCTTCGTTCAAAGGGGCTATACCTTCGTAGAAGAACTGTTGATATGCCTCGAAACGTGTTGGAATGCTTCCAATGAGGATTTCGAACATGGGCGACGCCTTGGAGATTTTTGATGTCTTGACGGCCTAGTTTGTGGGTGGATGGCCAACCTGGAGAGCCACAGGTTGTGCTCTACCCTACTCATTGGCAGCAGCGTGCTTTTGTTAGGCTAGAAGAGCCTCGGAAGCTGATGCCCTTTTGAAAAAGGGCCTTCTTACTGCGCTGTAGCCTGAGCTTTTGGCGGGCCAATAGCTGCTTCCGGAAGTGCTGTGCGTCTAGAGAAGAGAAGCTGTGGTGGAGACTTTGATGGAGACTGTATTCACATCTTCTATCTACAGTGCCTCTCTCCATGACGATCACATTGTGAAGAGTTACCCCGACATAGATCCGTAGGAGTTTTTAATTCGACACATGTAATCAGAAAGTCTTTTGTAACAGATCCTTGTAACTATGTCTTTATGCGGTCTTTTATGTAATCATGACGAGTCTGTTGCAGACTCTTGTTGCCATGATTAATAAATAAAGGACTTCTGAGCTTTTCATCTGTTTGTGACTTTTGTCATTGTTGTTAGCGTGCTTGACTACCTGCGCCTTATATTATGCTGCGATTTTTCATGCTTCTACAAGACCCCCTTTAAAGTGTCCCAAACTTGGGTCAAGCTCGGGGTACTTTGAACAGAAGCATGAACACGTGTCTCTTTGTAGGCGAAATGCCCATCATCTCTGTTGCCAGGCTGACATCGAGCTTAAGCTTCAGCATTAAATGTCTCTATGTATGTAACTACGAAGAGTCTGTAATAGGTCTTGGTAGCCACATGCTTCTGTATAAGGACTTTTTTGTCTCTTTATTTTTTTTGTCTTTAACGAGCTCAGGTGAAAGGTTTCCTAGCCCTTGATGACCATGATAAGGGGTCATCAAGGAAGACATGCCTAACAAGAGGTAACATGAACGTGGCAGGCATAATCTTTGCTAGGATGTATAACAACAATTTAGAGGTAGTATAAACGTGAACTGTTTTCTATATAGCCAGGTTAATAATAGGATCAATCAAGGAGAGGGCGACTACTCAGAGGTAATATGGACATGGTAGCCGCGATTTTGGGTGTAGAGCAGCAATCCAGAGGTAATATGGACGTGAAGTGCTTCATCTACTTGAGGAAAAATACAGAAGAGAGGAATCCCCTTACCAGAACCCATAGGTGCCCTTAGGGGATGTGGGAGTCAATACCAGTTCCGTCTTTAGGCATAATACTTCTTCAGGAACTTGCCATTGATGGACATTATTAGCAAGTCGCCATTAGGTTTCTCCAGCCGGTAGGACCCATTAGAGTAGACCGTCTTTATAACGAACGGTCCTTCCCACTTGGGCTCGAACTTCCCTGCCGTTTTGTGAGTCATCACCATCGTCCTTCGGACTGCCAAGACGAGGTCGCCCACTTGGAGTGTTCTTTCCCATACCTTTTTGTTAAAGGCACCAAAAATAAGAGCCTGATAAAGCTCGATTCTTTACTGAGCTAGCAGGCATTTTTCGTCTAGCACCTCTAACACTTGTGGTCGTCGGCGATGGTTGTCTTCGTCATTCAGCTATTTAGTGGTGGCTACCGTAAGGACGGGATTTAGATGTCACGACCCGCACCCTAGAGTAAGGGCACAAGAAGTGGGTACGTCCAGCATACGCCGCAGTGTCGGCGGTAGAACGCTGTCCTAGGTCACAACATCTAACAATATAATGCTAAGCAGTTTATACTCCCCGAATGGGGGTGACATAGCAGAATGTAAACTCAATCACAACTAAGGAAGAAGAAGTACGATATGATATAAAACTCAAAATGAAATACAGAAGATCAGAAGAGTCTAAGTGTCTAAGATAACATCTCAGCAAACATCCAGAAATACGAGTCTCAACTACTGAATATGAAAGAATATATACAATCCAGATCCCAAATGACAGTAATAGTAAAACCTAGACTAGGGAGCCTCAGTCTCTATAGCTAATGGATCCGGCTGGAAATCTGGATCACTGGTGTCATCTAGAGCTGCCCTGTAGTAGGTATCCACACAGGCCTCCTCCTCGTCCTTTGTAATATTTTTAACAGGTCCAGTCAGGACAGGAGCGAGCACAATATATCTCAACATATCATAGCAGGTTAGAAAATATAATCATGCAGTAAAGTAAGATACAAGAACTGAAAGAAAGTACAGAATGTAAACCGAGAGAGAACTGTAATAGAAATATCTACTATAAGTAGAGAACTAATAGTGGCTAGTGAGTCAGAGTACAATATAAACATGTGAATGGCATAGGAGATTCTGATGAGACACTACGGAGGTGATCAGATGAGATACTACTTGGATATTATTCACATGTCTACTTCTACTCTCCCGTACCCCCAATTAATACACAAGGATCCAGCCAGGTTATGTTATGATTCTATGCAAAGGCCCACAAGGGGTGATACATGGTAAGCCCAAAAATGGGTGATTCTAGGAATGCCCATAAATGGGTGACTCAAGGAAGACTCTGTGATCATGAGAGTACATGTCACAAGTGATCAATGAACCATGAAGCATAGTGATACACAATGTAAGTAAAACGCACAGAACATGTAGTATCCGATGCTCCTGAGGGGATAACATCTCAAGAAGGGATCCATATAGTACTAATCCGTGTGACAAACGTGACAGTATCAAGTAAAGTAATTTAAAGCAGGAAAATAATTCTAAACAGGATATAAAATAATTAGAGAATGTACTCGCCTGCTATCTGAATGTCCAAGATGAAGGTACTGTCCGAGGAGTGGTGTCCGGCTCCTATTTAGAACAGCACAAGTCATAACATGTCCAGAATGGTAATAAGATGCACTACAATGCATTCTACATGAATCTAGGTCAATCTAGGCCAAAGTCAACTCTTGGTCAACTCTGGTCAAACTAGGTCTAACAAGTCTAAATTACGTCAAACAAGTTATTCTTGGTATAAACAAGTCTAGGTTATGTTAAACTAGGTTTAACAATCATTCTAAGTCCTAACAAGTCTATATTGGTCAAAACACTACTATACTAGACTATACTAACATCACACATTGCATCCATAAGCTATAGTCCTAGGCTAATACACACACATTAGGAAACCATATTATACCTATATACCTATACTTATACATCACATTATAGGTACATATATATATATATATATATATATATATATATATATATATATATATATATATATATATATATATATACATACACGTAAATACATAGATGCATATTTACATACTATTCACAAGTATCTATACTAGATACATACATATACAACATATATTGTCACCCCCAGTTTTCAGAAACAGGGGTATTTTTGTCATTTTATATTTTTAAATATTTTTAAAATTTATTTTATTATTTATGATATTATTTTGGGGTTGAAATTTATTTTTTTATTTATGATATTGTTTTGGGGTTATTTGAGTCGGGTTCGAAATTCAACTCAATCCGACTTGAAACGGAGACCCGGGGGGCAGTTTGACTCTATTGGGACCCACACACTAGTTAGGCATGGCCCACATGATATTAATTTTAGTTCACATGATATTAATTTTAGTTAGTAGTTAGACAAATTATTTATGGATAGGTTTAGTTTAATTAGAGACTTAAAACTAGACTAAATTGACCTCAACCTTTAACCCATTCCTTATTTAAATCAAATAGATTAGTGGAGGGCACTTTGGACATTCAAATAGGGGACACCTCACCATTTTTGGGCAGCCACCTATGGGGGGGATAAGGAGTGAGTCAATCCTTCATTCATTTGTTTTTATCCACTTTTTCTCTCTTGTTCTTCCCCAAATTAATTTAGAGATGAACCTCCATTGATTTTATCTCCAAATCAACCCCTTCTTCGACCAAATCTTCTTCATTTCTCCTCTACTCCATGGTTAGAGGGTGCTAGCCAAGTTTGGGAGGATTCGGAGCTTGTTCGTGTCCTTTTAGAATCTCTACGTGTCGGTGTCGTGTCGGAAGGATTTTCCTTTGAATCTCTCTTCCGGAAGGTATAATCTCTCCTCTAATCCATCCCTACATGCATATAGGAATATTTTGAACCCATAGGAATGACCCCCATGATTGTATCTCCATTTGTGTCCATTTCGTGTCCATTTGGAGACATTTAGGAGTGTCCTTGATGTGTTATTGTGTCTATGTGGGAAAACTTCAATTTTGGACACACTATGTGTTGTTGTTATGTGTGAATGAATTATTACATGTTTAATCTCATATTTTTGTATTGGAGGTGTGTTCTATAGTGTCTCATATATATATATTAGTGTAGAGAGTGAGTTCTTGATATATTATGTTATATACTTGTGTTTCTTTTGTCTCAAACTACCTAAATTCGTCATAATATTTATCCACGTTTTTAGTAGCAATAGCAACTTAGAAATGTCATAACTTTTAGCTCAAAACTCTGATTTATCTTTCATTTTTTTTAAAAGAACCGTATCGAAGTTAGCTTTCCAAATATATATTTTAATAAGCCAAATTCGTTATGAAACTTTCTGTAAAATTATTTGAGTGTCAGCTGTACGAAAGACGAACGTGTTTCGGTGTTTTTGCGATTTCGGGAGCTCCCGGACACGAAAATGCGATCCGTTTAAAGTTTCGGAAAGCTAACACAAAGATATATAACATACTTTAATCCTAGAATTTAATGAATACTTAATTTGTACAGTATTGATTTTAAGTAAAAGATTACTATTCATTTTGTGTATCCTTGTATGTACAAATATGTATGTATTCATGTGTGTATATATATATATATATATATATATATGTGTGTGTGTGTGTGTGTTAAGAGAATGTAATATAATATAGAGTATGCATAAATGATATAATGTATGAAAGTATATAATCTATTCAAATATGTATGTATAGGTGCATGAATGAATGAATGAATGAATGAATGAATGAATGAATGCAATGCAATGCAATGCATGAATGAATGGATGAAATGCAAGCATGTGGGTAATGCAAGATATTGAAACATGTATGCAAGTATCCATATCTAAGTAAGTAACGTAATCAAGTATGAATGTATGCTATATATGAATGCCAACATGATAGGAATGTATGATGCCATATTATCACTTAGCACCATGTTCTTATGTTAAAACCCCCTTCTACATGTTGACAGTAACCCCAAGCATGAATACACATAAAACCTACTTACTGTTATGAGTAAACCCTTTGATGTATAAATAAACCCTTTTGTTATGATTAACACCTGCACACACATATGCTAAACCTATGCTTTACATGTTATTTCTTCTATGTGACACAATGAACCCTTGCTAAATGTTATCCTTCTAACATAACCCCCTCACACTTGAACACATTGTACTGCTATGTACACATTGCCATATCCACATTCATGTATCACTCACTCCTTGTCTTTATGCACTTCGCTTATAATAAAAATATATATGAATATATATGTAATGTGTGTTTGATAACTTGTGTAGCTTTGTGATTTTGTGTGAGTGATAGTCTAGGCTTGGTTAGGCCTAATGAGACTTGTTAGTCTAGGTTTAGACCTAGTACTGCCTAGTTAACCTAGTTTGACTAGTACGGTTGACCAGAGTTGACCAAGAGTTGACTTTGACCTAGAATGACCTAGAATCATGTAGAATGCATAGTAGAACTTTATTTTACTATTTTGGACTTGTTGTGACTTGTGCTGTTATAAATAGGAGCCAGATACCTCTCCTCGGAAAGTATATTTCCTTTGGACATTCAGATAGCAGGCGAGTACATTCTCTGATCATTTTATAACTTGTTAGAATTATATTCCTGCTTTAGATTACTTTACTTGATGCTGTCACGACATTATCATGGATTAGTACTATATGGATCTCTTCATGCGATGTTATCCCCCTCGGGAGCATCGGGTATATTGTGTTATGTGTATTTCACTTTCATCATTTACTCATGTGCTTTCACCATACATGTACACTCTTGTGATTCATGTACTCTCATATTCACAGAGCCCTCATGTATACTATCATGTGCACCCTTTCATAGGCCTTCATGTGATATCATGTATAATAACATAACCTGCTTAGATCCTTGTGTATTGATTGGGGAACGGGAGAGTTCTAATAGTCATGTGAACAATTCTATAGTAGTGTAGATCATGTGAAACTCTTTAGTGTAGATCATGTGCTAATCTGTCCTGTTCACATGTGCTATCCTGTACTCTACATCACTAGCCACTGTTAGTTCTCTATTTATAGTAGATGTTTCTATTACAGTTCTCTCTCTGTTTATATCATGTACTTCCTTTCAGTTTTCTGTATCTTACTCTACTGCATGTTTATATTTTCTAACCTGCCATGATCTGTTGAGATGTATTGTGCTCGCTCCTGTCCTGACTGGACCTGTTGATAAATTTTACATATAGCTTGGAGGTTGTCTGCTAGCCTAGAAGAGATAGTAGAGGTTGTATAGATAGCTAGGATTTTCTTACTTTATTTCAGTTGTCTTAAGTTGTATTATTCTATGGATTACTGTATTTGAGCTTTGAGATGTATTTCTGGGTTTGTGTATCTTACACACTTAAACTTCTATCTGCTGTATCTCTTTTGGATTTCATGTTTTATCTATCTTTATCATGCTCTACCTTAGATGTGATTGAGACTGTATCTGCTATGTCACCTCCATTCAAAGAGTATATACTGTACAAGTACCTTTATATTGTTAGATGTTTGACCTAGGACAGCGTTCTACCACCGACACTACAGCGTAGGCTGGACGTACCCACGTCTCGTGCCCTAACTCTAGGGTGCGGGTCGTGACATATATAGATATACATATATTACATATATACATGCATAAATATACATAGGTATATAGGAATGTAGAGAGGGATAGAAAGAAGAGTGAGGGAGAGTGACAAGTGTGTGAATGTGTGATAGAGAGTGAGTGAGTGTCAATTGGACAGTTTAGTGTGTGTGTGTAGGTAGGATGTGTGTGTGTGTATCAAAGAAGGGGTGTAACATGTCAGTCCAAAACTGGACAGTGAAGAGTGTGTGTGTGTGTGTTAGAGGGTGTCAAGAGGGGAACCTGTGTGTTCACAGGAAAAAGTATTCAGTTGTCAATGACAGTGAACAGGTATGGGGATTTGCATTTAAGGAAAGGAAACCAATTCAGTTTTTAGTTGAAAACTTCAATCCCCATTTCGAAACCAAAACTCAATGAAACCACCCCAAAATTGACATATAGCTAGAACACATATAGGAGAACTATATTAGAATGTAAACATGAAATTAGGAGTATCACATTAGATTAAAATAGATGCCCAATCTCGAATTCCAAAACTGGAAAAACTGGAATATAACATGGTATCAGGATTTAGGGGTAAATGTGATTTTTATTTGAAAAATAGGTTAATTAGAGAAAATAAAGGTTTGTGATCCAAAAATAGGATGTGTTCGTGTCCAGCATACAGTTTGTGTCCCACCACAATGTGACACGACGTGTCCAAATAAAGAAAACCCAATCTGTACAATACATACACACACTAATACACAACATCGTGCACGTGTTCATGCAAGTCTAGGACACAACGCAACGCAACACGAATCAAACCTCGTGCTCGTGTCTGTGGGTTCGCCTAGTGTCCACCTAGGTTCGTGTCACCCTGATTTGGGTCCTAGTGTGTCGTGTCCAGAGTTCTAGGGCCGTATCAGTGGCCCGAAATGAACTGTGCACGTACAATACAAAACCAATGCACAAGCTCGTGCTCGCTCGACACGACACGAGAGGTCGTGCCATTTGGGGAGTGTCATGTCAGACACTGCTCCAACGTGTCCTCAAAGAATCACATGTCTACGTGTCCTACACAGGGATAACTTGACCCCGAGTAGCAGAACAGTGTGTGCGGTGTCTGAACCGCGTGTTCGTATCCAAATCCCGACACGACACGACACGAAATGCATCTCAGTCCAACAGAAATCCATAAACCACACGAAAACAATAATTTTTATTCAAACACTTTCCTAAAATCAAATCGAAATGCCCTTTGGGGCATTTCAACAAACACCTATGCCTACAGTCGGATATGTGTCCGATACGGACACGAAATGGGTCCACCTTGACACGAAACCAAATCCTACTGTTAGGGGACTCCTAGGGCTAGGCTACCATGCAAAGAAAACTGGAATTTAATGGTGTTTAGATTGATTTACCTAGTGGTGTCAAAACCCAAAGAAAGCACTCAATTAGGGGGGTTCTTCTTCCTAGCCAATCCTTCCAAATTGTCCACAAACTGAGATTTCCCAACACAAACAACAAGGATAGGTGAATTAGAACCTAATGCAATTGGTTTGGATTAAAAATGAATTAAAATGAATTTTCTATGAATTAATGAAGTTGGAAAAATACCTTTCTTTAAACTTGTGATCTTTCCTAAAAGAGGCTAGTCCTAAGTGGAGGAGAGTATAAATAGGGGTTTCCCAATGTGGCCGGCCATAGTGGGTTAGGGTTAGGATTAGTGATGGGATACGATCTTCTATGGGCTTAAGTCATTAATCATGACTTGTGAAGTCATAAGTCATTAATCCATTCTCTATTCAATATTCCTATTCCCAAATTGATTCTAATGACTAGGATATGGTTAACTTAAATTAACCTAGGGTTTTATAATCTAACCAAGTCACTAAAACTAGGGTTAGCTTCTAGGGTAGGCTCCAAAGTCAACACTAGTCAAAGTATAGAATATCACTCAATTAAATAATACTAAAAATCATATAAATTCTAATAAATCTCAATAATTCACAATAATTTCAAATAAATCCCAAAAATTCAAAATGACCAAAATACCCTCATACTAGAAATGTGGTAGTGACAAATCTACCCTCTTTAAAAGAATTTCGTCCTCGAAATTGAAAGGCAAAATGCAACTGATGAGAAGGATAGAAAGTGTACCTCACGGTCCAAAAAGATATGGGTATCGTTCGCGCATCTCATCCTCCCGCTCCCAGGTAAACTCTCCTGGAGAATGATGCCTCCATGCGACGCAAACCAAAGGTATCACCTGGTTCCTCAGAACCTTCTCCCGTCGATCCAGAATCTCCACTGGCTGCACTGGATAGCTGAGAGAAGGCCCAACCTCAATCTCCGAATGGTCGAACACATGGCTAGGGTCAGCCACGTACCATCTTAACTGTGATACATGGAATACCTTGTGGACCCCCACTAGTACAGGTGGCAAGTCTAGCCTGTATGCCACGTCACCGACTCTCCCGCTAATCACGAAGGGTCCGATGAAGCGCGGGCTAAGCTTCCCACCTCCACCAAAACGTATCGTACCACGAGTCGGAGATATCCTCAAGAAAACCTGTTCTCCAACCTAATCACAAGCAAGGAGTCAATTTAATTATGATAAACAAACATTATCAATAAAACACAAACAAACCTAAATCTAATCTTACTCTAATCTGTACCTCAAACTCCAATGGCCTCCGGTGGCTATCGGTCTAGTGCCGATGTCTGTCCTGTGCCACGCAAAGTCTGTCCCTGATGAGCTTTACCTTCTCGGCTGCGTCAACAACCATCTCTGGTTCCAGTAAAGCTCGCTCACCAATATCATCCCAAGATAAGGGTTTATGACACCTACGCCCGTACAGAGCCTCGAAAGGTGACATCTCAATGCTGGCCTAAAAACTGTTGTTGTAAGCAAACTCCACCAAATGTAGATGATCCTCCCAGGAATCTCTAAAGTCCAAGACGCACGTCCACAGCATATCCTCGAGTGTCTGAATAGTCCTCTCTGACTGTCCGTCCGTCTAGGGGTGGTATGCGGTACTAAACTTGAGCTGAGTGCCCAAGCTAGACTGCAGACTCCTCCAGATATAGGAAGTAAAGCGACTATCCCGATCTGAGAAGATGCTGACCGGAACCCCATGAATTCTGACTATCTGCCGTATGTACATCTCCGCAAGCCTATCTTTAGACGTACCCACCATGAATGGCAAAAAGTGGGCCGATTTGGTCAACCTGTCAATGATGACCCAAATCGCGTCTTTTCCTCCTGGTGTACGCGGAAGTCCAGATACGAAATCCATAGTGATATGCTCCCACTTCCACTCGGGAATGGGCAATGGCTGCAATAATCTACCGGGCCTCCGTCTCTCTGCCTTGACCTGATGACAGACCAAGCACCTAGCTACAAAGCGAGCTACCTCCCGCTTCATTCCGTACCACCAAACATGCTTCCTCAGATCTCGGTACAACTTGTTGGCACCAGGGTGTATAGAGTACTGAGATCTGTGGGCCTCCTGCAAAACCTGCTCCATGAGCTCTCCGCTGGGCACACATAACCTGGAACCGTGACGCAAGGCACCATCCTCTACAAGAGAAAACTTGCCATCCAGCAATCCTGTTCGAACCTGCTCTCGGAGACACCACAGAGCAACGTCCTCAAACTGTGTTGACTTGATCCTCTCCACCAAGTCTGACTGAATCTGCAGGCCCCATAACTGCATATGCACTCCGAGCACGATTACCTCAATCCCAAGGCTCTCCAAATCAGCAAGCAAGTGACGGTCCATGGTCAAACATATGGCTGTCGGATACCTAGTCAAGGCATCGGCAACCACGATAGCCTTTCCTGGGTGATACTGAAGTAGGATGTCAAAGTCCTTCATCAACTCTAGCCATCTGTGCTGCCTCATGTTCAGCTCCTTCTGAGTGAACACATACTTTAAGCTCTTATGATCTATAAAAATCTCCACCCTCTCTCCATACAGATAGTGCTTACATAACTTTAGAGCAAATATCACTGTTGCAAGCTCCAATTCATGGGTAGGGTAGTTCTTCTCATAGGGACGTAACTGCCTGGAAGTATAGGCAATCACCTTCCCATGCTGCTGCAAGACACAACCCAGCCCCTTCCCTGAAGCGTCACTATAAATAGTGAATCCCCCTGATCCTAAAGGCAATGTCAGAATACGAGCTGTCGTAAGCCGCTTCTTCAACTCATCAAAAGTTGCCTGACACTCCTCTGACCAAACATACTCAGCATCCTTTCGGGTCAACCGAGTCAACGACTTTGCAATCCGGAAGAAATCTTGCACAAATCTTCGATAATATCCTGCCACCACCAGGAAGCTCATGATCTCTGCCACTGAAGTCGGCGCTGCCCAAGCGTCAACTGCTACGATCTTCTTGGGGTCAACTGAGATGCCATCTCCAGTCACCACATGCCCCAAAAAGTCAACCCAGTCCAAGAAGAACTCACATTTGGAGAGCTTCCCCTAAAACTGCTCCTTCCTGAGAGTCTCCAGCACTATCCTCAGATGCTCCTCGTGCTCCTCCTTAGTCTTAGAATATACCAAGATGTTATAATGAACACTACCACAAACTGATCCAGGTACTGGTGGAACACCTTGTTTATTAGGTTCATAAACACTGCTGGTGCATTGGTTAGCCCAAACGGCATAACCAGAAACTCAAACTGTCCGTACCGCATCTTGAAAGCGGTCTTGGGAATATCCTCCCCCTTCACCTTCACTTGGTGATATCCTGACCTCAGATAATTCTTGGAAAATACCCGAGCTCCGCTCAACTGGTCAAAAAGATCATCGATCGGCGGTAGTGGGTATCTGTTCTTGATCGTGAGGTTGTTGAGTGCCTATAGTCAATACACATCCATACTGACCCATCCTTCTTCGGCACAAATAATACTGGTGCACCCCATGGTAACGAACTCGAACGGATGAAGCCCTTGTCCAGCAGCTCATCCACCTGCTTCTTCAGCTCCACTAACTCACTATTGTTCACTTGATAGACGTGCTGAGAGATGGGTTCCGCTCCTGGAACCAAGTCTATCGAGAACTCTTCATCTCTGTCTGGTGGCAATCCAGGCAACTCCTCTGGAAAAATATCCATATACTCTGCTATCAAGGGGTGTGGAATCGTCTGCTCCTCAACCGAGACTCCGCAGAAAACTCCGCTGCTCTGCTCCGTCTAACGTCTGGAGTACTCGAACTCTGGCTCCCCCGGTACTCTGAAGAGAACTCTACCCCCTCAGTAATCAATGCTGGTGTAGTGCCTGCTCAACCAATCCATACCGAGTACTATATCGTAGTTCGGCAATGGCATTACGAGCAAGCTCACCTCCAACTCACGGCCTCCCAAAACAACACTCCGACCCTTACAAACATCACTCACGAGGATAATACCACCCCCGGTCGTGATCTTGTAAGTTCTAGGCAACGATTCAGCTATAATACCATGTCTAATCGTAAATGATACTGATACGAAACTATGCGAAGCACCGGAATCGAATAATGCAAAAGCTGGACTGGAGTCGAGAAGAACCGAACCTGCGATCACCTCTCCTATCACCTCTGCATCCTCGGCCATCATGGTGAAAGGTCGCCCCTGCTGGCCTCTCCTGGCCTACTGCCGGTGCTGGACGAACCTCTGCTGCTGTGTCGGCAGGGCTGGTCCCCTCTGCTGGCCTGCTGGAGCTCTGGCTCCTCCTCCCTGAGCTTCTCGTGCTACGAGACACTCCCTCATCTGGTGGTCTGCTGAACCACATACCAGGCACTTGTGCAGTCTCTTCCTACACTCGTTCCACCCGTGCCCTGGCTTCTTTGAATAAGCACAGGTGGTAGCCTGCTGCCTCGATGCCTGCTGCTGCACCCTCTGCAGTTGATGCTGCACTGGCTGATGCTTCGGCTGCTGAAACTACTGCGGCTGGAACCTCTGTTGCTGGTGGTGCTGCTGGTGCGGCTGTTGAAAGTGCGGCCTCTTGGCCGGTCCTCTGCTACTGCTGCCTCCCTGGAAGTCTCACCCCCTCTTGAACCTAAGCTCAAGATCATCCTCTGCTGCTAACGCGTCCACTAGGATCTCCTCAAAGGTAGCGCTGCGGGCATTCTTGGTATAGGACTTGACCTCCTTTAATAAGACCTTCCGGAACCTCCGGGCCTTCGTCGCCTCCGACAAGCCCTCTACAAATATGCTCAGGCGACAGAACTCTCCTACGTACTCCTTCACACACTGGCTCCCCTGGACTAGGGCCTCGAACTGAGTCTCGAGGGCTCCCAGCGCTGCATCCGGGAAGAACTTCTCCTTGAACAGCTTCTTGAATGCTGCCCAAGTCTGTCCTGCAGTACCAACCCTCGGGTCGGTCGGGTACCACGTACGGGCCAGATCCTGCATCATGCTGGCCGCTGCCTCAATCTGGAGCCTCATCGGGATCTCAGCCAGCCTGAATATCTCCTCCATGTGCTCGATCCACTCGTCGGCATACAAGATCCCTTCTGTCCCTCGAAAGTCCCTCGGGTGCATCTTCTGAAAATCCTGTATGCCCTTCTTCTTCGGAGGGTGCGGCTGCTGGACTGTTGCTGGCTGAGCTACAACTCTCTCTATCGCAGTCATGGCCAGATTAATTCCTAGGCTGAGCTCTGCTGTGTGCCTCTGCTGCTGGGTCTGCTGACCCTCCATATACTGTCGAAAAAAGGCTAACAGCTGAACGGCGTCAACTGTCCCCAAAGGTGGCTGCTGCTGCTGAAGCACATCCGAAATCACCGGACTCGGCCCATGCCTCACAGATGGAGGGGCTCCTCCGAAAGCAGCTAAAATGCCTACCCCAGCTGGCATGACTGGGGCTGCAGTACCAGAGGCTGGCTGCTGAGTATGAGAGGTGGCAGACCTCTCATCGACGTCCCCCTAGCCCTGGCGATGTGATCTGGCCTCAACCATCCTGGAGACACAGATCAAAAAGAACAATTGCTGAGAATGAGTCGAAATATCAAAGGGGGACAATTTAAATTCAAACGAAGACAATAAGCAGCAAAATTTAGATATACAAAATCTGATTAAGAGTTTTTCCTAATGTGATTGAGTACCTTCAAAAATTTCCTAATTCTACTGCAGGCTGCAGTGATATTCTAGTTCGAATACCACTGCATTTCTAAACTAGACCTACATGGGCCACCACTAAAAATGTATCACGACCCGCACCCTAGAGTAAGGGCACGAGGAGTGGGTACGTCCAGCCTACGCCGCAGTGTCGGCGGTAGAACACTG
The DNA here is from genome assembly GCA_029216955.1 of Iris pallida. Lineage (NCBI taxonomy): Eukaryota > Viridiplantae > Streptophyta > Magnoliopsida > Asparagales > Iridaceae > Iris > Iris pallida. The sequence continues at coordinate 5,392,653 of JANAVB010005796.1, forward strand.
TCCTAGGTATAATGCTAAGCAGTTTATACTCCCCGAATGGGGGTGGCATAGCAGAATGTAAACTGAATCACAACTAAGAAAGAAGAAGTACGATATGATATAAAACTCAAAATGAAATACAGAAGATCAGAAGAGTCTAAGTGACTAAGATAACATCTCAGCAAACATCCAGAAATACAAGTCTCAACTACTGAATATGAAAGAATATATACAATCCAGATCCCAAATGACAGTAATAGTAAAACCTAGACTAGAGAGCCTCAGTCTCTATAGCTAATGGATCCGGCTGGAAATCCGGATCACTAGTGTCATCTAGAGCTGTCCCATAGTAGGTATCCACACAGGCCTCCTCCTCGTCCTCTGTAATATTTTCAACAGGTCCAGTCAGGACATGAGCAAGCACAATACATCTTAACAGATCATAGCAGGTTAGAAAATATAATCATGTAGTAAAGTAAGATACAGAAACTGAAAGAAAGTACAGAATGTAAACCGAGAGAGAACTGTAATAGAAATATCTACTATAAGTAGAGAACTAACAGTGGCTAGTGAGTCAGAGTACAATATAAACATGTGAATGGCATAGGAGATTCTGATGAGACACTACGGAGGTGATCAGATGAGATACTACTTGGATATTATTCACATGTCTACTTCTACTCTCCCGTACCCCCAATCAATACACAAGGATCCAGCCAGGTTATGTTATGATTCCATGCAAAGGCCCACAAGGGGTGATACATGGCAAGCCCAAAAACGGGTGATTCTAGGATTGCCCATAAATGGATGATTCAAGGAAGACTTTGTGATCATGAGAGTACATGTCACAAGTGATCAATGAACCATGAAGCATAGTGATACACAATGTAAGTAAAACGCACAGAACATGTAGTATCCGATGCTCCTGAGGGAATAACATCTCAAGAAGGGATCCATATAGTACTAATCCGTGTGACCAACATGACAGTATCAAGTAAAGTAATTTAAAGCAGGAAAATAATTCTAAACATGATATAAAATGATCAGAGAATGTACTCGTCTGCTATCTGAGTGTCCAAGATGAAAGTACTGTCCGAGGAGTGGTGTCTGGCTCCTATTTAGGACAGCACAAGTCATAACATGTCCAGAATGGTAATAAGATGCACTATAATGCATTCTACATGAATCTAGGTCAATCTAGGCCAAAGTCAACTCTTGGTCAACTCTGGTCAAACTAGGTCTAACAAGTCTAAATTAGGTCAAATAAGTTATTCTAGGTCTAAACAAGGCTAGGTTATGTTAAACTAGGTTTAACAATCATTCTAAGTCCTAACAAGTCTATATTGGTCAAAACACTACTATACTAGACTATACTAACATCACACATTGCATCCATAGGCTATAGTCCTAGGCTAATACACACACATTAGGAAACCATATTATACCTATATACCTATACTTATACATTACATTATAGGTAAATACATACATATATATATATATATATATTTTTTATAGATATATAGATATACATGTATTACATATATACATTCATAAATATACATAGGTATATAGGAATGTAGAGAGGGATAGAAAGAGGAGTGAGGGAGAGTGACAAGTGTGTGAGTGTGTGATAGAGAGTGAGTGAGTGTCAATAGGATAGTTTAGTGTGTGTGTAGGTAGGATGTGTGTGTGTGTGTGTGTGTGTATCAATGAAGGGGTGTAACATGTCAGTCCAAAACTGGAAAGTGAAGAGTGTGTGTGTGTGTTAGAGGTTGTCAAGAGGGGAACCTGTGTGTTCACAGGAAAAAGTATTCAATTGTCAATGACAGTGAACAGGTATGGGGATTTGCATTTAAGGAAAGAAAACCAATTCAGTTTTTCGTTAAAAACTTCAATCCCCATTTCGAAACCAAAACTCAATGAAACTACCCCAAAATTGACATATAGCTAGAACACATATAGGAGAACTATATTAGAATGTAAAAATACAATTAGGAGTATCACATTCGATTAAAATAGATGCCCAATCTCGAATTCCAAAACTAGAAAAACTGGAATATAACATGGTATCAGGATTTAGGGATAAATGTGATTTATATTCGAAAATAGGTTAATTAGAGAAAATAAAGGTTGGTTATGCAAAAATAGGATGTGTTCGTGTCCAGCATACAGTTTGTGTCCCACCACAATATGACACGACGTGTCCAAATGAAGAAAACCCAATCAGCACAACACAGACACACACTAATACACAACATCGTACACGTGTTCGTGTAAGTCTAGGACACGACAAGACATGAATTAAAGCACGTGCTCGTGTCTGTGGGTTCGCCTAATGTACACCTAGGTTCGTGTCACCCTGATTTGGGTCCTAGTGTGTCGTGTCCAAAGTTCTAGGGCCGTATCAGTGGCCCGAAATGAACTGTGCGCGTGCAGTACAAAACCAATGCACGAGCTCGTGCTCGCTCGACACAACACGAGAGGTCGTGCCACTTGGGGAGTGTCATGTCAGACACTGCCCCGACGTGTCCTCAAAGAATCACATGTCCACGTGTCTTACATAGGGAGAACTTGACCACGAGTAGCAGAACATTGTGTGCGGTGTCTGAACCGCATGTTCGTATCCAAATCCCGATACGACACGACACGAAATACAGCTCAGTCCAACAGAAATCCATAAGCCATATGAAAACAATAATTTCGATTCAAACACTTTCCTAAAATCAAATCGAAATGCCCTTTGGGGCATTTCAACAAACACCTATGCCTACAGTCGGATACGTGTCCGATACGGACACAAAATGGGTCCACCTTGACACGAAACCAAATCCTACTATTAGGGGACTCCTAGGGCTAGGCTACCATGCAAAGAAAACTAGAATTTAATGGTGTTTAGAGTGATTTACCTAGTGGTGTCAAAACCCGAAGAAAGCTCTCAATTAGGGGGGTTCTCCTTGCTAGCTAATCCTTCCAAATTGTCCACAAACTAAGATTTCCTAACACAAATAGCAAGTATAGGTGAATTAGAACCTAATGTAATTGGTTTGGATTGAAAAAGAATTAAAATGGATTTTCTATGAATTAATGAAGTTGGAAAAATACCTTTCATTAAACTTGTGATCTTTCCTAAAAGAGGCTAGCCCTAAGTGGAGGAGAGTATAAATAGAGGGGGGTTCCCAATATGGCCGACCATAGTGGGTTAGGGTTAGATTTAGTGATGGGCTATGGGCTTCTATGGGCTTAAGTCATTAATCATGACTTGTAAAGTCATAAGTCATTAATCCATTCTCTATTCAATATTCCTATTCCCAAATTGATTCTAATGACTAGGATATGGTTAACTTAAATTAACCTAGGGTTTCATAATCTAACCAAGTCACTAAAACTAGGGTTAGCTTCTAGGGTAGGCTCCAAAGTCAATACTAGTCAAAGTCTAGAATATCACTCAATTAAATAATACTAAAAATCATATAAATTCTAATAAATCTCAATAATTCACAATAATTTCAAATAAATCCCAAAAATTCAAAATGACCAAAATACCCTCATACTAGAAATGTGGTAGTGATATTGGATCTCCAGGAAGAGGACTGCTTCACTCCCACAGACAAGGAAGAATGGTGTACTGCCCGTGGGTGTGCGAACGTTCGTACGGTAAGCCCATAAACATTCGCCTAACTTCTCATTCCAGTCACGTTTGTTAGAAGAGACAACTTTCTTGAGTAACTTAACGATGGTTTTGTTGAATGCCTCGGCTAGACCATTAGTTGCGGGGTTGTAAGCCGTTGACGCCCTATTCTGAATTCGGTTCTTGTCGCAAAACCGATAGAATGCATGCTTACGAACTGGGGGCCATTGTCGTGGACAATTCTTCTAGGAACTCGAAAGCGGTAAATGATGTGGTGCTTGATGAAGCTGATCATGTTGGCGGTTTTTACTTCTATCAACGGTACTACTTCTGTCCATTTGGAGAAATAGTCCATAATGGCGAGGATGAACCGATGTCCTTTAAAGGAGGGCAGGCTGATTGGCCCAACGATGTCCATTCCCCATGCCTTGAATGGCCAAGAGGCCACCATAGGGTGTAGATATTCAGAAGGTTGGTGGATGAAGTCAGCGTAAAATTGACATGCCTGGCACTCCTTTGTATATTCTACGACGTCTGCCATCATGGTGAGCTAATAAGAGCCCATACGGCGTAGTCGGTCTTGTAGCTTGGGACCAGGCTGATGGGCTTCGTTGGTCCCATCATGCGCCTCTTGGAGTGCCTCTTACACCTCTGTCTGAGACAAATACCATAGGAGGAGTCCGTCGTATGAATGATGATACAGTATTTTGGTGGCTGTGTCAGAGAAGAATCAGAGTGAGCATCTTATGACGAAAGCTGCTTCCTTTGTGTCTTCAGGCAGGACCTCATAGATTGCGTAGTCTATGAATGAGAATCGCCAATCTTGAGTGTCAGTATCTACTTGTAGCGACTTGCTTTGACATATACACGGAGTATTCTTTGGATAGACTATCTCTTGTTCCATCACCGTAATAGTATATTTTGACCCAACAGGGGTAGCCAGTGAAGTAGCGAGACCAGCTATAGCGTCGGCCTCCAAGTTTTACAGGTTGAGATGATGTCGATCGTCGCCTAGTGGTAGGGGATCAGGTCTTCATGTCGAACCTCGAACTACCCTTGAACCTGGCTGATGATTAATTTCGAGTCTCCATAGGCCTCGATATAGTCAACCCCCAGCTGTTTAGTGAGTTGGAGCCCAATGATGAGAGCGTTATCCTCCGTAGCATTGTTGGTGCACGACTCCATGAGGGAATATGCGTGATTGATAACCAGACCATTGGGAGTGATGAGGACGATCCCGAGCCCTACGACGATATTATCCTTTGGCCCCATTCTCGAGGCTCCATCGAAGAATATGCGCCAAATCGAGTTGTCTGAGACTGTATTGGACTCCAAAACTTCGTCGGGGATCTCTTCGTAAGGTCTTGATGTCTCTGGCATAAGATGTGTGCCAAGAAATCTGCTAGCACTTTGTCTTTGATTGTCTTCTGTGGGACGAACACCATATCATAAAGAGTCAGAAGGATTGCCCTTGTAGCTAATTGTAAGTTTAATGCCCCTAGCTTGGTCATGAGGACTCTGAGGGGATTGATCCTGAACACGACATGGATTGTCTGTCCAATCACATAGTGTCGTATCTTCTAGATTGTAAAGAGAAGGGCGAGGCACTCTTTCTCAACTGGATTATACCGATGTTCGGCTCCAATCATGGTTCGGACGTATAGCAGAAAGGGCTTTCCTACAATTGGTACTACTAGTATGGGAGGACTGGTGAGGTACTTTTTGATGTTGTCGAACGTGCGTTGGCATTTTTCGGTCCATACAAAGGAGACCCCTTTCTTCATTAACTTGGTGAAGGGTTGACATTTACCGAAAAGATTCACTATGAATCTTCTGATATACCTCAAGCGCCCTTGCAATCCTTGAAGCTCTAAAAGATTTCTTGGAGGAGTCATGTCAAAAATTGCCTTAGTCTTCCCTGGATCGATGTGAATCCCCTTTACTGTGATGATGAAGCCCAAGAACTTGCTGCTGGAAATGCCTAGGAAGGACTTTGTCGGATTTATCTTCAGTTGATGCGTTCGCATTAGATCGAACACCGTCCGTTGGTCGTCCAAGTGGTTAGACTTGTCCTTGGCCTTAACGGCAATGTCATCGACATAATACTCCACCGTCCTCCGAAGATGCTTGTGGAATACCGTGCTCATATCCCTCTGGTATGTTGCTCCCACGTTCTTCAATCCAAAGTGCATTACCATGTAACAGTACACCCCTTTTGGAGTCCGAAATGCTGTATGCTTCTCCTCTTCGGGGAGCATCTTGATCTGATTGTAGCCGGAGAAACCATCCATGAAGGACATACGCTCAAAGCCACAAGTGTTGTCAATCATCACATCAGTAATTGGGAGGGGAAATTCGTCCTTAGGACAAGCTGGATTGAGATCCCTAAAGTCTATACAAATTCGTATCTTCCGTTTCTTTTTGGTGACCGGGACGACGTTTGCACCCAATCTGGATGTTGCTCTTCACGGATGAAGCTACTCTCAATGAGTTTGTCGACTTCTTTCTCGATAGCATCCATGATGATCGGGCAAAACCGACGCTGTTGTTTTTTAACAGGCTTGATGTCGGGCAAGATGTTGAGGTAATGCATGGCTACCTGCGGGTCTAGACCCGACATATCCTCGTAGCTCCAGGCGAAGACGTCGATGTATTCTTAGATAAGCTGTATCAGAGATTGCTTGTCTTCTTCTGTTAGACTCTTGTTGATGAAGATGGGCTTAGAGGAGGCCTCGCTTCCCAATTCGACCAGGATGACTTCATCTTTTGTGTGAGGTTCGTGCTGCTCGAATTGCCATTCACATTGAGACACCAAGCGTTGAGCCTAAGGTTCATCTTCGAAGTACTCGACCACCTGGTCTTCATCTTCGACTGGAGGGCTTGTAGAGGCCATGTTAGCTAACAGAATCCTTTTGAAGACCTGGCTAGTACTGGTATCAGAGTCCCAGGTTAAGGAGTCGGAAGAGTGTGAGTGCATCATGACTTCTGTCTCCGACCCTTCTGAAGTGGAAGTGGGCATAATATAACCTAACCCCTTGCGGGTGTGCTAGTAATAGTTTTTGGCCTTTTTCTTTGGAACCCGAATTTGTAAGAAAAAGCATCAGCCTTTACCAAAGTTGAGCCCTTTGTTGATGTTCAGGTCTTCTTATATTCTGTACGAGGTGTTTGGCCTGAGTAGCGTAGCGGTAGAGCTGCATCCTTTCGCTGTCGGATTCTAGATCTTCGGGAGCTAGTCACTGATGATGCTCCACTCGACCAAAGATGATGGGTTCCTCTTATTTTCCCTTTGCTGGAACGAAGAAGTAGGCGCCCCGGGAGGGGACAACTTGGCTCGCATGGTTGGTGGTTGTCGCTTGCGTTTGCAGCTTACTAGAGAGTTATCTAGGAAATATCTAGTATTCCAACATGCACAAGAGTTATTCGAAGACAACTTTCTATTAATAAAAAAAGAGATTTTATCCCGGGGGATTACATCATCAAAAGAGTGCGCTTCCGTATTGGCACAAATGTAGTCTCCTAGCTCGTCATCAGTGAGGACTAGGGCTGTCGAGGGAGAAGGAGGAGGATGCTTCCCTATTCGTTTGATCACCAAAGGGGTCGCGGTAGGAGGCTCCTGCGCCTTCATAGTCGACCTTGGGGACCTCTGAGGTAGCATTATATGCATAGGCTCCTGACCATCATCTGACATTACTGAAGGCGAAGGTGGTGCTCTGCCTCGAAGCATGACGACAAGAGACGCAGACACCTTGGGGGCCTTCCCTTCGGTCGAACCTTTAGAGGTTCTTCGGCAACCGCTGTGCTTCCTGAGGCCGTCTCCGCCTCGTCATCAGCATCATTGACCTCATCGTCCCAAGGGACCGACTTGTATAGATCAGCATCCGTATAGTAGGCTTCAAGTCCCTGGAATGGGTCGATGTCAACGAACTCGATCTTGATAGTCCCGTCGCTGGCCACGTACTTCATGCACTGATGGAGGATGGAAGGAGCGATCATGTACTCATGGATCCATGGTCTTCCCGATAGCATGTTGTAACTTATGTCAGCGTCGATGACATAGCAAGTCACTTCGTCGTGGAGATCGCCGATTTGGCACTTCAAGCAAAATTTGCCCAGAGGCTCGCTCTTTCCCGCGTTGAAGCCGCTGATTGTTGTGTTTGATGCAGTCAGTCGATGCATCATAATCCCTAGAGTTTGGAGCAGACTCCTTGGGGTGATGCTGAAAGAGGAGCCCGGGTCGATGTGGATGCGATCGACTTTAATGACACCGACATACCCTGTATAGTACAGAGGCCTATTACGCTAGTTGTTCTTCAGCAGCATGTCTTGTTGGGTGAAGGTGATATCGGGGATCACTTTAACCATGCTATGACAATGTGGGCAGGTCGCAGGGTCTTCCTTTGGTGGTCTCACCTGAGTGAGGAATGACTCGTCATTCTGCAAGGCTTCGTTGAGCGCATCCCGGGTCTCTTTGGAGAGACGGAGGATCTCGAAAAGTGACAATCTATCCGAGGTGTTGGCTAGCTGCGCTAGTATGTCAAAGTTGTAGGGTTTGATAGGCCCTACTATCAAGTCTTTTCTGAGAGGCTTGTCGAAGCGAACCCCCTTTTGCTTCTGCCTATCTACAGCAGGAGTCTGAGACAGGCCCGTCTTTGATACATCAGGAACAGGGGCTATAGTTGGTAGAGGCGCTGCCTCCTCTGGAGCCTGGTTCTCCTCTTGCCGTTGTACCGAGCGAGTGGTTACCAAGGTATCGTCGGTCAAAGCCGAGACCATACGACGTGTCCTGACCTTCTTCCCTTTGATAAAAGGGGTTGTAGGCGCCATCATATCAGGAGTAAGGTCAGGGTGGACCCACATGACCTCGCCTCATGGTGTGGAAAATGGGATAAGCCCTTGAGCGTTGCCACGTGCTGGTGGAAGATTGACTACTTCTATTAACGTCCTCGGGATGGGAACGACCCCGTCCTGTGCCTCCATAGTTGGGAAACTTCCAAAGTGGAGAGTAACCATATTGGGCGTGATAGTCTTTTCTTTATAGTCAAGTGATATGACTTTGGCGTCGATGAGGCGCTGAATCTATCCTTTCAATACGTAGCAATCTCGTGTCGAATGGTGGACATACTGGTGATAATAGCAGTATTTGGGGTTGTCCACATTTTCTACTTCGTTGGAGCGCTTTGGTGTTGGGAGAGACAGCTTGCCACTCTTTGTCAGCATATTAAAGAGTTTCAGTGTATCCTCATCGTTGAAGGTGTAAGTCTCCCTTGGCTTCTACGCTTCTCCAGACTTGGGGTTCATGGTTACCGAACCTTTGGAGATGTTGATGGTCTTGGCTTGCTTGCCTTTTTCGTCCTTGGGATTGTTGCTAGACGAACATCTCCCCTCGTCTTTGAGAGAAGGAAAGTTCAGTCCCAGGAGCTACGCGTCCTGGGCTTTCTTTTGTGCCACATCTGCGTCTATAATGAAAGGCGTCCACTCTGTACAAGGAGCATTGTGCCACAATTTTATCGCAAACAACATGTTCTTGCGGCATGAGTCCATAAGCATGGGCTCGGGCATACCAGGCGGTAGCCTTAAGGCTGCCTGACGGAAGCACTCAATGTATGTGCAGACATGCTCCTTCTTTCTCTGGACGACCTCCATGAGAGTTGACATTGTCATGTCCATCCCTCTTTCATAGAATCGATCGACATATAGATTCTTTAGGTCCTCGAACGATGAAATACAGTCGTCCGGAAGGCTGCAGAACCATTCATAGGCTACCCCTGGAGATCTCCTATGAAGATGTTGGTAAGGAAGGCACCGTCCTTCGGCAAGTGCCCTGTCACTGAGGCAAAGTACCTCATGTATCATCGGGGAGACTCTTTTACTTCGTAGGGCGTGAGCATCTGCAAATTGTACTTGGGAGGATAAACTACGTTGTCATCGGTAGGATATGGCTGCCGAATCCCCATCTTTCGTTGTGCTTCTTGCTTCTCTTTGGCATCGTAGCGAGCATATAGTTCCTTGTTGGACAGTTGTATCTCGGTTGACATTGTCGGGCCTGTAGTCGATGAAGTGGACGACGACGGTCCCGCCTGATAGACGACGGATAGTTTGCTGGATCCATGATTAGCTGCTGGACCAGGCGTAGGTGTGGAGGCAGTGGATACCAAATTCCCCTTGATCTCCAGAATGAGAGAAGATAGAGTCTTTATTATGGCATTTAACGTATTTAGACTCGTCTCGAGAGCTTCGATACGTTTTAGCTGGTCAGGCGCTTCGTAATTGTCCCCCTCATCACCTCGGCCATAAATACGAACCTTGTATATAAATGGGTGGAAGGGACAGTAGATCCTTTGCTCTCTGGCTCAGATGTTAGAGCCTCGTCATCCTAAGGATAGACTGGGAGGTTGTGATCTTCCTCAGACTCATTGCGGTTGCTACCCCCAGTCTGGTGGCTAGCTGTGCCTGTAGAGGCATCCGTATCGTATATCTCCTCCTCAGATTGGAATACGACATTGTCATGAATAGTGGAAGGTTGGCTACCCCCAGCATCTGACGTGGCACCCAACGGAGATTTGGTACGTGTGCCTAGGAACACACCAGTGTTGGGTACCTTTGCCTTGCTACTCTCGGACCGCTTCTTGGGCTTGGTGGCCGATACGGGAGAATTCTTGGATGACTTCTTGAAATTCTTAGAACCCTGTACTGTGTTACACATGGCGACAAGGAGTTCATCTTCTCTCTTTCTCGCCGACCTCCTGTTGAGTCTCTGACGTACAGTCGACGTAGGTTGAAGTCTTTGAAAGACGGAGTGCCTCCTCGGTGGTATTACAGCCGCCTGTTGACAACAGCAGTTGATGGTAATCTGGGTACAAGGATGCCTTAATTTAGGCATGCCTTGCACTGCCGATTCTTCTTCTGCTTGGGATAGCACCAGGTCTTTCATTGTGGTACCCCCATTATACGTGCAGGAAGACTGCACGTGGGTACGATTAGAGAGGGTCTGGCGAGACAGACTCCTATCATGCTTGTAGGAATGCTGCTCGCACGAGTCTCTCTACGGGATATACCTCCTAGCTTGCATCACGCACAGGAGTGCTCAAGCGATAGAGGGATTCGACTGATCGAGGCATCGGAGCACGGGGACCAGTCTTATATAACTTCCCATCGGCAGCGCGTGTGACTGTCAACGCGGGCCTTTGGTCGGTCATAGGCGTGGTACGTTTGTTGCATAAGGCACGTACTGCCTTGGATTTCTTTCTACTACCCCAGCGGGTGTATAGTATTCAGAATCCAATGAAGGCTCACCTGATGGGAAGGCGATTCTGTCGAAGACGGATCTTTTTGCCGACAATGATCTCATCGTGAGGGGTTGAACTGGTGCGCGCTTCCTTCGGCGTTGTGCCATCGTAAGGCCCGCCATAGAGATACCGTCTTCCTCGCTATACTTTCCCAGGTGGGAATCGAGCGAGAAGATATCGCTATGGCAGCCAAAATCTTTTCCGAGGCTTCGACATTGAGGGAGTTCCGGATCACAGTTACCTTCATCGTGCCACTCGTCGCAGCCGCCTTGGACCTCCAGACACGTCGAGTCTTCTTCAGTTTTATGAACCGCTTCGAAGGATTCGACTTCTCATTAGAAAGGAGATATTCAAAAGCTTGCGAGCTGAAGCGTACAACCAGCATCTTATGGGAAGATTCCAGCAAGTTGTCGTCAAATTGCGTCACCGCCTTCTCGTTGGAGAAGAAGGTAGTCCCCAGCAGAGTCGCCATTTTGTTCGACATCACAAAAGATTGAACAAACTTTTTGTTTATTAAACGTAAAAAGACCTATATACAGAGAAGGAAATCCTAAACATGATATTCTAAGTACAAGTGGAAGAGTTTTTGGGAAAGTGTGACGATGGAGATCAAGCATTGCAGCGGCTCCTTTACTCCGTTGACGATCTGACGACGGGTTGAACTTGCTCTAACTTTCTGATGCCTTTGATGGAACTCTAGGGTGGCCGATTAAGAGGATGCTTGGAGCTGGAAATTTGATGTTCGGTGGTCTCTCCTTTTTGTTGAAAGAAAACTCCTTCTATTTATAGAGAAAGAAAGCATATATGCGATGTGCATTATCGTTTTAAGATATGAAGGAATCTACCGTCATTGTACGGTACGGGATTCTGCGGTGCTGACACGTGGCGGACATTGAGATTCCTTTCAATCGAGACTCTGGTGGTTATCAAAATAACCGAAGGAGGAGACACGTGGCGCGTACCGATTTGCTTATTCGGATGCAGCCGAGTAAATCTTGGAATTTCATCTCAGATTTGGATTCTGATTGATCCTCGCCTACGATTTAAATCAATTTGACAAGATATCAATCATGATTAACCCTAATCCTATCTTTGAAAGAGTCGGTTTAAGCAAACCGACTGGGTGGGACCATGCTTCCTGTACCTCTGGCGAGGTCTGAGTACTGCTGCGCTTCTGGGGCGACGAGTAGACTTTTTCTTCTGGAAACAACGGAGCCTCTATGCTTTCAGGCGACAAGTGGACTGTAATGCCCCGCTCCGCACGGTGCATTACGCTGAAGCGTTGACTCAACGAGTTGCGTTGACGGAAGGAATGTATCGATGCAAAACGATGCGAGAGTTAAGTTGTCCCGAGCAACGCATCAAAACTAAGTTGATGCGAAGAGTTGCCTTGTCCCGAAAGAATGCATCGAGTTGAATCGATGCGAAGCGCCGCGTTGCCCCGAAGGATGAGTACGTATAATCGGCTCGAAGATTCTAAGAAATTGAATCGACCAAGGCGCAAGTCCGAATCGATGCAAGTATTGATTTTAGTTGGTTTCGTATGCAGGTTATACTTTGACGCAAAAATATTAGAGGTCGATCTTTTGTAAGATTTAGTAAGGGGTCCAAGAAATCAAATCGTCGCCTTGCGACGGGCTAAGACTTGGGCATGCTAAGGCGAATTGGGCGTATAACTCAACAAAGCACGAAGTGCTCGAATGCCTAAGTCAGGAGAGTGGCCGTACAACAAAGTTAGGAAATCGAGCCGCATCGGCTCGGCGAAACGACGAAGGCGTATCGACACAAGTTGGGAGGATTGACTTCTTTTACTCCTTCATTCGATAAGTCAAATATATCATTGTATACTAAGTTAACCTATCGGCGCCACGGGCGTGGTCCGATCGGAGATAAATCATAGTGTGAGTCGAACACTAAGTTAGAACAATTAAAATGAAACGTGCATCAATATGCACGAGTCGCTATGGTACATTGGATATCGCTAAGGCGAGCGCCTCGGTGCGCAAGCCGCAAGAACATAGGATAACTGTAATCGGCGAGTGCCTTAGTGCACGAACCATACCGTGCCTTTGCTGCACGAGTTAGAACGGCTAGAACATTGAAAGACAATAGGCGAGCGCCCTAGCGCGCAAGCCCCGAACATTGAATGCTAAGTTATAGAACATGAGAATACGGTCGAAACGTGCCTACGTGCACGGGATAATAAAAGATGGCTTCGTTGCGAGAATACAGTTGTGGCATGAATGTGGCAGAACTGTCGGCTATGACATGGTGCCTCGAAAGGTGTTCGAGACCTTCGGGTCGTTCGATTGACGAGCATTGAGTTGAGGCACGATGCCATTGAATCATTGAAACGAAGTACGAAATGTAAGAACACAGAAAGTTAACAAAAGAGACGCGAGATGATAAAGTCTGAGTCTCGGACTCAAGACTATGTTTGGTTGTTTGAATTCGATTACTTGAATGATAGGACATTGCATGGTCGAATGGGATGGACTTGAGATAATTGCGATGATATCTTCCGTGCACGAAACGTTCCCTCCGAACGGGCGCACCGGGGCACCGGGATCGTTCGGCCTAGGAGGGATGATAATCTTTGATAGGCGCACATCTGCGAATGTCCGATTAGCACTCGGTCGTAAATGTGAGAAGCCGTAAATGATGGTAGGCACGCGGTAAGTTTCGGTTGTTAGGATTGCAACCCAACCCGTGAAACGCCGGGCTACCCAAACACGAGAGAGAAAAGAAGGAGAGAAAAGAAAGTAAGGAAAAATAAAAGAGAAACTCCTTTAGTCCATTCCGGCGCGGATACGCCAACGGCCCTCATATAGTTAAGGAACGATGGGTTGAAAGTGTAGGCACGTATGCGTCCTGCATAGAGATCCTGCTTAGAGATGCACATATAACATGACAGGAAAGGATTACGGCGTATTCACCTTGCGTCGGTACAAGGGCGAGTGCGTCGACTTGGTAAGTCGCGCCATAAATCAAACACGAGATTGCTTGTTTGCTTGTCTATTCAATTTGATAACATGCTGCTATGATAACATGATTTACGCTTTCGAAGATGCCATGAAATTGACCCTAAGGAGAACATAGCAAGATCATAAGCTAAGTTGCATGATTCAACATAAATATAAAGATGTTGGTTTGGAAAGATGATCTTTGCTTCAGTACATGCGAGGACGAACGTACTGATCACCCACCAGCTTCATGCAGGGTGCAGGGAATGGATTGCTCGCGGCGAAGCATTGCTTGAACGTGTTAAGGCTTGGAATGCCGAAGCGCATTGAAGCGTGCTATCGCATTGACGCTCGAACTACGCAGCTGGATTGATGCGGCCGAGATATAGAAGGCATGATGTATGGAACGGTGAAATCCTATATGGGCAAGAGAGAACCTGAGTGTTGTAGCCAATCTGGCATGTATTGTTAGGCTGTCAAAAGCCATTGTAACCTCAGTTTCGGATATCAATAAAAGAGAATTGTTTCGTATACTCTGTTTCCTTTCGTTGTTAATATCAAATCAAAAAGATAACTATTTGAGAACTTGTCATCTTGCCTTGCACGAGCGCAACTCCAGGCTCGTGCGGCATCACGCCCCCTGTGAGGACGATGATTCGGGTGATTCCGGGTCGGGGCGTGACAAATTGGTATCAGAGCTCTAGGCTCAATTTCCTCTGGACAATCGTTTCATTACAATTCGAAAAGTTGCCCACCACCACTTGATATCACTCTTGACTCTACTCGATGCCGTACTGGATGTTTCATACAATAAGTCTAATACAAATTATGAAATTTTGCCGCATGTGTTTTGGAAATTTCATGATGTTTGCTAAGAAAGTCGCGAAGGGTATATTGCATTGAATGCAAACGAGCCATAAAAATGTTAGTTGCTGCAAGCGCAACAAATTGAGGAATACAATTTGGGATGTTGTTGTTGCAATATAACGTGTTGAAAGAGAAATAAAATGATGCACGAAGTGCAGCGAGTTAATGTGAATATGCGTTAAAATGAAAGTGAGAAGTGATAGCCAATACCGAATGTGTTAAACGGATTGAGCATTGACTTGGAAAGTCGAGATTAAATCGTTGCACGAGGTGCGGTAAAAGTCGGGAATAATTGTTGTACGATGTGCAACGCATGTTGGAAGAAAAATCATTGCACGTGGTGCAACGCATATCAGATTAATCGTTGCACGAAGTGCAAAGGAAATTGGAAATGAATCGTTGTACAAAGTGAAATGAAAGTGTCAGAAATAAATCGTAGCACGATGTGCAACGCGTATCGAAAGTAAAAATTTGTTGCACGGGGTGCAACACATATCAAATAAATTGTTGCACGAGATGCAACGTAAGGAAAGAATTGAAATCATAAATCGATAGAACGAATCGTTCGTTTGCACACCAAACTAATGTTGGCAAACGAGAACATTGACCGAGTTGTGTCGGGTGTGATAGAATCAAAGTTACGGTTGTGATCAAGCACGATCACTGCGGAAATCGTGAGTCGAAAGGAATTGTCGGTTTATACTAAGTATAATGCGAGGGAAATGGCTTGAATTCTGAGTGGTATATGCCATACCACGTAGGCGATGAATGACTCGATTTCGAGTGGTATATGGTATAGCACTTGTGCGATAAAATTCATCGACACGTTGTGAGAATTGCAGAAGAATTGTCCGCAACGGACGAGAGAGTACCGAGACTTGATTGAAAATTTGTATAACGGTATGTTGATGCAAGTGATCATTGAAAATCGGTTGGGACGATAAGGCGAGACTCGTATCGATGAACGATACGTCGTACGAAAGTTATAAGTTGGTCGAACGACCAAGACTAGCGAAATGATTTTGCCTTGATGCAATAATCGGATCGACGGGAAAGGGAAAACTCGAGCTTACGAATCGAATCGCACGACTTGCGTTCTCGATAGGAATGTTCGGCTAGTCGAATCGAATCGCACGACTTGCAATTTGGATAGAAATGTTGGGCGATACGAATTGTAATCGAATAGCACGATGTGCGATTTCGGTGAAGAGTTGGTTGACGTGAGTAATCGTGCCTAAGAAATAGTTGGTTACGTTACGGCGACACTCATTTGAGTACGACTGAAAACACGCAAAACTTAGAGGGCGAGATCGTATAATTCGAGGGCATGATGTTGGATAATCGGTAACTCGGTTACGCGATCAAAGTATAGTGGGATGCGGCAAATCAGAGAACGAGTGGATACGTATGGAAAAGTTTGTTGTGAACTTGGATGTATGCGATGCGAGTTAAGTTGACGTTGAAACGGATTCGAAGTCGACCCACTTGCTATCGAAATTGATATGAACTATCAAGATCGATACGCAAGGAAACGTAAAAATGATGTGAGAATACAAAATGGATTGCGCCTTGCGCTATCAAAATTTTGTAAGTAACGATACGAGAATGAACGAACTTGGTTGATCACAAATTTTGTGATTAATCAAGACGAGACTATAAGTCATCGACGATTGCTTAATGCGTATAGCATCTCGTGTGTCGACCCGTGAATAAGATAGACTCGAACTTGATGCGAGTAGATGTTTCGTAAATTGCGTAATCATCGACGACAGTGCATGACTTGACTCGGAGGATGGTTGCGCATCGGTTGCGCCGATAGAAATGGTTTTGTACGAAATTTGGGTAGTCGCATAGAATCGTCGAAATGTGATTTGGCTCCGAAATAAGATATAGCATGGTTCGTAGTAAACTGTCCTTCGGTGATGATCCACAGTTATCGAGCGTAGCTTCGGGGCAGCTGACCCTAGAAGACTTGACCGCCAAATCAAATTGAGTGCTGCAGACCGTAAGATGGCCCATGCGATATCGTATATGAGATTGCACCGATAACAAATATAACATGGTGCATGTTGACGATAAGTCTAGGCGATTGCAAGGAACGTGCTATGCACGAGAGGGAACGATAAGGAAATGACCTATAAGTCATGTCGTTAGATTCGGATTCACCTTGCAATTGAGCTTGCGTGAATCGAACTTGTATTCGATGTTGCGAGACGGATAAGTTGGGAATTTGGCTAGTGAATTCCTACTCGTTAGGAAATCGAATGTAAGACACGTCGTAAAGACCTTCATGCTAAGGCGATCGTTGCCTTGATGCACCGCCGCCTTGATGTAAACTTTCTTGTCGGATAGATTATGGCCTTTTTGCAATGTCAATTTAAACTTGCGTCGGGAGAATCTAAGCACGGGGACTTTGTAAGTAACCTAGCGGGCGTTGCCCTGAATGTTGATGCATTTGCAAGTCAACAAAAAAAATCGTATCGAGACAAGTTACAAGCGAGACTTCGGAAATAGTTGGGTGGCGACATCGAACGCAAGGCGTTGCGAAGGATCGTTGCGATCGAATGCACGAAGGCTTGACGCGACGCATAGAGTTGGTAGTCCATATGAAACATACGAAGTGAGAAAGGCGATTTTGAATCGCGTAGCGTTATGCAATGAAATTGCGAGAACAAGTACAATGGATAAGTCCGAACGAGAGTACGAGATGGCAAGCATAGGATTGAAATTTACCTGTCAGCTTTGTTCCAATTTGCTACCACTGGAATTGGTCAAAATACATATATCTTCGGGACTCCTTGAATATAAGTATGGATCCAAATCGAGTTGTATACAAAATTCAAATCGAGCTGCTGGGATGACATTGAAATGTTAATGAAAAGCATGCGAGATAGTGTGAAACTTAACAACGTTGGTGGGACGAGATCGTGATACGATCGATAAAACACTTAGTCGGAGTGTTGGTTTTGGTTCGAGGACGACCTTATTTTGAGTGGGATATTCTGTAATGCCCCGCTCCGCACGGTGCATTACGCTGAAGCGTTGACTCAACGAGTCGCGTTGACGGAAGGAATGTATCGATACAAAACGATGCGAGAGTTAAGTTGTCCCGAGCAACGCATCAAAACTAAGTTGATGCGAAGAGTTGCCTTGTCCCGAAAGAATGCACCGAGTTGAATCGATGCGAAGCGCCGCGTTGCCCCGAAGGATGAGTGCGTTGAATCGGCTCGAAGATTCTATGAAATCGAATCGACCAAGGCGCAAGTCCGAATCGATGCAAGTATTGATTTTAGTTGGTTTCGTGTGCAGGTTATACTTTGACGCAAAAATATTAGAGGTCGATCTTTTGTAAGATTTAGTAAGGGGTCCGCGAAATCAAATCGTCGCCTTGCGACGGGCTAAGACTTGGGCATGCTAAGGTGAATTGGGCGTATAACTCAACAAAGCACGAAGTGCTCGAATGGCTAAGTCAGGAGAGTGGCCGTACAACAAAGTTAGGAAATCGAGCCGCATCGGCTCGACGAAACGACGAAGGCGTATCGACACAAGGTGCGAGGATTGACTTCTTTTTACTCCTTCATTCGATAAGTCAAATATATCATTGTATGCTAAGTTAACCTATCGGCGCCACGGGCGTGGTCTGATCGGAGATAAATCATAGTGTGAGTCGAACACTAAGTTAGAACAATTGAAATGAAACGTGCATCAATATGCACGAGTCGCTATGGGACATTGGATATCGCTAAGGCGAGCGCCTCGGTGCGCAAGCCGTATGAACATGGGATAAATGTAATCGGCGAGTGACTTAGTGCACGAACCATACCGTGCCTTTGCTGCACGAGTTAGAACGGCTAGAACATTGAAAGACAATAGGCGAGCACCCTAGCGCGTAAACCCCGAACATTGAATGCTAAGTTATAGAACATGAGAATACGGTCGAAACGTGCCTACGTGCACGGGATAATAAAAGATGGCTTCGTTGCGAGAATACAGTTGTGGCATGAATGTGGCGGAACTGTCGGCTATGACATGGTGCCTCGAAAGGTGTTCGAGACCTTCGGGTCGTTCGGTTGACGAGCATTGAGTTGAGGCACGATGCCATTGAATCATTGAAACGAAGTACGAAATGTAAGAACACAGAAAGTTAACAAAAGAGACGCGAGATAATAAAGTCTGAGTCTCGGACTCAAGACTATGTTTGGTTGTTTGAATTCGATTACTTGAATGATAGGGCGTTGCATGGTCGAATGGGATGGACTTGAGATAATTGCGATGATATCTTCCGTGCATGGAACGTTCCCTCCGAACGGGCGCACTGGGGCACCGGGACCGTTTGGCCTAGGAGGGATGATAATCTTTGATAGGCGCACATCTGCGAATGTCCGATTAGCACTCGGTCGTAAATGTGAGAAGCCGCAAATGATGGTAGGCATGCGGTAAGTTTCGGTTATTGGGATTGCAACCCAACCCGTGAAACGCCGGGCTACCCAAACACGAGAGAGAAAAGAAGGAGAGAAAAGAAAGTAAGGAAAAATAAAAGAGAAACTCCATTAGTCCATTCCGGCGCGGATACGCCAACGGCCCTCATATAGTTAAGGAACGATGGGTTGAAAGTGTAGGCGCGTATGCGTCCTGCATAGAGATCCTGCTTAGAGATGCACATATAACATGACAGAGAAGGATTACGGCGTATTCACCATGCGTCGGTGCAAGGGCGAGTGCGTCGACTTGGTAAGTCGTGCCATAAATCAAACACGAGATTGCTTGTTTGTTGTCTATTCAATTTGATAACATGCTGCTATGATAACATGGTTTACGCTTTCGAATATGCCATGAAATTGACCCTAAGGAGAACATAGAAAGATCATAAGCTAAGTTGCATGATTCAACATAAATATAAAGATGTTGGTTTGGAAAGATGATCTTTGCTTCAGTACATGCGAGGACGAACGTACTGATCCCCCATCAGCTTCATGCAGGGTGCAGGAAATGGA
Organism: Iris pallida; assembly: GCA_029216955.1. Lineage (NCBI taxonomy): Eukaryota > Viridiplantae > Streptophyta > Magnoliopsida > Asparagales > Iridaceae > Iris > Iris pallida. The sequence goes on from JANAVB010005796.1 coordinate 5,412,373, forward strand.
TTACTCGCGGCGAAGCATTGCTTGAACGTGTTAAGGCTTGGAATGCCGAAGCGCATTGAAGCATGCTATCGCATTGACGCTCGGACTACGCAGCTGGATTGATGCGGCCGAGATATAGAAGGCATGATGTATGGAACGGTGAAATCCTATGTGGGCAAGAGAGAACCTGAGTGTTGTAGCCAATCTGGCATGTATTTTTAGGCTATCGAAAGCCATTGTAACCTCAGTTTCGGATATCAATAAAAGAGAATTGTTTCGTATACTCTGTTTCCTTTCGTTGTTAATAACGAATCAAAAAGATAACCATTTGAAAACTTGTCATCTTGCCTTGGACGAGTGCAACTTTATTTAATGAGGTTCATTGTGTTGAGTCCTAGGTTCATCCTATTAATATGGGAACTTTGACCGTCAGCCATGTAGCCTGCGTTTTGGACCACTCCCACCCTATAAAGGGGGAGTTTCTTCTGAAGAGTCACGTCTTCTTCTTCTTCTTTTCCTTCAACACCATACTGGATCTAGACTTAGCTTTGAGCGGCGATTGGCCTTGCCTAAGTCAGATTTTGGTTGAGGATTCCTTCGTTCAAAGGGGCTATGCCTTCGTAGAAGAACTGTTGATGAGCCTTTTCATGAGGAGTTCGAACCTGCGCGATGCCTTGGAGGTCTTCGAGGTCCTGACGGCATAGCTTATGGGTAGATGGCTAACCCAGAGAGCCACAGGTTGTGCTCTGCCCTGATCATTGGCGGCGGCATGTATTTGTTAGGCTAGAAGAGCCTCGGAAGCTGATGTCCTTTTTAAAAAGGGCCTTCTTGTTGTTCTGTGGCCTGAGCTTTCGACGGGACAATAGTTGCTTCCGGAAGTGTTGTACGTATGGAGGGAGAAAGCTATGGTAGAGATTTTGATGGAGACTGTATTCACGTCTTCTATCCACAGTGCCTCTCTCCATGATGATTATACCGTGAAGAGTAACCATGGTGTAGATCTGTAGGAGTTTTCAATTCGGCACATGTAATCACAAAGTCTTCTGTAACAGATCCTTGTAATTATGTCTTTATACAGTATTTTATGTTATCATGAACAGTCTGTAACAGACTCTTGTAGCCATGATTAATAAAAAAGGACTTTTGTGCTTTTCATCTGTTTGTGACATTTCTCATTGCTCTTAGTGTGCTTGACCGCCTGTGACTCTGCGCCTTGTATTATGCTGAGATTTTTTATGCTTCTACAGTGGCAGACTCTGATGGCAACTGTATTCACATCTTCTATCCATAGTCTATCCTCTCATGACGGTTATACTGTGAAGATGATCCCTAGCGTAGATCCGTAGGAGTTTTTAGTTCAGCATATGTAATCAAAAGTACTTTGTAACAAATTTTCGTAATTAGGAATTCTTCTTTTATGTAACCGTGACGAATCTATAATAGACTCTTATAGCCATGATTTAATAAAAAGAACTTTCTTTGAACTTTTCATCTATTTTTTGTGAGTTTGTCTTTTTCTTTTGGCGTGCTTGACTGCCTGTGCTTCTGTGAAGCTGGGTTGGTAGAGAGAGCACCAATCTGCGTCGTTCGTCATCTGCACCTTTGTGAAGTTGGGTGGGTAGCGAGAGCACCCACCTGCGCCTTGTGTCACCCTGTGCTTTTTAATGCTTCTATAATGTCATGATCTACAACACTTGTGGGTTCGAGCGGATGTCTTTTATGGACATATTTTCTAGCTATAATCAGATCAGGATGAACCCTAAAGATAAAAAAATATACATCTTTTCGCACTCCTCTAGGGGTCCACTGTTACACGGTCATGCCGTTTGGTCTTAAGAACGCTGGTGCAACTTATCAACGAGCCATGAGCACCATATTTTGTGAACATTTACGGAAGACAGTCGAATGCTATGTTGACAATATTGTTGTTAAAATTCGTCTAAAGGAAGATCACATCCAAGACTTAAGAACTATCTTCGATCTAATGCGCCAATATCAACTTTTGATGAATCCTACCAAGTCATTCCTGGGAGTCTCTAGTGGCAAATTCCTCAGATTCATTATTACCTCTAAGGGTATACACGTTGATCCTGAGAAAGTCAAAGCCATTCAAGAGATGCGTCCTCCATCCAACCTAAAAGAGCTACATGGATTCCAGGGATGACTTGCGTACATCAGAAGATTCATCTCAAATCTCTCTGGACGCTGCAGACCATTCACTTAACTAATAAAGAAAGGTGTGTCTTTCATTTGGACCGAAGAATGCCAGCAAGAATTTGAAGACATAAAGCGGTACTTGATGAACCCTCCAGTCCTGGTGCCTCCAGTCAAAGAAATACCCTTCTTGATGTATGTTCGAGTAATGGATCATTCCCTAGGTGCCCTATTATCCCAGAAGAACAAAGAAGGTCATGAGCAAGCCATCTATTATCTCAGTCGCACGATGATCGGTGCTGAACATCGATACAGCCCAATAGAGAAAGATTGTTTAGCCCTGATATTTGCTGTCCGAAAAATACGACATTATATCATGGGCCAGACTATTCATGTCATCTCCAGAGTCAATCCTCTCCGAGTCTTGATGAAGAAGCCCAGTACTCTCAATTCCAGACTCGCTACATGGGCTATATTTCTAACACAGTATGATATAGTCTATGTCCCATAAAAGTCTGTTAAGGGTCAAGCCCTGGCTGACTTCTTGGCTGCTCATCAAATTGCTGAGACTTCTAAACTCTATGATGAAATTCCTGATAAAACTCTAGAATCTAATATGACTTCAGAAGGAATCCTTACTTGGCGTCTATTCTTTGATGGTGCATCCAGAATCGGACCCAAAGGTACTATCATCACTGGAGTTGGAATCATTCTGATATCCCCAGAAGGACTGGCCATTCAAAGAGCCTATTCCCTGGATGAGTCATGCTCTAAAATGTCGCTGAATACAATGCTCTACTCATCGGTCTCCAATTAGCTAAATAGTTGGATATCGAATACCTTGAAGTATACGGAGACTCTAAACTGATTGTCAATCAGGTTGAGGCGCGTATGAAGTTCAGCATCAAGACCTCATTCTATACCATGAAGCAGCAGTCAAACTATCTACATCATTCAAAGGCTTCTTCATTGAACATATATGTCGAGCTTGCAATACATAAGCTGATGCACTTTCTAATCTAGCAGCAGTATTGGCGATCCATGTGAAAATACAACAGATGATCGTCATCACAAACAGGGAATTATTCTACATAGAAAATAATTTGTATCTTGAATTCAGCAATTCAGTCGAGATTTGTACTACTAGTGAAGACTGGAGGGCTCCATTCATCGACTTTGCAGTACATGACATCTTACTTGAAGATCCCAAAGAAGCCACAACAATTCGTCGGCGATCACTTCGATTCTACTACAATCACACCTCCAAAACATTATAAAAGTGATCATTTGATAGTATGCTCGTACGCTGTCTTGTGGGAGATGAAGCAAAATAGATACTATGTGAAGCCCACGACAGTGTATGTGGTGCACATCAGCCTGGTCCTAAGCTACAGCATTAGATCCGACGCATAGGATATTATTGGCCAACCATGGTGTCAGATGCCCCTTAAATAATCAAGAAAATACCGAGCATGCCAAATTCATACGAATTTCATTCATCAACCATCAGAATTCCTGTATCCAACTGCAGCATCGTGGCCATTCAAAGCTAGGGGCATGGATGTCATTGGTCCCATTAATCCTCCTTCATCCCGAGGACATCGGTTTATCCTAACTATAAACGATTACTTCTCAAAGTGGGCAGAAGCTATACCTTTAGCCAAAGTCAAGACAAGCAGTGTCATCAACTTCATTAAACGTCATGTGATCTATAGATTCGGCGTTCCTCGACAAATTATCTATGAAAATGGACCTCAATTCATCAGTCATAAGTTCACTCGATTTTGTGATGACAATCGGATCAACAATGTTGCTTCTATAGCCTACAATCCCGCAGCTAACGGTTTGGCAGAAGCATTCAATAAAATTATCATCAAGCTTATCAAGAATTTTATTTCTACCAATAAACGGAACTGGAGTGAAAAGCTTAGAGAATTTCTATGGGCCTACCGTACTACTATTCGCACTCGGACTAGTTGTACACCTTTTTTTCGTATATGGATGCGAAGCTGTCCTACCATTAGAAATTCAAATCCCATCAATGAGAATAGCCATTGCTAATAAGCTCACAACAGAAAATAATGATCATCTTCGACTTCAGGAGCTTGAAGCACTTGACGAGAAGCGGCTACGACCTCAACAATACATCGATCTATATCAAGCCCATATTTCAAAAGCCTTCAACCATAAAGTTAAAGTACGAACATTTCAAAAAGGCGAACTGGTTCTTACTGTCGGATATCTTATGACTATGACATAGAGCAAGGGCAAGTTCGAACCAAAGTGGAAAGGTGTGAGCCCTTGAACCAAAATTCATATTATTATTACCATTTATTTATCGCTATTGTATGATTGCCATTGTATATTATATATATATATATATATATATATATATATATGTACAACTCTTAGAGAAGCTTTAATTCTAACGCTACTGTTTGCCATTGATTATAAAAGAACATAACAGTTTTATGGGAGGACTGGACTTTTACTTCACAACACAAACTCGCTCGTACAAAGAAAGCCTAGGGACGAAAACCTAGGTACAGCAATCTAAGTACAATTGTTTATTTTTTTCTGGAGGGTGACGATAGAGGCTCGGGAAAGCGACGGCAGCTCTGCCTTACTCCTTGGACGATCGGACACAGCTTCGGCACCGGAAAAGAAATGCTCTTTCTCGAATGTGGATCTGTAATGCCCAGTCCCAAAATACGTAGGACTAGGAACGTAGACATGCCAGCCATATAATAAATATACGTAAGCTATAAAATGCAGTAGAACCATATAACTAATCTCATCCACACAAAATTAAAGAATAAAAGATATCATATAATGGTAATGAATTGTCTTGATACAATATGTTGGGCGGAGACAAATCCACTACCAACAAGTAAAGGAAAAATACATAAAAAAAGATATAAATTTGGCGAGCAAAGCGAAGACGATCCAAGTGCAATCATCCTCGAAGAAATAGTGAAGATCACGGCTAGAGCTAGAACACCTGCGAAAGACAATAGCACACACCTGGCAAGATAACCAGGTCCTCAGAGGGACGTAACAAGACATAATATCATGCCATATAAACTTAATAAATATTGCTCAAATAAATAAGTCAATTGAATTATAACATGGTCCAATACACACCTAATGAACGAGCATACCATCCCTCCAACCAAACAAGGACAGGAGATGGTAAAGTAATTCACGGTGACATATCTTTTCATGCTATGAATCCAATATGGTATCCGGACCCCAACAAGGTTCAATACCTTCTCATCGAAGTAGTAAGTCACACCTACAACCAAACAAGGACAAGATGTGACGAACTAATCTGCGACAAGTTATTGTTCCAAGCCACGGTCATATACAAGTACCCAAACCAAAAGCACTCGTACTTAACGGATAAAGGTGCCTAACCGTTCTAAGTGACATGTAGTTAAGAACAATCCTTTCTACGCATGGGCCCTGGCTAAATAGGATCGGCATGGTCCCCCTTGGGGCACTAGAGGCCCAATCATTAAGAGCATAACGTTACGCAGAACGTCAATGGCCGTCAGTAATCATGGGTCATCAGTCCCGTATCTCCAGCGAAGAATCCGGGTCACAAGGGAAAGTGCATCGAAGCCCATACGCTAAGGAATTGTCCTCCCTACCCAATGCCTACTGTATTGTATCCACAACACAAAACCACTATAACCGCTAAGTCAAACTAGCATGCAATCTCTATTAGCGGGTATTCCTATCGCACGGCTTGTACGTACTAGTGGCCTGCCAATCACGTACGTCCGTGTTCTACATGCGACACACAACTTCGTGTTATAACGTGTCAAGGCTAATGAATACAACACACAAGGTGGTCCCTTAAATCTAGGTTTAATGTGTGAAAAAAATATATATAGCAGGAAATATAAATGAACAGTAAGTTCTAACAGGTTATGCCATGTATCACAGTTTATTTTGCATAAAGAAAATAAATAATGCATGAAATATAAGCTAAAATAAATAAAGAGCAAATGACAAGGTGTCTTGCCTGGTAGTACGCCTGGTGTGCTGCGATAATCAAGGTGGCACGAACTGCGACTTTAGTGCAACAATTATGCAAGGTGACCTCTGATGGTGGCACGGACAGTTTCATCGGGTCCAGAAGGGTCAAGTTAGTTAGGGTGGACATAAGGTAGGCTTGAATTTGGCGAGTGAATAGGAGTAATGGGATTAATTATGGACAAGAGGATAATCAAGGAAAAATTGGATGAATAATATATAAAAGAATTTCGAAAGATATTCGTAATACTAGAAAATAATTTTTTTATCTAAAATATGCTTTCCAATTATTACTACAAAGAAATAGGAAGTGGTTTTAGGAAAAAAAACTAAGTTTTTAAAATAGAATTTCTAAGTAGAAAGAAGAAGGAAAATCTATATTTTATTAGTCAGAAACAATGCAAAAATACTAGGAAATTATTCTATAGTTTGGAAACTATATATTTTATTAGCCAAAATAATATACCAGAAATTCATAGCATAATATGGTGACTACCTTTTTATTGATCAAAATATTTGTTTCCTTTTAGTCAGAGAAAAATAATATTTTTATTAAATTTTATAAATAATAATTAACAAAAAAATAGTTTTGCAAGTAACCACAACAATAACTATAATGAAAATAATAATAATAATAATAATAATAATAATAATAATAATAATAATAATAATAATAATAATTACAATAGTATAGTACATGTACTGGTTGTTCTCTTCTTCTCAAAATAACATAGTAATTTACAAAAAAAATGAATAAATAAATAAATAAATAATAAAAATAATGAGAACAGCAATTATGGTTCTCCTCTTTCGAGGAGACCAATTTTCACTTAATAAAAACAAGGCAAGAAGAGATAGAGATTTGTCTGATGTTTGCTAATAAAAATCCTTCTCTGGTTTCCTCTTCCCGAGAATAAGACCACAAACAACAACAATAGTAATAAAAGAGTAAAAAAAACCTGAGGAGTGAATTAGAGAGAGAGTGGATTACAGAGAGAAAGAGGAGCGGAGAGCGGAGCCGTGGGGAAAGAAGAAGGGCGGAGGCGAGCGGTCGGAGAGGAAGAGAGAGGCGACGGTCGGAGGTGCTCGGAGGCGGAGAGCACGGAAGACTGGGCGGCAAAGCGCGGAGGAGAGAGGAGCTGGTCGGGCAATCTGAGGACGACGACAGCATGGGAGAAGGCGGACACGGCCGTGGCGCTGCGCGCTAGTCGTGGGCGGAGAGGCGGAGGAAACTCCGGCGATGTGTCACGCGCGCGGCGGTCGGTGGCTGACGCGGAGGCGGCGGTCAGGCGTGGTCGCGGTGGAAAAAGAGGAAGACGGAGGAGGAGTGCGGCGGATCGAAGGTGGTTTCCGGCGAGGGCTTGGGCGGCCAGCTCGCGGAGGCGGGGGCAGCAGGGAGCGGCGGACGCGCCCGGAGGAAGGAAGGGGAAGGCGCTGCGGCTAGGGCACGACGGCGGCGGTAGCGCGTTGCCACGGTGACTCGGCGGCAGCGGATCTCCGGCCGGCGGCGAACAAGTAAGGGGGTGGTTGTGTGTGTTGGATTTTATTTTAGGGTTTTTGGGTTTGGATATGCCGGTGGTTGTTGGCCGCGGTGGCGGTGGCTATCGTGAGGGTGGTGGTGATAATGAAATTGGTGGTTGGGTTGATGGCTGGTGGTGACGGGGACAGCACCATGGTGTTGACGGAGACAGCGCCGTGGTGGCGTCGGGTGTGGCAAAGGCGACGGTGGTTGGTCGTGGATTCCGGAGTTGGGGACAGTGGTGTTCTATAGATGGATGGTCGGGATGGGCCGGTTGTGGTGGCGGCCACGGAAGGGTGGCTGGTTGGATGATGGGGGAGGCGTGGTCTTTGCTGGGGTGGTGTTGACTGGTTCGACGATGGCAGAAGAGAAGAAGGGTGAGCGTGGTAGAGGCCAGCGGGATTCCGGCTAGGTTAGGGTTAGGTTTTAGGATTTGGGTTGCGTCAAAGATGTTATCAGGTTGTGTCGGGTATTGTAGGGATTTGTGTCCAGGGTGTTGGACACGAAGGAAAGGGAAATTTGTATATGTAAAAAAAGAATAACCTATTGGAAAGACACCCGGGGTCGGACCCGAGGCCGTCACGGCTGACACGAGGATGGATGGAATACCTACACGAGGCACGTCTATTTCTGAAGAATTTTGTGCACGAATTTGTGAATGAAAAAAATTTATGGAGGAGTACCTGTCTATTTATAGGATGTGGGAATTCCTATTTGGATAAGGGTTAGAATAGTTTAAACCCAATTAGATAATTACTAAATTTAAATCCATAAAATCAAATCTAAATTCAAATTCAATTCTCATTTAAATCTATAAATTCTACCTTTATACTATTTAAATTAAATCCATAAAACTAAATCAAGATTTAAAATAGCCACAATAATTTCCAAATATATTTTTCAAAAATACTAATAATAATAATTTAAAAAATTATATTATTATTTAAATTAAACTAATAAATAATTACGAAATACATGTATGCACAAATATATTTTTACAAATATATACTTTTCTAATATACCATTTCATAGGGCAAATTATTTATTATTATAACTGTATAGATGAAAGGCTTTTCATAATTAAAATCATAAACTTGAAAATGATAGCTAGAAATATTATTATCTATATTACTTCGAAACTATAAAAAATAGAAAAAATGTTTTTCAAAAATATGTATGCTTGCACATATTCGTACTCGTCGAGCAATTACGAAAAATAAAATTTTGTGCGCGACGTACAATACGACTACGCGACGTACAATACAAAATTTTAAATCAGTACCAAATTTAATAAAATAAAAAAATAGTAGAAATTTAGGGATTTTACATCCTACCCAACTTAAAAGAATTTCGTCCTCGAAATTAAGAATTAGTAGGGGGTGAGAAGACACAAGGGGTATCGGTGGGGAACATTCAAGTTATTTCACGAGACAAAGAGATGATGTTCGACATGCGATTAGCAAGCCGTGGCTTAAAAGATAACATTTAAAGTTAGTCATGATATCATGCAAAGGAGTAATATGGTATCAAGAGAATAAATAAGAGGACTAAAAGATATGTTTTCAAAGTAGGTTGAGAGCACGATTAAGAGAATGAATTTGATTTACTTCTAAATTGAGTGATTAGAAGGTCATGATTGTAAATATAGGGCCGAGAAAAAGACGAGTAGTTTAGGAGCAACATCGAGTGATAATGGTCATAATCGATAGGGAGGCTAGAGAAGGCTATAGCGTAATGCCTTCGTCCTTCTAAAATAGGGGAAGGCGAAAGCAATAAGGAGTTCAAAAAGGCGATATTATCGAGTACGGATACGTGGTTCAAAGGCGACCGAATAATTTCAAAAAGAATTTTCAAGGCAGTCGTGGATGGGACTGTAAAGGACAAGTTTAGCTATGTCCCAATCCACGTATAACGATAGATATAAGCGAACCAAAGTGCACTTGGTTGATCAGACCATTATGCACCGGTTCTGATTAGACAATAGGCTATGAGCGCTCAAAAGCATATGTCATGAACAAGCTTGATAAAGAATTGACCTTGCAAAACTAGGCTACATTAGCATTATTGGTCTAGATAGTAGAACATATGCACGATGGTAGATGAAAACAAATATGAATAGTCTAAGAGTCATAAGGATCTAAGTCTTGTTTATTCCTATACCATCATTCTACGGTTTTATTGACCAAGGCTTGGTTGACCAAATGGGTTAAATTTCTCTAGTCTCTATGGTCTAGATAATCCTATTTGTATTCTCCTTAATGGTCAAGGGTGTGTCAGGTCGTGGGGTATTATACCCAACTTAAAAATTAAGCTAAAGGTGTTTGGGACGTCTAACTAGTAGGGTCAATCTCTAGCAAGCACAAAGGGAAAATAAGAATTATGATAGAAGGAATCAAGCAAGATGCAATCGATGAGTCGAACGGTAGTTCGAATATGGAATCGAGGAAAGAGGTCAAGTATGTGGATGAGATCCTAAACTTCTAATCTATTCGCAGGCTTGCTTGGTACGGTAAAGTAACCAAACAATTTATCTTGACCTACATGGGCCACCACAAAAACATGTAACGTCCCAGTCCCAAAATACGTAGGACTAGGAACGTAGACATACCAGCAATATAATAAATATACGTAAGCTGTAAAATACAGTAGAACCATATAACTAATCTTATCCACACAAAATAAAAGAATAAATGATATCATATAATGGTAATGAATTGTCTTGATACAATATATTGGACGGAGACAAATCCACTACCAACAAGTAAAGGAAAAATACATAAGAAAATATATGAATTTGGCGAGCGAAGTGAAGACGATCCAAGTGCAATCATCCTCGAAGAAATAGCAAAGATCACGGCTAGAGCTAGAACACCTGCGAAAGATAGTAGCACACACCTGGCGAGATAACCAGGTCCTCAGAGGGACATAACAAGACACATAATATCATGCCATATAAACAGAATAAATATTACTCAAATAAATAAGTCAATTGAATTATAACATGGTCCAATACACACCTATTAAACGAGCGTACCATCCCCCAAGCCAAACAAGGACAGGAGATGGTAAACTAATTCACGGTGACGTATCTTTCCATGCTATGAATCCAATATGGTATCCGGACCCCAACAAGATTCAATACCTTCTTATCGAAGTAGTAAGTCACGCTTACAACCAAACAAGGACAAGATGTGATGAACTAATCCGCGACAAGTTATTATTCCAAGCCACGGTCAGATACAAGTACCGAAACCAAAAGTACTCGTACCTAACGGATAAAGATGCCTAACCGTTCTAAGTGACATGTAGTTAAGAACAATCCTTCCTACGCATGGGCCCTGGCTAAATAAGATCGGCATGGTCCCCCCTTGGGGCACTAGAGGCCCAATCAATAAGAGCATAACGTTCTGCAGAACGTCAGTGGCCGTTAGTAATCATGGATCATCAGCCCAGTATCTCCAGCGGAGAATCCGGGTCACAAGGGAAAGTGCATCGAAGCCCATACGCTAAGGAATTGTCCTCCCCGCCCAATGCCTACTGTGTTGTATCCACAACCCAAAACCAATATAACCGCTAAGTCAAACTAGCATACAATCTCTATTAGCGGTTATTCCTATCACACGGCTTATACGTACTGTTGGCCAGCCAATCACGCACGTCCGTATTCTACATGCGATACACAACTTCATGTTACAACGTGTCAAGGCCAATGAATGCATCATACAAGTGTTTGCTATGAAATATAAAAGAGCAGAACAATTATTGGAGGATTGGACTTTTACTTCACGTTACAAACTCGTTTGTACAAAGAAAGCCTAGGGACGAAAGCCTCGGTACAGCAATCTAAGTACAATTGTTTATTTTAGATTGTGGGGGGTGACGATAGAGGCTCGAAAAAGCAACGGTAGCTCTTCCTTACTCCTTGGACGATCGGTATGCAGCCTTGGCTCCAGAAGATTGCTTGGCATTGAAGAAATGCTCTCTTTGCTCTCTCTCTGCTTTTTCTCTTCAAGTATTCTGGTGCTCTCTAATCTCGAAGAAGGGTTTTTTTGCCAGGGAATGGCACCTTGCTATTTATAAGAAGTGGAATGTAATCATTAGGGTTTGCAATGATTGCCCTTTAGAGTGGCGACGGCCTGTTGAATGATCAATCTGGGCCATTAATCTTAAGTGTGATTAATCTGGGCTATTTAATGTAGATTGCACCAAATCCTATCAGTAATTAATGCTGATTAGAATAAATCTCCGTGATGATGATTTGCTGACGTCTGCGAATCTGAATGAATAAGTTTAATTCATTCTCCTGCCACATGTCCCAGATTATTGGGATTTGACCCAATCTTTGATTATAGTAAATCTGGGAAATTGATTGGCTTTATGACACGTATCCTGGAAGTCACTAAGGGGATCTGAGCCGCATGGGGATTGAGCCGCATAAGGATTGAGCCGTATAAGACTGGCCACGTGTCAGGGCTGCTTGGGGAGTGGCCCCCGAACCTTCGGACCACATGATAATCTGGGCCACATAATGGGTAGTGAGTCGCATGGAGATGATCCTTGCAAGCCGTATGGAGAGGCCTCTACTTGAGCCGCATAGAGATGGTCCTCTTGAGCCGCATGGGGAAGCGTCTGCTTGAGCTGCATAGAGGGAGCCTCCGCTTGAGCCGCATAAGACTGTTTCGGCCTGAGCCGTATAGGGCAGCTTCGGCCTGAGCCGTATGGAGAGTCTTCGCTCGAGCCGTATACGAATGTCCACGTGTTAAGGCTACGTGGCATTTTTTGGATCTCGGGGGATTGTGTCAGAGATCTCCTTCGTTTTCCTAGGGGTCTGTCATTATGACAGAGTCATAATTACATCTTTGTGTCAGGGCTGTCACTTTGTCAGAGCTGTCAGCCGTCATGGTAATTAATGCAGTATAGGGCAGAGGGAAGAACTGTTTGTAAGCCACGTGTCTCCTCTTCTAAGCCGCATGGAACGTCTCGAGCCGTATAGTCCCTTGCGCCGCATGAATCTCTGAGCCGCATAGGCTATCTCTGCCGCATGGGGTTCCCTGGCCGCATGGATCTTTTTTTAGTCTTTTCCATGCTTCTACAAGACCCCCTTCAAAGTTTTCAATTTGTAAAATTGAAATACTTTGAATAAGAAGTATGGTTGTATATAAATTCTTCTGGCCGCATATGAAATCCTGACCGCATGGATGTTTCAGCCGCATGGATGGCTTAGCCGCATAGATGGTTCAGCCGCAGGAACTTTCGAGCCGTATAGCTCCTTGTCACGTGTGCGGGTCTTTAATTGCCTCAAATTCGTTTCAGCACCGTCTTTAGGGGGAAATCCCAAGGGTCGGCTCATTAAATCTTTTGGATTTTATGCTTTGGGTGAATCTCGGGGACGAAATCCGAGGAGTCGGTTTCGCCTTTTACGAGGCAGTTATTAGTCCACGTGTCCTCCCCCTCTCGTCCTCCTATAAATAAGAGGAGTTGGAGAGAGAGAGGGCTTCTTTACTTTCTCTTTTACTTCAAATCTTCCCTGTTCCGATCATCATCTCCTTCTTCGATTTAGCAAATGGCTCCCAAGAAGACTGTTGCAGCGAAGAAGGCAGTATCTTCGTCGAAGGGTAAGACTGCTTCTACTTCGACTGCGGCTGCTCCTCCATCGGTCGTCATCCCTGTGGCTCACCCTGATGTTCATCCCCCCATTGCTGGTAAGGACTTTTGCACGAGTTAAAGAACCCTAACTGCTATGGCTACGTCGTATGCTTTATGCACGAGCCTTCGTGAGCCGTATGCTCGTCCTATGGCCGAGTTGCAAGACGCATAAGAATAACCGCTGTGACCGCATACGCGCTTCGCCAACGAAGCCGCATGAACTACGCTGAGCCGCATAGATTCGTACAAATTTTGTCTGTCACGCGGTCAGTACGAATTTTGTCCGAGCCCTGAGGGCCTTATGAGAGCACTGCCGTATGAACTTCCACTGAACGGGGCCGTATAAGCGTTCCTCTGAGATTGAGCCGCATGAGGCTTCATTAAGTTGGAGCCGTATAAGTGTTCTCTTTAAGCCGCATGAGTCTCTGTTAAGTTGGAGCCGCATAAGCTCGATAACACCTCATCAATTCTTTTTGTCCATCTTTTTTAACTTATCTCTTTCTGTCTTCTTTTTAGTGAATTTGCCGGTTAATACCGCTGGAGAACCCTTGGTGGGTCGTGCCCAATCTGCTCTGGGCTATAGGTACGACCATATAGTTAGGCGTGTGGCGGATCAGTTTCCTAGTGATGAGCCTCCGGCGAGATTGAAGGCCATCAAGAACCAGCCATTCTATTTTCTCAATGCTATGATGACCTCAGGAAAATTCGAAGGGGAATACTTGAAGCCTACGTTCTTTTTCGGAGACGCCTTAACTGTGAAGAACAGTCAGGTTCTGGAGGTGTCAGAGAACTGGTGTTTCATTTCTAACGAGATGGCGATCCGCATTCCCCAAATGGAGCGTCACTTTCTATTATCTTGGTTCAATATGCTTCCGCTGGACCAGAAGATGGAAGAGTCTTTAACTCCTACCCGCAGTGGAATGTTTGTGGGAGACATCCATTATAACAACAGCCTGAAGTTGGTGTGCGCGGGCAAGGTGCACACCAGTTGTTCTGTTATGGGATTAGCCCCAGGTACTTTCTTGAATGTGCCAGGTCCCAACTTCACGTTTTCTACAGCCGACACTTTTATGAACCAACTTGCTCGGAAAGGCTCTTATCCCATTGGCCGGCTGATGCTTTCCAGTTGGATATATCCCGTTCCCTCGTGGGCTAATCTGTCAATGTGGATCTTGCGAGAGTATGATGCCTTTCTGTGTGAGATTGGTCTTTACCATACGATTCGGGGTACCAGCCATGGCTTGCCCATAAACAAGAGATTGTTTATATCTCTGTTGGAGATGTATAACTGTCGTACGGAAACCTTCTATACAACCGTAGGGGAGATGGGGCTTGCGCTCCACGAAATGCATACGATCTCCAAGCTTCCTTGGAGGGACGAAGCTTTTGAGGCATATACTCCCACGAATGAGGAGTTTGAAGAGTTGGAAGGACGGTATCCAGGCTTCGTGGCTCTTTATCAAGAGGTATTGTGCCACTATAGCACATGTCAGCAATTAGCCAAGAAAGAAAGCAGCTCTGAAGGGAATGCACCCCATACTAAGGATTGGGTACGCTATCTCTTCCCGGTGGATGTCTCTGGTCAAGTTACTTCCCGACGTCCTCAGTCCCGGAAGGCGGTAAAAGCCTTGATGTCATCGACCAAGAGGGTAACCACTACTAATGACCGATTTGGAAGTTAAACTGACTCTTTTGGTTATTTTTATCAGGGTACCCAAAAACTGTCAGAGAAGGCGCTCCTGGCGGGATTCTTGATGATATGGCTGCGAAATTGTGTAGTCTCGGGAGGAGCTGGTTCTATCGAGAGGATCAGTCGTAATTTCATCCTTCCGGCTGTGAAGTTAGTTTTGCGGGTCAGGCTAGCTCTCCTTCCGGCCATGGTGTGCAGCATACATCGTGGCCTTCGCACTTTCACATCAAAGGTCATTGCCCACGACATGACCAAAGATTTTGAACAGACTGAGTTGCCCTATCATTACCTGATGGGGTTGTTGTTGATGCATTATCCGTCTTTGATGAGACCGGGCTCTGAAGACAGCATAATTTATGACGATGCTTTTATCTTCCGCTATCGTGATGAGCCTTGGGAGTACGAGACCATGCGTGCTTACCGGATGGCCCTGGCGAGGGCAGATATGTACAATATTTTCGTATCTGTCCCTCGTTTTACTGCTGAGGAAATAACGGCTGTTCATCTTGACGGTATTGCGCCCCCCCAACTTCTGGACGGCCAGATGCTCTTGTGGCTGCGTAACATCTGCCCCTCTCATCTGGTGTATCGCAATCGTAATACTGTCTTTCTGGAGCCTTATTTGCCTAGCAGGTTTGCCCGATAGTTTGGATACAGCCTGCTCTTTCTAGACCGTCCCAGTCTATGTCTGGGTTTTGAAGGTAGTCTCCTTGACGGCATCAGGGCGTGGCATTACTATGATATATTCCATACCCGTACCATTTTCTCTGTCCCTGCTATTAAGGCATCAGTAGAGATCTTGTATATGGCGGCTCTGTACCATGTCATGGCGAACAAGCCCCTTGTCTGTTTCAGCCCGGGTGCCAGTTTTATTGTTGGTACTGGCTTGGATGAGACCCCTCAAGGGGCTAAGACGAAGAAGAAGAATAGAGCTGAAGTGCCCGACTCAGACTTCAATGCTACGGATGATGAGGATGATGAGCGTGATGTAGACAACTCTTTCTTTCTGGTGGAAGATGCTGGGACGGATCAGCCGCCTGCTTCATTAAATGAGATGATGGCGGATCAGCCATCCGTCGCATCTGGCTCTGTACGGAAGCGTAGCAGACAAACTTCCCCTGTTGGCGGTATTCTTCACTTCAGGAAATTGGCTGCGACCAAACATCGCAGGCTAACTATAACGAAAAGAGACGAGAAAGTTGATCCCGCTTTGGAGGTAAAGCAAGTTACTACCATTTTTGTTCAGTTCTTCTTCTTTTTTCCAGTTTTGATCTTAGTCATTTTCCTTCCCTTCTGTAGGCGTCAGAAGAAGAGGAATCTCGATTTGTCGAGGTCGCGACTCAAGATGACGGGGGCTTCAGTGAACCTATCCCTGAAGTTGCTGAATTTTATCAAGATGACGTTGATCGCGTCGTACCTCCTTTCGGGGTGGCTAGGATAGAAGAACCTGCCGAATTTAACTTGGAGGTAGCGGGTAAGGAGGTCATGTCAGCTACGTACGAGTTGCAGCCTCGATGTTCCTCTCCTGGTAAGAAAAACCGGATCTTAACCTGCGAGGAGGCCTATCTGCTCTATCATCACATCCTTTAGGTCACGTCGACTGATCATTGTTCTGGGCATACAGGTCCTGCCTCTCTAGTGCTGAGGATGGACACTATTGAGGTGAACTATGCCGAAGGGGCACTGATAGAGAGGAGCGTACCTCCTCCCCCTATGGCTCGTCTTGAGGGCCCCCCCCCGGGCTCAAGTTCGGAAAGTCGGGTGATGGGACGGCCAGGACAGGGGACGATGGTCCTTGCATCCTCTTCTGCTCGGGTAGCTCCGAGAGTCGATCTCTCTGCCCTACCGAGTATCCAGGCTCTTCGGGTGGCGGAGGAAGAGTTATCCGCTATCCGTGCATCGTTCTGCTCGGACTCTATCCCCCTGGTGGCAAGTTCTAGCATCACTCCTCCGATATTGCCGGCCATGCTTCCTCTGACGCCGTCCTCTATAGAGGTCCTGGAGGACGCGTTAAAGGACGTGGTTGACAGCTATCATCGTCACTTGAAGAGAAGAATAACGGCTGTTGTCGAAAGAGGGACCTCTTTCATCTTGTCCCGGTAATGCACCCAGGGTCAAATTGATATCCTTAAGACTCTTCTTGGTGGTGCAGGGCTGGCGGCGCTCTTGGAGGCAAAGTTGTTGGAGACTGAGCAGCTGGTGGCCCAGCTGCAGGTGCTGTGGCAGGCTGATCTGTCTACTGTTATAGATCGGTAGCACGGTTCTCTTGCTGCTACTATAGAGAAGACAAGGGCTGCTCGGGATAAAACCAAGCCGGCTGTACTGAAGGACCTTCGCGATCTGTCTGATCGGTATGATCGATTGAGCCACGAGAGTGAAGATGTCACGGCTCGGGAAGCGGCTGCCTCCCGTGGTATCACTGACACGCGAGAGCAGATCCTTGGGCTTCAGAGGAAGTTTACTTTCTTGGAGTCTGAACTTGAGGCTGCCCGTATTGACAGGGAGCTGATTATTCAGGAGGCTGACAGAGTCAATCAAGCTTCGACTGACCTGGAAACTGCCCTGAAGAAGTTGGAAGGTGACTGGCAGGAGCTCATGGGCTTGGATGATGAGGAGCGGTTATCCCAGGAGGCTGAGCGTCGAGCTAAACAGCGGCTCGAACAGGAGGCCATCTCAGTGAAGAATCGCCTTTTGGAATTGTGTAATGCCGAACTATAGTCGGCCTTTTCTTTTTTGTTTCTGTTTCTTTCTTTCTTTTCTTTTATGATAGGGAAGTGGTCCCAAACATGTAGCACTTTTTTTTCCTTCAAATAAAGAGTACTTTCGATTCTACCCTTCATTTGTATAGTTTGTTGTGCCTGTGGTATTGTTTGCCCCGCCTAGGAGGACTTGTTTGTGGACATGTTACCCCTGGAATACCTTAGTTTTAGGTACAGGTAACAAGTTTGATTGGGGACTCGAAGAACAGTTCCATGGTAAGGGGGTCATGGACGTTCTTGGTAGGAGAAGAAGGAATGCCATGGAGCAGCTGGGCTCTTGGGGCATGATGAGAGATGGTGGGCCTGTACTAAGAAACTTAGCAAAGGACATTTGTGGGCCTATTACCCCTGGCATACCCTGGCTTAGGATACGGATAATAGGATGAAAGGGGAACCAATATACCTACTCAGAGGTAACGAGGACATGGCAAGTATGAAGGCTTTGTTCAACGCGGAATCTTCCTACTCAGAGGTAATGAGGACATTGTAGGAGTGGACCCAACGGAGGATTTTTGTGGTCAACAGAGGACATTTGTGGACCTACTATCCTTGGCGTACTCCGGTTGTGGGTACGGATTGTAAGTCGAAGGAGAATCAACATACTTACTCAGAGGTAATGAGGACATGGCAAGCATGAGGGTTTCTTCGACGGAGCCTTCCCACTCAGAGGTAATGAGGACATGGCAGGAGTGGGCTCAATAAAGAGGGGTACATAGAACAACTCAGAGGTAATGAGGACATAGAAGTTCTATGTAGAGGGGTGATTTGTTTTTGGCGGAATTGAGACGACTCAGAGGTAACATCGACATGGTCGTTTTGGAATTTTGTGGATCTATTATCCTCTTTGTGCAGTGGGAGTGCGGGTAGTGGATCAAGAGGAAGGAGCTCTTTCAGGAAGAAAGTTCAGAGGTATGGTCATACATAACTTTCCCCCAAAAGAGTGACCGAGATGTAAGTTCAGAGGTACCAGCGGGTACATGAATTGAAAATCTAAAAAATAGAGAATGTGAGTTCAGCGGTACCAGCGGGTACATGACTCAAAAATCTAGAAAATAGAAAATATGAGTTCAGCGGTACCCGCGGGTACATGACTCGATAATCTGGGATATGGAGGATGTGAGTTCAGCGGTACAAAAGGGTATATGACTTGATGTGAAAGTGAGTTCAGCGGTACCAGCGGGTACATGACTCAAAAATATAGAAAATGGAGAGTGTGAGTTCAGCGGTACTAGCGGGTACATGACTCGATGAATTTGGAAAAAATGGTGAACATGAGTTCAGCGGTACCAGCGGGTACATTACTCGATAAATTTGGACTATTGTGAAAGTGAGTTCAGCGGTACCAGCGGGTACATGACTCAATAATCCGGAGAATGTCGTTTAGACATAATATTTCTTCAGGAACTTGCCATTGACGGGTAGCATGAGCAAGTCTCCGTTTTATTTTGTGAGGCGGTAGGCTCCGTTGGAGAATACAGCCTCAATGATGAATGGGCCTTCCCATTTCGGCTGGAACTTGCCGGCAGTCTTGTGAGTCATAACCATCGACCTCCGGACTGCCAGGACGAGATCGCCCACTTGGAATGTTCTGATTTTAACCTTCTTGTTGAAGGCTCCAGAGATGCGTGCTTGGTGTAGCTCGATTCGTTGCTGAGCTAAGAGGCACTTTTCATCTCAGGCCTCCAACTCTTGCAGTCGGCGACGGTAGTTAACATCCGTCGTCAATTGGTAATTAAGGGCGACGCGGAGTGAGGGTATTTGAGTCTCCAATGGGAGGACTGCTTCACTCCCGTATACCAAGAAAAATGGTGTGTTCCCAGTGGCTATTCGGACTGTGGTACGGTACGCCCATAAGCATTCGCCAAGCTTCTCGTTCCAGTCGCGTTTGTTGGAAGAGACAAACTTTTTGAGTAATTTGATGATTGTTTTGTTAAATGCCTCTGCCAACCCGTTTGCTGCCGGATTATATGGTGTCGAAGCAATATTTTGGATGCGATGCTTGTCGCCGAACCGATAGAAGGTATGGCTTGCAAACTGCGGACCATTATCATGGATGATCCTTCGGGGCAATCCAAAGCGATAGATGATGTGATGCTTGAGGAAGCTGTTCATGTTTGACGTCTTTACTTCCGCAAGTGGGACAGCTTCCGCCCATTTGGAAAAATAATCCGTAATGGCGAGTATGAAACAATGTCCTCGGGAAGAAGGTGGAGCGATTGGACCGATGATATCCATTCCCCATGCTTCAAATGGCCAGGATGCCACCGTCGGATGTAGAAACTCGGATGGCTGGTGGATGAAGTTCGTGTGGACTTGGCAGGCTTTGCATTTTCTTGCATAGTCTATCGCATCTGCTACCATCGTGGGCCAGTAGTAGCCCATTTGGCGAAGACGGTCTTGTAATTTGGGGCCAGGCTGATGGGCCCCGCAGACACCGTCGTGAGCTTCGTGTACGGCTTCTTTGGCTTCTGCATTTGACAGACATCGAAGCAATAACCCATCGTAGGATCGTCGATACAACATTTTCGTCTCTATATCATAGAAGAATCTGAGAGAACGCCTTCTGATGGAAGTAGCCTCCTTTGGGTTCTCGGGCAGGATGTCGTAGACTATGAAGTCTATGAATTGTTGTCTCCAGTCTGGTGCTTCGTCGATCATCTGAGCAGAATAACTCGCCACGACTTGAACGTTGTTCTTGGGATAGACTAGTTCGTGGCCTATCACGTCAACCGAATGATGAGTATGGTTCGGCACTGCTAGAGAAGCGGCAAGGCCTGCTAGGGCATCGGCTTCAATGTTCTGGGGTCTGGGAACGTGTTCGATGAAGAATCCCTTAAATGATGAGATAATGTCGATCGCTATTTGGTGATAGGGGATCATGTCTTCGTGGCGGACTTCATACGAACCCCGTATCTGATTGACGATTAACTGCGAATCGTCGTATGCTTTAAGATATTCTACCCCCAGCTCTCTTGCAAGTTGGAGGCCGATGACCGAAGTGTTGTACTCGGCCACATTGTTAGAGCAGGGCTCCGTGAGGGAGTAAGCGCGATTGATCACCAACCCGGAAGAAGAAATTAACAATACCCCGACTCCAACGACGATGTTGCCCTTAGGTCCGGTCCTTGAGGCGCCGTCGAAGAACATTTGCCATATATCACCGTGAGAGGTTATATGAGAGTTGGCGACCTCGTCTGGGATTCCTTCATATATTCTGGATGACTCCGAGCCTGGGTGGGCTGCTAAAAAGTCTGCTAGAGCTTGACCTTTAACAGCCTTTTGCGGGACGAAGATCATATGATAAGGAGACAACAATATTGCCCAGGTGGCGAGGCGAGAGCTTAGTGCCCCTGGTTTAGTCATGAGGACCCTGAGAGGGTTGACTCGCGAGATCACATGTATGGTTTGTCCAGTGATATAGTGTCGCGTCTTTTGAATGGCGAACACCAGGGCGAGGCATTTTTTTTCCACAGCAGTATATCTGTGCTCTGGCCCGATCATCATTCGGCTGAGGTAATATATAGCTTGTTCATGGCCCGCATCGTTGTTTTGTGCCAACAGTGCACCGAGGGAGTGTTCTATTGTTCGTACATATAATAAGAATGGTTTTCCAGCAACTGGGGCCACCAGGACTGGAGGGCTCGATAAATATTCTTTGAGGCTGTCGAAGGCACGTTGGCATTCTTCATTCCATACGAATGAAACGACTTTCTTCATAAGGTGAGTGAATGGCCGACACCGCCCAGAGAGGTTAGAAATAAACCTCCGGATGTAAGCTAGCCTCCCTTGAAGGCCTCTGAGTTCGTGGAGATTTCTCGGGGGACCCATCTCCATAATTGCCTTCGTCTTCTCTGGATCGACATGAATTCCCTGGGCTGTAATAATAAAACCTAGGAATTTTTTGCTGGATACGCCCAAGAAGGATTTTGTGGGATTCATCTTCAGGTTGTGTGCTCGTATTATGTCGAATACCGTCCTCAGATCCTGCAGATGGTCTTCCTTATAGCGACTCTTGACGGCGATATCATCGACATAGCACTCCACAGTTTTGCGTAAGTGGTCTCTGAAGATGATGCTGATGGCTCTTTGATATGTGGCACCAGCATTCTTTAAATCGAAGGGCATGACTGTTAAACAGTACGTGCCAATCGGTGTTCGGAATGATGTGTGCTTTTCGTCGTCAGGAGACACTTGATTTGGTTGTACCCTGAGAAACCATCCATGAATGACATACGTTCGAAGCCGCATGTGTTGTCAATCATGATATCCGTGATAGGGAGGAGGAATTCATCTTTGGGACATACCTCGTTCAGATTACGGAAGTCGATGCAGATTCGAATCTTCCCATTCTTCTTGAGGACCGGTACTATATTGGCGACCCAGTCGGGATGTTGTTCTTCGTGAATGAAGCCGCTGGCTATCTGTTTGTTGACTTCGGCTTCGATCGCATCCATGATGCCCGGGCGAAAGCGTCGCCGTTGCTGTTTGACGGACTTTGCATCTGGCCGAATGTTGAGCTTGTGAAGGGCGACTTCGGGGTTTAGTCCTGGCATGTCATCATAGCTCTATGCTAACACATCAATATATTTTCTGACAAGTTCCAATAGTGATTCTCGTTCTTCGTCTGTTAGGCTTTTACTGACGAAGATTGGTTTTAGAGAAGATTCGTTGCCGAGGTCGACCTATACAACCTCGTCTTCGGTAGAAGGTTCCCTCTGTTCAAATCGCTTTTTCTATAGTGCATCTAGCTGTTGGGCCCACGGCTCTAACTCAAGGATTTCAGGTATGTCCTCATCTTCTTCGTAAGCGTCGGCGAATGCCATATTGACTGACATGACTTGTCTGAATACGTCTCCGATGCTGGTATCTGAATCAAAAGTTGGTGACTCGGTTGAATGTGAATGCCAGTCGCATTCCTCATCTGAACTTTCGGGGGTCGTTTCGGGCGTGACATACCCTAATCCACATCGGGTCTTGTTGTAGTAGTCCCGTGGTTTGCCAGCTGGGACTGGTGGCTTGAAAGGTAATCCTCGACCGGTGCCATAATTTAAGCCTGGCGTAGTCTCCATATCATATCCCTGTTTTTGCATGAGGTATTTGGATTGGGGACTATAAAGATACAGAGACAATCTTCCGGTATCTGATTTAGGATCGACTTTCTCTATGGTGAAGGGCTGTGGACCATCCTTCCGGCCGAAGATGATTGGATGGTCCCTTCCTTCGACTATGCGGTAAGCGTCTTCCACTGGAATAAGCTGGTTTGCGATGTAAACATTTGTCACCTGTGTGTGTAGATGAGTGCCTATACCGCGTTCCATAGCGTACATTGTATAAAGCTTATTAAGCTCGAGGTAGTTCAAAGATAGCCCTTTATTGATGAAGTAAGGTATCTTTTCTAGCGGGATTACATCATCCATGGAGGGAACATCAGTGTGGGCTGCCACATACTTGGCCAGTTTTGGTTCTTCTTCGGTCACCCCTTGTATAAATGAAGACTGGGAGGAAGACCTGGGCAGCTTGATCATCAAAGGTTCTGTCGGTGGTACCGAACGTGGGGTTGTTGGCAAGCTAGCGGCCCCCGGTTTGGTACTCGATACAGGGCAGGAAGTAGTTGGCTCGCTAGACGCTCCTGATTTTGCATCGGGGTGACGATTATTCTTGGGAAGACGTATCGTCATTGGCCTGTCTGAGGGGTTGAGCTTTCCTGCTTGTGGTTGGCTGACTCTTGGTAGCCTGATTGTAAGTGGCTCTGTTATGGGTCTTGGCGCTTGGCCGGACCTTGGTAGTCGGATTATTATTTGCCCTTCTTGTGCCGAGAGTCTAATTGCATCCTTACACAGAGAGGTCGTAAGGGGTACAAATTTACCAGGTTTGTGAGCTTGAAGGTGGATCGTCAGAGGCTCTTCTGATCCTGAGGCGGTCTTAGTTCGAGCCTGTACATCTTCATCCAGGTGCTTCTTCGATTTCTCGTATAAGCAGGAGTCCGAGTAGTAGGATTCGGCTCCTTTGAAGGGATCGATGTCGGCAAATTCCGTCCTCACGAAGCCGTGTTTATCGACATATTTGTAGCACTGGTGCAGCGTGGAAGGCACGATCATATAATCGTGTATCCAAGGGCGCCCCAAGAGGATGTTGTAAGAAGTGTCCGCGTCTATGACGTAACAGGTCACTTCTGATTGGAGATCACCAATATGGCACTTCAAGCGAATCTTTCCAATTGGGTAGTTCTTGCCCGAATTGAAACTGCTGATGGCGGTGCTTGTTGGCGTTAGGCGATGTATAGGAATGCGGAGATGATGTAGCAGACCCTTCGGAATAATGCTTATGGAAGAGCCCGGATCAATGTGCATCCGGTCCTCCTTCACGTCCCCGATGTATCCGGTGTAGTGTAACGGACGATCATGCAGATTGCTTTTGATGAGCATGTCCTGTGGAGTGAAGACAATATTGGGCATTGCTCCTGTACAAGCACTATCTTGGAGATCTGCAGTCGCGCTCTCTCCTGTGAGGTTGACCTGAGCTAGATAGGCGTCAGCATTCTGGAGTGTATCGCTCAAAGCCGCGCGAACATCCTTTGAAAGTCTCAGGAGCTCGTATAATGACAATTTGGCTGGTGTATTGGCCAATTGCGCTAAGATGTCGAAGTTGTAGGGCCTCTTCAGCCCCTGAAGTGCATCTTTTCGGAGAGATTTGTCAAAGCGAGTCTCCTTCGACCTAGGCTTATCGGTCGTCGGAGGCTGAGACGGTCCCGGAGTGTCAGCAGTAACTGGCTGAGGATCTTCAGTTGAGTTATCAGCCACAGGTTGGGACTGTGCCCCAGATCGGGTAACGACAGCTGTGACTTCCTCGATATCTGCCGAGGTTGTGCGGCAGGATTTGACTTTTCCACTCTTCTTCTTGCGAATGGAAGGTGGTGTGGACTGAGTCACTTCAGGTACAAGGTCCGAATGGACCCACATGATCTCCACCCGTGATGTGGTGAGGGCCACTAGACCAACAGCTTGATCCCGAGGAGGCGAAAGATTAGCAAATTCTATTATCGCCAGAGGGACGGGTACTACGCCGTCTTGAGTCTTCGTTGGACGGAAGCTGCCGAACTGTACGGACACCATGTTGGCTGCCACGGTCACCTCTTCGAAATCGATGGCCAGAGCGTTCGAATCGATGAGGTTTTGGATGTATCGTTTCAGTTGGTAGCAGTCGTGTGTAGCATGGTGGATGTAACGGTAGAAATGGCAGTACTTTGGGCTCTCTATTTCTGCTGGCCGAGGTTCCCGTCTTGGTGGAGGGAGCTAAATTTTGTCTCCTTGTATGAGCATGTCCAAGATGGGCTTGACGTGGCTGTCTTTGAAGGAGTAGGTCATTTGCGGCCATTGTTTGTCTGCCGGTCTTGACTCAGGTTTCTGGGCTGTGTCGGCCACCATAGCCTGCTTGCCCCTGTTGTCCCAATTGTTGGAGGGGCTACCCCCATTGTCGTTGCTGGTATTGGGACGCTTGCCCTTGTTCTCTCCCTCCGAGATGTGCAATCCCAGTTGGCGAGCCTTCTTTAGTCGTTCTTCGGCGCTAGTGGCACTGATGATAAACGTCTTCCAATCCTTAAATTGACTTTCGCCCATCCAGAGGCTGATTGTTTGGAGCAGTCTCTTTTAGCAAATTTCAATCAAGGAGGAATCCGGATTACCAGACGGTAACTTCATTACGGTTTGGCGAAACCGCTCAATATAGTTCCTTGTCAGCTCCTTCTCTCCTTGGACGACGACCATGAGAGTGAACATTGTGACGTCCTGCCCTACTTCATAGAACCTCTCCAAGAACATGCACTTGAAGCTGGCGAAGGAGTGGATGCAGTTGTCTGGCAAGTTGCGGTACCAGTCGAAGGCGACCCCTTCTAATGCCCCAATGAATAATCGTATGAGGATGGCATCATCGTGGGGCAGATGATCGGTGGTGACCTCGAAGTAAGTGATGTACCGACTTGCTGAGGTCTTTCCATCATAGGGATTGATGTTGAACGGCTTATATCTTGGTGGGAAGGGGACATCCCTCCATGCAGCAGGGTATGGTTGCCGTATTCTGAGGTCTTGAGAGTTTTCTCGGGCGTAAAACATGGCTCGGAGCTCCTGGACTTCTCTTTTTGCTTTCCTGGCATCATCTGCAGCGGTGGGAGCCGTTATTTCAGGAGGATTATTGCCCGGGTTTGGTGCCACTGAGTTCGAGTCCGTATTGACCGCGGGACCCGTGCTTGTTTGGCCAGGTGTCCCTCCTTGCAGAGTTGGAAGAGCCGCTTTGATTTCATCTATAGACTTGACCAAGGCCTGTAGTATAGCCTCTAGAGTGTCGATGCGTTGGCGATCACTGGAACCACTTTGATTGCTGTCCGTCATGAACACCGTCCTTACATGAGGAGAGACGGAAGGGATGGTGGAGGACGTGCCCTCGGAATCATACCCCTGTGTCGAGAAGTCATCGGGGTATATGGGAATGTTCTCCTCTGGTTCAGACTCGGAAGGAATAGTACCCCCGGCTTCAGAGCTTGCTTCATCTTGAGAGTCGTAGACGTCCTCGGGGACGTCAGCACCTGTTGCATCTGATGAAAAAGTTGTTTCCTCGTGCTCGTCTCCTTGGAACATCGGATTATCGTGGATGTTCGGAGGAGTGCTACCCCCAGTTCCAGCGACCCCCAGTGGTGTGGATGATGAATTGTCCGTCGTGGCAGATTTTGTTTTTGAACGGGTTCCTTGGAAAACTTCTGTGGAGGACAACCGTTTAGATGACAGCTTTTTAGTCACAGTGGTTGAAATCTTCGGGCTGAAAACGTTCATCTTCTTCTCTTTTCCATCGGCGGGGATTTTCTGAGTAGAATTGCAGGAGACAACAGGAGGTGCCCCGTCCTCTGAGCTTGGTCGTTGTAGTCTTTGGAAGACAGACCGTCGGTCTTTTTGTACTATTGCATTGTTGCAACAGCAGTTGACAATGATTTGGGTGCAGTAACGTCCGTGAGAGGACTCTTGGCACCCTGGGGTACCTTCACTTTCCTTGCGTTTGTGGAGGATGGCCTCACGCAAGTCAGATGGGTCCGGACCGACCATGTTTGCTTCCTGGATTTTGGGAGACTTTTGGGAACCTCTCTGTCCATTTGCCACCGGGGGCTGGACTCGAGTGGCTCCGTACAACTTCCCATCAGAGGCCCGCATAATAGTACACGGGACGCTCGGATGGTCAGAGGTCGGATCAACGGACCGAGCTTGCCAAGCTCGTGCTGCCTTAGACTTCTTCACTCTAGTGCGTGAGGGCACATAGTAGGAAGAGTCTAAGTGGTGCTGGAGAGAATCAGACATGTTTTCTTGGGAGCACAGGAGATCAGGACCATAGGAGAGGCGGTCGAAGACAGAGCCACGTGGAGTAGGCGTCATGCGGCTGGAATCAACAATCCTCATGCGGCTGACAGTCGTAGCTGCATGGGTCTTCTCCATACGGCTGGAAACCTTGGCCGCATGAGTGTTCTCCATACGGCTGGAAATCCTGGCCGCATGAGCATTATGTATTTGGCTAGCAGTTTCAGCCGCATAGTCATCATTCATGAGGCTGGCAATCTTGGCCGCATGAGTCTTCGCTTTGCGGCTAGTGCCCTTTTTCGGTTTCTTTCTGGCCATAGAATTGCTCTTTGCCCCTGCATGTCCAGCATCGTAGTACTTTCCTCTGCCGAACTTGGGGACAGCAGAGTCTTCTATGGCATGAAGTGGGGCCGCGCGAGAGTCGCCTTCGCCGTCTTGGGTAGCAGAGTACTCCATCGAGGGCCTGGAGAGGAGCAAATAATTTTAGCCTCCACTCTTTGCGAGCCTTCGTTGTGCGGGTACGCTTATGGACCGGGCCAGCGCTTCCTTCGGAGAGCATTTCTTCGAACGCCTGTTGGTCGAGGCGGACGACCATCTTCTGTTGTGTGGAGCCAAGTTTGGCTGCATTTGATTGCGTCACCAACTCCTCAGCCATGGAGAAGTTTGTCACCAGCAGAGTCGCTATCGTATTTACCATAAAATATAAAAGAGCAGAACAATTATCGGAGGACTGGACTTTTACTTCATGTTACAAACTCGCTTGTACAAAGAAAGCCTAGGGACGAAAGCCTAGGTACAGCAATCTAAGTACAATTGTTTATTTTAGATTCTGGGGGGTGACGTTAGAGGCTCGAGAAAGCGACGGCAGCTCTGCCTTACTCCTTGGACGATCGGTATGCAGCCTTGGCTCCAGAAGATTGATTGGCATTGAAGAAATGCTCTCTTTGCTCTATCTCTGCTTTTTCTCTTCAAGTATTCTGGTGCTCTCTGATCTCGAAAAAGGGTTTTTTTTGCAAGGGAATGGCACCTTGCTATTTATAAGAAGGGGAATGCAATCATTAGGGTTTGCAATGATTGGCCCTTAGAGTGGCGGCGGCCTGTTGATTGATCAATTTGGGCCATTAATCTTGAGTGTGATGAATCTGGGCCATTTAATGTAGATTGTACCAAATCCTATCAGTAATTAATGCTGATTGGAATAAATCTCCGTGATGATGATTTGCTGATGTCTGCAAATCTGAATGAATAAGTTTAATTCATTCTCCTGCCATGTGTCACAGATTATTGGAATTTGACCCAATCTTTGATTGCAGTAAATCTGGGAAATTGATTGGCTTTATGACACGTGTCCTGGGAGTCACTGAGGGGATCTGAGCCGCATGCGGATTGAGCCGCATAAGGATTAAGCCGCACAAGACTGGCCACGTGTCAGGGCTGCTTGGGGAGTCGCCCCCGAACCTTCGGACCACATGATAATCTGGGCCACATAATGGGTAGTGAGCCGCATGAAGATGATCCTTGCGAGCCGCATGGGGAGGCCTCTGCTTGAGCCGCATGGAGATGGTCCTCTTGAGCCGCATGGGGAAGCGTCTGCTTGAGCCGCATAGAGGGAGCCTCCGCTTGAGCCGCATAAGACTGTTTCGGCCTGAGCCGTATAGGGCAGCTTCGGCCTGAGCCGCATGGGAAGTCTTCGCTCGAGCCGCATACGAATGTCCATGTGTCAAGGCTACTTGGCATTTTCTGGATCTCGAGGGATTGTGTCAGAGATCTCCTTCGTTTTCCTAGGGATCTGTCATTATGACAGAGTCATAATTACATCTTTGTGTCAGGGCTGTCACTTTGTCAGAGCTGTCAGCCGTCAAGGTAATTAATGCAGTATAGGGCAGAGGGAAGAACTGTTTGCAAGCCACGTGTCTCCTCTTCTGAGCTGCATGGAACGTCTCGAGCCGCATAGTCCCTTGCGCCGCATGAATCTCTGAGTCGCATGGGCTATCTGAGCCGCATGGGGTTCCCTGGCCGCATGGATCATTCTTTAGTCTTTTTCATTCTTCTACAACGAGGTGGTCCCTTAAATCTAGGTTTAATATGTGAAAAAATATATAGCAGGAAATATAAATGAACATTAAGTTCTAACAGGTTATGCCATGTATCACAGTTTATTTTGCATAAAGAAAATAAATAATGCATGAAATATAAGCTAAAATAAATAAACAGCAAATGGCAAGGTGTCTTGCCTGGTAGTACGCCTGGTGTGCTACGATAATCAAGGTGGCACGAACTGCGACTTTGGTGCAACAATTATGCAAGGTGACCTCTGATGGTGGCACGGACAGTTCCATCGGGTGCAGAATGGTTAAGTTAGTTAGGGTGGACATAAGGCAGGCTTGAATTTGGCGAGGGAATATGAGTAATGGGATTAATTATGGACAAGAGGATAATCAAGGAAAAATTGGGTGAATAATATATAAAAGAATTTCGAAAGATATTCGTAATACTAGAAAATAATTTTATTATCTAAAATATGCTTTCCAATTATTACTGCAAAGAAATAGGAAGTGGTTTTAGGAAAAAAAACTAAGTTTTTAAAATAGAATTTCTAAGTAGAAAGAAGAAGGAAAATCAATATTTCATTAGTCAAAAACAATGCAAAAATACTAGTATATTATTCTATAGTTTGGAAACTATATATTTTATTAGCCAAAATAATATACCAGAAATTCATAGCATAATTTGGTGACTACCTTTTTATTGATCAAAATATTTGTTTCCTTTTAGTCAGAAAAAAATAATATTTTCATTAAATTTTATAAATAATAATTAACAAGTAAATAGTTTTGCAAGTAACCACAATAATAACTATAATGAAAATAATAATAATACTAATAATAATAATAATAATAAATAATAATAATAATAATAATTACAACAGTACAGTACATGTACTGCTGTTCTCTTCTTCTCAAAATAACATAGTAATTAACAAAAAAACAAATAAATAAATAAATAAATAATAAAAATAATCAGAACAGCAATTATGGTTCTCCTCTTTCGAGGAGACCAATTTTCACTTAATAAAAACAAGGCAAGAAGAGATAGAGATTTGTCTGATGTTTGCTAATAAAAATCCTTCTGTGGTTTCCTCTTCCCGAGAAGAAGACCACAAACATCAACAATAGTAATAAAGAGTAAAAAAAAACTGAGGAGAGAATTAGAGAGAGAGTGGATTATAGAGAGAAAGAGGAGCGGAGAGCGGAGCCGTGGGGAAAGAGGAAGGGTGGAGGCGAACGGTCGGAGAGGAAGAGAGAGGCGGCGGTCGGAGGTGCTCAGAGGCGGAGAGCACGGGAGACTGGGCGGCAAAGCGCGGAGGAGAGAGGAGCTGGCCGGGCAATCTGAGCACGACGACAACATGGGAGAAGGCGGACGCGGCCGTGGCGCGGCGCGCTGGTCCTGGGAGGAGAGGCGGAGGGAACTCCGGCGAAGTGTCACGCGCGCGGTGGTCGGTGGCTGACTCAGAGGCGGCGGTCAGGCGTGGTCGCGGTGGAGAAAGAGGAAGACGGAGGAGGAGTGCGACAGATCGAAGGGGGTTTTCGACGAGGGCTTGGGCGGCCAGCTCGCGGAGGCGGAGGCAGCAGGGTGCGGCGGACGCGCCCGGAGGAAGGAAGGGGGAGGCGCTGCGGCTAGGGCACACCGGCGGCGGTAGCGCGGTGCCACGACGACTCGGCGACAGCGAATCTCCGGCCGGTGGTGAACAGGTAAGGGGATGGTGGTATGTGTTGGATTTTATTTTGGGGTTTTTGGGTTTGGATATGCCGATGGTTGTTGGCCGCGGTGGCGGTGGCTATCGTGAGGGTGGTGGTGATGATGAAATTGGTGGTTGGGTTGATGGCTGGTGGTGACGGGGACAGCGCCGTGGTGTTGACGGGGACAGCGTCGTGGTGGCGTTGGGTGTGGTAAAGGCGACGGTGGTTGGTCGAGGGTTCCGGAGTTGGCGACAGTGGGGGTTCTATGGATGGATGGTCGGGATAGGCCGGTTGTGGTGACGGCCACGGCGAGGGTGGCTGGTTGGATGATGGAGGAGGCGTGGTCTTTGCTGGGGTGGTGTTGACTGGTTCGACGATGGCAGAGGAGAAGAAGGGTGAGCGTGGTAGAGGCCATTGGGATTTCGGCTAAGTTAGGGTTAGGTTTTAGGATTTGGGTTGCGTCAAAGATGTTATCAGGTTATGTCGGGTGTTGTGGGGATTTGTGTCCAGGGTGTTGGACACGAAGGAAAAGGAAATTTGTATATGTAAAAAAAGAATACAATATTGGAAAGACACCCGGGGTCTACCCGAGGCCGTCACGGCTGACACGAGGAGGGATGGACACCGACACGAGGCATGTCTATTTGTGGAGAATTTTGTGTAAGAATTTATAAATGATAAAAATTTATGGAGGAGTACCTGCCTATTTATATGATGTGGGAATTCCCAGTTGGATAAGGGTTAGAATAGTTTCAACCTAATTAGATAATTGCTAAATTTAAATCCATAAAATCAAATCTAAATTCAAATTCAATTCTCATTTAAATCTATAAATTCTACCTTTATACTATTTAAATTAAATCTATAAAATTAAATCGTGATCTAAAATAGCCACAATAATTTCCAAATATATTATTCAAAAATACCAATAATAATAATTTTGAAAATTATATTATTATTTAAATTAAATTAATAAATAATTATGAAATATATGTTTGCACAAATATTTTTTTACAAATATATACTTTTCTAATATACCATTTCATAGGACAAATTATTTATTATTATAACTGTATAGATGAAAGCCTTTTCATAATTAAAATCATAAACTTGAAAATGATAGCTAGAAATATTATTATCTATATTACTTCGAAACTATAAAAAATAGAAAAAATATTTTTCAAAAATATGTACGCTTGCACATATTCGCACTCGTCGAGCAATTACAAAAAATGAAATTTCGTGCGCGACATACAATACGACTACGACGACGTACAATACAAAATTTTAAATCAGTACCAAATTTAATAAAATAAAAAAATAGTAGAAATTTAGAGATTTTACAGGATCGCTCTGTGTCTGGCTCTGTGCGTACATCTTCGTGCTCTCTTTTTACAAGGGAATGACACCTTGCTATTTATAGGCATCATGGGTGGTGGTGTATATCCACGTGGCAGATTTTGAGCCCCGGACCATTATGTTGATTGCCATAAATCTGGTTAGTTACGATTGCAATATATCTGGACAATTATATTGATTGCCATAAATTCGGATTGTAATGATTGTATTAAATCTGGATGATTATGATGATTGTAATAAATCTGGTTTGTTTAGGATTTGACCAAACCTACACGGTTATGTTGATTGCAGCAAATATGAGTTATTGAGATTTGATCGGCTCCTGCCACGTGTCCGTCATTGACTGTAATAAATATGAATTATTGAGACTCGATCAGCTCCCACCATGTGTCCCAACTGCTGCGAGCCGTATGGATGACTGTCATAATTTGACCACATGAGTGTGGCCTCGTGTTAGAACTGCATAAGGGTGTACTTATCTGAACCGCATGGCAATCCTTTAGTCTGAGCCGCATGAGGGTGGCCCCATGATCCGAGCCGCATAGGAGTAGCAGCCTCATGGGGGTGGCCCTATGATCCGAGCCGCATGGGAGTAGAAGCCGCATGGGGTGGCCCTATGATCCGAGCCGCATTGGAGTAGCAGCCGCATGGGAGTGGCGGCCGCATGAGAGTGGCAGCCGCATGAGAGTGGCTGCCGCATGAGGGATGGTAGCCGCATAGGGAGCTTTTTGGGGTTGGTAGACTTTGCCAGCTGTGAAGATTTTCTTGTCTTCCCTATGTCAGGGTCATTATTTCGCTTTTATGTCAGGGTTGTCAAACCTTTGTGTCAGAGCCGTCGTTTCGTATCAGGGCATTAAATGAGCCAGCTGCATAAATTAATTACGGCCGATTTGTGAAGGACTTTTTGAACCGCATAAGGCCACGTGGCTCGCTGGGAACTTCTGAGCCGCATGAAACTCTCCTGGTCTTGAGCTGCATAGGATTTTCTGTTCATTTCCATGCTTCTGCAAGACCCCCTTTAAAGTTTTCAATTTAAAAAATTGAAATACTTTGAATAAGAAGCATAGCTATGTCCACATTAGCTCTTCTGACCGCATAGGATGTTCTGGCCGCATGGACTTCCTAGCCGCATGGCCTTCCTGGCCGCATGGACTGCCTGGCCGTATGGACTGCCTGGCAGCATGGACTTCCTGGCCGCATGGACCGCTCTGGCCGCATGCTGTCCTTTCTGCCACATAGGCGTCATCAATTGCTCTTGATTCGTTTTGATTTGGAGCCATCTTTTGGGGAGGGGAATTCCAAGAGTCGGTTTATTAAATATTTGGATTTTTTTGCTTTGATGAATCTCCTGCATACGAGGGGACGAAATCCCAAGAGTCGGTTTTATCTGCTGCACGTTATCCGAAACGTTCATCGGTCCACGTGCCCCCCCTGTCTGCCTATAAATAAGAGTAATCTTTAGAGAAATACTCTTTACTTTCTCCTCCAGTTCAAACTCTTCTTGTCCTAACTACCATCCTCTTCTTCTTCTTCTTCTTCTTCGATCACCGATGGCCCCCAAGACTTCCAAGGCTGTGGCGAAGGGTAAGGGAGTGGCTTCTACGTCGAATGCGGCGCCTGAAGTTCATCCCGACGTTCACCCTGCCATTGTTGGTAAGGGTTTTGGCAAAAATTATATGAACACAAAACTTAACCATCATGGCTATGTCGCATATTTTATGTGCGGGCCTTCTTCGTCTTCATGAATATGCATACTGTGCTATGTGTGCCACATGTGCATCGCATGTCCGAGCCGCATGGGTGTATACCCCATGTCCGAGCCGAATAAGAGTCGTTTTACGGCCGCATAAGCACTTTGTAAGTTGAACCGCATAAAGACCCGTTGAATCAGAACCGCATAAGTCCCTCTGAATCGAACCGCATGAAGCCCCCTCAAACAGGACCACATAAGCCCCAAAACACTAAGTTAGTTTCACCTAGCCATCTTCTAACTTTGTTTCTTTTATCTTTGATTCTTGCCGCATCCATGCCGAAAGCTGAGATCATTGTGAAGGAGGAGCTGCTGCCTTCTTTCATTAAACAAGAGTCATCGCTCGTTAAAGAGGAGGTGATACCAAAAATAGAGGAACAAAAAGAAGAGCTGGCGCCTATATGGGAGGGAAACACTCCCAACAGTGAAGTTGCTGTAAAGGAGGAGCCCCAGTCTCAAGGTGGTAGTATTGGGTGTTCTGACCCTGCTGCTCCAGACGAGGATCTTACTCGAATAGATCCTTCATATGAAAAATGGTTGAGGGAATGGTATATGCGCCCCCACAACTAGGATCCGTGGGCTCCCATAAATGTCCGTATTTCGTCTTGATATTTCTATCTGTCTTTAGCTGTAGTTTGTGTTTTGCTTCTTTTGGACATCAATGTAATCTTTTTTCTTCTTGTCTGAATGAAATGATGGAGAACTTTTTTTGGCTTGCTCATGAGATGTAGTCATGTGAATGTAACTGATTTTGAATGAACAGAATACATTCGCTCTATTCTTTGCTTGCAGTAGTTGCCCTAATGGGAGACTTTTTGTTGACCTATTATCCTTGGCATACCCTGGTTCTGGATACGGATAATAAGACGAAAGAGAACCAACATACTTACTCAGAGGTAATGAAGACATGGTAAATATGAGGGTTTCTTCAATGGAGCCTTCCTAATTAGAGGTAATGAGGACGTGGCAGGAGTGGGCTCCATGAAGGATACATAGAACAACTCAGAGGTAATGAGGACAGGGAAGTTCTACGTGAGGGGCGGTTTGTTTTTGATGGAAGTGAAAACAACTCAGAGGTATCATCAATGTAGTTGTTTCGGGAAATTTGTGGATCTGTTACCCTTTTTATGCACTAAAAGTGCGGGTATTGGATCATGAGGAGGGAGCTCTTTTAGGAGAAAAGTTCAGAGGTATGATCATACATGACTTACTACCTAAAAGATACGATATAGATTCATCTGGAGGGACCATAGCGTAAGTTCAGCGGTACCTGCGGGTACATAACTCAACAATCTGGGAGATTTGGAGTCAAACTATAAGTTCAACGGTACCAACGGGTGTCACGCCCCTATCCCGCTAGGGTCGCCCGTCTTGCCTGGATCCCTGCGGGATCGATCGTCCTCGCTAAGGCGTGATATCGTGCAAGCCTAAGTTGCGCTTGCACAAGGCCATGTACCTGCACAAAACAACTAGTCAAGCAAAACACACACGTACGCACCCATTAGTTAAGCAAAACACATGCACGCACCCATTCATTGCAGGAAACCAAATTTTGGACACAGAGATTTGAAATAGAAATACTCATTTTATTGATAGCTTGATTGGAATACAAGTACAAAGCTTTGCGAACTCAGATTTGCCTTATATTGGCTACATGATTCTCTTTGAAACTCTCTTTTATAAATAGCCACAATGTCCATATATGATATCCCTTTATTACAAGCTGGAATTGAAGAACACCTTCGAAGGAAATGAAAACTTGAAACTTGACTGGAATGCAAATGAAACTTCGAGGCGATCCACGAGCTCTACTGGGCTAGACGAGCTTCGGTGCCTCACTCGAAATCCCCCTGTCTCCTTTTGCTTTCTGAAAAGTATGCCCACAATGTGGGTCAGCACACATTATGTACTGGCGAGCAGATTTTGGCCGAACTCACAAATCTCTTTACTAAATCAATATGTTGAGCTAACATTTACTAGTGATCTTTCTACTTGTCTAGGTTTTTTTTTAACAATTTATAAGAACATGACAGTAGAATATATCATAAGCAACTTACCATCACCGACAGTCATCCTTGCACAAAATCACGTTAGCACAATTTACATAATGAGTAATTCATGATTCATTCTTGCAGATATTGAAGTTGTCATTCGGGTCATGCAGGTGGACTATTCTACATGTTGGTCCATGGGTTATCTCCATGATTAGCCACTGTGACATCTTTGGTTCAGCTCGTCGCTAAGGACTCAGATATCGGCTACCCTTTTAACATGGGTTTCTTTTACCCAGGGTGCTCATAATCTCTCCTAGGCCGAGCGGTTCCAGGTGCCCCCAGATACCACCCGAGAGACAAATAATTCCTTGTATACAAGTTATCCGAGACCAAATGCATGCTCTAGCCCTTCTATCAGATGAGACACACTTGGACTTATGCACAGATATACGACACGTTTATTTCGTGCCTTTAGATTTATCTCAACATATACAAGTTCGTCTGTACATGTCTACATTTTCAAGCATACTTGGTGTTCGAGCAGATGATCATTCTTATCGAGCAGATAGAGTAGCAATACATATTCTTGCATTTGGCTTGATTCAATTATCATCTATTATCTTTTGTTGGGGTATCATTAATCATCGGGACAAGGCAACAGAGTGGACTAGAGATCATTTTTCTTAGGCGTACAGATCAATGTTTGTTTGTTTGAAGCAACTCACCGAGATGAATCTTAATAGAGAGAAAGATAGACTTCATGTGTCGTTCACGAATAATTCATGCGCCCTACATTGGCACCAACAGTTGATTAGCATACTTCGTTTCTTTCTCTCAAGATTCGGAATGAATGCGAAATACGATAAAAGCGAACAATGAAAAACAATCATCGAAAACCAACACGAAAAAACATTCATCAAAACCAAGCAGCAAGAGAAAACATTCAGCAAAACTCTTAGATTCATTTCAATAGAAGCCAATCCATCAATTGGACAGGTTCATTGCATTTCATCCGTGATCAATCGATACTGGCAAAGGTTTCACCAAATACTCAGTTTATGACTGAGTCAACAAGCCGTAGGTATTACATAGTAGACCGCGAGGAGCGGGGCACTACATAATAACCCACTGAGAAAATGTTTTGTCCTTAAAACTTAAAATACAAACTCACCTCCACTTTCTGGATCAAGTAAGGTGGAGAGATTGTAGACGCGTGCGTTCGTCGTGGTGTTGGCATTCCGTAACTGTTGATTGTGCGGATTATCTCAGAGCGGCGGTGGGCCTGGCAGCTGCCCATGCTCTTCATTATCATCTCTATTTTGATTTCTCTTCGGACAATTTCTGATGGCGTGACCCTGTTGGCGACAACGAAAACAAGCATGATTTGCGGCACGACAGTCCTCCTTGGTGTGTCCATGCTTTCCACAGTGACTGCATACCAAACCTTTCGCATAACGACAGTCATCATTCGCATGTCCTTGTCGACCGCAGTGGGTACATATTATTTCATTTCGTGGTTCCCTATCGGTCTTTTTCTTTCCGTCATGATATCTCTTGGCGGACTAATTCCGACTGTACTGTACTTTATTGGACGCCTTCTTCAGGCAGAACTGTTCCACCTATAGCGCCGCCTCAAAGGCCTGAGAATATGACCCACATTCTCGATTCAGCACACTTAACTGGATGTCGTCATTCAGACCTCCAACAAATCGATTTATGCGAGTCTGCTCGGTAGGAAGCATAACGGCAGCAAAATTTGCTAACTTGGCAAATTCAGACTCATAGTCCTCCACGGACATATCCTCCTGTTTCAGTGTGATGAAGTCATCCTCCATCTTCTTGCTCATGGCTGGAGGCAGATATTCATCCAAAAATGCCTTCTTGAACAAGGCCCATGAAATCTTCTCATTCCTAGTCGTTGCGAGAAGCGCCGGCTTCTTCACCTTTCACCAATCCTTCGCTCGCAGCCGTAGAAGCATAACGGCACAAACTACCTTCTTGCTACCTGGAACTCCTATGAACACGAATAGACTCTCCATTTTATCAATCCAGTCCATCACCTTATCGGGTGATGTCCTGCCTTCAAATTTCGGAGGTTTCGCGTCTAAAAAGTCCTTTGGCCTAAAGGAAGTGTGCCTCTGCATTGGCTGGGGCTCGTCACCCTCCACGGGCTGAATCTCGGGCATTCCCGTTGGTTTGGTCGCTGCGGTGGTATCCCGATTTATCGTAAGTGCCGTGACAAGCTGAGTCAAGGAGTCCAACTGTTTCTGTTGGGCCTCATTTCAGGAATGTTGTATCTGATTACGTTCCTCATTGTCCAGCCTCTGCAGTTCCAACAATGTCATGATCCGTTCTATCGGATCGGTCGAGGCAGCGGGACGATGAGGGGCCATTTCTCTACAAAAGAGTATAACTTCTGTCAGTCCCATAAAATATTATGGACTTATTGTATGGGGCATTGATTTTCATAACTCAAAATTGGGACACTTTTGAAAGTCGTTAAAGTACTTTATATACTTTTTTAAAATCGATATTTGCAAGAGGCTAAGGACGTAAAACCGTGCTCTGATACCACTTTGTCACGCCCCGATCCCGCTAGGGTCGCCCGTCATGCCTAGATCCCTGCAGGATCGATCGTCCTCGCTAAGGCGTGATGCCGTACAAGCCTAAGTTACGCTTGCGCAAGGCCATGTACCTGCACAAAACAACTAGTCAAGCAAAACACACACGCACGCACCCATTAGTTAAGCAAAACACACGCACGCACCCATTCATTGCAGAAAACCAAATATTGGACACAGAAATTTGAAATAGAAATACTCATTTTATTGATAGCTTGATTGGAATACAAGTACAAAGCTTTACGAACTCAGATTTGCCTTATATTGGCTACATGATTCTCTTTGAAACTCTTTTTTGTAAATAGCCACAATGCCCATACATGATATCCCTTTATGACAAGCTGGAATTGAAAGACACCTTCGAAGGAAATCAAAACTTGAAACTTAACTGGAATGCAAATGAAACTTCGAGTCGATCCACGAGCTCTACTGGGCTAGACGAGCTTCGGTGCCTCATTCGAAATCCTCCTGTCTCCTTTTGCTTTCTGAAAAGGATGCCCACAACGTGGGTCAGAACACATCATGTACTGGCGAGCAGCTTTTGGCCGAACTCACAAATCTCTGCACTAAATCAATATGTTGAGCTAACATTTAATAGTGATCTTTCTACTTGTCTAGGTTCTTTTTAACAATTCATAAGAATATGACAGTAGAATATATCATAAGCAACTTACCATCGCCGGCAGTCATCCCTGCACAAAACCACGTTAGCACAATTTGCATAATGAGTAATTCATGATTCATTCTTACAGATATTAAAGTTGTCATTCGGGTCATACAGTGGACTATTCTACATGTTGGTCCATGGGTTATCCCCATGATTAGCCGCTGTGACATCTTTGGTTTAGCTCGTCGCTAAGAACTCAGATATCGGCTACCCTTTTAACATGGGTTTCTTTTACCCTGGGTGCTCATAATCTCTCCTAGGCCGAGCGGTTCCAGGTGCCCCCAGATACCACCCGAGAGACAAATAATTCCTTGTATACAAGTTGTCCGAGACCAAATGCATGCTCTAGCCGTTCTATCAGATGAGACACACTTATACTTATGCACAGATATACGACACGTTTATTTCGTGCCTTCAGATTTGTCTCAACACGTACAAGTTCATCTGTACATGTCTACATTTTCAAGCATACTTGGTGTTCGAGCAGATGATCATTCTTATCGAGCAGATAGAGTAGCAATACATATTCTTGCATTTGGTTCGATTTAATTATCTTCTCTTATCTTTTGTTGGGGTATCGTTGATCATCGGGACAAGGCAACAGAGTGGACTAGAGATCATTCTTCTTAGGCGTAAAGATCAATGTTTGTTCGGTTGAAGCAGCTCACCGAGATGAATCTTAGTAGAGAGAAGAAGGGACTTCACGCGCCGTTTACGAACAATTCACGTGCCCTACATTGGCACCAACAGTTGATTAGCATACTTCGTCTCTTTCTCTCAAGATTTGGAATGAATGCGAAATGTGATGAAAGCGAACAATAAAAACCAATCATCGAAAACCAACACGAAAACGCATTCATCAAAACCAAGCAGCGAGAGAAAACATTCAGTAAAACTCTTGGATTCATTTCAATAGAAGCCAATCCATCAATTGGACAGGTTCAATGCATTTCATCCGTGATCAATCGATACCGGCAAAGGTTTTCACCAAATACTCAGTTCATGACTGAGTCAACAAGACATAGGTATTACATAGTGGACCGCGAGGAGCGGGGCACTACAACGGGTACATAACTCAACAATCTGGATGATTTAGAGGATGTCATTTCAGACATAATACTTCTTCAGGAACTTGCTATTGATGGGCAATATGAGCAAGTCTCCGTTTTGTTTTGTGAGGCGGTAAGCACCATTGGAGAATACAACCTCGATGATAAATGGGCTTTCCCATTTTGGCTTAAATTTGTCGGCAGTTTTGTGAGTCATAACCATCGGCCTCCGAACTGCTAGAACGATATCGCCAACTTGGAAGGTTCTGATTTTAACTTTCTTGTTAAAAGCTCCCGAGATACGTGCTTGGTACAGCTCGATTCGTTGTTGAGCTAACAGACGCTTCTCATCTAGAGCCTCCAACTCTTGTAACCGGCGGTGGTGATTATCATCCGTCGTCAGTCGATAGGTAAGGACGACACGGAGCGAGGGGATTTGTGTCTCCAGTAGGAGAACTGCCTCACTCCCATATACCAAAGAGAATGGTGTGTTCCCAGTGGCCGTCCGTACGGTAGTACGGTATGCCCATAAGCATTCGCCGAGCTTCTCATTCCTGTCACATTTGTTTGAGGACATGAACTTCTTGAGCAGCTTGATTATAGTTTTATTGAATGCTTCTGCCAACCCATTCGCTGTCGGATTGAACGGCGTTGAAGCAACATTCTAGATTCGATGTTTGTCGCAGAACCGATAGAAGGCGTAGCTTGTGAACTGCGGACCGTTGTCGTAGATGATCCTTCCGGGAAGTCCGAAGCGATAGATGACGTGGTGCTTGAGGAAGCTGACAACGTTTGAAGTCTTCACTTCTGCCAGCGGAATAGCCTCTGCCCATTTGGAGAAGTAATCTGTGATTGCGAGTATGAAGCGATGTCCTCGCGATAAAGACGGAGTGATCGGACCAATGATGTCCATTCTCCGTGCTTCGAATGGCCAGGATGCCACCATCATATGTAAAAACTCGGATGGCTGGTGGATGAAATCTGCATGGACTTGACAGGCTTTGCACTTTCGCGCATAGTCTATTGCATCTACAACCATCATGGGCCAGTAATAGCCCATTCGGCGAAGGCGGTCTTGCAACTTTGGGCTAGGCAGATGGGTCCTACAGACACCGTCGTGAGCTTCGCGTACAGCTTCCTTAGCTTCTGTATTTGACAGACGCCGAAGCAGTAATCCATCGTATGATCGCTGATACAACATTTTTGTCTCTGTATCGTAGAAGAATCTGAGGGAACGTCTTCTGATAGAAGTGGCTTCCTTTGGATTCTCTGGCAGGATGTCGTAGACTACGAAGTCGATGAATGGTTGTCTCCAGTCTGGTGCTTCGTCGACTGTCAGAGCGGAGTAACTCTCAACACATTGAACATTATTTCTGGGACAGACGAACTCACGGCCTATTATGTCAACCAGATGATGAGCATGATTCGGTACCGCTAGGGAAGCGGCCAGGCCTGCTAGGGCATCGGCTTCAATATTCTGGAGTCTAGAAATATGTTCTATGAAGAATCCTTCCAAGGACGAGATGATGTCGATCGCTATTTGGTGATAAGGGATCATATCTTCATGGCGAACTTCGTATGAACCCCGGATCTAATTGGCGATTAACTGCGAATCGCCGTATGCTTCAAGA
Source organism: Iris pallida (assembly GCA_029216955.1). NCBI lineage: Eukaryota > Viridiplantae > Streptophyta > Magnoliopsida > Asparagales > Iridaceae > Iris > Iris pallida. The sequence continues at coordinate 5,454,307 of JANAVB010005796.1, forward strand.
TACTCTACCCCACAGCTCCTTTGTAAGTCGGAGGCCAATGACCAAAGCGTTGTACTCTGCCATATTGTTCGAACAGTGCTCCGTAAGGGAGTAAGCCCGATTGATCACCAGCCCGGAGGAAGAAATCAGTACCACTCTGACTCCAGCGACGATGTTGCCCTTGGGCCCAGTTCTGGAAGCGCCGTCAAAGAACATTCGCCATACGACATCATGAGAGGCCACATTTGAATTGGCAACCTCATCTGGAATCTCTTCGTCTATTCTGGTTGACTCCGAACCTGGATGAGCTGCTAAAAAGTCTGCCAGAGCTTGACCTTTAACAGCCTTCTGTGGGACGAAGATCATATGGTAGGGGGACAGCAATATCGCCCAGGTAGCGAGGCGAGAGCTGAGTGCACCTGGCTTAGTCATGAGGATCCTGAGGGGGTTGACTCTTGATACGACATGGATGGTTTGTCCCGTGACGTAGTATCGCGTCTTCTAAATGGCAAAAACCAGAGCAAGGCACTCTTTCTCCACGACAGTGTATCGATGCTCCGACCCTATCATCATTCGGCTGAGGTAATATATAGCTTGCTCATGGCCTGCATTATTTTTTTGAGCTTTCAAAGCACCGAGAGAATGTTCCATCGCTCGTACATAGAGCAGGAATGGTCTTCTAGCAACCGGGGCTACCAGGACTGGAGGGTTCGTCAGATATTCTTTGAAGCCGTCGATGGCGCGCTGGCATTCTTCATCCCATATGAATGAAATACCCTTTTTCATGAGGTGAGTGAATGGCTGACATCGTCCGGAGAGGTTAGAGATAAACCTCCTGATGTAGGCCAGCCTCCCTTGAAGGCCTCGGAGTTCACGAAGATTTCTCGGGGGACACATCTACATGATTGCCTTCGTCTTCTCAGGGTCTATATGGATACCCTGGGAAGTAATGATGAAACCCAAGAACTTCCCGCTGGATACGCCCAAGAAGGATTTTGTGGGATTCATCTTCAAATTGTGCGCTAGTATCAGGTCGAACACTGTCCTCAGATCATGCAGATGATCTTCCTTAGAGCGGCTTTTGACGACGATGTCATCACCGTAGCATTCCACTGTCTTACGTAGGTGGTCTCTAAAGATGATACTCATAGCTCTTTGATAGGTGGCGTCAGTATTTTTTAAACCGAAAGGCATGACTGTGTAGCAGTATGTGCCAATTGGCGTTTGGAATGATGTATGCTTTTCGTCATCAGGGAACATCTTGATTTGGTTGTACCCTGAGAAACCATGCATGAATGACATACGCTCAAAGCCACAGGTGTTGTCAATCATGATGTCTGTGATAGGGAGGGGGAACTCATCCTTAGGACACGCCTCATTCAGATTGCAAAAGTTGATGCAGATTCGAATCTTTCCATTCTTCTTGAGGACTGGTACTATGTTGTCGACCTAGTCTGGATGCTGTTCCTCGTGGATGAAGCCGCTGGATATCAGTTTGTTGACCTCAGCTTCAATGGCATTCATGATGTCGGGGCGAAACCGTCGTTGCTGTTGCTTGACCGGTTTTGCGTCCGGACGAATGTTGAGTTTGTGAAGTGCAACCTCGGGGTTCAGTTCTGGCATATCTTCGTAGCTCCAGGCGAACACGTCGATGTATTCTCTGACGAGGTGCAGTAGCGATTCCTGCTCTTCGTCTGTCAGATTCTTGCTGACGAAGATGGGCTTTGGAGAGGCGTCATCCCTGAGATCAACTTGCACAACCTCATCTTCAGTGGGAGGCTCTCTTTGTTCGAACTGCTTCTTCTATTGCACGTCTAGTTGTTGTGCCCACAGTTCTAACTCAAGAAGTTCAAGAATGTCTTCATCTTCTTCGTAGGCGTCGGCCAATGCCATATTAACGGACAAGACTTGCCTAAATACGTCCCCAATGCTGACATCCGAATCGGAAGTGGATGATCCGGTTGAGTGCGAATGCCAGTCGTATTCCTCGTCTGAGCTTTCAGGGGTCGTTGTCGGTATAACATAACCTAGCCCACATCCGGTTTTATTGTAATAGTCTCGTAGTTTCCCAGCCGGGACCGATAATTATAAGGGTAACTGCTATCCAGTGTCGTAGTTAAAGCCTGGTGTAGTTTCCAGATCATACCCCTATTTTTGCATGAGGTACTTGGATTGGGAACTATACAGATAAAGGGGCAGTCTTTCGGTGTCGGGTTCGAGATCAACTTCTTCTATCCTGAAGGGTTGTGGATCATTCTTTCCGTCGAAGATGATTGGATGATCCTCTCCCTCGATTATACGGTAAGCATCTTCTACTGGAGTAAGTTGGTTTGTGGTGTAGACATTTGTCACTTGTGTGTGTAGGTGGGTGCTTATACCGTGTTCCATAGCATACATTATACAAAGCTTATTAAGCTCGAGATAGTTCAAAGATAGCCCTTTATTGATGAAGTAAGGTATCTTTTCTAGTGTGATTATATCATCTGCGGATGGATCATCGGTGTGAGCTGCCACATACTTGGCCAGTTCTGACTCTTCTTCAGCCACCCCCTGTGTAAATAAAGACTGAGAGGATGACTTGGTCAGCTTAATCTTCAGGGGCTCCATAGGTGGAGTAGAACGTGGAGTCGTTGGCGTACTAGCCACCCCCAGTTTGGTGCTCGGTGCTGGGCGGGGAGTTGTTGGCTGGCTAGCAGTCCCCGGCTTAGCGCTCGGCTGCCGATTCATTCTGGGAAGACGAATCGTCATCGGCTTGACAGAGGGATTGAGCTCCTCTATTTGTTGCTGGCTAGCTCTAGGCAGCCTGATTGTCAGTAGCTCTGTCATGGGTCTTGATACTTGACCAGACCTTGGCAGTCGGATTATTTTCTGCCCCTCTTGTGGAGAGAGGTTGATTGCATCCTTATACAGAGTGGCCGTAAGGGGTACAGTTCTGCGGTTTGCGGGCTTGGAGATGGATTGTCAGAGGTTCTTCTGATCCAGCTGCCGCCTCAGTTTGAGCTTGAATATCTCCTTCGATAAGGTGTCTTTTTGACTTCTCATACAAGCATGAGTCAGAGTAGTAGGATTTGACCCCTTTAAAGGGATCGATGTCGACAAATTCTGTCCTCACGAAGCCATGCTTATCGACGTACTTGAAGCATTGGTGCAGTGTGGAGGGCACGATCATGTAATCGTGTATCCAAGGACGCCCAAGGAGAATATTATAGGAAGTGTCCGCATCTATAACATAATAGGTCACTTCTGACTGAAGGTCGCCGATTTGGCACTTTAAGCGAGTCTTTCCGATCGGATAGCTTCTGCCTAAATTGAAACCGCTGATGGCGGTACTTGTCGGTGTCAGGCGACGCATTGGGATGCGCAGATAGTGTAGTAGGCTCTTCGGGATGATGCTTATGGAAGAACCGGGATCAATATGCATCTGATCCACCTTGATATCGCCAATGTACCCAGTATAATAGAGTGGACGATCGTGCCGGTTGGTCTTGATAAGCATATCCTGCGAAGTGAAGACGATGTTGGGCATTGTGCCTGTGCAAGCGCTGTCCTAGAGATCTGCACGCGAGCTTTCTCCAGTGAGATTGGACTGAGCTAGATATGCATCAGCGTTCTGGACTGCCTCGCTCAGTGCGACACGAACATCTTTGGAGAGTCTCAGGAGATCGTATAGCAACAATTTGGCCGGTGTGTTGGCCAATTGTGCCAAGATGTCAAAGTTGTAGGGCCTCTCCAGCCCATGAGGCGTCTCTCTTCGGAGCGGCTTGTCAAAGAGAGTCTCCTTCGGCCTAGGCTTGTCGGTCGTCAAAGGCTAAGAAGGTTCTGGAGCATCAGCAGCTGTCGGCTGATGATCTTCAGCCGAGTTACCCGGTGTAGGTTAGGATTATGTACCCGACCGGGTGATGACAGCCGTAGCTTCTTCGACCTCTAGCGTGATTGTGCGGCATGATTTGACTTTTCCACTCTTCTTCTTGCTGGTGAAGGGTGGTGCAGACTGAGTCACTTCAGGTACCATGTCTGGATGGACCCACATGACCTCCCCTCGTGATGTGGTAAGGGGTACTAGACCGGCAGCCTGGTCTCGGGGAGGTAGAAGGTTAGCGACCTCCATCCTTGCTCTAGGGACGGGCACTACTCTATCTTGAGTTTTTGTCGGAGGAAAGCTGCCGAATTGTACTGTCACCATATTGGCTGCCACGGTCACCTCTTCGAAATCAATGGCCAGGGCCTTAGAATCGATGAGATACTGGATGTATCGCTTCAGTTGGTAGCAGTATTGTGTAGCATGGTGGACATAGCGATGGTAGTGGCAGTACTTAGGGCTCTCTATTTCTGCAGTATGAGGTTCATGCCTTAGAGGAGGGAGCTGAATTCGACCTTCTTGTATGAGCATGTCCAAGATGGGCTTGACATGGCCGTCCTCGAAGGAATAGGTCATCTGAGGCCACTGCTTCTCTGCCGGCTTCGGTTCAGGCTTCGGAGCTGTGTCGGCCACCATAGCTTGTTTCCCTTATTGTCTCGATTGTTGGAGGGGTTACCACTATTGTTGCTATTGGTGTTAGGGAGTTTGCCCTTGTCCTCTCCTTCCGAGACGTGCAATCCCAGTTGGCGAGCTTTCTTCAACTTGTCTTCTGCCTAATGGCACTGATAATGAAAGTCTTCCAATCTTAAACTGACTTTCGCCCATCCAGAGGCTGATTATGGGAAGCAGCCTCTTTTGGCAAATTTCAATTGAGGAGGAATCAGGGTTACCGGAAGGCAACTTCGTCGCTGTTTGACGAAACCGCTCGATATAGTTCCTTGTCAGCTCCTTTTCTCCTTGAACAACGTCCATGAAGGTGGACATCGTCACGTCTTGTCCTACTTCGTAGAACCTCTCTAGGAACATACGTTTGAAGCCAGCGAAGGAATGGATGCAGTTGTCTGGATGGTCGGTTGTGACCTCGAAGTAGGTGATGTACCTGCTTATAGATATCTTCCTATCATACGGATTGATGTTGAATGGTTTATATCTTGGTGGGAAGGGCACATCTCTCCATTCAGCAGGATATGGTTGGCGTATCCTGAGGTCCTGGCAGGTTTCTCGAGCGTGGAACATAGCCCGGAGCTCCTGGAGCTCTCATCTTGCCTCTCTGGCCTCATTTGTAGCGGTGGAAGCCGATATTTCAGGAAGATTGTCACCAGGGTTTGGTGTGGCTGAGTTCGAGTCCACATTGACCGCGGGTCCCATGTTTGTTTGGCCAAGTGTTCTTTCTTGCAGAGTTGGAAGGGCCGCATTGACCGCGGTTCCAACGTTTGTTTGGCCAAGTGTTCTCCTCTACAGATTTGACCAAGGTATACAATATGGCCTCCAGAGTGTCGATGCGTTGGCTCTGGGACCATCTTAGTCGCTATCCGTCATGAATACCGTCCTTACATGAGGAGAGATGGAAGGAACGATGGAGGATGTGCCCTCTGTGTCATATCCTTGTACAGAGAAGTCGTCAGGATATGTGGGAATGTTCTCCTCTGGTTCGGACTCAGAAGGAGTGGTATACCCAGCTTCAGAGCTTGCCTCGTCTTGAGAGTTGTGGACATCCTCGGGGACGTCGAAACCTGCTGCAACTGTTGGGGGAACCGTTTTCCCTGGATTATCTTCTTGGAATACCGAATTGTCGTGGATGTTTGGAGGAGTGCTATCCCCGGCTCCAGCGCCTCCCAGAGATGTGGACGACGAATCTCCAAGTGTGGCAGATTTCGTCTTTGAGCGAGTACCTTGGAAAACTCCTTCCGTAACGGTCGTGGACAACCACTTAGAAGAGAGTTTCTTGGTCGAGATTTTTGGGCTGGAGACGTTTGTTTTCTTCACTCTTCCGTTGCCAGGGATCTTCTGAGCAGAATTGCAGGAGGCGACGAGAAGTTCCTCGTCTTCTGAGCTTGGGTGTTGCAGTCGTTGGAAGACAGATCGCCGGTCCTCTTGTGTGTCCGCCTTACTGCAGCAGCAGTTGACAATGACTTGAGTACAGTGATGTCCATGGAAAAACTCTATGCACACCAGGTCCTCGTCTCTTTCTTTGCGTTTGTGAAGAATCACGTTGCACAAGTCACTCGTTTTGTGGGCCCGGGAGTCCTGAGCACATGAGTGTGTTAGCATCCTGCCTGCTTCCTGATGTGGGGGTAGTACAAGTACTTGCCCTTGATCATTATTGGGAGATTCTTGACAACTATTCTGTCCATTGGCCATCGGAGGTTGGACACGAATAGTTCTGTACAGCTTTTCGTCAGGGGCCCACGTAATAGTCAGCGGGACGCCCTGATAGTCGGAAGCTGGGACAGCTGACTGAGCTTGGCGAGCACGGGCTGCCCGAGACTCCTTTCTTCTGGCACCTGAAAGTGCATAGTAGGAAGAGTCCACGGAGACTGGCACATGAGAGCATCTGGGGTCAGGACCGCCTGAGAGGCGGTCGAATACTGAGCCTGAGCCGCATGAAGCAGGTGGCCTGCGACAAAGATTTTTAGCCGCATAGCCTGCCTGCATGCGGCTGGCATTTGTGGCCGCATAAACGATCCACATGCAGTTGGCAGTTTGCATGCAGCTGGGAGCTGTAGTAGCCGCATGGGCCGTTTTCATACGGCTGGAAATCATGGTGGTCGCATGAGCCTCCTCCATACGGCTGGCCGTTCTAGCCGCATGAGGCTTCTGTCTGCGACTGGATTTTGTGGCCGCATGAGTCTTCATGCGGCTAGCGCCCTTCTGTGGCTTCTTCCTGGACCGTATAGAATTACCCTTTGCCCCTGCAAGTCCAGCATCATAGTGTTTTCCTCTGTCGGACATGGGGACAACAGTGTCCTCTATGGTCTGAAGTGGGGTCGCCTGTAATACTTCTCCGCCGTCTTGGGCAACAGAGAGTACTCCTTCGAGAGCTTGGGGAGGAGCGAATGATTTGGGTCTCCACTCCCTATGGGCCTTCTTCGTGCGGGCTCGCCGCTGGACCGGGCCAGCGCTTCCGTCGGAGAGCATTTCTTCAAACGCCTCATGGTCGAACCGGGCGACCAGCATTTGTTGAGTGGAGCCAAGTTTGGCTGCGTCCGATTGCGTCACCAACTCCTCAACCATAGAGAAGTTAGTCCCTAGCAGAGTCACCATCGTGTTTGCCATTGATTATAAAAGAACAGAACAGTTTTATTGGAGGACTGGACTTTTACTTCACAACACAAACTCGCTCGTACAAAGAAAGCCTAGGGACGAAAACCTTGGTACAGCAATTTAAGTACAATTGTTTATTTTTTCTGGGGGGTAAGGGTAGAGGCTCGGGAAAGCGACGGCAGCTCTGCCTTACTCCTTGGACGATCGGACGCAGCTTCGGCTACGGGAAAGAAATGCTCTTGCTCGAATGTGGATCGCTCTGTGTCTGGCTCTGTGCGTATATCTCCGTGCTCTCTTTTTATAAGGGAATGGCACCTTGCTATTTATAGGCATCATAGGTGGAGGTGTATATCCACGTGGCAGATTCTGAGCCCCGGACCATTATGTTGATTGCCATAAATCTGGTTTGTTACGATTGCAATATATCTGGGCAATTATGTTGATTGCCATAAATCCGGATTGTAATAATTGCATGAAATCTGGATGATTATGATGATTGTAATAAATCTGGTTTATTTAGGATTTGACCAAATCTGGACGGTTATGTTGATTGCAGCAAATCTGAGTTATTGAGATTTGATCGACTCCTGCCACGTGTCCCTCATTGACTGTAATAAATATGAATTATTGAGACTCGATCAGCTCCCGCCACGTGTCCCAACTGCTGTGAGCCGCATGGAGGACTGTCATAATTAGACCGCATGAGTGTGGCCTCGGGTCAGAACCGCATAAGGGTGGCCTTATCTGAACCGCATGGCAATCCTTTAGTCTGAGCCGCATGAGGGTGGCCCCATGATCCGAACCGCATAGGAGTAGCAGCCGCATGGGAGTGGCCCTATGATCTGAGCCGCATGGGAGTAGCAGCCGCATGGGGGTGGCCCTATGATCCGAGCCGCATGGGAGTAGCAGCCGCATGGGGGTGGCGGCCGCATGAGAGTGGCAGCCGCATGAGAGTGGCTACCGCATGAGGGATGGTAGCCGCATAGGGAGCTTTTTGGGGTTGGTGGACGGTGCTAGCTGTGAAGATTTTCTTGTCTTTCCTATGTCAGGGTCATTATTTCGCTTTTATGTCAGGGTTGTCAAACCTTTGTGTCAGAGCCGTCGCTTCGTATCAGGGCATTAAATGAGCCAGCTGCATAAATTAATTATGGCCGGTTTGTGAAGGACTTTTTGAACCGCATAAGGCCACGTTGCTCGCTGGGAACTTCTGAGCCGCATGAAACTCTAATGAACTTTTGAGCCGCATGAAACTCTCCTAGTCTTGAGCCGCATAGGATTTTCTGTTCATTTCCATGCTTCTACAACTACAACTTAAAGTAGTAAGGCTATTAAGCTAAACCTGTGAAGAGTAAGGGGCTGATTGCAAATTGACCAATTTAGTGTCCAACGGCCAAAACTGGATAAGAACCGCACCCAATTCAAATTCTAATGAATTTGAGTTTTAATTAAATTCTCCCTCTACCCATGGAGGATTCGACCATATCCTAAATTGGAGTATATAAGCAAGAGGCAGCCGACCCCCTTGTCTCCCTTAAAACCCTAATCTTTCCCTGCGCTTCTTGAGATCAAGAGGGTCTGCATATTCGAGAAGGGATCGGCAGGAAGGAACATTTCCTGGTAATGCTTACCCCTACGATTATTCCCTCAAATTTGTAATATTAGTTAAATTTTGTTATTGATTCAATGGTAGTATAGGTAATCGTGTTAATACCTAAGAGGAACCTATGGGAGGGAAACGTAGGTTACGTATCAATCATGTCCGGGTTTGACCATAGGTAACCGAGTAGTTAATATTTAGGAGTAGGTAGATACCATAAGAAGGTTGTATCCTAATGTTTCACCACCTGTAGCATGTACCCAAATCCTTGTATCAAATACTGGGTATCAGACTTTGTCGGATAAGTACCAAATATGGGTTGCGTACAAAAACAAGGGGAGTACGATGATTTGGTTCGTCAAGTATAGGCGAATACAATATATGAATAGAAGATAGCAGAGGTGTGGCATTGTAGTTTATGCCAGTGGCCTCTGTTGTCTCGACTAAGGTATCACCTGTATCTGATCACCCATATGACAGAAATTTCTGTATCAGAACACTTCTATTAGTCTACACTGACTTCCATGTCAAGAACATCGCAATCAAGTTGCAGTACCATAAAATGAGGCCAAACAAAGAGCATGTGACTGTTACCAAGGTATTTGTAACATTTATTTTGTGGTTGATCTCCTTCCATGACTGTAACAGAAGGTCCCAAGAGGGGGGTTTGAGCATACATAGATAAAAACCTGGAATAAGGCTAGGTAATGGGAATAGCCTACTCTGGACAATAGTAATAAAGGGTAACCTAGACCTGAGTTAAACCGCCCAGGTACAACCACTTGATACTGACGAGAACTGGTATCCACGTGCTCTGAATCAGTACAAGGAGTCAAGAAATAGATGTGCGCATGTACCAAAATGATGAGATGAGTAGATAGCCAATATCGGTATATCAATCTAATCAAATTAGAGAAATGAGGGATTAAAGTATGGGCATACCTGTTAGACAAGGGACAACATTGATAAAGTGAATTAGTAGTAGTAGAGCATCCGAGGAAGTAGCATAGATATCAGATGGACTTACTAGCCATCTAGTTCTGGAACACAAGACCTTAGTACCTTAAATTGGATGTCGGTGGTTTGATGGTTTAGTTTACACACATCCAGATTCCATATTACATCCAGTTGGCCGATACGTAAGTTTCCATTTTGTATCCAGTTGAAAACTAGCATGTTAGTTGCCTATCATACATTTGGTTGACCATCTAATTGCGTATCATACATAGCGGTCATACGTCGATAACTTAGTGTCTAGCATGTACCAGGTTGCACAAGGAGCACCGGTTGGCACTAGGGTTAAAGGGCAGTATTGGCAATAGATTAATGCAATAGCAAGACCGAGTAGAGGGATTAGATTTAGTAGTCCCTGTGCAAACCTGTACCAGTATTGCACTATGTGTCCACTTATATGTCACATACCAACCCCCACGTACCTTCAAGTGGTAAATCGAGTCCAGATATTTAGTAATGACTGATACCATAACTATTGTATGGCCATGTCCTCAACTTCAAGCTATGGTAAGGATATTTGTTGTAGTTTTGTTTCTCATAATTAGTGAAAAGAGGTGAACCTGAGCCTCTTCTCTTTCCTTTTTCCTAATTCGGTTATTCTGTTGTCTCCCCTAAATATTGTTGCTTTTCTTCTTTGCATTCTATCTTCCCCAAATTCTTAATTGCCTTATGTTCATCCTTATGTACTATTAAGCATCACTTGGCTATGTTCAATGTTGTGTAATTTGTACACATCTTTGATCCACCAAACATCTGGTAATCATCCTGATACGGGGGTGAGTAGCCATGATACCTATAAAAGTGCCTCATTTCATACCACAAAGCAATGTATATGGGGAGTGCCAGTATGGTAAACCATTATAGGTATGACAGTTGGGGTATTAAAGGTGTTATATAAACACATGGTAAAGTAGCAACTACTAACCATTGACACATGTGAAGTTGTGCCCAATATATATATATATATATATATATATATATATATATATATATGTCCTGGTTTAGTGGCAGTAATGGGAAATTTTGTGCATAAGAGTACAAACATGGAGTATCACCCATTTGCATCAGTTTGAGTATAGAATAGTGAAGAAGGGATGTAAGACTGTTCTAGGATAGCCTAAATATCAAATAACAGTAGATAGGCCTTGAGGTATTAAGCAGTAATGAAAGAGGGAAAGGGAAAGACAAACAAACCATTAAGACCTTTAAGGATACAAGAGTAATTAGTAAAAAGATTAAAATAGCTTTGTTTTAGTTATCTCATGTGTTGATCTAGATTTGACGCAAATATAAGTTCTTGGGACTCTGACTCAGCACTCGACCTGTATCCGCAGCTCAGGACCACAGGCAAGTGCATATACTTATTGCTTTCGATCCTAATAGTTCATTTACATGTTATACATATGTCTTTTCTACTTGCTGAAATATATGTCATACGGAGATTAGTATCATGGATTTATTTATATTTCTTGATTGTCATTCAAATGATTACCATGCTTGCGACTTGACCCCATGAGTATTAGCTGGGCGAAGAAATATCTTAGAAGACGTTTGAACTACCCATTCCATTCCAAAATGTCTGATCGTGACTGATAGCAGCCGCACACGACACGTGCGGGGTACCGGATTTACCCCTTAGCCGTTTACATGTTGAACCTGATATTTCAACCCACTTAGATAGTTATTGTTCCAGTTGTTTCATCTTGTTCCTCACCACTTGCCATGTCACCATGCTTTACATATTTCCTTTCTAGTCGTTATTTCTTACCATAAAGTTGCATGTTCTTTTCCACTATATCATGATGCTTGTTACTTTCTAGTTTCACTTCTCATATGCTATTTTTATGTTTTGTGATTTCTATTACGTCTCGGATAGCTTATCATATGTGTGCTTGTTCCTTTTCTGACTGGATAACCAACATTTTTTGGTAATGAGTTATAGGAGTTTTGTACTACTTACTATGAGCAGACAGTCAACCCTGATCTTGGCATACCTGAGGACCTAGACGTAGGGCTGCCCTCCACAGATGACTTTGAGTTAGACATTATTCAGTTGGGCCGGAGTTGAGCTTTACATATTCATTTAGTACATTATGATCTTTTGAGACTATTTTATTTAGTACATTTTGATCTCTCTTGGAGACTATTCAGTTTATTTCTTATCTTTCTCTGCTGTGGTTATTTTATAAATATTATTTTGTTTTGACTTATCTATGGATTCTAGATTGTATTGTCGAAATATATAAATCTGCGTGGTTGTTTTGACAAATGTGGAGATGATTAGACAGCGTTCTACCGACGATACCGCGACATAGGCTGGACGTACCCACGGCCCATGCCCAAATACTGGGTGTGGGTCGTGACACATTTTTATGCTGGCCCATGCAGGTCCGTTTTCACATAGACAGCAAAACTCGTGGTAGTACTTAAGTTAGACGTACTACTACGGGCCTGCGAATAGGATTAGATTTTAAGGACCATCTGCACATGTTTAAAACTGTTGTTGACCTCCATATTTGATTTTAATTTCTTCTTTGATCTGTCCTGTTAGAATCTTCATACCGATTAATGATTTTCTTTTTGTAGCAATTAAATAGATTCTCAAGGCAGGAATACCGCTCCATGAACACCCCATCAACCGTCAACGGATCTTCTACGGACGGAACCCTACCGACCCACGGAGGCCAGTTCACTTATTTGGGCGAGACGTCACAGCCGCAGACCTCGAGGTTTCGCCGAGATGACATTCCACCACCTCTCCAGTTTCCTCCATCAACTCTGCCACCAGCACCAGTTCTTCCACCAGCCCCCGTTCAACATCCAGCACCTGTCCTACCTCCAGCACCTGCGCTGGACATTGCTACGCTCCATGGGATCTTCCAGCAGCTCATTAATTCTCAGACGGAGTAGGCCAACATCTTCCGCGACACCTTGAGGGAGGCTCTTCAGACTAGAGATGCTCCCCGACCGCGCCCTAGAACTTCCAAGAATTTCATGGACCTTAGGCCTAGGGAATTCAATGGGACGGAAGGGTTTCTCTACGCAGATGAGTGGTTAGAGAATGTGGATCTATATCTACGGATGGCTCGAGTTCCTGAAGACCTGAAGATCGAATCAGCCAGCATGCATCTTTACGACATCGCCCACACATGATATAGAGATTAGCCCCAATTTACCGCACCAGACGTGACTTGGAAAGAATTCAAGGAGCTGTTCAAGGAAAAGTTCTATTCCGATATAGCCCGAAAGGACTTGGAGAGCGATTTCGAGAGCCTAGAGTAGGGTAACTCACCATCGATGATTATATCACAGAGTTTCTCGCCTCAGCTGTTTCGCAGAGAGCATGACCCCTGAAGGCAAAGCCAAGAAGTTCAAGAAAGGGTTATCACATGAAATTTGCCTAGCGATCGCCACCAGTCAAGCCGCAACCTACGAGAGAATCTTGAAGGTCGCACAGGCGGTAGAGAAAGAGTTGAAGCACAAGCAAAAGAGAGACCGAAACACATATGGAGGAGGCAGCAGCCAATTGGGATCGACAAACGTTCCAATGCTCCAGGGAAGACCACAGCACAGCAGTATGAGCGACAACCCTATTTTCAATAGCAGCATTTCCAGCCTTCTCGTAGAGATCCAGTACACCAGCAGCAGCATCCTCCAGCTAGAGCTTCAACTTTCCAGCAGAATCAATCGAGACAGCCAGCTCCCTTCTACAGCTACTGCAGGAAGCCAGGACATATATGGGATGTATGCAAGAGATGACTTGGAGTATGCTTCTTCTATGGTTCGAGCGCACATCAGATGAGGGAGTGTCCAGCGACGCAGATTCGTACAGCTCAGGAGGCAGTCCATGCCCCGGGGGCACCAGCGAGACCTGCGACAGCCCTGCAGCAGAGAGGGCACCTGCCCACATAGTATCAGTGCGTTGTCCAACACCAGCAGCAGGGCAAAGCTTTTGCCATGGCAAAGACAGAGGCAAAAGCATCTCCTGACGTGATTGAAGGAAATGTTCTCCTTTAGCCTTTTTCAGCTATTGCTTTATTCGATTCTGGTGCCAGTCATAGCTTCACATCTGTAGCCTTTGTTTTCAGACATAATATTGTATCTGAGCCCTTAGATTGCAATTATAATATCTCGACTGGTGGAGGTATCATCCTAGTCAAGGATGTTTGCGTCGGACATCGTATTACATTAGAAGGCTAGGAAATGTGTGCTAGTTTACTCGTAATGCCACTTCCGAGCTTTGATATAGTGCTCGGCATGGATTGGTTGAGTAAGTATCATGCCAACATTGATTGTCGCCGCGGATGTGTTGTGTTTAGTCCGCTTGGGGAAATCGTGTTCGAGTTTGCTAGAGGAGCAGTAGAACAGCTTAGCGAGGCTATATGTGGGGCCCTGGTAGAGGAGAAGGAGCTACCCTATCGAGCTACCCCATCCTATCATCGTAGAGTTTCTTGATGTATTTCTCGAGGAGTTGCCCGGACTACCACCAGATAGAGACGTTGAGTTCTCTATTGACCTTATGCCAGGCTCTAGGGTCGCAGTGAGTATACGGGATCAATAACAAGGATGCCATAGAATTGAAGAAGCAGATTGACAAGCTACTGGAGAGAAAGGATTCATTAGATCTAGTTCGTCGCCTTGGGGCACACCCGTGCTATTCGTTCCAAAGAAGGATGGGACGGTGCATACGTGTATCAACTACTGGCCTTAAATAACAAAATAATCAAGAACAAATACCTGCCACCAAGAATTGATGATCTTTTCGATCAGTTGAGCGGTACGCAGGTATTTTTGAAGATTGACTTGAGGTCGGGGTACCACCAAGTGAAAGTAAAGAAGGAGGATATTCCGAAGACAGCCTTTCAAACTAAGTATGTCTAGTACGAGTTCATGATGATGGCATTTAGGTTGACCAACGCCCCAGCAGTCTTCATGAACTTGATGAACAAGGTGTTTCACCCATATTTTGATCAGTTTGTCGTAGTATTCATTGACGACATCCTCATTTATTCGAAGTTGCAGGAAGAGCACGAGGAGGATCTGAGGATCGTGCTGGATACCCTCAGGAAGGAAAAACTCTACGAAAAGCTTTTGAAATGCGAGTTTTATTTAGACAAGGTAGAATTTCTCGGACATGTGGTGATAGGAGACGGTATATCCATAAACTCGAAGAAGATTGCTGCCGTTGAGTCGTGGACTACTTCGACCTCTGTGGCAGAGATTTGAAGCTTCTTGGGATTGGCGGGGTACTACAGAAAGTTTGAGCAGGATTTTGTTCGGATTACGGAGACGATGGCTAGGCTCAGTTGCAAGGACGTAGAGTTTGTGTGGACAGAGGACTGCCAGGCTGCGTTCGACAAGCTGAAGAGGAGAATGACGTCAGCTCCAATATTGACTTTGCCATCAGGATTCTGCAGTTTTTTTATCTATCGCGATGCTTCGAGAAAAGGCTTGGGGTGTGTTCTAGAGCAGAACAAGAAGGTGATAGCGTATGCATCCAGACAGCTGCGACCACATGAGAAGAACTATCCCACCCACGATCTAGAGTTGGCAGCGGTTATATTCGCCCTGAAGTTGTGGAAACATTACTTGTATGAAGAGCGTGTGGAGATATTCACTGACCATAAAAGCTTGAAGTATATTTTCATGCAGAAGGAGCTGAATATGAGGCAACACAGATAGCTAGAATTAATGAAGGATTTTGACATCTCGTTGTAGTATCACTCGGTGAAGGCGAACGTAGTTGCAGATGCCTTGAGTCGGTATCCAGTGGCTATGTTTTTAACGAGAGACCGGTACCTGTTAGCAGACTTAGAGAGTTTAGGCATTAAGGTCATCATTTCGGGGGTCGAGATACAAATGATGGGCATGCAGATTCAGTCTGGACTGATGGACAAGATACGAGAGGTACAACACCATGACGAGCAGCTGTGGACCCACATATAAAGTGGAGAGCTTAGAGAGGACTTCACCATTGCAGAGGATGGTGCGTTGAGGCACATGATGAGATTATATGTACCTAGTAGAGAGCTTAGTGAGGAGGTTATGCAAGAAGCACGCCGTTCTCAGTATTCCTTGTATCCTAGAGCCAACAAAATGTACAAGGATCTGAGGTCCCACGTATGGTGGTATGGCATGAAGCGAGAGGTGGCACGCTTTATTTCTAGATGCCTTATGTGTTAGCAGGTCAAAGCCGAGATGTAGAGGCCAAGAGGTTTACTTCAGCCATTGTCAATTTTCGAGTAGAAGTGGGAATATATCACCATATATTTTGTTTCCGGTCTTCCACGTTCGCCATGAGGGAAGGATGCGATTTGGATCATCATTGACAGATTGACCAAATTGGACCACTTTATACCATTCAAAGTGGGATTGTCTACGGAGAAGTTAGCAGAGTTATATTTGAAGCAAATCGTCAGGTTGCATGGCATCCCAGTGAGTATCATTTCCAACCATGATAGCAGATTCACGTCCCACTTATGGAGGACTCTGCAGACTAGCTTGGGCACAACGCTCAAGTTCAGCGCAACCTGTCATCCACAGACGAATGGACAGTTGGAGTGGATCATTCAGACACTCAAGGATATGCTGCGGACGTGTGTACTAGATTTCGGTGGCTTATAGGAGGATCTCCTTCACCTCATGGAGTTCTCCTACAACAACAGCTACCAAGTTAGTATCGAGATGTCCCTTTTCGAGGCCTTATATGGACGGAGATGTCGTACCCCACTATCTAGGGACGACATGGGCGAGACAGCACTGTTGGGACCCAAGATGGTAGTAGATACTATAGAGAAGGTGAAGCAGATTAGAGAGCGACTTCGCATGGCTCAGGACAGGCAAAAGCACTGGGCTGATAGTCATCGAAGACCGTTGGAGTTTGAGGTATAATCTTCCTTAGTTTAAGATTGTTAAATAAGGATAAAGGTCTTAACATCTTGCTTAAATCTAGGTTGGCGATATGGTGTTCTTGAAGATATTACCGACATGTGGCATGATACATTTTGGAGGAGGCAGAAAGCTTAGTCCGAGGCACATTGGGCTGGTTGGCATCCTTGAGAAGATCGGAGCAGTGGCATACCGTTTGGCATTACCAACAGCATTGGAGGGAGTACACAGCGTGTTCCCCATGTGTCCCAGCTGAGACGATACGTGGCAGACCCCAGTCACGTGCTTGACCACTCGGAGTTGAGGTGGGACCGAGCCTTAGCTATCAGAAGCAGCTAGTAGAGATCATGGATAGCAATGAGAAGGTACTACGCAATCAGACGATTCTGTTGATGTGCGTTGTCCGGAGGCATCATTCCCCGGGCGAATCCAGGTAGGAGAGAGAGGACGAGATGCGCGAGCGATTTTCATATCTTTTCAAGCCGTTAGGTAAATTTCTACCTTGTGTCAACCCTTAAAATTTTGAGGACGAAATTATTTTAAGGAGGGTAGATTTGTGAGCCCTTGAACCAAAAATTCATATTATTATTACCATTTATTTATCAATATTGTAATATTGCCATTGTATATTATATATATATATATATATAATTTATATATATATATATATATATTTATATATATATATATATATATATACAACTCCGAAAGAAGCTTTAGTGCTAACACTACAACTTAAAGTAGTAAGTGTTTCACTTAACAAAATTGCCAAACAAAAGTTGGATTTTGCAAATAAAACGAGAAAAAGTACAAGAAGTACAAATTTGATTCTGGAAAAGTATTGCTATGGAAGTCTGATCTGTAAATGATCACTTTGTTCCTTGGACCATATGATGATGATGAAGATCACTGCTTGAAGCAGAACAACTTGGAAGAACTAAGTCACCAGAAAGGTATCGACGCACGTGGGCACTGATGGCGAGGCCGAATGCTTTCCTGCTTTGCTTCACTCTGTTCTGAAAGAAAAGTTGAAGAAGAATGCTCTGGAGAATCAAAATCTCGAAGTTCTGATCTCTGTATTCTCTCCTGTCTCTGTGTGTGTGTTATGAGAAAAATAAGTCTATTTATAGACTTGGGATCTGGTGCGTAAAAACTCAACAAAAGTTCCGCCTTTACGCTAACAACTGCCACCCATGATCGAAGTCATCCTCTGTATACGTTGACACGTGTCCCATCAATTCAGTAAGAATAGGATGCACGTACACATGTTCTTCGAGAAGAGTTGCATGAAAGTCACGTAAGCAAACCACGTTCCAAACTGGTGAAGGAGAATAGGGCATAAAAATAGCCCAATGTACTCTTAGCGTAAAGCAATAGATTGAGCATAAAGCAGCTTTAACGTAGACTTCCCGCGTAAAGTGGTTGTTAAATAACCTTGAGCGTAAAAGATAGTTCAAATAGACTTTACGCACACATCAACTGTTGAGCGTAAAAGCTCGTTAAGTCTTCGTGCGTAAAAGAAGCCATAGTGTGAGCGTAAAGTAGCTCAATCCACACACTAAATGACAACATTGGTCTCTGTATAAAACAAATTCCTTTGAATTCTGTGATATATGCCATCATTAATATCTTCATGTCAGAATTTGCAATAAATACGAGATTTGACAGCTTTTTCCAGCGTAAAAGTGGCTGCTCTGTCCTTGGCGTAAAATCATGGGTGTAGACCCGAGCGTAAAATGATCAGCCTTCTTAGGCGTAAATTGATTAGCCTATCACTCATTCTGCTAAGCGTAAAGCAGATCACTTATGAATGAGATGACTCTTTCTTTGAAGCACTTTTACGCTCCTACAAGACCCCCTTCAAAGTTTTCAAATATCTCCAAAATTTGAAACACTTTGAACAGAAGCGTAAAAGTTGAGATTTGATCAGCCAGCGTAAAATTTGGGATACGCAACAGTCATCCGCGTAAAAGCGGGGATATCCAATAGTCGGCGTATTTTTCAAAAGAAAATTAATGTCGGTCAATACTTAACCGTCACAATAAATTTCTTTCTCGAAACTTTTGAATGTCTCTTCATCTTCCCGAGTAAGCAGTTTCCAACGAGGAATGTGAAGAGTTGCTTTGATTTGTATAAATAAGGACAAATTCTTTATTCTTGACATTCATCCTTGTTTTGTCATGGCGCCGAAGAACGAGATTACCAACAAAGAGGCTTCGAGCTCCAGGCTTGATTTTGAGCAAGCGTGCAACCTTTTAGAGTGTTTTGGAGTGACTCCTGCAGTCTTTAGTCGCATTGATAATGGTCCCCTAACTGCGTACGAAGGGCCAGGAGATGCTAAAGCGTTTCTTAATCTGATGCGCCGCTCCGGGATTCACAATATGCATGAACTAGGTATCTCCCTTCGTCAGCCCAACGAAGGAGAGAAAAAATGACATTTTTATGTATTGCGAATCTTTTATCTATAGGGGTCCACTTCCCCTTTTATAAATAAAATTTTGCTGTTAACCTCATCTATTGACGCGTACTTGTTTATGCACTTCTTTTGACTGCTTCTGTGGTTGTTAATTCCCAAGAAACAAACCAACACGTGGCATTTGTCTTGTGGTTACGAGAGCCTTTAAATAGGATCTTCTCCCGAAATAGACATATCCGAACAGTTTCTTCAGTCTTTATAAATAGCCGAGAATGTTTCATATATTCTCGTACTCATTTCTCTGAAGATAACTTTCTGTGATGTTGTTCTCCAACAAATGATAATGGCGGAGCTTTCCAACAACGTCCTTTTGTACGCCCAGTCTTTAGACGTGGATTCAACTATCATTAGAGCCAAACAATTCGACATAAGTGGTAAGTCCGATCGTAAGCAAACATCTATCTTCGAACTTTTTTTTTTGTTTGAAAACAGCTATTTTACGAGCGTAAAGCCTTGCTGAAACATTGGCGTAAAAAGCCTTGCTGAAGCACTGTCGTAAAAAGCCTAGCTGAAGCACTGGCGTAAAAAACCTTGCAGAAGCACAAGCGTAAAAAGCCTTGCTGAAGTACTGACATAAAAAAAACCTTGCTGAAGCACTGGCATAAAAAGACTTGTTAAATCACTGGCGTAAAAAAGCCTTGCTGAAGCACTGGCGTAAAAAGCCTTGCAGAAGCACTAGCGTAAAAAGCCTTGTTGAAGCATAAGCGTAAAAGCCTTGTCATCTGTTTTTACTTAGCGTTCAATACGCATCTGATGATACTTCTGTTTAAAACATTTCTTCTTTGTTGTTTTTTCTGCAGAAGTTTGGCTGAGCAGCTTTTCCAGAACCGGCATTGGTGACTTTGACGTTGTGAAGAGCGTTCTTCTGACATCAACATCAGGGAGCTCAAGCGCTTTTGACGTGCAAATCAGACAACTCAGAACTCTTCGTGAGATAGAAGGGTCTTCCTCTGTTTGTAGGAAGAGCCTTTATACATGGAGAGTTGGATGGTGGAGTCAACTCTACCCCGAGAAATCGGATAGTAGAGTTCCTTTCACGGCAAAACTAGGAATTTTATCCCAATACTGGATACATTCCTATCTCCTTTGAGGTGCCGCCACTAATCCACCAATTGTATTGGCAGTAACACGCCTTCGGGCTGCCATACTCTGGGGTTCTCCTCTTTTCTGAGAGAGAAGACCAGAGTTTGGTTCCTACTGCTCTGGTTGCCACTGGAGCTCAGACGGTCAGGAACTGCCACCAACAACGAACCCGTCAAAGAAGATCCAAAGAAGAAATAGATCTATTAGGTTATCGTTGGTGTATAGAATGAAAATCCTAGATATAATAGATTTCCATTGTAAAGAAAAGTCTAAGAAATGTAATAGACTTTTATGATGATATGAGAGTGGAAATGATAATTCTTCTATGCTCAATGATTTGTATCTATCTGGATGTAATATGGACATGATAGATAATGAAACCTTCTTTTCTGATTTAGAGTACACAATACTATCAGAGGTAATATGGACATGACAGTGTGTGAGAACTCAAAAGAAAATTAGATTAATTTCTATACAGAGGTCAAAATGGAAAATGATAGATAAGTAGGTAGATTTAGCATTTATCCAGACGTTATGAAAACATGATAAATAATGAATCCTACTTTTTAATCAATTGATAGAAGATTTAAAATCCCTCTCCCAAGAGACAAGAAGTCAGCTTAACCAGACCTTGGTAGCTGGAGAATAAGAAGACAGATATTGTGAGCATATACGTCAAAATGGTGGACGAATCGACGTATTTCTTGGGAACAGAAAGGATGATTCAATTCCATAATCAAATGGATGAACATGGTAACCTGAACGGACGTCGGTTCTTTTCGAAAATAAAAAGCCGTTTTCAATTTCAGAGACCAGTTCATTAGTAATCCTCCTCTATAAATAGGTGAGAATTCTCTGTAATCATTTCATTCTTATTTTTACTCCTCTATTAGAAATGTCTTCCGAGGATGTACAACAAAAGAATGAAGTCTTCAGGAACGTTGAGGACGTCATTGAGACATGCCCTGTTGAGCCAATAGTGAAGGGTCCGACCGAAGTAGACAACAGTTCTTCTACGTC
Organism: Iris pallida; assembly: GCA_029216955.1. NCBI lineage: Eukaryota > Viridiplantae > Streptophyta > Magnoliopsida > Asparagales > Iridaceae > Iris > Iris pallida. The sequence goes on from JANAVB010005796.1 coordinate 5,475,487, forward strand.
CAAGCCACCCCAAGACACCTTTGCTTTCTTGGTAGAGCCAGGAAAAACTCCTAAAGAAGAAGCATTGAGGATGACCGTCTGTAAAAATTTTATGGGTTCAGGAAACGATGCCTTCTATGCATTGGCTGACTATATATTCAATAAGGAAGGGAGTGGCCCTCGTCCTTAATCTTTTATCTTGAACCAAAAATAATAAATGAAGTTTTATTTTTGTTCTGTCTTCTCTTTTTATACATAGTATTTCTTAAGAAATTTGCCATTGATCGGCAGCATGAGTAGATCTCCATTGGGTTTTGACAACCGATAGGCACCATTGGAGAACACGGACTCAATTACATACGGGCCTTTCCATTTCGCTAGGAATTTCCCTTTGCTTTTGTGAGTCATCACCATTGGTCTCCGAACAGCTAATACAAGCTCGCCAACTTTGAATACCCTCTCCTTGACTTTACGATTAAAAGTTCGAGATATACGGGCTTGATATAGCTCAATATGCTGTTGTGCTTGAAGATGCTTCTCGTCCAATCCTTCAAGTTCTTGGAGTCGTAAGAGATCGTTATTTTCTGTAGTTAGCTCATTAGCAATAGCAATTCGAAGAGAAAGGATCTGGATTTCCAATGGGAGGATAGCTTCACATCCATAAACCAGTAAAAATGGTGTAAAACAAGTAGGAGTCCGGACCGTTGTTCGATATGCCCATAAACATTCTCTAAGCTTCTCATTCCAATCTCTTTTATTAGAAGAGACAAACTTTTTGAGAAGTTTGATGATCATTTTGTTGAAGGCTTCAGCTAAACCATTAGCAGCTGGATTATAAGTCGTAGAAGCCAGATTTTGAATTCGATTTTTGTCACAGAACCAATAAAATGCTTGACTGGCAAATTGTGGTCCATTGTCATGAATTATTCGTCGAGGAATCTCGAAGCGATAAATGACATGATGTTTAATGAAGCTGATTACATTAGATGTTTTCACTTCAGCAAGAGGAACTGCTTCTGCCCACTTCGAAAAGTAATCAGTTATAGCTAGTATAAACCGATGTCCTTTAACAGAAGGAGGGTTAATATGACCAATGATGTCCATACCCCAAGCTTCGAAAGGCCATGAGGCTGCTGTAGGATGTAGAAATTCAGACGGCTGATGAATAAAATCAGTATGAATCTGACATGCTTTACATCTTCTGGCATAGTCGACAGCATCTGCTATCATAGAGGGCCAATAATACCCCATTCTTCGAATGCGATCTTGCAACTTTGGACCCGATTGATGAGCACCACAGACACCATCATGAGCCTCATGCAGTATTTATTTGGCTTCACTTTCTGAGAGACAGCGCAGCAAGAGTCCGTCATATGAACGACGATATAGCATATGTAGAGACGAGTCATAATATAATCAAAATGATCGTCTCTTAATTGATGCAGCTTTTTTAGGATCTTCAGGCAAAATCCCATGAACTGCACAATCAATGAATGGAGTTCTCCAATCTTTCTGCTGGGAACTTGCCTCTATAACGTAACTTTGTTCAATATGCAGACTACTCTTTACACAGAACAAGTCTCGATCCAACAAAGTAATTATATTTTGCCTTCGGATTGGGACAGCCAAGTCTGCAGCTAAACTGGCAAGAGCATCAGCCTCCACATTCTGAGAACATGGTACAAATTCAATAATGAATCCTTTGAATGATAGGACCAACTCGACTACCACTTGATGATAGGGGATGAGATCAGGATTTCTGACTTCATAAGTCCCTCTAACTTGATTAACGATCAATTGAGAATCTCCCTAAGCCTCTAAGAATTCAATATCCAATTGTTTTGCTACTTGAAGACCAATCAACAGAGCATTATATTCTGCTACATTGTTAGAGCATGGCTCATTAAGAGAATAGGCACAGTATATGACCATTTTGTCAGGAGAAACCAAGACAATTCCTACCCCAGAGACAATATTGCCTTTAGGTCCAACCCGTGATGCTCCGTCAAAATATAATTGCCAAATATCATTCTTCAAAGTCTTGTTACAATCCACTACTTCGTCTGGAATGTCTTCATATAACTTCGAAGTTTCAGGTATAGGATGAGCAGCTAAGAAATCAGCTAACGCTTGGCCCTTCACTGATTTTTGAGGCACATAAACCATGTCATAAGGAGTGAGCAACATCGCCCAGGTAGCTAACCTGGAATTAAGAATGCTCGGTTTTCTCATCAATACCCGAATAGGATTTATTCTGGAGATGACATGAATAGTCTGTCCAGTGACATAATGCCTTGTCTTTTAGACGGCAAAAACCAAAGCTAGACATTCCTTTTTCACAGGAGTATATCTGTGTTCAGCTCCTACCATCATTCTGCTCAGATAATATATTGCTTGTTCATGACCCATATCACTTTTTTGTGCCAGAAGAGCGCCAAGTGAATGATCCAAGGCTCGAACATATAGCAAAAATGGTCTTCCTATCACCGGAGGTACCAGAACAGGCGGGTTTGTAAGATATTGCTTAATATCATTGAAGGCTCTTTGACACGCTTCATCCCAGACGAAAGATACCCCTTTCTTTAATAGATGGGAGAAAGGTTGACATCTCCCAGAAAGATTAGATATAAATCTTCTGATATAAGCAATACGGTCCTGAAAGCCACGGAGTTCTTTCAGATTACGAGGAGGACGCATTTCAAGAATTGCTTTAACCTTATCAGGATCAACATGGATACCTTGAGAGGTAATGACAAATCCTAAAAACTTGCCACTAGAAACCCCTAAGAAAGACTTAGTAGGGTTCATTTTCAATTGATGTTGGCGCATCAATTCAAATACTGTCTTCAAGTCCTGAATGTGATCATTGTTTGACCGACTTTTAACAACAATGTCATCTACGTAGCATTCAACTATTTTCCGTAGATGTTCTTGAAAGATATTGCTCATAGCCCATTGATATGTGGCACCGGCGTTTTTAAGACCAAACGGCATAACCGTATAGCAGTAAACACCAAGGGGTGTTCGAAAAGATGTATGCTTCTCATCTTCTGGATGCATTTTGATCTGATTGTATCCTGAGAATCCGTCCATGAAAGACATACATTCAAAACCGCATGTATTGTCTATCATGACATCAGTAATAGGAAGTGGAAATTTGTCCTTTGGACAAGCCGTATTAAGATCTCGGTAATCTATACAAACTCGGACTTTTTCGTTCTTCTTCATAACAGGAACAATATTGGCCACCCAATCTGGGTGTTGTTCTTCACGAACAAAGCCACATGTAATCAGCTTTTTGACTTCTGTTTCAATTGCATCTATCATATCTGGTCTAAAGCGTCGTTGCTGTTGTTTTACAGGCTTGACATTAGGCAAAATATTGAGTTTATGAGTAGCAACTTTAGGATCTAGCCCTGGCATATCCTCATAACTCCATACAAAGATGTCAATATAATCTTTGATAAGTTTTATCAGCTCTTCCTTTTCATCTTCAGAAAGATTCTTACTGATGAATATTGGTTTGGACGTAATTCCATCTCCAACATCAATCTGGATAACCTCATCTTCTGTAGGTGGCTGTCGCTGTTCAAAACAAAGTTCCCATTGAGTATCCATCTGTTGAGCCCAAGGATCATTCTCAAATGGCTCTGATTCATCATCGGCTTGAACCATATTGACTGAGAATATTTGCCCAGATTCATAATATGAGGAACGAGACATATCAGATTCGATGAATAGAATTTCTTCCGAATCTGATGATTATAAAGAGCTAGAAGAGAATTCTTCTTGTATATCGTCATTAAACATGTGGGACGGATCATATCCCAACCCATGATGAGTCTTCTGGTAAAACGGATCACCGCATAATGGTAGTCGTCTGCCCTTGCCTTGATTAAGACCTTGCATAGTCTTCAAATCATATCCTATATTCTGGATAATCTTGATAGATTGTTGACTGTATTTGTCAATTCGGATTCTTCCTTTATCTTTATCTTTCAGATCATCTGTCTGAGCAACAGTGATATTTCTAGCCAGACTAAACACAATTTGACGCTTGTTTTTCTTATCTGACGGAACCACGAAATAGGATTCTTCGTGATGTCTGAAAGTTACGCAAGCTTGTGATGAAGCGGCTACAGGAAGCAGATAGGGAGAAGATGTCAAGAACTTTTGAGCATAAGGTCCGACATTGACATGAGGAGAAAAAGTTTCTTCCGGTTCTATGTTGTCTTTATATTGATGACTTTGATTATCAGAAGATAAAGTCATTCTCTCAATAAACTTGACAGCCATATACTCGAACAGGAAATCTTCACTGATATCAAAAAGTACAGAATGATCAATATTTACATCATTTACAATTTGATTGCTACGCTTCGGATTAAACAACAGTGGACCATCATCCGTCTTCTGCCAAGATTTGCCAAGATTGACAATCAATGGTGATTCTGGATCATTCGTACAAGAAGTACGCCCTTTGACCTTGATCATAAAAGATTGAACTTGGCTCTTAGCAGGAATATTTATTGATTCCTCAGATGAAGTTTGAGTTCTTCCTTTAACCTTGATTATCAAAAGTTGATCATTGACAGGTTGGGATTGGATTCGTCCCTTGACTATGATCTTCAAAGGTTGCTCCTCTGGCGAATCTTCATTAATAGACTGATCCTCAGATGATGATTGATCCTCAGCCATGTCTGATATCTCTTTCACATGCTCTTGTTTATAAAGCCTTGAATCAGAGAAGTAGGCTTCGACACCCTTGAACGGATTAATATCAGCGAACTCAGTTTTCACAACTCCTTGGGATCCACATACTTGAAGCATTGGTGGAGAGTTGAAGGCACAATATTGTGCTCATGAATCCACGGTCTCTCCAAAAGGATATTATAGGAGACGTCTGAGTTGATAACATAGAAAGTTACCATGGTTCGAAGATCACCAATCTGAATCTGCAGACAAATCTTCTCCAGTGGTTTGCTCTTGCCAGAGTTAAAACTGACTATCGTAGTACTAGTGTAAGTCAGCTCACTAGTAGAAATCCTCAGGGATCTTAGCATACTCTGAAGAATTATACTAATTGAAGACCCAGGATCAATATAAATCCTGTCAATTTTAGTGGATCCGATATATCCAGTGTAGCACAGAGGCCTATCATGCTTGTTGTGTTTCAATAGCATATCCTCTTGTGTAAAGGTGATGTTGGAAATTGCTTCCATCACACTATGACATTGCGGACATGATACTGGTATATTATCAGGAGTCTTGAGTTGAGCCAAGCATGAATCTGCTTGAAGTAAAGCTTCGCTCAAAGTCTCTCTGCTTTCTTTGGAAAGGCGAAGCAGTTCAAATATAGATAGTCTAGCCGGAGTATTGGCCAACTGAGCTAGAATGTCAAATTTGTAAGGCTTCATCACCACCCCCCTGATTGGAAGCAGACTTCAATTGGATATCAAAGCGTACTGCCTTCTGTTTCCCCTTTTCAACCACAGACGGTTTAGCAGGAACAGAAGAGGGTTGAGTTGGTAGTGTCTCTACTATGTCTTCATCTTCTTTGGAGGTTCCCTCATAGTCTTTGTGGTACTCTTTTCCAGATCTTGTACCAGCAAAAGTTTCTTCTTCAAACTCAGGAGAAGAAAGTACCATATTACAGGATTTAGTCTTTCTTCCCTTAGCCTTCTTTTTGTGAGAGTTGTTAGGAGGAACTTCAGTACCCAATCCAGCAGTAGAATTCTGATTTTGAATCTCTAAAGGAAGACGTATTCCTTTATCATAATTCAAACCTTCTTCCTTTTGAAAGTCGTAACCCATCTTCCTCATAAGAAGGACAGATTGTTGACTATACAAGTGGATAGGTAGTGAGCTTTGGACAGGTGTTTCAGCACAGGAAGAGGAAGAAACCTCTACAACTACAGGAGAATAAAGCATAGACGTCTCTGTAGTTAAGGGAGGAGAAGGATCCGGGATACGAGGAGAAATCCCTGTTGGAGCTTTTTCATAAGCAGAAAAAACTTGTTGTGCCCGGTATAAAGGAACACTATTCATGACTAGCCACTGCTGATGAGTAAGCTTGAGCTTGGTAGGAGGAGCCAGACTTGGAGGACAGATATTTAGTCCTTTCAGTCTATCTTCTAGAGGAAGGCCATCCCATAGATGATCCAAGTCATCAGGATCCGGAATAACATGAGAAATCATGTTACAGGTTTTGACTTTCTTACCTTTCTTAGATTTTAAAGTTTTACCTTTATTTTTCAACTCAGGTACTAAGTCAGGATGTACCCACATGATTTCACCATTCTTCAATGTGAGCGGCAGCAATCCTGTATTTTTTTCCCTGGCAGGCAGAATATTCACGATCTTCATCGTCGCCTTCGGAATTGGGATAATTCCATCTGTGACTTGCTATGGAGGAAAATCTCCGAACTGAAGAGAAACCATATTGGTCGTAACCGTATGGTCATCATTGGTTAAAGCGATAGCGCCACCATTTATCAGCTCTTGGATTTTCTTTTTTAAGACATAGCAAGCACTGGTAGGATGATTAATGTATCTATGATAGATACAATATTTGGGATTGACAGTCAGATTCACCTCATTAGGCCTTTTTGGCTCTGGGATCTGAAGTTTGCCACTTTTTACCAGATATTGAAATATCCCTGGGATATCACTTTCGTCAAAAGAGTATTCTTCCTTTGGCCTGGAAGATTCCTGATTATTTGGCGTCATCTTGTTCTTGGAAAGATTGACCATAAGAGTATCTTTTTCTTTCACATTACGATTGCCAGGATTATTACCAGGATTACTTTTCTTTCCTTTATCTTCTGAAGCGAAAATCATCCCGTGTTCACGAGCCAACCTACCATTGGTCTCGGCAGAAACTGCTGCTATGATAAACGAAGCCCAATCTGTGAATTGGAAACCTGTGAAGACAGCAATGGATGGTCGCAGATTCATCTTGCATGTATCAATTAACGCTGAATCTGGCATACCAGAAGGCATCTTTAGAGTAGCTTGTTGGAAACGTTTAATGAACGTCCGAGTATCTTCTTTCTCCTTTTGTTTGATTTCTATCAAGGAGGACATGTTCATGTCCATACCTCCTTCATAGAAGCGGGAGAGAAACATTGCCTTGAATTCGTCAAAAGACGAAATAGAGTTATCGGGTAAGCTACGATACCAGTCGTAAGCTGAACCTGTCAGGCAACCGATGAACACTTGAGTGAGAAGAGCATTATTTTTCTGCAAGTGTACAGTCATAATATCAAAGTAATTGATATATTGACTGGGAGATGCTTTTCCATCGAATAAAACCATGGATTATGGCTTGAACTTCGGTGGAAAGGGTACATCATTCCAATAAGGAGGATAAGGTTGCTTAATCCCTAACCTCTGGAGCTGATCTTTGTGCCTCAAAACTTCAAACTGTACTTTGAGTTCACGTACTGCTTGAATGGCTTCACTGGTTTGAGGAAGCATATTTGATTGAATAGTCATTGGATGTACCATAACCCCCACTGGAGGTGGTACATCATCTGGAATGATGGGATCTGGAGATGCAGAATTTTGATTAACAGCAGGCCCTTGAATATTCAAAGCTATATCAGCCCCTTGACTATCTTGAGTTTGTGCTGCTACTGGTACCGGAGTTATTACTGTAGGTTGAGCAGTTTGCTGATTCAAAATTATCTGATGCATGCTTTGCACCATGTTAAGCATGTCTTTCAATGATTGCTCCACGGCAGTGAGACGTTGTTCCGTATTAGCAGAAGACGTCTCTGGTTCATCTCCAACAGCGTAGGATTCAACCTTTCTTGAAGATATAGAGGGATTAGTATAGAAGTATGAATCCACACTATCGGTATCAGACTCAAAAGATTGAGTACCCCCAGCTTCTGAATCAGAAGTCTGCAATTGTCTTTGTCTTCTTGATCGAGTATTCTGATATACTTCTTCAAAGGAATCAAGAAGCCTATTGAACTATTGTTGACCTGGGGTTTGGGACATATTTCGTCTTGGATGTCGTCCTCTGTTAGTATGAGATGCCATGTTGACTGACACATATGACAGCTCATGTTCTTGGTCTTCAGCTTGATGTTGAGGCGAGTTAAAACTTAAACGATCAAAAACTGACCGTTTTGAAGCCGAACAACAACAGTTGATCACAACCTGGTGATATTCACAATGATGTTTTTCTTGGGGGAATATTACCGGAGATTGTCTGTTCTTACGTTTTTGTATTAGCAATTCACGTAAATCAGAAGGAACAGATGGAGTATTCTTCTTTATTACATTTGGGATAGAAAAACGATTAGTCCCTTGTGTATAAAGAAGATTACTGGCTGCATTCGCAGAACCAAACTGTACATTTTTACGCGTTTGGAGTTGTGTGCGTAAATCTTGAGATTTAGCACGAAGGACTCCATTTTTTTGGCGTGTAATTTGTAAGTTTGGTACTTTGCGTAAAGCAGTATAAGAGGGTTGTTGGTTGTCAGCCCCTGTTTTTTAATTTTAGTTTTATTAGTGCTAATTAATTTTTAATGTTAGTTTTGGCCTTAAAATATTTTATTAGGATTTTTTAGGAATTTTCTATAATTTCTAAATGAGTTTTATATATAAAAATATCACTTTGCAAATTATTAGAAATTAATTAAATAGGTTTTGCAATTTTTTGAAATAATTTTATATCAGTTTGTAATAAAAAGAAATGTTTTATTTAGGAAATGCAAATTCTATTTTGCGCTTTCCCACTAATAATCCTATTATGCAAAACCCTAAACTTGGGGGGCTTTTGTGCTAACCTACCAAACCACCCCCCCCCCCCCCCCGACCAATCACTCTCCCTCTCTCTCCTCCCTCACCCACTCTCTTTGACCTCTCGAGCGACGACCGCCACGCCGACGGGCAGCCCCCGCCTTTTTCGGCTGCCCCGACCGCCCTCTTTCCCTATAAAACACTCCCCTCTCTCCCCCAGACCTAATACCCTAGCTCTACACCCTCATCGACCACCACAGCCCACTCCCTTCGCCAAAACACTTCGTCGGAACCCTAACCCCGACGAAGTCTCGTTCTCACAATCCCGACACCCTCATCGACCACCACCACCGCCATCCGCTTCGCCACGCCGAGCTGGACGCAGCGCCACCGGAGCGCCACCGTTATGACGCCCCAAGCCGCCGCCTTCGCCTTCGAAACTTCTTCGAGAAGTCGGACACGTGAGTAACAGAACTCAATCGTGTCATGCGTGTCTCGCCTTCACGCACGAGACTCGCCAGGACACAACGAGCATGGTGCTGTGCTCGGACACGCGAGGCTGAGCTCGTGCGTGTCGTGCATAGCACAGACACGAGGATCCCTGTGTCCCAAACTGTCCGGACACAGGCTCGTGTTTATATATTTTTTTTTATATAATGTCTAACCTAAAACGAAATAAAATAAACTAAACCCTATCTCTAACACGACCCAGGGGCTGACCCCCTGGCCAGCCCGACAGAGCCTAAACCCCCCCCACCCCCGCGCTGTGTTGGCCTGGGTTCGAGTCCCCCTGGCTGACTTTGCTTTCTTTTTTCTTTTTCTTTTCCTTTTTCTTTTTCTTTTCTTTTTATATATATATTTATATATATATGTATATACATTTATTTGTGTATATATATATGTATTACTATATATACTATATTTATGTATATATATACTTGCTGTTTTATATATATATATATATATATATATTTATATATATATATATACTTCATCCTTTATACTTTATTATTTTATGTATATATATATTTTCTTGTGTATATATATATATTATTATATATATACTATTATATATGTATACATTATTTTGTATATATATATATATATATATATATATATATATATATATATATAATATATAGTTGAGCATTTTCCTATATATATAAATATCCCTATATTTATATATATATATATATATATATATATATATATATATATATATATATATTATTTCCTATATGTATTTTACTTAGCTTAGTGTAAATTATTTATATAAAATAATGTTCATACTTTTATAGTTACTATGTAAAACTTTACCTTATTAAAATAATAATATTTATTTTGACTATTACCAAATTGTATTTTTATTGTATTTAAATTACTGCAACCATTTGGTGTCCAAGCCTAGCATGGATATTTGGGCTCAAATGTGTTTTCACACATTCAAGACATGTACAAGTCATATTGGACTTGATTCATGGCCTTAGGTCCTGTATTTGAACTTTGGTTCAAATTATATACATGGACAAAATACGCAGATAATTAATTATTGTGTGCAATGCTGTTTTTGATTTTCTAAAAATACTTAAATTATTGTTAAAATTATGGAAAAATAGTTTTTAGATACTATGATAAGTTAGCTAATTTAGTATAATTTTTGTAATATTTAATTTACTGTTTTGCCACTAGTTTGGCACATGGAACCAAAACTCATTTTCTGTATACGTAGGAAAACTGTTTTTTTTATAAAATATTTGTACTGGTTAATAAATTCCAGAAAAATTATAATAAATTTCTATGATTAACAAGGATCACCTTGGTACTTTACTTTAAGAAAAACTAGGCTTTTTGTCTACTTCAAAAATTGTTAGAACACAATGATCTTTTGATTTATTTATTGATTAATTACGACTTGTAGTTTTTTGTGTTATTTGGAGTTTTAGTCGTGTTGAACCCCATCCCTCACTAGTGTAAAGACCCTAGAAAGTTAGTTAACATAGTGTGTCACCCTACATTGGTCTCCTATGCCAAGTCATCATTTTGGCTAGGTGCCCAGTCACAAGTCGTGTTTCACCAATTAGTGTCCTAGTATTTTAGCTTATTGTAAAACTAAGTTGTTGTATTTACTTCTACAGTGACGAGCTACCAGACATCCATAGCATTGTTATCGCAGCTTGTTTTGTTTTGCTTTGCTAGAGGCAAGTACTTTCTACGAACTTTACATATTGTCACATAAAATGAACTGCAAACCCCACCATGTTAAATGCTGATCCTTGGGGTAGCAAGTTAGATCTCTACATGTTGTACTTTCAGTTACTACCATGCTTAGAACAGTCTTGATGTATCTCTCACATGATTAGAATATGGATTATGGGGAAACTGTTAGTAGTGTACGTGATTATGTCCCCTTCTCCCGTACGTATGTACCGAGCAAGGTCGACATTTTATATGTATACCTTGTCGTAGGCTTTATCTCAATGCGGATTTGTACGTATGTACATCTGTGGCCGTTTTACTTGTACGGAAGTACATTTTATTATGTGCCCCCAGCACATTGTATATCTATTGACCGATCACGTACCTGCTACAGTTTTAAACATTTCATATACATCTGTCTCTATGACATATGTGTCCTTGCCATGATAGACTGTATGATGCCATGCTTTCCAGTTATTTCCTCTCATGTTCATTTCCATGTTTCATATGCTAGTTTGCTAGATTTAGTACTTGCTCCCGTCCTGACAGGATAACGTTATAGGAGTCCTTACTGAGGAGGAGTTACTCTGTGACACATACTATGGAGATACTGCCGAGGACCCGGCTCTGCTTTACGAGGATGTTCCTGCAGGGAACCTCGCCTAGTTGTCTTTTGTTTACTTAGACTTTTGAGAGTAGACATGTATTAGACTATATTATTTTGTAACTGGACATGTATCCAGTTTTACATTTCAGTTTACTTGTACTTGGATATTTTACTATATACGACGACTTTTGTGTTTGGAGCATTTATGATTCTTCTTCACTTATAGAACTGTTAGCACATTTAGTCTTATCCTGTTGTCTTTAGAACAGCTTACTACGTTTTATCTCAACGTAGGCTGGGCATGACTCGGCCTGGCCCAACAATTTGGGTAGCGGGTCGTGACATTGGTGTAGGACAGAAACTTTACCAACGATATTTTTACACTGCACACGTTTAGGTACATTCACATTAGATGTACAAACATCATTATGAATTTTATCTACACTGTCAAAGACAGGAGACTTACCTTTACGCATAGAGCGTAAAAATTGATTATCTACCACGTCACAGACGGAAGATTTTGCTTTACGCGAGGAGCGTAATTTATTTGGGCCTACCACGTCACCGACGGGAGACTGATTCTTACACTCAGAAGCATAAACTTTAGAGTCTGCCCCATTACAAATGGGAGATTCATTCTTATGTACCAAGCGTAAAATTTGTTCTTACCCACTGAGCGTAAAACTTGATTCTTATGTAGTGGGCGTGAAACCTGATTATCTTTACCGTTACAAACGGAAGATAAATCATTACACTTTGAGTGCAACTCTGAAGTAAGGACTGCCTCGTTACGAACGGGAGCCCCTACCACAGGAGTGGGAAGAATTCCCTTGTCATCAGAAGCAACAGAGAGATCAGAAACCACTTTGGATTTGGGAATCCAAACTTTTCGTGCTTTGCGAGACTTTTGAACATTTGAGTGGCAAGAACCACCCCCAGTTCGGAGCATTTCTTCATAGGTAGTCTGGTCGAAGTGCACAACCAGAGTCTTCTTGGTCGAACCGACCGAAACATCATCATATTGAGCAAGGACTTCATGGGTCTGAATCCCACGGCAGAGAACGGGGACGATCAAGGACTTCATGGGTCTGAATCCCAAGGAGTTCTCAGGGACTGAGGGCATAGTAGTAGCAGATGACTGGCTAGATTCAGTAGAGAGGAAGCTTCTGGGAGTTAGGATGCCGGATGACCTTCAGGTCGAGGCAGCAGGATTTCTGCTGATAGACTTACCCGGAGTCTGGTTCAGGAATGAGCCGTTGTTCGCGAGAGGTAGAGCCACCTGGGACCAGTTCAAGACCCAGTTCAAGAAGAAGTTCTTCTCGACCACTGCTAGAGTAGCCATGGGGCTACGATTCCAGAACATCCAGCAGGGGAACCGTTCTGTTGACGAGTATGCGGCAGAGTTTAGTCGCCTGAGCCGTTTCGCTCCTAGTCTGGTTGCTGATCCAGAGGAGATGACCCGTAGGTTTTGCCATGGTCTAGTTCCAGACATTGGCATTCTTATAGTGGCGAACGGTACGACTGACTACTACCAGAGCCTAGAATTGGCCCGGAGCATTGAAGAGCGTCTTCTGTCTAGCAAAAGGCCAGCTCCTGTACATTATGAGGGACCGTCCAAGCGTCAGGCTTTCCAGCAGAGAGCGCCGACGCCACCCCAGCAGACTTACCGTCCCCCTACACCACATCATCAGACCCCGCCAGTTCGAGCCCCGGGACCCCGGCAGCAGCAGAAGGGAGTTATATGTTCTTTCTGCGGAAGACCAGGGCACAAGTACTCCATCTGCAGGAAGAGGTTGAAGCAGTGCTTAGCTTGTGGGTCTGCCACCCATCAGATTCGAGAGTGCCCAGTAGTGAAGACTAGAGGACCGCTCCCGACTCAGCAGCAGAGGTTCGGGTAGCATCTGCAGCAGCATAAGGGACCTCAGGGGAGGGTTTATAGTCTAGCCATTGAGCCGGAGCCGGAGCAGGTTTCGGAGCAGGATTACTTAGCTGACGTCATCACAGGTCATGTTTATTTGCATACTTTTCTAGCTGTATGTTTGTTTGATTCTGGTGTATCTCATAGCTTCCTATCATTAGAGTTTATACATAAACATCATCTAGTAGCTACACCTACTGCGGAGATTAGTAGAGTGATGACGGGAGGAGGACCAGTGTCTATTAGATCTATCTATAGATGTTCTATTTTTATAAGCCGAGAGAGAGTTCAGAGGGCGATTCTTTGTGATGCCACTCCCCGGTTATGATATCATATTGGGGATGGACTGGCTTAGCTACGCCCATGCATCTATAGATTGCCATGAGGGTAGTATTTTGTTCAGTCCCCCAGGCACAGCACCATTCAGTGTCAGGAGGACAGGGCCGGAGATCAGCCTAGAGCCGAACTGTTGTGCGACAGTCGGGGACGCTGCACCGCTGTACCCTATCATTAGGGAGTTTATGGATGTATTCCCAGAGGATCTTCCAGGACTTCCGCCTGACAGAGATGTGGAGTTCACTATAGATTTAGTGCCGGGTTCATCACCAGTATCCCGGGCTTGCTATAGAGTGAATCCCAAGGAGGCCATAGAGATGAAAGAGCAGATTGATGACCTGTTGAAAAAGGGTTTCATTCGATCCAGTACTTCTCCATGGGGAGCACCAGTGCTTTTTGTGCCTAAGAAGGATGGTACAGTCCGGTTGTGTATTGACTATCGGGCTTTGAATGCCATCACCATCAAGAACAAATATCCTCTGCCCAGGATAAATGATTTGTTCGACCAATTGAGCGGGGCGAAGGTGTTTTCCAGGATAGACTTGAGATCCGGGTACCACCAGGTGAAGGTTAGGCCAGCAGACATCCAGAAGACGGCGTTCAACACGAAGTACGGGCAGTACGAGTTTCTAGTGATGCCATTTGGTCTCACAAATACGCCAGCTATCTTTATGAACTTGATGAATAAGATATTTCACCAGTATCTAGATAAGTTTGTCGTGGTGTTTATCGACGACATCCTGATATACTCGAAGACGCCGGAGGAGCATGCAGAGCACTTGCAGATAGTTTTGGGGATTCTGAGGCAGGAGAGATTGTTTGCCAAATTGCCGAAGTGCGAGTTCTTTTTAGACCGAGTGGAGTTTCTCGGCCATGTAGTCACTGGAGATGGAATCTCGGTGGATCCCAGGAAGATTGCTGCAGTTGAGACGTGGAAGGCTCCGACGTCAGTTTCAGAGATCAGGAGTTTTCTGGGTTTAGCAGGCTATTATAGAAAGTTCGTCCAGGACTTTGCTAGGATAGCTAAACCCATGACGAAGCTGACGCGGAAGGACGCAGAGTACTTTTGGTCAGAGGACTGCCAGGCGACATTTGAGGAGCTGAAGAGGAGGCTGACGACCGCTCTAGTTCTGACTTTACCTTCAGGTTCTGGAGGTTTCACCATTTACAGTGATGCTTCTGGGAAGGGGCTAGGATGTGTCCTACAGCAGCATGGGAAAGTAATTGCTTATGCATCTAGGCAGTTGCGGACTCATGAGAGGAATTATCCTACCCATGACCTCGAGTTAGCTGCGGTGATCTTTGCACTCAAGTTATGGAAACATTACTTATACGGAGAGCGTGTGGAAATCTTTACTGACCATAAAAGCTTGAAGTATGTGTTCACGCAGAAAGAGCTGAACATGAGGCAAAGACGATGGTTGGAGTTGATGAAGGACTTCGACATCGATTTACAGTATCATCCCGGGAAGGCAAATGTGGTGGCGGATGCGCTGAGCAGGCATCCGATGGCATGGTATCTGATGATTGATCGGCATTTACGAGAGGATCTGGAGAAGCTCGGTATTGAGCTAGTTCGGCCAGGATCAGTGATACAGATGATGGCGCTTGACATTCAGTCAGGTTTGATGGAGCAGATCTGGGAGGCACAGTCTACAGATGAGACCCTTCGCAGACTTCGACCCCAGGCTTTAGCTGGATTGCTGGATGACTTCACTATAGCAGAGGATGGATCCCTGAGGCATGGCAGCCGATTGTGCGTACCGAAGGGAGAGCTGGTAGGGGCAGTCTTACAGGAGGCACACCGATCGAGATATTCTATTCACCCTGGTGCTAACAAGATGTACCGTGACTTGCGGGAACATCTTTGGTGGCACGGGATGAAGAGGGATGTATCACGTTTCATCTCGAGATGCCTAATTTGCCAGCAGGTCAAGGCAGAGCGCCAGAGGCCAGCTGGTTTGTTACAGCCGTTACCCATTCCCGAGTGGAAGTGGGAACATATTACGATGGACTTCGTTTCAGGGCTTCCTCGTTCCCAAGGAGGGAAGGATGCCATCTGGGTCATCGTAGACAGGCTGACGAAGTGTGCGCACTTCATACCCTTCAAGGTGGGGCTTTCCACCGAGAAGTTGTCAGAGCTATACATGCAGCAGATAGTTCGCCTACACGGAGTGCCGGTGAGCATCGTGTCAGACAGAGACAGTAGATTCACATCCCACTACTGGAGGAGCTTGCAGGAGTAGTTGGGCAGTAGGCTCAAGTTCAGTATGGCGTACCACCCACAGACATATGGGCAGTCCGAGAGGACGATACAGATGCTGTAGGATATGCTGAGGACTTGCGTGCTGGACTTCGGAGGATCATGGGAGAGCAATCTGCACTTGGTAGAGTTTTCATACAACAACAGCTACCAGGCCAGTATTTGTATGTCTCCTTTCGAGGCGCTATATGGACGATGATGCCGTACACCGCTCTTTTAGGATGATGTCGGAGACAGAGTTATGCTTGGGCCAGAGATGATCACGGATGCAGCAGAGAAAGTCGGGATGATCAGAGACAGGCTCAAAGTAGCTCAGGATAGGCAGAAACACTGGACTGATGCTAGTCGCAGGCCGATGGAGTTCGCAGACGGTGATATGGTGCTAGTGAAGATATTACCTACTCGAGGGACGATCCGGTTCGGACGAGGAGAGAAGCTGAGCCCCAGATACATCGGGCCGTTCGAGGTACTTGGCAGGATCGGGGAGGTAGCTTACAGGGTTGCACTTCCACCCAACCTAGCAGGAGTTCACGACGTCTTCCACGTATCTCAGCTGAAGAGATATGTTCCAGACCCCAGTCATGTGCTAGATCATTCAAAGTTGGAGGTCGGACCGAGCCTTACAGTTTATGAGCAGCCAGTGGAGATATTAGACCAGAGAGAGAAGAGGCTGAGGAACAAGGTTATACCCCTAGTGCGAGTAGCTTGGAGCCGTCACTCCCCAGGCGAATCTACTTGGGAGAGGGAGTCGGACATGAGGGAGAGATACCCTTACTTGTTCGATCCAACCGCTGCGAGGGAACCACCCGTTCCCGCTTGATACCCTAGAGGCTAGTTTCGATCGCAGCCTTAGTCATTTTGTTGCATTGCTTGCTACGTTAGAATATTGTTAGGTCTTCAATCCTTGTGAATTTCGAGGACAAAAATTTTCAAGGAGGGAAGACTTGTCAGCCCTTGTTTTTCAATTTTAGTTTTATTAGTGCTAATTAATTTTTAATGTTAGTTTTGGCCTTAAAATATTTTATTAGGATTTTTTAGTAATTTTCTATAATTTCTAAATGAGTTTTATATATAAAAATATCACTTTGCAAATTATTAGAAATTAATTAAATAGGTTTTGCAATTTTTTGAAATAATTTTATATCAGTTTGTAATAAAAGGAAATATTTTATTTAGGAAATGCAAATTCTATTTTGCGCTTTCCCACTAATAATTCTATTATGCAAAACCCTAAACTTGGGGGGCTTTTGTGCTAACCTACCAAACCCCCCCCCCCCGACCAGTCACTCTCCCTCTCTCTCCTCCCTCACCCACTCACTTTGACCTCTCGAGCGACGACCGCCACGCCGACGGGCAGCCCCCGCCTTTTTCGGCTGCCCCGACCGCCCTCTTTCCCTATAAAACACTCCCCTCTCTCCCCCAGACCTAAAACCATAGCTCTACACCCTCATCGACCACCACAGCCCACTCCCTTCCCCAAAACACTTCGCCGGAACCCTAACCCCGACGAAGTCTCGTTCTCACAATCCCGACACCCTCATCGACCACCACCACCACCGCCATCCGCTTCGCCACGCCGAGCTGGACGCAGCGCCACCGTCTCGACGCCCCAAGCCGCCGCCTCCGCCTTCGAAACTTCTTCGAGAAGTCGGACACGTGAGTAACAGAACTCAATCGTGTCATGCGTGTCTCGCCTTCACGCACGAGACTCGCCAGGACACAACGAGCATGGTGCTGTGCTCGGACACGCGAGGCTGAGCTCGTGCGTGTCGTGCGTAGCACAGACACGAGGATCCCTGTGTCCCAAACTGTCCGGACACAGGCTCGTGTTTATATTTTTTTTTATATAATGTCTAACCTAAAACGAAATAAAATAAACTAAACCCTATCTCTAACACGACCCACGAGCTGACCTCCTGGCCAGCCCGACAGAGCCTAAACAGCCCCCCCCCCCCCCCCCCGCGCTTTGTTGGCCTGGGTTCGAGTCCCCCTGGCTGACTTTGCTTTCCTTTTTCTTTTTCTTTTCCTTTTTCTTTTTCTTTTCTTTTTATATATATATTTATATATATATGTATATACATTTATTTGTGTATATATATATGTATTACTATATATACTATATTTATGTATATATACTTGCTGTTTTTTTTATATATATATATATATTTATATATATATATATATAACTTCATCTTTTATACTTTATTATTTTATGTATATATATATTTCCTTGTGTATATATATATTATTATATATATACTATTATATATGTATACATTATTTGTATATATATATATATATATATATATATATATATATATATATATATATATATATATAGTTGAGCATTTTCCTATATATATAAATATCCCTATATTTATATATATATATATTATTTCCTATATGTATTTTACTTAGCTTAGTGTAAATTATTTATATAAAATAATGTTCATACTTTTATAGTTACTATGTAAAACTTTACCTTATTAAAATAATAATATTTATTTTGACTATTACCAAATTGTATTTTTATTGTATTTAAATTACTGCAACCATTTGGTGTCCAAGCCTAGCATGGGTATTTGGGCTCAAATGTGTTTTCACACATTCAAGACCTGTACAAGTCATATTGGACTTAATTCATGACCTTAGGTCCTGTATTTGAACTTTGGTTCAAATTATATACATGGACAAAATACGCAGATAATTAATTATTGTGTGCAATGCTGTTTTTGATTTAATAAAAATACTTAAAGTATTGTTAAAATTATGGAAAAATAGTTTTTAGATACTATGATAAGTTAGCTAATTTAGTATAATTTTTGTAATATTTAATTTACTGTTTTGCCACTAGTTTGGCATATGGAACCAAAACTTATTTTCTGTATACGTAGGAAAACTGTTTTTTTTATAAAATATTTGTACTGGTTAATAAATTCCAGAAAAATTATAATAAATTTCTATGATTAACAAGGATCACCTTGGTACTTTACTTTAAGAAAAACTAGACTTTTTGTCTACTTCAAAAATTGTTAGAACACAATGATCTTTTGATTTATTTATTGATTGATTAATTGTTAGAACACAATGCTTTCCAGTTATTTCCTCTCATGTTCATTTCCATGTTTCAAATGCTAGTTTGCTAGATTTAGTACTTGCTCCCGTCCTGACAGGATAACGTTGTAGGTGTCCTTTCTGAGGAGGAGTTACTCTGTGACACATACTATGGAGATACTGCCGAGGACCCGGCTCTGCTTTACGAGGATGTTCCTGCAGGGAACCTCGCCTAGTTGTCTTTTGTTTACTTAGACTTTTGAGAGTAGACATGTATTAGACTATATCATTTTGTAACTGGACATGTATCCAGTTTTACATTTCAGTTTACTTGTACTTGGATATTTTACTATATACGACGACTTTTGTGTTTGGAGCATTTATGATTCTTCTTCACTTATAGAACTGTTAGCACATTTAGTCTTATCCTGTTATCTTTAGAACAGCTTACTACGTTTTATCTCAACGTAGGCTGGGCATGACTCGGCCTGGCCCAACAATTTGGGTAGCGGGTCGTGACATTGGTGTAGGACAGAAACTTTACCAACGATATTTTTACACTGCACACGTTTAGGTACATTCACATTAGATGTACAAACATCATTATAAATTTTATCTACACTGTCAAAGACAGGAGACTTACCTTTACGCATAGAGCGTAAAAATTGATTATCTACCACGTCACAGACGGGAGATTTTGCTTTACGCGAGGAGCGTAATTTATTTGGGCCTACCACGTCACCGACGGAAGACTGATTCTTACACTCAGAAGCATAAACTTTAGAGTCTGCCCCATTACAAATGGGAGATTCATTCTTATGTACCAAGCATAAAATTTGGTTCTTACCCACTGAGCGTAAAACTTGATTCTGATGCAGTGGGCGTGAAACCTGATTATCTTTACCGTTACAAACGGGAGATAAATCATTACACTTTGAGTGCAACTCTGAAGTAAGGACTGCCTCGTTAAGAACGGGAGCCCCTAGCACAGGAGTGGGAAGAATTCCCTTGTCATCAGAAGCAACAGAGAGATCAGAAACCACTTTGGATTTGGAAATCCAAACTTTTCGTGCTTTGCGAGACTTTTGAACATTTGAGTGGCGAGAACCACCCCCAGTTCGGAGCATTTCTTCATAGGTAGTCTGGTCGAAGTGCACAACAAGAGTCTTCTTGGTCGAACCGACCGAAACATCATCATATTGAGCAATCGCCTCCTCGTTAGAGGAGAAGGTCGTCCCCAGCAGAGTCGCCATTTTGTTTCACTTAACAAAATTGCCAAACAAAAGTTGGATTTGGCAAATAAAACGAGAAAAAGTACAAGAAGTACAAATTTGATTCTGGGAAAGTATTGCTATGGAAGTCTGATCTGTAAATGACCACTTTGTTCCTTGGACCATATGATGATGATGAAGATCACTGCTTGAAGCAGAACAACTTGGAAGAACTAAGTCACCAGAAAGGTATCGATGCACTTGGGCACTGATAGCGAGGCCGAATGCTTTCCTGCTTTGCTTCACTCTGTTCTGAAAGAAAAGTTGAAGAAGAATGCTCTGGAGAATCAAAATCTCGAAGTTCTGATCTCTGTATTCTCTCCTGTCTCTGTGTGTGTGTTATGAGAAAAATAAGTCTATTTATAGACTTGGGCTCTGGTGCGTAAAAACTCAGCAAAAGTTTTGCCTTTACGCTAACAACTGCCACCCATGATCGAAGTCATCCTCTGTATACGTTGACACATGTCCCATCAATTCAGTAAGAATAGGATGCACGTACACACGTTCTTCGAGAAGAGTGGCATGAAAGCCACGTAAGCAAACCACGTTCCAAACTGGTGGAGGAGAATAGGGCGTAAAAATAGCCCAATGTACTCTGAGCGTAAAGCAATAGATTGAGCGTAAAGCAGCTTTGACGTAGACTTCCCGCGTAAAGTGGTTGTTAAATAACCTTGAGCGTAAAAGATAGCTCAAATAGACTTTACGCACACGTCAACTGTTGAGCGTAAAAGCTCGTTAAGTCTTCGTACGTAAAAGAAGCCATAGTATGAGCGTAAAGTAGCTCAATCCACACACTAAACGACAACATTGGTCTCTGTGTAAAACAAATCCCTTTGAATTCTGTGATATATGCCATCATTAATACCTTCATGTCAGAGTTTGCATTAAATGCGAGATTTGACAGCTTTGTCCAGCGTAAAAGTGGCTGCTTTGTCCTTGGTGTAAAATCAAGGGTGTAGACCCGAGGGTAAAATGATCAGCCTTCTTAGGCGTAAATTGATTAGCCTATTCTTGGGCGTAAAGAAATTACCCGTTCTGCTAAGCGTAAAGCAGATCACTTATGAATGAGATGACTCTTTCTTTGAAGCACTTTTTACGCTCCTACAGTAAGGCCATTAAGCTACACCTATGAAGAGTAAGGGGCTGATTGCAAATTGACCAATTTAATGTCCAATGGCCAAAACTAGATAAGAACCGCACCTAATTCAAATCCTGATGAATTTGAGTATGAATTAGACTCAGAGTTATCTCCCTCCACCCATAGGGGATTCGACCATATCCTAAATTAGAGTATATAAGCAAGAGGCTGCCGACCCTATTGCCTCCCTTAAAACCCTAATCTTCCCCTACGCTTCTTGGGATCAAGAGGGTCTGCATATTTGAGGAGGGATCACCAGGAAGGAACATTTCTAGGTAATGCTTACCCCCGTGATTCTTTCCTCAAATTTGCAATCTTAATTAAAGTTTGTTATTGATTAAATGGTAGTATAGGTAATCGTGTTAATACCTAAGAGGAACCTATGGGAGGGAAACGTGGGTTATATATCAATCATGTCAGGGTTTGACCATAGGTAGCAGAGCAGTTAATATTTAGGAGTAGGTAGATACCATAAGAAGGTTGTACCCTAACGTATCACCACCTGTAGCATGTACCCAAATCCTTGTATCAAATACTGGGTATCAGACTTGGTCGAGTAAGTACTGAATACGGGTTGCGTACAAAAATAAGGTGGGTACGATGATTTGGTTCGTCAAGTATATGTGAATACAACATAGGAATAGAGGATAGCATATGTGTGGCATTGTAGTTTATTGCAGTGGCTTCTGCTGTCTCGACTAGGGTATCACCTGTATTCGATCACCCATGTGACAGAAACCTCTGTATCAAAACACTTCTATTAGTATACACTGACTTCCATGTCAGGAACATCGCAATCAAGTTGTAGTACCATAAAATGAGGCCAAACAAAGAGCATGTGACTGCTTCCAAGGTATTGGTAATATTTAGTTTGTGGTTGATCTCCTTCCATGACTGTAACAGAAGGTACCAAGAGGGGCATTTGAGCATACAGAGATAAAAACCTGGAATAAGGTTAGGTATTGGGAATAGCCTACTCTGGACAATAGAAATAAGGGGTAACCTGGACCTGAGTTAGACTGCCCAGGTACAACCACCTGATACTGACGAAAAATGGTATCCACGTGCTCTGAATTAGTACAAGGAGTCAAGAAACAGATGTTAACCTGTACCTAAACGATAAGATGAGTAGAAAGCCAATATAGGTATATCAATGTAATCAAATTAGAGAAATGAGGGGTTAAAGTATAGGTATACCTATTAGACAAGGGACATCATTGATAAAGTGAATTAGTAGCCGTAGAGCATCCGAGGAAGGAGCATAGATATCAGATGGACTTAGTAGCCATCTAGTTCTCAACACAAGACCTTAGTGCCTTAAATTGGATGTCGGTGGGTTGATGGTTTAGTTTAGACATATCTAGATTCCTCATTGCAACCAGTTGGCCGATACGTAAGGTTCCATGTTGTATCCAGTTGAAAACTAGTATGTTAGTTGCCAATCATATATTAGGTTGCTTTGATACCATCCAATTGCGTATCATACTATAGCGGTCACACGTCGATAACTTAGTGGCTGGCCTATAGCAGGTTGCACATGACGTACTGGTTGGCACCAGTGTTAAAGGGTAGTACTGGTAATAGATTAATACAATAGCAAGACCGAGTAGAGGGATTAGATTTAGAATTCCCTTTGCATATATGTATAGGTATTGCATTATGTGTCCAATTACATGTCACATACCAAACCCTACGTACCTGCACGAGGTTAATCGAGTCCAAACATTTAGTAATGATTGATACCATAAGACGTCTGAAACATATACAGGAAATTGGAGTATACTGACCCAAAAGTGACCATATTATATCAGTCTAATCCCCAACAAAATAGTTGTATATCCTATTCTAGGTGACCATTGTTCCTTGGACGAATTTAAGAACCCACCTATGGCATTCTATAATTGAGGTATCCACTTCATATTTATACAGCTACTGTATCCAAATAAAGCAGAGACGGATAAGAGTAGAAACATAGATACACGATTTTGATGAAAAACTCAAGTATCGGAGCCTGTGTCAGAGTTAATAGGAAGGGTTCACACGAGTGAGATAATACGTAATGTAGCAGTGGCTTGTAGTAGTCTATACCTGGGAGTATCCAGCTACTGTATGGCCTTGTCCTCAACTTTAAGCTATGGTAAGGATATTTGATGTAGTTTTGTTTCTCATAATTAGTGAAAAGAGGTAAACCTGAGCCTCTTCTCTTTCCCTTTTCCTAATTCGGTTGTTCTGTTATTTCCACTAAATATTGTTGCCTTTTTTCTTTTCTTTCTATCTTCCCCAAATTTTTAATTGCCTTATATTCATCCTTATGTACTACTAAGCATCACTTGGCTATGTTCAATGTTTTGTAATTTGTACACATCTTTGTTCCACCAATCATCTGGTAATCATCCTGATACGGGGGTGAGTAGCCATGATATCTACCCAAGTGCCTCATTTCACACCACAGAGCAATGTATATAGGGAGTGCCAGTATGGTAAACCATTATAGGTATGACAGTTGGGGTATTAAGGGTGTTATATAAACACACGGTAAAGTAGCAACTACTAACATTGGCATATGTGAAGTTGTGCCCTATATATATATATTATATATATATAATATATATATATATATATATATATATATATATATATATATATAGATGTCCTGGTTTAGTGGCAGCAATGGAAAATTCTGTGCATAAGAGTAGAGACTTGGAGTGTCACCCATGTGTATCAGTTTGAGTATAGAACAGTGAAGAAGGGATGGAAGACTGTTCTAGGATAGCCTAAATATCAAATAACAGTAGATAGGCCTTGAGGTATTAAGCAATAATGAAAGAGGGAAAGGAGAAGACAAACGAACCATTAAGACCCTTATGGATACAAGAGTAATTAGTAAAAAGATTAAATTAGCTTTGTTTTAGTTATCTCATGTGTTGATCTAGATTTGATGCAAATATTGGTTCTTGGGACTCTGCCTCAGCACTCGACCCGTATTCGCAGCTAAGGACCACATGCAAGTGCATATTCTGATTGCTTTCGACCCTAATAGTTTCCTTTACATGTTATACATATGTCTTTCCTGCTTGCTGACATGCTCGTCACACGGAGATTAGTATCATAGATTTATTTATACTTCTTGATTGTCATTCACGTGATTACCATGCTTGCGACTTGACCCCATGAGTACTAGCTGGGCGGGGAAATATCTTAGTAGATGTGTGAACTACCCATTCTTTCCCAAAATGTCTGATCGTGCAGGATGCCGAATTTATCCCCTTAGCCGTTCACATGTCGAACCTGATATTTCAACACACTTAGATAGTTCTTGTTCCAGTTGTTTCATCATGTTCCTTGTAGGAGCGTAAAAAGTACTTCATAAACCAAGTCAAAGAAGTTGAGGACTTCACGCAAAGGCAGACTTTACGCAGAAATCAAATAAAGTAAAACTCTATGCGAGCTACTTTACGCGAGAGCCATCCTCAAAACTTTACGCGGGAAACAGGCTGTCCACATCGCATTTAATGTGCGTGATACTGTTCTGATATAATGATTTTCTGACAGCGGATTGCACAGAAGCCGAAAAGATTTGATTTACACTAAATCCAACACTTGTCGTTTAATGTCCAGATGGGCTACTTTACACTCAAGAGACTGCTTCTTTTACGCACGAAAGCTATTCGAGCTTTTACGCTCAAGGATTTTGTGCGCGTAAAGATTATTTGAGCTAATTATACGCTCAAGGCTACTTTTCAGTAACTTTACGCAGGAAGTTTATTTTGAGTTATTTTACGCCCAGTCTGCTACTTTACGTAGAAAGTATATTTTGGGTCATTTTTATGTCCAATCTTTTCTGGCTACATGAGAACGTGGTCTGCATACGTGGCTTTCATGCCACACTTATCGAGGAACGTGTGTATGGGCTCTCCCTATTTTGTTGACGTTGTGGGACACGTGTCACCATGCATAGAGACCAAAACTCTACATGGGACACGTTTCATCACGCGTAGAGGTTGATTTTTAATCGTGGGTGACAGTTGCTTGCGTAGAGACCCGATTGTGTTGCTTTTTACACACAGAGGGTCTGGTCTATAAATAAACTTATTTTTAACACAAGACGGGATGAGAAAGGAGAGATACAGGAGAGGAGATTCTGAGAAAACTCATACTTTCAGAGTGATATTCCCAGAAGCATTTCTTCAACTTTTTCTCAAGAACATAGTGAAGCAAAGCAGGAAAGCATTCGACTGTGCCATTAGTGCCGTTGCTCGATACCTTTCTGGTGACCTAGTTCTTCCGATTGTTCATCTTTTCAAGCAGTTTTCTTCATCATCATCGTTTGGTCCAAGGAACAAAGTGATCGCTCTCAGATCAGACTTCCATAGCAATACTTCCCAGAAACAATTTATACTTTTGTACTTTTTCTCATTTTCTTTCAAAAGCCAATTTTTAGCATTTTATTAAGTGAAACAAAATGGCGACTCTGCTGGGGACGACTTTCTCCTCTGATGAGAAAGCAATTGCTCAATATGATGATGTGTCGGTCGGATCGACAAAGAAGACTCTGGTCATTCAATTCGACCAGACTGCTTACAAAGAAATGCTCCGAACTGGGGGTAGTACTCGCTGCTCTAATGTTCAAAAATCACAGAAGGTGTGAAAAGTTTGGATTCCTAAGTCCAAAGCATCCTCTGATCTCCCTGCTGTCTCTCAAGGCAAAGGAATCCTTCTCACTCCTGTTATGGAGACTCCCGTCTGTGACGAGGCAGTCTCTACTTCAGTGATGCTCCCCGGGCATAAAAATTAGTCTCCTATCTGTGACGTGGTAGACATCCAAGTTTTACGCTCTACGCGTAAAGGAAAATCTTCCGTCTGTGACATGGCAGATATTCATGTTTTGCGCTCTACGCGTAAATGTAAATCTTCTGTCGGTGATAGAGTAGATAAAATTCACAATGATGCCTTTGCATCTAAAGTGAATTTGCCTGCACGCATGCAGCATAAAAACAAGAATTCTATTGTTTGTAAAACTTCAGTTTTCCACCAACAGCCTTCTTACACTGCTTTATGCAAAGTACCAAACCTTCAGATTATGCGTAATGCTAATGGAGTCCTTTGTGCACAAAAATCTCAGGATTTACGCATGCAACTCCAGGCGCATGAAAATGTACAGTTTGGTTCTGCTAATGCAGCCAGTAATCTTCTTTATACGCAAGGGACTAAATGTCTCTCTGTCCCAAATATAATAAAGAAGACGACTCCTTTTACTCCTTCTGATTTACGCAAGTTGCTTGTACAAAAGTATAAAAATAGAAAATTTCCTGTGACACTCCCCCTAAAAAAATCACCATTGTGAGTGTCACCAGATTGTAATAAAATATTGCTCTTTGGCTTCTAAACGGTCAGTTTTTGACCGATTAAGCTACAATGTACCTCAGCAAACAGTTGATGACCAAGAACATGAGTTGTCCTATGCTTCAGTCAATATAGCATCTCATGTCAATAGAGGACGACGTCTAAGACATAATTCGTCCCGGACTCCTAGTCAACAACAGTTCAACCGGCTGCTTGACACCTTTGAAGGGGTATATCAGCATACCCGGTCAAGAAGTCAAAGACAGTTGCAATCTTCAGATTCAGAAGCTGGAGGTACCCAGTCTTTAGAGTCAGAAACTGATAGTGTTGATTCATACCTCTATACCAATCCCTCTGTATGTTCAAGCGAGGTTGAATCATATGCTATCGAGATGAATCGGAGACGTCAACTGCTAATACAGAACAACGCCTCTCTGTAGTTGAACAATCATTGAAGGACATGCTTGCCATGATGCAAAGTATGCATCAAATAATAATGACTCAGCAAACTGTTCAGCCGGCAGTAGTAACACCGGTGCAGGTAGCAGTACAAACTCAAGATAGTCAAGGGGTTGATATACCTTTTAATAATCTTAGTCAAGAGACTGCTGTCAATCAAAATTCTGTATCTCCAGATCATCTTATTCTAGAAGATGTACCACCTCCGATGGGGGTTACGGTACATCCAGCAACTATTCAATCAAATATGCTTCCTCAAACTAGTGAAGCTATTCAAGCTGTACGTGAGCTAAAAGCACAGTTTAAAGTTCTGAAGAACAAGGATCAGCTCCAGAGGTTAGGGATTAAGCAACCTTATCCTCCTCATTGGAATGCTGTACCCTTTCCTCCAAAATTAAAGCCACAATCGATGGTGTTATTAGATGGAAAGGCTTCTCCCAGTCAATATATCAATTATTTTGATATTATGATCGTACATTTGGAAAATAATGATTCTTTTCTCACCCGAGTTTTTATTGGGTGTTTGACGGGTTCAGCATATGACTGGTATCGCAGTCTACCCGACAATTGCATATCGTCTTTTGACGAATTCAAGGCAATGTTTCTCTCCTGTTTCTATGAGGGAGGAATGGATATGAATATGTCCTCCTTAATAGAAATCAAACAAAAGGAGAAGGAAGTTACCCGGACGTTTATCGAACGGTTCCGACAGGCAACTTTGAAAATGCCTCCTGGTATGCCAGGTTTAGCATTGATTGATACATGCAAAATGAATCTGCGACCAACTATTGCTGTCTTTACGGGCTCTCAATTCACAGATTGGGCCTCGTTTACCATAGCAGTAGTTTCAGCCGAGACCAATGGTAGGTTGGCTCGTGAATATGGGATGATCTTTGCCTTAGAAGACAAAGGAAAGAAAGCCTCTTCAGGTAATAATTCTGGCAATCGTAATGGGAAAGGAAAGGAAACCCTAGTGGTTAATCTTTCAAAACCCAAAATGATGCCAAATAATCCAGAGTCTTTCAAACCAAAAGAAGATGTACTCTTTTGATGACAGTGATATCCCAGGGATATTCCAATGTCTTGTAAAGAGTGGCAAACTCCAGATTCCAGAACCAAAAAGACCTAATGAAGTGAATCTGACTGACAGTTCCAAGTATTGTATCTATCATAGATACATAAATCATCCTACCAAGGCTTGCTATATTTTAAAGAAGAAAATCCAAGAGTTAATAAATGCTAATGCCATCGCTTTAACCAATGATGAGCATACAGTTACAACTAATATGATTTCTCTTCAATTTGGAGGTTTTCCTCCACAGCAAGTTCCAGATGGGATTGTTCCAATTCCTAAGGCGACAATGAAGATTATAAATCTCCCACAAGCTAGAGAGCAAAGTGAAGGATTATTGCCTCTCACATTAAAAAATGGTGAAATCATGTGGGTACATCCTGACTTAGTACCTGAAATGGAAGATGAAGGTAAAACTTCAAAATCCAAGAAAGGTCGAAAAGTCAAAACCTGTAATATAATTTCTCATATTGTTACTACAGATCATGATGATTTGGATCATCTTTGGGATGACATTCCTTTGGAGGATAGATTGATGGGTTTGAATATATGCCCTCCAAGTTTGCCTCCTCCTACCAAACTCAAACTTACTCATCGGCAATGGTTAGCTATGAATAGTGTCCCCTTATACAGGGCACAACAAGTCTTTGCTTCTTATGAGAAAGCTCATGTAGGGATTTTTTCTACTGTCCCGAGTACTCCTACTCTTGTGGCTACAGAGGTCTCTCTTCCTTCTTCCTCTGTTGAACCATCTATTGAAAGTCCGCTACCCACACACATATACAGTCAACAATTAGTCCATCTCATAAAAAATAAGGGCTATGACTTTCAAAAGACAGAAGGCTTGAACTATGATAAAGAAATACGGCTTCCTTTACAAATCCAAGGTCAAAAATCCACTGTTGGATTGGGTTTTGAGGTCCCTCATAAAAATCCTCGCAAGAAGAAAACTAAGGGAAAAAAGATTAATTCCTGCAATATGGTACGTTATTCTCCTGAGTCTGAAGAAGAAACCTTTGCTGGTATGAGATCTGGGAAAGAGTACCACAAAGATTACGAGGGAACTTCTAAAGAAGCGAAGGACGTTGCTGAAACACTACCAGCTCAACCATCTCATGTTCATGCTGAGTCAAGACCTTCTAAACCATCTGTGGTTGAGAAAGGGAAACAGAAAGCAGTACGCTTTGACATCCCATTGAAGTCTGCTTCAAATCAAGGGGTGGTGATGAAACCCTACAAGTTCGATATTCTAGCCCAATTAGCTAATACTCCGGCTAGACTCTCACTCTTTGAGCTGCTTCGTCTTTCTAAAAAAAAGTCGAGAAACTTTGAGCGAAGCTTCGCTACAAGCAGACTCATGCTTAGCTCAACTCAAGAGTCCAGACAATATACCAGTGTCGTGTCCACAATGTCATAGTATGATGGAAGTAATTCCTAACATCACCTTCACACGAGAAGATATGTTGTTGAAGCATAATAAGCACGACGGGCCTCTGTGTTATACAGGGTATATTGAATCTACTAAAATTGACATGATTTATATTGATACTGGGTCTTCTATTAGCATTATTCTTCAGAGTATGCTATGACCCTTGAGAATTCATACTAGTGATTTGACTTACACTAGTACAACAATAGTTGGTTTCAACTCTGGAATGAGTAAACCATTGGGAAAGATTCGTCTGAAGATTCAAATTGGTGATCTTCGAACTATGGCGACCTTTTATGTTATCAACTCAGATGTATCTTACAACATCCTTCTTGGAAGACCATAGATACATGAGCATAACATTGTGCCATCAACTCTCCACCAATGCTTCAAGTACGTAGATTCTCAAGGGATTGTGAAGACTGAATTCACAGATATCAATCCTTTTAAGGATGTTGAAACCTATTTCTCTGATTCAATACTCTACAAATAGGAGCATGTGAAGGAGATATCGGATATGGCTGAAGATCGATCGCCTGCAGAAGATCAATCTGCCTCAGAAGATCCTCCGAAAGATCAACCTTTAAATATTAAAGTCAAAGGTCGAATCCAACCCCAACCTGTCAATGACGAACCTTTTGTGATCATGGTTAAAGGAAGAACTCGAGCTTCGTCTGAAGAATCAGTGAGTATTCCAGTCAAGAGCCAAGTTCAACCTCTCATGATCAAGGTCAAAGGACGTACTTCTCGTACAAATGATCCAGAACCACTGATTATCAACCTTGGCAAGTCTACGCTGAAGACGGATGACGGTCCGTTAATGATCAATCCAAAGCATAGTAGTCAGTTTGTAAATGATGTAAATATCGATCATTCTCTACTTTCTCATATTAATGAAGATTTCCTTTTGGAGTATATGGATGTCAAACTTATTGAAAGAATGACTTTATCTGCTGATAATCAAAGTCATCAACATAAAAATGACATAAATACAGAGAAAACCTTATGCATTAATCATAAAAAAAATTCTTTTCCTCCTCATATCGATGTTGGACCCTATGCTCAAAGGTTTCTAACATCTCATCCTTATCTTCTACCTGTAGCCTCATCATCACAAGCTTGTGTAACTTATAGACGTCACAAAGAATCTTATTTTGTGATTCCGTCTAATAAGAAAAACAAGTGCCAAATTGTGTTTGGCCTGGCTAGAAATATCCCTGTTACTCAGACAGATGATCTTAGAGAGAAAGATAAAGGAAGAATCCGAATTGATAAATATAGTTAACAATCTCTTAAGATTATCCAGAATACGGGATATGATTTGAAGACTATGCAAGGTCTCAATCAAGGCAAAGGTAGACGGTTACCATTATGTGGTGATCCATTTTACCAAAAAACTCGTCATGGGTTGGGATACGATCAATCCTACATGTTTAATGAAGATATACAAGAAGAATTTTCTTCCAATTCTTCATAATCCTCATATTCTGAAGAAATCCAGTTCATCGAATCTGATACATTCCACATGTATAATGAAGATATGGAAGAAGAATTTTCTTCCAGTTTTTTACAATCCTCATATTCTGGAGAAAACCATTATAATGAATCTGAGTACGTATTCTCAGTCAATATCGTTCAAACTGATGGTTAATCTGAGCCATTTGAAAATGACCCTTAGGCACAACAAATGGACACTCAATGGGAGCTTCCTTTTGAACAACGACAGCGACCTACAGAAGATAAAATTATCCAGATTGATGTTGGCGACGAAACTACGTCCAAGCCAATATTCATCAGTAAAAACCTTTCTGAAGATGAAAAGAAAGAGTTGATACAGCTGATTAAAGAATATATTAACATCTTTGCATGGAGTTATGAGGATATGCCAGGTCTAGATCCTAAAGTAGCTACTCATAAAATCAATATTCTTCCTAATGCCAAGCCTATAAAACAACAACAGCGGTATTTTTGACCAGATATGATGGATGCAATTGAAGCAGAAGTCAAAAAACGGATCACATGTGGCTTTGTTCGTGAAGAACGACACCCAGACTGGGTTGCCAACATTGTTCCTGTTATGAAGAAGAATGGAAAAGTCCGAGTTTACAGTAGATTTTTGAGATTTTAATGCAGCCTGTCCAAAAGACAAATTTCCACTTCCGATTACCGATGTCATGATAGATAATACATGTGCTTTTGAACGCATGTCTTTCATGGATGGATTTTCAGGATACAATCAAATTAAGATGCATCCAGGAGATGAAAAGCTTACCGCTTTCCGTACACCCCTTGGAGTTTACTGCTATACGGTTATGTCGTTTGGTCTGAAAAATGCCGGTGCTACCTATCAACGGGCCATGAGCAATATCTTTCAAGAGCATCTACGAAAAATAGTTGAATGTTATGTGGATGATATTGCTGTCAAAAGTCGATCAAAGGATGATCATATTCAAGACTTAAAGACAGTATTTGCGTTAATGCGTCAACATCAATTGAAGATGAATCCTACTAAGTCTTTCTTAGGGGATTCCAGTAGCAAGTTTTTAGGATTAGTCATTATTTCTCAAGGTATCCATATTGATCCTAATAAAATCAAAGCAATTCTTGAAATGTGTCCTCCGCGCAATCTAAAAGAACTCCGTGGCTTCCAAGGTCGCATTGCTTATATCAGAAGATTTGTATCCAATCTTTCTAGGAGATGTCAACCTTTCTCTCGTCTGTTAAAGAAAGGTGTTTGGGATGAAGCATGTCAGAAAGCCTTCAATGACATCAAGCAATACCTTACAAATCCACCTGTTCTGGTACCTCCAGTGGTAGAAAGACCATTTTTGCTATATGTTCGAGCCTTAGATCATTCTCTCGGTGCTCTTCTTGCACGGATATGGGCCATGAACAAGAAATTTATTATCTTAGCCGAATGATGGTTGGAGTCGAACACAGGTATACTCCTGTGGAAAAAGAATATCTGGCCTTAGTTTTTGTCGTTCAAAAGACACGACATTATGTGTCAGGATAAACTATTCATGTCATCTCCAGAATAAATCTTATTTGGGTATTGATAAGAAAACTGAGCATCCTTAACTCCAGATTAGCCACTTGGGCAATGTTGCTTACTCCTTATGACATGGTCTATGTACCTCAAAAATCAGTGAAGGGTCAAGCATTAGCTGATTTCTTAGCTGCTCACCCTATACTTGAAACATCTAAGCTATATGAGGACATTCCAGATGAAGTTGTGGATTGCAGCATGAATTTGAAGGATGACATTTGGCAACTATATTTTGATGGAGCATCACGGGTTGGACCTAAAGGCAATATTGTCTCCGGAGTTGGCATCGTCTTGGTCTCTCCTGATAAAATGGTCATATATCGTGCTTATTCTCTTAATGAACCATGCTCCAACAATGTGGCAGAATATAATGCTTTACTAATTGGTCTTCAAGTAGCAAAACAATTGGACATTGAGTTCCTGGAAGCTTATGGAGACTCTCAACTGATTGTTAATCAGGTTAGATGGACATATGAAGTTAGAAATCCTGACCTCATTCCCTATTATCAGGTGGTAATCGAATTGGTTCTTTCATTCAAAGGATTCTTCATCGAATTCACACCACGTTCTCCAAATTTGGAAGCTGATGCTCTTGCTAGTTTAGCTGCAAACTTAGCTGTTCCAATCAGAAGACAAAATACCATTACTTAGTTAGATCGAGACTTATTATGTGTCAAAAATAATTTGCATATAGAATAGAGTTATACTACAGAATCAAGTTCTCAACAAAGGGATTGGAGAAGTCCGTTTATTGATTATATGGTCTATAGAATTTTACCTGAAGATCCAAAAGAAGCTGCATCAATCAAAAGACGATCATTTCGATTCTACTACGATTCTTCTTTGCATATGTTATATCGTCATTCATATGACGGACTTTTGCTGCGTTGTCTCTCTGAGAATGAAGCTAAGCAAACACTCCGTGAAGCTCATGATGGTGTCTGCGGTGCTCATCAACCCGGTCCGAAATTACAGGACCGTATTTGAAGAATGGAGTATTGTTGGCCTTCCATGATAGCAGATGATGTTGATTATGACAGACGGTGTAAAGCATGTCAGATTCATGCCAATTTTATTCATCAACCATCTGAGTTCTTACATCCTACAGCAGCTTCTTGGCCCTTCGAAGCTTGGGGTATGGATATTATTGGTCTGATTAACCCTCCTTTTGTCAAGGGACATCGATTTATACTGGCTATAACTGATTATTTTTCTAAATGGGCGGAAGCGGTTCCCCTTGTTGAAGTGAAAATATCCAATGTGGTTAGCTTCATTAAACACCATGTTATTTATCGTCTTCAAGCGCAACAACATATCGAATTATATTAAGCCCGCATATCTCGAGCTTTCAATCGTAAATTTAAAGAGAGGGTATTCAAAGTCGGTGAGCTAGTTCTAGCTGTCCGAAGATCGATGGTGATGACTCATAAGAGCAAAGGAAAATTCCAAGCAAAATGGGAAGGTCCTTATGTAGTCGAAATCGTATTCTCCAATGATGCCTATAGGTTGTCTAAACCTAATAGAGAATTGCTCATGATGCCAATTAATGGCAAATTCTTGAAGAAATATTAT
This sequence comes from Iris pallida, assembly GCA_029216955.1. NCBI lineage: Eukaryota > Viridiplantae > Streptophyta > Magnoliopsida > Asparagales > Iridaceae > Iris > Iris pallida. Next base: position 5,509,927 of record JANAVB010005796.1, read on the forward strand.
GTCTGAATTTTTTTTTTATTCTCCAGCTACCAATGTTTAGTTAAGCTGATTATTTGTCTCCTAAAAGGAAATTTTGATCTTCTGTCTTACCAGCTAATTAAAAAAAGATTTATTATTTATCATGTTCTCATGACGTCTGAATAAATATTAAGCCTACTTTTTTTCTTATCTATCATGTCCATATGGCCTCTGAATAGATATTAAACTATTTTTCTTTGAGTTGTTACGATCTATCACATTCATATTACCTCTGATAGTATTGTACACTGTAAAAAGAAAACAAGATTCATTATCTATCATGTCCATATTACCTCTGGATAGATATAATTTATTGAATTTAGAAGACTTGTCATGTCCATATTACCTCTGATAAGTACTTTTTTATCTTATACCTATTATTTAACTTCAAAATAAATGATAGGGTCACAAAATAAATATTTTATTCATTTCTTAAAAAGATTACAGAATGAAAAAGACAGGAGAATACAAAATTATGTATTAAATACAAAAAATGCTTAAGGTGGAGTAGATACATCTTCGAGCAGTTTTTGTAGCTCTGCTAGACACTTCTCGCGAGAGCCCAGCACAGTTGCAGTAGCTATAGTATGTCGAGGTTCTAGAGTACAAAGATGGAAGAATGCGGCAAAAGTAGCTATCATTTTATCCTTGGCATCATCAAGGGTTTTAATGACAGCTTCAACCCCGAAAACCTTCTCTTCCAAAATTGAGCTCTGTATCAGATATTGGTCTCTATCTGCAATCATCTGCTCTTTTTTTGCCTTCAAGCGAACTAATTCTGCCTCAACTTCACGGATTCTATCATCTTGCTGATGAATCCTCATGTTTGAAGTCTCATAGGCTTCTTTATGTATCTCCAGTAGAGGTTTGGTTTCATTCAGTAAAGCTTTCCCTCTAGGAACTTCACTGCTATGGTTCTGGATAGATTCATTGAAAGTATTCTTCCGAGCGATGTATTCAGCTGATAAAGCGTCATACTCGCTTTGGATGAGATTTTCAATAGTTTCACTTGACAGCCTTTGATATTCTCTAATAGGTTGTTCAAGTTCCTCTACTACCTCCTCCAGCACTGCTGCTCTTTCAGTGTCATTGAACATGGCAATATTTCTGATTGTGAGAGCAATGGCAGCCTTCAAGCTTTCATAATTAAGGCCCTTCTTCAGGACCATTTTGATCAGAGCTGCCAGGGTTTTGTAGAATGTTTCAGTATGAATCTCAACTAAGAGATTCATTTCTGCATTTGAGCTTGACGTGGCGGCAATGTCTACCAAGTCCCTCTTCTGAAGGCTAGGAGTGGATATTGTTATTTCCTTGGTAGCAAGTTGAGTTAAAGCCATTGTTGATACTGCTACCATGGCTAACTTATCCCCAGGAGTTTCAGAGGCCATATCTTTAGCACTCTTTTGGATTATTGCTCCAACCATTTCTCGAGTTAAAACTACTTGAGTTTTGGTGGTGATTATTGTGGAAGGAATGGTGATCAGTGTAGCTGACTCCAGTTCAGATACTGTCTTCTCAGGAACTTGTGCTGGATCAGTAGCAATAACGGAGGATGCTATTACAACGTCTCCAGCTTCAGTTAATGAGTTGACCATATTTTTATCACCTTCATATGCTACCGGCTCTTCAAGCTCTGGGAGTACTTCAGTTGTAGTTGGTTCTTCGACAACTATTTCTTCATTAAAATTTGTTTCTTCTTTAGCAGCGCTTCTTTATCTGCAGTTGGTTCTTCTGCAGTTTGTTCTTCTTCTCTGTTTTCAGCAAGAGAAGGCAATTTTAACTAAGCCTCTACCACAGGCTCTTGTTGTATCTCCGTGGATGGGGAACATTTCTATTGGATAGTATCTTCTTCTGAAGAAGAACTCTCTTCCTCAGATTACATATTTCTTCATGAATAGCTTCTTGAGGAGGAGGAGGAGCCACAGGTTTTGCTTCAATGATAACGCCCACAAAAATTAAGCAAAATAAGTTAATATACAAAATCATAATACATAATTATGTATAGATTTTATGTAATTTATATTTACATGGAGTAGGTGCAGGATGTGCCAAAAGTTCGTCATAATCTTGATCCCAGTCATCATCATCGAAGGCAATAGCCGGTTCATCTGATGGGATGGGCTCTGGATCAACAGTATGTGAAGTGACGGTATCCTCAATAGCTTTTTCTTTTTGTGGCAAAGTCAGATGAAGTGATGAGCTGAGACGTCCAGGAGATAGGAGCCCCACAGCTTTTGTTATGCTACTGGTTAGGACGTCGAAGATCCTTCTCCAGGATGAACTGAAGAAGATGCAATGTGTTGAGGCTCCTCGACAGGAGTTTTGCTCCCTGGAGTAGCGGCTCTCTGTCTAGAAGGCCCTTTGACAGTGACCTTCTTCTTCTTCTCTGGGAGAGTAACAGCTGCGCCTAATTTTTGCTTCCGGGTTTTACTGATAATAATTGGTCCTGCAGCTATTTCTCCAACTCCCGTAGGGATTACTTCCAGATACTCATCTGGAACAGCAACGTCATCGGGTATGTCTGAAGGTACCCTGACTGGTTCTTCGACGTTCCCTTTCTTGGGCCATCGAAGACTCCCCTTCATATTGTAGCCATGTGCGAAGGAGCGAATAGATGTATAAAAGCGAGCATACGTATAAAGTATTCGTAGCTCGGTTGTACTTGTAGCAGTTGATACCCAAAATTTAGCACCGGTACAAGCTGTGCTAAAATACCTCCATGCTCTTGCACCATCAATTAACTTCCCATAATGGTAGAAGCTGGTGGAGGGATTACCAACGTGAAGTTGGTCATATCTATAGTGACGAGCGAACCGACTTGGTAGATACGGTTCGAACGCACAGTTGTCTTCATTCCTATCCATCAGATGTGAGGGTCTGATACACATTAGCCATTTGAAAACTGGCACAAGTAATGAAGTCCTTCCTTCCTCTTTATCTTCAAATTGTACACCGAGGCAGTCGGCTGGAACTTGTGGTCTTGTGCAGAAAAAGTTCCATCCATGGGAGTGGTTTAGTACTGCACGGGTGTCTGCCACTATAGTTGCAATCCACGTGGCTTTATTAAATTTTTGGAGGAAGACCTCCGTATTATCTCCACGGCCCGGTGGCAACAAACTACAGTTATGATGCAATAGCCAGCCCATCAGATAAGTATAGGGCATCTCTACCCTAGGGAAATCTCTTCGGTGAGGAGCATTGTTGATTAATTCATCACCAAAGGTCCGCAAACCTGTATTTATTCGACACACTATTGCCAATAGCAGGTTGATTCTGACCTTGAACACCAAACGTACTGCCCGCCACAATACATTTTTATGAATTCTGTCAGCTGTGCTAATCCCTGGAACGACCCATCTCTGCAGCCACAGAGAAAGAATGCCTGCCAGCAAGGCTTCCCTTGAGATCTTCTGACTGCCATGCCTCAGGTAGCTTAAGGATTCAGTCCCCGCAGGGATGCCTCCAGTCTTATTGGACAGATACTGGTTCGAAGACTTATGTGTGATCATCAAATTATGGATCAAATATGAAGGAATTATTGAACAAGGGTTGATGGTTGGAGCCTTGTTTTCTTGGAATCTCCCCTGGTCGTTCTTAGATATCCTATTCTTGTGGTAGAATAAATAGGTTATCCATTTATTAGTATATGCTAAATGCGACCCACTCTCACACATAGTGGTGCAAATTGGGTAATGGCATATCAGTTCTTGGTAGACCTCAACCAACTGAGGCTTTGTTTTTCTGATTTTTGCTAGTTCCCGGTTTGAGGGAACATACTCTTCATATGGAGCTTCACCCATCGGCTGCTTAGAGATGAATTGCATCTCGTGCAGGGCAAAACCCATCTCACCTAATGGGGTTGCAAAAGTCCCTGTTAAACTCATATACAATTCCATCAGAGCCAGGAACAGGTTACTGTTCATTGGTATACCCTGGCTCATGGAGGCTACTGCTTCATAAAGGCTAATAGCTTCCAGATCCGTCTTGAAGTTCTTCATGATCCAGGCACTAAGCTGAATCCAGTTCTGGTTATTAGGAGTCAACTACCCTGGTAGCCTAGGGTTGGCCTGAGGATATAATACTGAGGCCCTCATGAACTTGTTAATGAATATTAGAGTCTGCACCGGTTGGATCAGAGCTGAATCTTCGCTCTGTGTGAATCTAGGCAATAGACCGAAGAAAGGGACGACAACGCCACTAGGAGTACTAATGTGGTAGTCCATTTCATTGGCCCTATCCCTCTTAAAAATAATTCTACCCGGTCTACCATGACAGCTGGGAGTCAGGTTCCATAGCATCTGTCTTGGATGAGTAGCATGGACGAATGTAGATAAGGGATAATCTCTTGCCATGTCTGGGAGATACATTGCCCTCTCTCCAAATTTAAACACCCAAGCCTCCTTCTTGGGTTGTGTTTGTGATTGAAAATCTATAGCATCCCCGAACAAGAAGGCTGGCTTCAAAAATTGTTGGTCAACTAGTGATACCAACAATTCTCCATTTATCATTGACAACAGCATTCTATCCCCCTAAGCAGCTATTAGCTGTTGTCTCCCTTCAGGATATTCTGGATTTGATTGAGGGAATTCCACATGGAACAAATTCTCCAAGTAGTTTGAGCCCACCATACCAGCTAGTTAGCCAAATATTTCGGCAAGCGGATGAATTTGCAAGTCCACTGCCAAAAGAAAAAGAAAAATCAAGTTAGTAAAAATCTAATTTAAATTTTTACGCAGATGACTTAGTCGGAATTTTACGCATGAAGATTAAAGACTCTGACTATGCAAACTTTACGCTTATGTGCAGAAATTAAGTTGATAAAATTTTTAAAGTGTAAAAGTTCTTTGTTTTATGCAAAGTCTTTCACTTGAGATTTTTACGCTGGCACGCATTGACGTGAGTGTATTTTAATTTTTACGCTGGCACGTATTGACGTAAGCGTATTTTGATTTTTACGCTGACACGTATTGACGTGAGCATATTTTGATTTTTACGCTGGCACGTATTGACGTGAGAGTATTTTGTTTTTACGCTGACATATATAGACGTGGGCGTATGTTTTTATTTTTACACTGACACGTATCACGTGGACGTATTTTGTTATTTCAATTTCTACGCTGACACGTATAAACGTAGGCGCGAATTTTAAGGTTCGAGTCTTCTTCTTCTCTGGCGAATTCACGGCCGAATTAGGTAGTGTTCTACCTTTCATGGCCGGGGTCACAGCGGGGTTGCTTTTTCGAGGCACCAGTCGATGATGGGATGGTGGTTTCTGCACGGTCAGCCGTCGACGAAGCAGCGGCGGGCTTCTTGCCCTTGGCGCCGGTGGCGATTTTGCTCTTGGGGGCCACTAATTCGAACTGAGAGGACTAAGAAGAAGAGAGTAAAGAAAGATCGAGATTACGAGAATGAGTAAAGTTATCTCTCTATCGGCAAGGCTCTATTTATAGAGAATTTTGAAATTGGTTCAAATTCCTGAAATTTACGCTGACTATTGGATATCTCGACTTTTACGCGGACTGTTGAGTATTTTGAACTCTACGCAGATGACCGTTAGGTATCCCGAATTCTACGCGGACTGTTGAATATCTCGGATTTTACGCTTCTGTTCAAAGTATTTCAAATTTTGAAAAAATTTGAAAACTTTGAAGGGGGTCTTGTAGGAGCGTAAAAAGTACTTCATAAACCAAGTCAAAGAAGTTGAGGACTTCACGCAAAGACAGACTTTACGCAGAAATCAAATAAAGTAAAACTCAATGCGAGCTACTTTACGCGAGAGCCATCCTCAAATTTTATACGGGAGACAGGCTGTCCACATCGCATTTAATGTGCGTGATACTGTTCTGACATAGTGATTTTCTGACAGCAGATTGTACAGAAGCCAAGAAGATTTAATTTACACTAAACCTAATACTTGTCGTTTAATGTGCAGATTGGCTACTTTACGCTCAAGAGACTGCTTGTTTTATGCACGAAAGCTACTCGAGCTTTTACGCTCAAGGCTTTTGTGAGCGTAAAGTTTATTTGAGCTAATTATCCGCTCAAGGCTACTTTTCAGCCACTTTACGCAGAAAGTTTATTTTGAGTTATTTTACGTCCAGTCTGGTACTTTACGTAGGAAGTATATTTTGGGTCATTTTTACGCCCAATCTTTTCTGGCTACATGAGAACGTGGTCTGCATACGTGGTTTTCATGCCAGACTTGTCGAGGAAGGTGTGTATGTGCTCTCTCCATTTTGTTGACGTTGTGGGACACGTGTCACCATGCGTAGAGACCAAAACTCTACATGGGAATCGTGTCATCACGCGTAGAGGTTGATTTTTAATCGTGGGTGACAGTTGCTTGTGTAGAGACCCGATTGTGATGCTTTTTACACACAGAGGGTCTAGTCTATAAATAGACTTATTTTTAACACAAGATGGGATGAGAAAGAAGAGATACAGGAGAGGAGATTCTGAGAAAACTCATACTTTCAGAGTGATATTCCCAGAAGCATTTCTTCAACTTTTTCTCAAGAACATGGTGAAGCAAAGCAGGAAAGCATTCGACTGTGCCATTAGTGCCGTTGCTCGATACCTTTCTGGTGACTTAGTTCTTCCGATTGTTCGTCTTCTTCAAGCAGTTTTCTTCTTCATTATCGTGTGGTCCAAGAAACAAAGTGATCGCTCTCAGATCAGACTTCCATAGCAATACTTCCCAGAAACAATTTGTACTTTTGTACTTTTTCTCGTTTTCTTTCAAAAGCCAGATTTTGGCATTTTGTTAATTGAAACATTCCTCACCACTTGCCATGTCACCATGCTTTACATATTTAGTTTCTAGTCGCTATTTCTCACCATAGAGTTGCCTATTCTTTTCCACTATATCAAGATGCTTAGAGATCTTGTATCGTAAGGAGAAGGTACTATGCAATCAGACGATTCTGTTGATGTGCGTTGCCTGGAGGCATCATCCCCGGGCGAATCTATACTGGAAGAGAGAGGACGAGATGCACGAGTGATCTCTTTATCTGTTCGAGCCGTGAGGTAAATTTCTACCTTGTGTCAACCCTTAAAATTTCGATGACGAAACAATTTTAAGGAGGGTAGATTTGTGAGCCCTTGAACCAAAAATTCATATTATTATTACCATTTATTTATCACTATTGTACTATTGCCATTGTATATTATATATATATATATATATATATATATATATATATATATATATATATATATATATATACAACTCCTAGAGAAGCTTTAGTGCTAACACTACAAATTAAAGTAGTAAGGCCATCAAGCTATACCCGTGAAGAGTAAGGGGCTGATTGCAAATTGACCAATTTAATGTCCAACGGCCAAAACTGGATAAGAACCGCACCTAATTCAAATCCTGCTGAATTCGAGTATGAATTAAACTCAGAGTTATCTCCTTCCACTCCTAGGGGATTCGACCATATCCTAAATTAGATATATAAGCAAGAGGCAGCCGACCCCCTTGTCTCCCTTAAAACCCTAATCTTCCCCGACGCTTCTTGAGATCAAGAGGGTCTGCATATTTGAGGAGGGATCGCCAGGAAGGAACATTTCCAGGTAATGCTTACCCCTATGATTCTTTCCTCAAATTTGCGATCTTAGTTAAAGTTTGTTATTGATTAAATGGTAGTATAGGTAATTGTGTCAATACCTAAGAGGAACCTATGGGTGGGTAACGTGGGTTACGTATCAATCATGTCAGGGTTTGACCATAGGTAGCCGAGTAGTTAATATTTAGGAGTAGGTAGATACCATAAGAAGGTTGTATCCTAATGTATTACCACCTGTAGCATGTACCCAAATCCTTGTATCAAATACTGGGTATCAGACTTGGTCAGGTAAGTACCAAATATGGGTTGCGTACAAAAATAAGGGGGGTATGATGATTTGGTTCGTCAAGTATATGCGAATACAATATAGGAATAGAGGATAGCATTGGTGTGGCATTATAGTTTATTGTAGTGGCCTCTGCTGTCTCGACTAGGGTATCACTTGTATCCGATCATCCATGTGACAGAAATCTCAGTATCAGAACACTTCTATTAGTCTGTACTTACTTCCATGTCAGGAACATCGCAATTAAGTAGCAGTACCATAAAATGAGGCCAAACAAAGAGCATGTGACTGCTTCCAAGGTATTGGTAACATTTAGTTTGTGGTTGATCTCCTTCAATGACTGCAACAGAAGGTACCAAGAGGGGCATTTGAGCATACATAGATAAAAACCTTGAATAAGGATAGGTAATGGGAATAGCCTACTCTTGACAATAGGAATAAGGGGTAACCTGGACCTGAGTTAGACCGCCCAGGTACAACCACCTGATACTGACGAGAACTGGTATCCACGTGCTCTGAATCAATACAAGTACTCAAGAAACAGATGTGCACCTGTACCGAAACGATGAGATGAGTAGGAAACCAATATAGGTATATCAATGTAATCAAATTAGAGAAATGAGGGGTTAAAGTATGGGTATACCTGTTAGTCAAAGGACATCATTGATAAAGTAAATTAATAGCAGTAGAGCATTGAGGAAGGAGAATAGATATCAGATGGACTTAGTAGCCATCTAGTTCTGGAACACAAGACCTTAGAGCCTTAAATTAGTTGTCGGTGGGTTGATGGTTTAGTTTACACATATCCAGATTCCTCATATCATCCAGTTGGCCGATACGTAAGGTTCCATTTTGTATCCAGTTAAAAACTTGTATGTTAGTTGCCTATCATACATTAGGTTGCTTTGATACCATCCAATTGCGTATCATACATAGCGGTCACACGTCGATAAATTAGTGGCTGGCCTACAGCAGGTTGCACAGGACTTACCAGTTGGCACCAGGGTTAAAGGGCAGTATTGGTAATAGATTAATACAATAGCAAGACCGAGTAGAGGGATTAGGTTTGGAATTCCCTGTGCATACCGGTGCACTATGTGTCTAGTTACATGTCACATACCAACCACCATGTACCTACAAGAGGTAAATCGAGTCCAGACATTTAGTAATGACTGATACAATAAGATGTCTGAAACATATATAGGAAATTGGAGTATACTGACCCAAAAGTGACAATACTATATCAGTCTAATCCCCAACAAAATAGTTGTATATCCTATTCTAGGTGACCATTGTACCATGGACGAATTTAAGAACCCACCTATGTCAGTCTATAATTGAGGTATCCACTTCATATTTATACAGCTACTGTATCCAAATATAGCAGAGACGGATAAGAGTAGACACCTAGATACACGGTTTTGATGAAAAACTCATGTATCGGAGCCTGCGTCAGAGTTAATAGGGAGGGTTCACACGAGTGAGATAATATGTAATATAGCAGTGGGTTGTAGTAGTCAATACCTAGGAGTATCCAGCTACTCTATGGCCTTGTCCTTAACTTCAAGCTATGGTATGGATATTTGCTGTAGTTTTGTTTCTCATAATTAGTGAAAAGAGGTGAACCTGAGCCTCTTCTCTTTCCATTTTCCTAATTCGGTTGTTCTGTTGTTTCCCCTAAATATTGTCGCCTTTCTTCTTTTTATTCTATCTTCCCCAAATTCTTAATTGCCTTATGTTCATCCTTATGTACTACTAAGCATCACTTGGCTATGTTCAATGTTTTGTAATTTGTACACATCTTTGTTCCATCAAATATCTGGTAATCATCCTGATATGGGGGTGAGTAGCCATGATATCTACACAAGTGCCTCATTTCACACAACAGAGCAATATATATGGGGAGTGCCAGTATGGTAAACCATTACATATGTGACAGTTGGGGTATTAAGGGTGTTATATAAACACATGGTAAAGTGGCAACTACTGACATTGGCATATGTGAAGTTGTGCCCAATATTTATTTTTATTTTTATTTTTTATTTTTTTAAAGGAAGAAGGGGAACTTTATTGATGTATCAGGCGCAAAATGTTGAAGCCTATACAAGTAAACGTGCCATGCGCCAAAACGGAAAGAAAAAAGACAAGAGGACAGAGCGCGGCAACAAAAAACTATACGGCAACGGCTAGGCCAAGGCTGCCCAAAAGCTGTCCTCGAAGTGAGAGCAAGTGCCTCCTAATTCTGTGGATCTGACGAAAGACTTCGCTAATCAGTTGGTGCCGAAGAAATTGATGACCCTCGTACCTAAACTGTTCCGATTCTTCCACAGAACCCAAATGTCGACAACTGCCACGATCTAATGCCCGTGGGAGCGACCCCAGTTGGCCAGGAGATCGTTGAAGCCTCCGGGGGGATGATTATGCCTGCACCTGATGTTGAGGCTCGTCCACAACTGCGATGCCAGGTCGCCTAAAATGAGGACGTGCTCCACCAACTCTTCATATGGGGACGCACAGCAGTGACATCTGTATGCGAGGCTATAGCCAAAAGATATGATGGAGTCATCGGTGGGAAGTTTTCTTCTCTGAGCTCTCTAGACCAAGATAGACCATTTGGTGGGGATGCATGGTTGCCAGTAGGGGGCAATGACAGGTGACGGAGTGCCAGTTCCTTTAGCGATGATCCTGGCAGGTGCCAGCGAGAAAGCACCGCTAGGGTTGGGGGTCCCCCGCAGGGAGTCCAGATCATCGTTGATTGTCAAAATGACAGCTGCGAGACTCACAGCTGCTTCTGTCCGAGCCATTCTCTCACTCTGTTCCAATTCCGTCTGGAGTCGTTGTCCTACAGGTCACGTATCTCCCCGCTGTGAGGGTTGTTAGTGATGAGAAGCTCGCCTCCCAGCCAGCGCTCGTCGCTCAACGAGGAGTGACCATTGCCCAGCTGTAGGCGGATTGGAGGTTCGGCTAGATCTCGACCGCGTGAAATGCGACGCCAGGTGGCCGAGGATCTGTTATTCATAATACTTTCGTCGGGTGGAAGAATCTGAACTATCAGGCCTTCATGAACCTGGACCAGAGAGAGTTTTTCGATCGTAGCTTCCACCATAACTTTATGGAACATGCGTCCACTAAGTGCTCCAATCTACTGAACCCCAGCCCACCCTCCATGGTGGGTTTGTCCATGGTGCTCCAACTAGCCCAGTGGTGCTTGTCCTCACCGTGGCTACTCCCCCAAAAGAATCTGGCGAAGGAGGATTCGAGCGAGGCGAGAACCTTCTTGGGGGGCCTGCAGACCGCCAAGATATATATGTGGATGGAAGAGAGGACGTGTTTGATCAGAATCAACTTTTAGCCGGGCGAAAGGGTGGCGTTGTGCCAACCCTCGATCTTCTTCCTGATTGATCTCACTAAGGACTCGAGAATGCTAGAGCTGGACTTGTTGTACGCTAACAGGCAACCTAAGTAGAAGAAATGAGGGTACGTTGTGGCGAAGGAAGTCAGAACTGGAGAGCCTGGTAGAGTGGGTTTTGTCCGCTTTGTGGTGGGTATTAATGATTCTTTTTTTGTTATTGACACGTTATCCAGAGCATTTGGCGTATCTCTCCAAGGTTCTGTGAACAACCTCTATCGATCCAATGTCGCCAGAAGAGAAAATGAGAACGTCATCGGCGTAAGCAAGGTGAGTGATGATGGGGCAACCAGTTATGGTATGGAAGTGATGGAATTGAGTGATAGGCCTTGAGGTATTAAGCAATAATGAAAGAGGAAAAGGGAAAGACAAACAAACCATTAAGACCCTTATAGATACAAGAGTAATTAGTAAAAAGATTAAAATAGCTTTGTTTTAGTTATCTCATGTGTTGATCTAGATTTAATGCAAATATTGGTTCTTGGGACTCTGCCTCAGCACTCGACCCGTATCAGCAGCTCAGGACCACAGGAAAGTGCATATACTGATTGCTTTCAACCCCAATAGTTTCCTTTACATGTTATACATATGTCTTTTCTGCTTGCTGACATGCTCGTCACACGGAGATTAGTATCATGGATTTATTTATACTTCTTGATTGTCGTTCACATGATTACCATGCTTACGACTTGACCCCATGAGTACTAGCTGGGCAGGGAAATATCTTAGTAGACGAGTGAACTACCCATTCCTTCCTAAAATGTCTGGTCGTGACTAATAGCAGCCGTACACGACACGTACGGGGTGCCGGATTTACCCCTTAGCCGTTCACATGTCGAACCTGATATTTCAACACACTTAGATATTTCTTGTTCCAGTTGTTTCATCTTGTTCTTCACCACTTGCCATGTTACCATGCTTTACATATTTTCTTTCTAGTCGCTATTTCTCACCATAGAGTTGCCTATTCTTTTCCACTATATCATGATGCTTATTACTTTCTAGTTTCACTTCTCATATGCTATTTTCATGTTTGGTGATTTCTATTACATCTCGGATAGCTTATCATATGTGTGCTTGTTCCTTTTCTGACTAGATAACTAACATTTTTTGGTGATGAGTTATAGGAATTTTGGAATATTTACTATGAGCAGACAGTCAACCCTGATCTTGGCATACCTGAGGATCTAGACGTAGGGCTGCCCTCCACAGATGACTTTTAGTTAGACATTATTCAGTTGGGCCAGAGTTGTCTCCGGAAACCATTTAGTTGTTATATTTTATTTTGAAGATCTTGTGAGTTGAGTAGTGGATAATCATTTAGTACATTTTGATCTTTTGAGACTATTTCATTTAGTACATTTTGATCTCTCTTGGAGACTATTCAGTTTATTTCTTATCTTTCTCTCTCGCTGTGGTTATTTTATAAATATCATTCTATTTTGGTCTTATATGTGGATTATAGATTGTATTGTGGAAATATATAAAACTGCTTGGTTGTGTTGATAAATATGGAGATGATTAGACAGCGTTCTACCAGCCGATACCGCGACGTAGGTTGGACGTACCCACAGCCCATGCCCTAAATATTGGGTGCGGGTCGTGACACAATTTTATGGTGGCCCATGCAGGTCCATTTTCGTAAAGACAGCAATACTCGTGGTAGTACTTAAGTTAGACGTACTACTGCGGGCCTGCGAATAGGATTAGATTTGAAGGACCATATCTACATGTTTAAAACTGTTATTGACCTCCATATTTGATTTCATTTCTCCTTTAATCTGTATCCTATTTGATGTTGACCCAAACTGGATCGCAGTCAACCTAATCTTGATAATTAACAAATCGATATTTGTCATGATCCAACTTGACACATAAATCTCCATCAAGCTACAAATCAGACAGACGCACATCATCGATGGCTGCTAAATAAATACTACTGTAACTTGTAAATGGAGTCTATATTTTTACACATTTATTGAGTCTAGGCTATTATCGTTGAGTCTCACTGAGTATCTCAACAGTAGACTAGATAACCAAAAGCTCCACAAACAAAAGACCAAACTGCCAAAGCCCAAAATCGGCCCATGAACATTCTGTCCCCAAGGAGGCAGAGTTCGGGCCGAACTCTGCCCCCACACAGAGTTCGGGCCGAACTCTGTCCTCTAAATTCTAGGAGCTAATTTTTAGGGTATGCTCATTGCAAGTTATCCAGCGGCCAAATTTTTGAATATTTTTGACAGAGTTCTGGTCGAACTCTGCTTCCCAGAACTAGTATAAATAGGCACCCATTTCTCTCATTTCAAATCATTCAATCTTCTCTTCTTCTCTACTCATATAGCCTATACATCCTAAAGATCTATACTCTTCTCATATACTAGACACAAAACTTCCCAAGCCTACAAGGTTCTTAGTGCGAGTCGATTAGAAGTTTATGTGCAAGAGTCTCAAAGAAGCACTTGGAAAATTCTAAGTTTCGCCTCTGCAATTTTGTAAGAAGTTGGCATGCTCTTCTGAGTAAAGGCACGTGTTTGTATGCTATTTCACAAATAGTGGATTTCAATCCCGAGCAAGAGTTCTCAGGCCTGGACTAGTCCTCCACGAGGGAAACCAGGTTAAGACTGTTGTGTTTGCATATGCTTTCTAATCTCCATTTACTTTCCGCACTTATACTCTAATTGATCTTTTGTTGGTTATACTTGAATAGGGCTAAATTTTTTAATTGTTCGTTATTGACACACATACTCTATTCACCCCCCCTCTAGAGTTGCCTACACGTATTCATTTGAATCTTCATACCGACTAATGATTTCCTTTTTGTTACAATTAAATGGATTCTCAAGGCAAGAACACAACTATCGTTAACACCCCATCAACCGCCAGCGAATCATCCACGGATAGAAACCCACTGACCCACGGAGGCCAGTTTACTTATCTGGGCAAGACGTCACAGCCGCAGACCTCGAGGTTTCGCCGAGATGACATTCCACCACCTCCCCAGTTTCCTCCACCGACTCCGCCACCAGCACCAGTTCTTCAACCAGCCCCCGTTCAGTATCCAGCACCTGTCCTGCCTCCAGCACAAGCGCTAGATAATGCTACGCTTGTTAGCATCTTTCAACAGCTCATCACTTCCCAGACGGAGCAGGCCAACATCTTCCGCGACACTGTAACACCCAGTTTTCTAAAATGAGGGAAATTTTGAAATTTTGTAATTTTAACCATTTATTGATTTGACATTTAAATCATGATATGATTTTTGGTAAATTTTAAAATTTATTTTATTATTTATGATATTGTTTTGGGGTTATTTGAGTCAGGTTCGAATTTCAACTCAATCCGACTTGAAACGGGGACCCGGGGGGTAGTTTGACTCTAGTGGGACCCACACTAGTTAGACAAGGCCCACATGATATTAATTTTAGTCCACATGATATTAATTTTAGTTAGTAGTTAGACTAATTATTTATGGATAGGTTTAGTTTAATTAGAGACTTAAAACTAGACTAAATTGACCTCAACATTTAACCCATTCCAAATTTAAATCAAATAGATTAGTGGAGGACATTTTGGACATTCAAATAGGGGACACCTCACCATTTTTGGGCAGCCACCTATGGAGGGGGATAAGGAGTGAGTCACTCCTTCATTCATTTGTTTTCATCCACATTCTCTCTCTTGTTCTTCCCCAAATTAATTTAGAGATGAACCTCCATTGATTTCATCTCCAAATCAACCCCTTCTTCCACCAAATCTTCTTCATTTCTCCTCTACTCCATGATTAGAGGGTGCTAGCCAAGTTTGGGAGGATTTGGAGCTCGTTCGTGTCCTTTTAGAATCTCTACGTGTCGGTGTCGTGTCGGAAGGATTTTCCTTTGAATCTCTCTTCTGGAAGGTATAATCTCTCCTCTAATCCATCCCTACATGCATATAGAAATATTTTGAACCCATAGGAATGACTCCCATGGTTGTATCTCCATTTGTGTCTATTTCGTGTCCATTTGGAGGTCATAGGAGTGTCCTTTGTGTTGTGGTTGTGTCCATGTGGGAAAACCCCAAATTTGGACACTATGTGTTGTTGTTATGTATGAATGAATTATTACATGTTTAATCTCATATTTTTGTATTGGAGATGTGTTCTATAGTGTCTCATATATATATATTAGTGTAGAGAGTGAGTTCTTGATATATTATGTTATATACTTGTGTTTCTTTTGTCTCAAACTACCTAAATTCGTCATAATATTTATCCATATTTTTAGTAACAATAGCAACTTAGAAATGTCATAACTTTTAGCTTAAAACTTCGATTTATCTCCCATTTTTTTTAAAGAACCGTATCGAAGTTAACTTTCCAAATATATATTTTAATAGGCCAAATTCTTTCTGAAACTTTCTCTAAAATTATTTGAGTGTCAGCTGTACGAAAGACGAACGTGTTTCGGTGTTTTTTCGATTTCGGGAGCTTCCGAACACGAAAATGCGATCCATTTAAAGTTTCGGAAAGCTAACACAAAGATCTATAACATACATTAATCCTAGAATTTAATGAATGCCTAATTTGTACAGTATTGATTTTAAGTAGAAGATTACTATACGATATATGCATTTTGTATATCCTTGTATGTACAAATATGTATATATGCATGTGTATATATATATGTGTTTGTGTTAAGAGAATGTAATATAATATAGAGTATGCATAAATGATATAATGTATGAAGTATATAATATATTCAAATATGTATGTATAGGTGCATGAATGAATGAATGAATGAATGAATGCAATGCATGAATGAATGGATGAAATGCAAGCATATGGGTAATGCAAGGTATTGAAACATGTATGCAAGTATCCATATGTAAGTAAGCACCGTAATCAATTATGAATGTATGCTATATATGAATGCCAACATGATAGGAATGTATGATGCCATATTAGCACTTAGCACCATGTTCATATGTTAAAATCCCCTTCTATATATTGACAGTAACCCCAAGCATGAATACACATAAAACCTACTTACTGTTATGAGTAAACCCTTTAATGTATAAATAAACCCTTTTGTTATGATTAACACCCACACACACACATGCTAAACCTATGCTTTACATGTTATTTCTTCTATGTGACACAATGAACCCTTGCTAAATGTTATCCTTCTAACATAACCCCCGCACACTTGAACACATTGTACTGCTATGTACACATTGCCATATCCACATTCATGTATCACTCACTCCTTGTCTTTATGCACCTTGCTTGTAATAAAAATATATATATGTAATGTGTGTTTGATAACTTGTGTAGCTTTGTAATTTTGTGTGAGTGTTAGTCTAGGCTTTGTTAGGCCTAATGATACTTGTTAGTCTAGGTTTAGACCTAGTACTACCTAGTTTGACTAGTACGGTTGACCAGAGTTGACCAAGATCGTTGACTTTGACCTAGAATGACCTAGAATCATGTAGAATGCATAGTAGAGCTTTATTTTACCATTTTGGACTTGTTGTGACTTGTGCTGTTCTAAATAGGAACCAGACACCTCTCATCGGATAGTATATTTCCTTTGGACATTCAGATAGCAAGCGAGTACATTCTCTGATAGTTCTTTCATTGACTTGTCAATTACTGTACTTAGTTCTAGTTAAGTTTTATGTGATTCTTACAACACGTATGGATATTTCTGGATTCATGTATGTGACACACATACCATATTATCTGGCCTCTATTTCTGGAATTCACTACCGGTATCACCTTCTGGAACGACCTTCTGGAATCACTCTGGAATCTTTTGCTGGTATCATTATGTTTGGCTGGACTCATCTCGATTTCTCGTGCCGCTTTCTGGATTCACTTGCACTTGTGGGCGGGGAAATATTAGAGTAGACATGTGAACATTACCCAAATACTGGAACCACTCCCTTGGAATTATACTGGAATGATAGCCATCCCACACTTCGCGAGTGTGCGATGTACCGTATTACCTATAGCCGTTTACATGTCGATCTCGGTATTTTAAAACACACTGTTAGAGTATAGGCTGGACTCACCCTGGAATCATTGATCACTATGACTGGAATCATCTCGTACTGGATTCATCTTGTATTAGATTCGTCTTGTACTGGACTTACATTGGAGTTACACTTGTCTACATTTACTGCCTGGACTTATATCATGTTACTCTAGTTCAGCTAGTTTTTATTTATAGTCTTCGTTGCCATGATTCTTCTCTTGTTTTACTTACCTTACTTTCCTTGTATCTTAACTGTTTCTCTATACCATCACCTGTATACAAACTACCATATTCATCAATAAAACTGTCTATAATTGCTTTATAGTTCTCTATCATTTACTTGGAATTTCTTGATGATTTGTACTCGTTCCTGTTCTGACTGGACCTGTTGATAAATTTTACAGATGGCCTGGAGGTTACCTGCTAGCCTAGAGGAGAAACAGTAGAGGTTGTATAGATAGCTAGGGTTTTGCTCATAGTTTATTTTTAGTTGTCTTGAGTTGTATTTATGGATTACTGTATTTGAGCTTTGAGATGTATTTATGGGTTTGTGTATCTTAGACACTTAGACTTCTATCTGCTGTATCTCTTTTGGATTTTATGTTTTATCTTTCTTTATCATGCTCTACCTTAGATGTGATTGAGACTGTATCTGCTATGTTACCTCCATTCGGAGAGTATATACTGTACAGGTACCTTTATTTTGTTAGATAGTTTGACCTAGAACAGCGTTCTACCGTCGACACTGCGACGTACGCTGGACGTACCCACGTCTCGTGCCCTTACTCTAGGGTGCGGGTCGTGACACATTTTTAGTGGTGGCCCATACAGGTCGAGTTTGTGTAGTGGTATTCGAATTAGAGTACCACTACAGCCTGCAGTAGAATTAGGATATATTTTTGAAGGTACTCAATTACAGTTAGGATTTCTTGAGAGATTCCTGGGACGACCCTTGAGAATCTTATTTTAACTTCAATTTGAAAAACTCTTCTTCCCTTGATTTGATTTATCTTTACTTTCTGTTGTGGAACTTGATTTTGATGATGATTGTGGAGTTTTGAATCTTGATGTTAGCTATTGCATCCGATTTTGTATTTATATGATTTGATGGATTATTGTTCAGTTTTGAATCTTGATGTTCGTTGATAAATTTGATTTTTGGGTATCCATTATTGATTTAATTTAATTTTTGTCAAGATGAATCATATGGGCTAGGTCATCTGAGTTATGGAATCTAGTCTTCTACAGTCATATTAGCCAGCATGGTGAGGACATATAGTCTGATTTTGGATATATTTCTCGGGTGTGGGAATTTATGGTTTTCGCAGCCAAGCTAGCGGCATCGCGAAAATTTTAAATACCATGATTCTAGAGGTATGTGCCTAAGTCGAGGACTCTGTGATTATCGTAGCCTTGCTTACTAGTATGACGAGGATTTAGAGTACCATGATTTTGGATAGACGCATATGATTATCAGATTGTACCTTAAATATTTTTGAACATGTTTTCTCTACTTTTGTTCCAGTCCTTCAAAAAAAAATTATTATTTGTTTGTTTTGTTTTGCTTCTCATTATTTAACTTAGGAGTAGGTTTAGTTGTTTTTATAAACTCTTGTGTAACTCTTGCTATGAGTTTCTTCTTAATACAATGAACCGATGATTTTGCTAGATCTTATCTTGTAATTGATATTATAGTTCTGGGTTTCAAAATGGTTCCTTCTTTAAACAGATGAGCAAAACAGATTTTATCGTTATTACTTTCTTGCTATTATTCTTGTATTAAATAATAATAATAATAATAAAACTGTCTTGATTACGTCAATCACCTACTTTACAATCTTGGTAGGAATCTAAATGTTGGTCTTGATGTAGAATTTGATTTTTATATTGGGACATGAGAATATATCTATAGTGGACACAAACTCTTTGCCTGACACGTATGCATGCTACACTTTGATTTGCAACCTATCTAAATACATATTAATATGTTGTTGATGTTTACATTTTCAAAACCCCAATATTTCTGATACAGTACAGTAACAGAGACTGGTTCTCTACATTTCCAGTTAAAATTTGTAATTCTAATATAAATTTCATGTTATTAGTTATGTTTACATCACTGCACATGTATGTTATACATAGGGTTTCAATTCAAAAAAAATTGGTTGAGTTTTGTGTTTGAATTTGTCAAATCTAAGACTGTGTGCATATTAACCCTTAATATTGGATTCCAAATGTTTAGTTCAATTTGCTGTTTTATTTTATTTTAAATATAATATTTTGGAGCTATGTACATTGTTGTATGTAGGGATATGATGTTAGGTTTATACTCTTACATGTTAGGTTGTGATAAACATTGGGTTGGTTAATATTACACTGGTTTAAATGTTAGCTTATTTCAGATTCTTGTATGTAAATGCTGAACTAAAACTGGGTCTAACCTTTCATTACTAAAGCTATAACCCTGTGTAGTGACACCCACACAAACCACATAACAGTTACATAATGCTAGCTTTTTCCTCTCTAAAACTCTCTCTCTATATATAATGTGATTGGATTTCAATGCTCGACATTTGTGCTTTTAAAATTTTGATTTTGATTTTTCCATGAATAGTACCCCTTTATAGATAATTGGTAGTTATCTATATTTTATTTTTTGATAAGTACCAGTTTTTATATAGGATGGTAGACCGGCTTACAGTCTTGATGATTGTTATCTTTGTATCTTTTCTAGTTTAGCACCCTAGATTGCTTGTGTGTTTTGAAACCCTATGACCGTTTCGGTTAGCATGACTAGTATACCAAGATGAGACTTTCACTACCACCGTATGCCATGACCCTGTATGTCGTCCTTTTTAATGGTATAATTTGTTTAAGTTCTGAGACTTGATTGTGGGGGTTTGACCTAGAAGGAGTATGAACAATTTTAATTTCGAGAACGAAATTTTTCTAAGGTGGGTAGACTTGTAACACCCAGTTTTCTAAAATAAGAGTAATTTTGAAAATTTGTAATTTTAACCATTTATTGATTTGACATTTAAATCATGATATGATTTTTGGTCATTTTTAAAATTTATTTTATTATTTATGATATTGTTTTGGGGTTATTTGAGTCGGGTTCGAATTTCAACTCAATCCGACTTGAAACGGGGACCCGGGGGGTAGATTGACTCTAGTGGGACCCACACACAAGTTAGGCATGGCCCACATGATATTAATTTTAGTCCACATGATATTAATTTTAGTTAGTAGTTAGACTAATTATTTATGGATAGGTTTAGTTTAATTTGAGACTTAAAACTAGACTAAATTGACCTCAACATTTAACCCATTCATAATTTAAATCAAATAGATTAGTGGAGGGTATTTTGGACATTCAAATAGGGGACATCCTCACCATTTTTGGGCAGCCACCTATGGGGGGGATAAGGAGTGAGTCACTCCTTCATTCATTTGTTTTCATCCACTTTCTCTCTCTTGTTCTTCCCCAAATTAATTTAGAGATGAACCTCCATTGATTTCATCTCCAAATCAACCCCTTCTTCCACCAAATCTTCTTCATTTCTCCTCTACTCCATGGTTAGGGGGTGCTAGCCAAGTTTGGGAGGATTCGGAGCTCGTTCGTGTCCTTTTAGAATCTCTACGTGTCGGTGTCGTGTCGGAAGGATTTTCCTTTGAATCTCTTTTCTGGAAGGTATAATCTCTCCTCTAATCCATCCCTACATGCATATAGGAATATTTTGAACCCATAGGAATGACCGCCATGGTTGTATCTCTATTTCGTGTCCATTTGGAGGTCATAGGAGTGTCCTTTGTGTTGTGGTTGTGTCCATGTGGGAAAACCCCAAATTTGGACACACTATGTGTTGTTGTTATGTATGAATGAATTATTACATGTTTAATCTCATATTTTTGTATTGGAGATGTGTTCTATAGTGTCTCATATATATATATTATTGTAGAGAGTGAGTTCTTGATATATTATGTTATATACTTGTATTTCTTTTGTCTCAAACTACCTAAATTCGTCATAATATTTATCCACATTTTTAGTAACAATAGCAACTTAGAAATGTCATAACTTTTAGCTTAAAACTCCAATTTATCTCCCATTTTTTTAAAAGAACCATATCGAAGTTAGCTTTCCAAATATATATTTTAATAAGCCAAATTCATTCTGAAACTTTCTATAAAATTATTTGAGTGTCAGCTGTACGAAAGACGAACGCGTTTCGGTGTTTTTGCGATTCCGGGAGCTTCCGGAAACGAAAATGCGATCCGTTTAAAGTTTCGAAAAGCTAACACAAAGATATATAACATACTTTAATCCTAGAATTTAATGAATCCCTAATTTGTACAGTATTGATTTTAAGTAGAAGATTACTATACGACATATGAATTTTGTATATCCTTGTATGTACAAATATGTATGTATGCATATGTATATATATATATATATGTGTGCGTGTTAAGAGAATGTAATATAATATAGAGTATGCATAAATGATATAATGTATGAAGTATATAATGTATTCAAATATGTATGTATAGGTGCATGAATGAATGAATGAATAAATGAATGCAATGCAATGTATGAATGAATGGATGAAATGCAAGCATGTGGGTAATGCAAGGTATTGAAACATGTATGCAAGTATCCATATGTAAGTAAGTAACGTAATCAAGTATGAATGTATGCTATATATGAATGCCAACATGATAGGAATGTATGATGCCAAATTTGCACTTAGCACCATGTTCATATGTTAAAACCCCCTTCTACATGTTGACAGTAACCCCAAGCATGAATACACATAAAACCTACTTACTGTTATGAGTAAACCCTTTGATGAATAAATAAACCCTTTTGTTATGATTAACACACACACACACACATGCTAAACCTATGCTTTACATGTTATTTCTTCTATGTGACACAATGAACCCTTGCTAAATGTTATCCTTCTAACATAACCCCCTCACACTTGAACATATTGTACTGCTATGTACACATTGCCATATCCACATTCATGAATCACTCACTCCTTGTCTTTATGCACCTTGCTTGTAATAAAAATATATATAAATATATATGTAATGTGTGTTTGATAACTTGTGTAGCTTTGTGATTTTGTGTGAGTGTTAGTCTAGGCTTGGTTAGGCCTAATGAGACTTATTAGTCTAGGTTTAGACCTAGTACTACCTAGTTTGACTAGTACGGTTGACCAGAGTTGACCAAGAGTTGACTTTGACCTAGAATGACCTAGAATCATGTAGAATGCATAGTAGAGCTTTATTTTACCATTTCGGACTTGTTGTGACTTATGTTGTTCTAAATAGGAGCCAGACACCTCTCCTCGGACAGTACATTTCCTTTGGACATTCAGATAGCAGGCCAGTACATTCTCTGATAGTTCTTTCATTTACTTGTCAATTACTGTTGTTCAGTTCTAGTTTGTTTTATGTGATTCTTACAACACGTATGGATATTTCTGGATTCATGTATGCGACACACATACCATATTATCTGGCCTCTATTTCTGGAATCACTACCGGCATCACCTTCTGGAACCACCTTCTAGAATCACTCTGGAATCTTTTGCTGGTATTATTATGTTTGGCTGGACTCATCTCGATTTCTCATGTCGCTTTCTGGATTCACTTGTACTTGTGAGCGAGGAAATATTAGAGTAGACATGTGAACATTACCCAAATACTGGAACTACTCCCTTGGAATTATACTGGAATGATAGTCATCCTACACTTCGCGAGTGTGCGATGTGCCGTATTACCTACAGCCATTTACATGTCGATCTCAGTATTTTAAAACACACTGTTAGAGTATAGGCTTGACTCACCCTGGAATCATTGATCACTATGACTGGAATCATCTCGTACTGGATTCATCTTGTATTAGATTTGTCTTGTACTGGACTTACATTGGAGTTGCACTTGTCTACATTTACTGCCTGGACTTATATCATGTTACTCTAGTTCAGTTAGTTTCTATTTACAGTCTTCGTTGCCATGATTCTTCTTTTGTTTTACTTACCTTACTTTCCTTGTATCTTAACTGTTTCTCTATACCATCACATGTATACATGTTAGGGTTATATACTAAAAGCATCACTTTTGTAGTAACCTTATTTCCTTAAATTTTGAATGAGAATCATATAGGCAAATGTTTGCATATTATATTTGTTGCAAGTGTTAATGCAAATGTCTGATATTCTATATTATAGATAATATGGTGTGTGGTGTCACACAGAAGATTATATTATCAGTTTTCTATGGAGTATATAAATAGTTCACAACCTATATGGACTTGGACAATCTATTGAAAATGTTGTAGTGTAATCTGGTATTAGTCTATCTTGACTATAGGTTTACACGAGTACACTTTGTGTGTATTGAACAGGACCACTTGAGGTTGTTCTCTTTGTACTGACTACATAAGAGAACAAACACCTCTGTTATTATGGATGCTTGTACTCTTAATCCGGATATAATAACGGACATGTATATACAGTGTGCATTACTTTGACTCATAAAAGAGTGAGATTCATTATGGATCAACAACCTCTATGAATTGGGTAATAACATTGTATGTATGATGGGCTGTTGATTATAAATAGAATCCATGTCCCGATATATCGGGTTGATGATGTCCTCTTAAGGAGCTCATAAGGATTGTCATGTAAACCCTGCAGGTGGATTATATCTGACATGACAAATAAAGTTGAGCGGTACTACTTAAGGATAAAAGATGTCGAATCAATATAGTTGTCAGTAACTTAATTTGATCGACGGACATACGATATCTTAACATGGGGAGCCAAACGAGCATATAATAAAAGGAGCCCACAAACATAATTTGGGATTAGGGAGGTAGTGCAACAATAGCTCATTAGTGGACCGAGCTATTGTTAATGGGCCTGGATTGTGTGTTCGGGCTGAAAACGGAATATCCAGATCTGTTAGGAGGCCTAACCCTAATTTCTCCTCATGGTCCCTGCCGTAGCATATATATATCCTCTATTCGCTGGCCGCCAGATTACTGATCAGAAATCTGAAATTTTCTCTAAATTCGTGATTTACGTAAGGAGAGAAAGAGAGTGCTGCCAAGGAGAAGAAAGGGTTGGGAGATCGTCGCCCACACGACGTCCAACTCGAGGAAGGAATGCATGCAGAACATCTTGGGGTCGTCCGCTCGAGATTGCCAGGAATTACTTGTCTCCTTTCTGCCGCAGGTATAATTTGTGAATCCTAGTTTCCGCCTATGAAGGGTTAGAATACGTATTAGATCTGTTTAACTTTCTATCGATCAATACGCACACCAAAGGAAGGGTTCTGGGAATCCTCAGTTCCATCAATACAAACTACCATGTTCATCAATAAAACTGTCTGTAACTGCTTTATAGTTCTCTGTCATTTACTTGGAATTTCTTGATGATTTGTACTCGTTCCTGTCCTGACTGGACCTGTTGATAAATTTTACAGATTGCCTGGAGGTTGCCTGCTAGCCTAGAGGAGACACAGTAGAGGTTGTATAGATAGCTAGGGTTTTGCTCATAGTTTATTTCCAGTTGTCTTGAGTTGTATTTATGGATTACTGTATTTGAGCTTTGAGATGTATTTCTGGGTTTGTGTATCTTAGCCTCTTAGACTTCTATCTGCTGTATCTCTTTTGTATTTCATGTTTTATCTATCTTTATCATGCTCTACCTTAGATGTGATTGGGACTGTATCTTCTATGTCACCTGCATTCGGAGAGTATATACTGTACAGGTACCTTTATTTTGTTAGATGTTTGACCTAGGACAGCGTTCTACCGCCGACACTGCAGCGTAGGCTGGACGTACCCACGTCTCGTGCCCTTACTCTAGGGTATGGGTCGTGACAGACAACTTGAGGGAGGCTCTTCAGACTGGAGATGCTCCTGGATCGCTCCCTAAACCTTCCAAGAATTTTATGGACCTTAGGTCCAGGGAATTCAATAGAACGGAAGGAATTCTCTACACAGATGAGTGGTTAGAGAACGTGGATCGATATCTACAGATGGCTCGAGTTCCTGACGACCTGAAGATCGAGTCAGCCGGCATGCAACTTTACGACATCGCCCGCATATGGTATAGAGATGAGCCCCGATTTACCGCACCAGATGTGACTTGGGAAGAGTTCAAGGAGCTGTTCAAGGAAAATTTCTATCTCGACGCAGCTTGAGAGGAGTTGGAGAGCGAGTTCGAGAGCCTAGAGCAAGGAAACTCACCATTGATGAGTACACTGTAGAGTTTTCCCGCCTCAGCCGTTTCGCAGAAAGCATGACCCCTGAAGGTAATGCCAAAAAGTTCAAGAAAGGGTTATCACATAAAATCCGCCTAGCCATCGTCACCAGTCAAAACACAACCTACGAGAGAATCTTGAAGGTCGCAGAGGCGGTAGAGAAAGAGTTGAAGCGCAAGCAAAAAAAGACCGAGACGCATATAGAGGAGGCAACAGCCAATCGGGATCGGCGAACGTTCCAATGCTCCAGGGAAGACTACAACACGGTAGTTTGAGCCACAACCCCATTTTCAGTAGCAGCAGTTCTAGCTTTCTGGTAGAGCTCCAACACACCAACAGCACTATCCTCCAACTAGAGCTCCCGCTTTCCAGCAGAATCAGTCGAGATAGCCAGCTCCTTTCTGCAGCTATTACAGGAAGCCGGCACATATGGGATGTATATAGGAGAAGACTTAGAGTATGCTTATTCTATGGTTCGAGCACACATCAGATGAGGAAGCGTTCAACGACACAGATTTGTGCAGATCAGGAGACAGCCCATACCCCGGGGGCACCGACGAGACCTGCAATAGCCCAACAGTAGAGAGGGCCCCTACCAACACAGCAGCAGTGCTTTGTCCAGCACCAGCAGCGAGGCACATCTTTTGCCATGGCAGCCGCAGAGGCAGAAGCATCTCCTGACGTGACAGCAGGTTCTGTTCTCCTTGAGTCTTTTTCAGTTATTGCTTTATTCGATTCTGGGGCCAGTCATAGCTTCATATCTGTAGCCTTTGTTTTTATACATAATATTGTATCTAAGCCCTTAGATTGCAATTATAAAATCACGACAGGCGAAAGCATCATCTAGTCAAGGATGTTTGCGTCGGACGTCGCATTACCATATGAGGTCGGAAAGTGCACGCTAGTTTACTCGTAATGCCACTTCCGAGCTTTGATATAGTGCTCGACATGGATTGGTTGAGTAAGTATCATGCCTGCATTGATTATTGCCGTGGATGAGTTGTGTTTAGTCCGCCTGGGGTGACTGTGTTCGAGTTCGCTAGAGGAGCAGTGGAGCAGCTTAGCGAGGCTATTTGTGGGGCCCTGGTAGCGGAGAAGGAGCTACCCCACCCTATCATTGTGGAGTTTCTCAACGTACTTCTCGAGGAGTTGCTGGACTACCACCAGACAGAGACATTGAGTTCTCTATTGATCTTATGCCAGGCTCGAAGCCAGAGTCGCATCAATAGCAAAAAGGCCATGGAATTGAAGAAGTAGATCGACGAGCTACTGGAGAAAGGATTCATTAGATCGAGTTCGTCGCCTTGGGGCTCACCGGTGCTGTTCGTGCCAAAGAATGACGGGACGGTGCGTATGTGTATCGATTACCGGGCTTGAATAACAAAACAATCAATAACAAATACCCGCTATCAAGAATTGATGATCTTTTCGATTAGTTGAGCGGTGCACGGGTATTTTCGAAGATTGACTTGAGGTCAGGGTACCACCAAGTAAAACTAAAAAAGGAGGATATTTCGAAGACAGCCTTTCAGACCAAGTACATCCAGTACGAGTTCATGGTGATGCCGTTTGGGTTAACCAATGCCCCGACAGTCTTCATGAACTTGATAAACAAGGTGTTTCACCCATACCTTGATCAGTTAATCATGGTATTCATCAACGACATCCTCATTTATTTGAAGTCACAGGAAGAGCACGAGAAGCATCTGAGGATTGTACTGGAGACCCTCGGAAAGGCAAAACTCGACGGAAAGCTTTTGAAATACGAGTTTTTCTTAGACAAGGTGGAATTCCTCGGACATGTGGTGACAGGAGACGTATATCCGTTGCCCGAAGAAGATTGCTGTCGTTGAGTCGTGGACTACTCCAACCTCTGCAGTAGAGATTCGAAGCTTCTTAGGATTGACGGGGTACTACAAAAATTTTGTGCAGGATTTTGCTCGAATTGCGGAACCGATGACTAGGCTCACTCGGAAGGACGTAGAGATCATATGGACAAAGGACTGCCAAGCTATGTTCGATGACCTGAAGAGGAGATGGACGTCATCTCCAATATTGACTTTGCCATCAGGATCTGACAGTTTTTCTATCTATAGTGATGCTTCGGAAAAAGGCTTGGGGTGTGTTCTAGAGCTGAACAAGAAGGTGATAGTGTATGCATCCAGACAGCTGCGACCACATGAGAAGAACTACCCCACCCATGATCTAGAGTTGGCAGCAGTTATATTCGCCCTGACATTATGGAAATATTACTTGTACGAAGGGCGTGTGAAGATATTCACTTACCATAAAAGCTTGAAGTATGTTTTCACGCAGAAGGGGCTGAATATGTGACAATGCAGATGGCTGGAATTGATGAAGGATTTTGACATCTCGTTGAAGTATCACCTGGGGAAGGTGAACGTAGTTGTAGATGCCTTGAGTCGGTATCCAGTAGCTATGTTTTTGACGAGAGACCGGTACCTGTTAGCAGACTTGGAGAGTTTAGGCATTGAGATCGTCATTCTGGGGGTCGAGATACAGATGATAGGCATGCAGATTCAGTCTGGACTGATGGACAGGATACGAGAGACACAGTACCAGGACAAGAAGCTATGGAGTTTCATATCTCAGGCATGAGCCAGTTTGCTAGACGACTTCCCTATTGCAGAGGATTGCTCGTTGAGGTATGGGACAAGATTATGTGTACCATGTCGAGAGCTTAGAGGAGGTTATGCTAGAAGCGCATCGTTCCCAGTATTCCTTGCATCCAGAAGCCAACAAGATGTACAAGGATTAGAGGACCCACGTATGGTGGTATGGCATGAACCGAGAGGTAGCACACTTCATTTTTAGATGCCTTATGTGTCAGCAGGTCAAAGCCGAGAGGCAGAGGCCAGGAGGTTTACATCAGCCATTGGCGATTTCTGAGTAGAAGTGGGAACATATCACCATAGATTTTGTTTTCGGTCTTCCACATTCGCCAGGAGGAAAGGATGCGATTTAGGTCATCGTTGACAGTTGACCAAATCGGCCCACTTGATACCATTCAAAGTGGGATTGTCTATAGAGAAGTTAGCAGAGTTATATGTGAAATAGATCGTCAGGTTGTATGGTGTCCCAGTAAGTATCGTCTCTGAGCGTGATAGCAGATTCACGTCCCATTTTTGGAGGAGTCTGAAGACTAGCTTGGGCACATTGCTCAAGTTCAGCACAGCCTATCATCCACAGACGGATGGACAGTCGGAGTAGACCATTCAGACACTAGAGGATATACTGCGGATGTGTGTAGTAGATTCGATGGCTCTTGGGAGGATAGTCTTTACCTCGTGGAGTTCTCCTACAACAACAGCTACCAAGCTAGTATCGAGATATCCCCTTTCGAGGCCTTACATGGACGAAGATGTCGTACCCCATTATCTTGGGACGACCTAGGCGAGAGAGCACTGTTGGGACTCGAGATGGTAGTAGACGCTGTAAAGAAGGTGAAGAAGATTAGAGAGCGGCTTCACATGGCTCAGGACAGGCAGAAGCACTGGCTGACAGTCACCGAAGACCGTTAGGGTTTGAGGTATAATCTTCCTTAGTTTAAGATTGTTAAACAAGGATAAAGGCCTTAACATCTTGCTTAAATCTAGGTTGGCAATATGGTGTTCTTGAAGATATCGCTGACATGTGGCATGATACATTTCGAAGGAGACAGAAATCTTAGTCCGAGATACATCGGGCCGTTTTGGCATTCTTGAGAAGATCAGAGCAGTGGCATATCGTTTGTCATTACCAACCGTATTGGAGAGAGTGCACAGCGTGTTTCATGTGTCCCAGCTGAGATGATATGTGGTAGACCCCAGTCAGGTGCTAGACCACTCAAAGATTGAAGTAGGACCGAGCCTTAGCGATCAGGAGCAGCCAGTGGAGATCTTGGATCGCAGGGAGAAGGTACTGTGCAATCAGACGATTGTTAGCCCAATAATTATATCATGTTTTTAAATATGGCTAATCAATTAAGTTTACCATAATGACATCACTAATATTCATGTAATCACTATCATGTTGCTACTTAAACTTAGCATTGTCCTAAATGTTCTATATCATATTTCTATATTTGTATCATAATACATCATACTGTTTTGTTTGCCTAATATTGATTTGCAGACATGTAGTAAGCATGATCAAACATGATCAAACTAGGACATATATAATAAAAAATTATTGATGGGCCAAAGACGACATTATACAAAGAGATTTCTCTGAACCGCCCAACGACCTATCCGGGGCCTCGCATCAAGTGAAAAAGGC
This sequence comes from Iris pallida, assembly GCA_029216955.1. Taxonomy (NCBI): domain Eukaryota; kingdom Viridiplantae; phylum Streptophyta; class Magnoliopsida; order Asparagales; family Iridaceae; genus Iris; species Iris pallida. The sequence goes on from JANAVB010005796.1 coordinate 5,539,783, forward strand.
GTCAAGTGAAAAAGGCGTCTTCAAGTCTGCTCAAATATTTGAAGAAAGGCGTCATCAAAGGGCTCTTGGTTTTCCTATTTCATCAATGTATTTTTTATATTTATTGAGTCTAGGAATATGATGTACACTACGTCATACTGGCAAATAGGATACCCATGAAATGTTTTCAAAATATCCTTTTATTTTGAAAATAAGCCCACTTATAAAAGCCCAAACAACTTTCTAACTGTTTGACTTTTCGAAAAGCCCAAAAACTAATTTGCAAAAACCCTGACAGAACTCCAACAGAACTCGGCCAGAGATCGGCCAGAGTTCGGCCCAAATTCGGCCAGAGTTCTGCCAGAGTTCGGTTAGTGGACGTTGGATTTTGGACTTGGTCCTCCTGTAGTTACGGATCTTGCCAAGATTTTCTCATAGAGTTCTGTCCGAATTCTGAATGAATTTTGCCTTTGAAAAAACTATAAATAAAGAAGGATTTCGATCATTTCAATTCACTCATACACCAATTCACTTTCATATCTCTTCTCTATAAGCCTACTACTTCTTCGAAAGTGTTCTGAGCTATTCTTTTTCAAATCCCAAGCAAGTTACAATCCTCTAGTCGATTTAACAGTGCGGTACGGTCTAGAAGTTTCAGAGCGATTGTAATCAGAGGCTTGATTGAAGAAAGACACTTCATAATTGAAGTTGGTCGAGTACTTTGGATCAAAGCTCGCGTTGTAGAAGTTGCAAGAACTTTGGATGAAAACTTGTGGTGATTTTCTATAGTGGATTCAACTGAAAGCTAGAGTTCTTCCGACTGGACTAGTCCTCACAAGAGAGAAACCAGTATGCATCCTTGTGTTTGCGTTTGCTCTCTACTCTTTACTTTTCATTTACATATCTGTGATATATTATCTGTGATCTTGTTGCTAACATTTTTAAATAGCTAAATTTTGCTGCTTACTCTATTCACCCCCCTAGAGTATTACGCATTACAACTCGTTCCTACAATCGGTCCTATAATGATTACGTTGGTACGCGTTGCCTGGAGGCATCATTCCCCGGGCGAATCCACGTGGAAGAGAGAGGACGAGATGCGCGAGCGATTTCCTTATCTTTTCGAGCCGTGAGGTAAATTTCTACCTTGTGTCAACCCTTAAATTTCGAGGACAAAATTAATTTAAGGAGGGTAGATTTGTGAGCCCTTGAACCAAAAATTCTTATAATTATTACCATTCATTTATCACTATTATATTATTTCCATTGTATATTATATATATATACAACTCATAGAGAAGCTTTAGTGCTAACACTATAACTTAAAGTTGTAAGGCCATTAAGCTAAACCTGTGAAGAGTAAGGGGTTAATTGGAAATTGGCCAATTTAATGTCCAACGACCAAAACTGGATAAGAAGCGCACCTAATTCAAATCTTGATGAATTTGAGTTTGAATTAAACTCAGAGTTCTCTTCCTCCACCCCTGGCGGATTCGACCATTTCCTAAATTGGAGTATATAAGCAAGAGGCAGCCGACCCCCTTGTCTCCCTTAAAACCCTAATCTTCTCTTTCTGCTTCTTGAGATCAAGAGGGTCTGTATATTCGAGGAGGGATCGCCAGGAAGGAACATTTCCAGGTAACGCTTACCCCTACGATTCTTCCCTCAAATTTGCAATCTTAGTTAAAGTTTGTTATTGATTCAATGGTAGTATAGGTAATCGTGTTAATACCTAAGAGGAACCTTTGGGAGGGAAATATAGGTTACGTATCAATCATGTCCGGGTTTGACCATAGGTAACTGAGCAGTTAATATTTAGGAGTAGGTAGATACCATAAGAAGGTTTTATCCTAATGTATCTCCACCTGTAGCATGTACCCATATCCTTGTATCAAATACTGGGTATCAGACTTGGTCGGGTAAGTACCAAATACGGGTTGCATACAAAAACATGGGGGGTACGATGATTTGATTCATCAAGTATAGGCGAATAAAATATAGGAATAGAGGATAGCAGAGATGTAGCATTGTAGTTTATGCTAGTGGCCTCTGCTCTCTCGACTAGGGTATCACCTGTATCCGATCACCCATATGACAGAAATCTCTGTATCAGAACACTTCTATTAGTCTACACTGACTTCCATGTCAGGAACATCAAAATCTAGTTGTAGTACCATAAAATGAGGCCAAACAAAGAGCGTATGACTGCTTCCAATGTATTGGTAACATTTAATTTGTGGTTGATCTCCTTCCATGACTGTAACAGAAGGTCCCAAGAGGGGCATTTGAGCATACATAGAAAAAAAAACATGGAATAAGGTTAAGTAATAGGAATAGCCTACTCTGGACAATTAGAATAATGGGTAACATGGACCTGAGTTAAACCGCCCAGGTACAACCACCTGATACTAAAGAGAACTGGTATCCACGTGCTCTAAATCAGTACAAGGAGTCAAGAAACACATGTGCGCCTGTACCAAAACGATGAGATGAGTAGGCAGCCAATATATGTATATCAATGTAATCAAATTAGAGAAATGAGGGGTTAAAGTACGGTATACCTGTTAGACAAGGGACATCATTGATAAAATGAATTAGTAGCAGTAGAGTATCCGAGGAAGGAGCATAGATATCAGATGGACTTAGTAGCCATCCACTTCTGGAACACAAGACCATAGCGCGGTAAATTGGATGCCGGTGGGTTGATGGTTTAGTTTACACATATCCAAAATCCGTATTGCATCCAGTTGGCCGATACGTAAGGTTCTATTCTGTATCCAGTTGAAAACTAGTATGTTAGTTGCCTATCATACATTAGGTTGCTTTAATACCATCAAATTGTGTATCATACATAGCGGTCACACGTCGATAACTTAGTGGCTAGCCTGTAGCAGATTGCACATGGAGTACCGGTTGGCACCAGGGTTAAAGGGCAGTATTGGCAATAGATTAATGAAATAGCAAGACCGAGTAGAGGGATTAGACAGGGAAGTCCCTGTGCATACCTGTACCAGTATTGTACTATGTGTCCAGTTATATATCATATACCAACCCCTATGTACCTGCAAGAGATAAATCGAGTCCAGACATTTGGTAACGACTGATACCGTAAGATATCTAAAACACATACAGGAAATTGGAGTGTACTAACCCAAAAGTGACCAAAGTATAACTGTCTAATCCCCAACAAAATAGTTGTATATCCTATTCTAGGTGACCATTATACCTTGGACGAATTTAAGAACCCACCAATGTCAGTCTATAATTGATGTATCCACTTCATATTTGTACAGCTATTGTTTCTAAATAAAGAAGATACGGATAAGAGTAGACACCTAGATACACGATTTTGATAAAAAAACTCAAGTATCGAAGCCTGTGTCATCGTTAATGGGGAGGGGTCACATGAGTGAGATAATACGTAATATAGCAGTGGCTTGTAGTAGTCAATACCTGGGAGTATCCAGCTAATGTATGGCCCTGTCCTCAACTTCAAGCTATGATAAGGATATTTGCTGTAGTTTTGTTTCTCATAATTAGTGAAAAGTTGTGAACCTGAGCCACTTCTCTTTCCCTTTTCCTAATTCGGTTGTTCTGTTGTTTCCCCTAAATATTGCTACCTTTCTTCTTTTCATTCTATCTTCCCTAAATTCTTAATCGCCTGTCACGATCCGCTACCCAAATTGTTGGGCCGGGCCGAGTCATGTCCAGCCTACGCTTGAGATAAAGCGTAGTAAGCTGTTCTAAAGACAAATAAGATAAGACCAAAGTGTGCTAACAGTTCTATAAGTAATATTGAGTCAGAAATGTTCCAAACACAAAAGTCGTCTTGTATATATAAATATGTTCCCAGTACATGGCTAAAAGTAAAACTGGATACAGGTCCAGTTACAAAATATATAGTCAACAACAGGACTACTCTCAAAAATCTCAAGTAAATAAAGAAACTAGACGAGTTTCCCCGTAGGTACATCCTCGTAAGGTAAAGCCTGATCCTCGGCAGCAACTCCATAATAGGAATCGCATAGCAACTCCTCCTCGGTAAGTATACCTACAATGTTATCCTGTCAAGACGGGAGCAAGTACTGATTCTAACAAACTAAATATACGAAACATGAAATGAACAGAAGTATAGGAATCATGGCATATCATAATCTATCATGGCATCATATGTTTGTTGTAAAGTTTAAAACTGTAGCATGTACGTGATCGGTCAATAGGTAAAATAGAATGTATAGTGACAGATATTAATTTTTTGATGTGTACATACGTACACATAACGGCATCGGTGTATATCCATACACAAATGCGGGACCAGAACATACGACTAATTTACATATAGAATATAACAGTGCTCGGTAAATACATACGGAGACCACTGGTCAATGCAAAACCAGTGGGGTCAGACCCCCAATAGCAAGTACCACAAAGGAAGCCAAACTATGAACTAAAACCAGCATGCAAATCATAGCAACGGATAGAGACAGAAATAAGTAAAAGCAAATCGAGACTCGTGTGCTACCAATGCACTTATCCCGAGAATAGAAAAGACAATAAGTAAAGCAACATGTCGCATAAGGTAAAAGACATGTGACATAATGTAAACTGTGTACATGTAAGAAAAAGGAAGCATGTGAACATGAAAGATAAACTAGACATGTGAGCATGTTAAGTAGACGGGACATGTGAACATGTTAGATAACTGGAAAATGTGAGCATGTTAGGTAACTAGAGCATGTGAGCATGTTAGGTAACTGGAACACGTGAGCATGTTAAGTAATTGGAACATGTGAGCATGTTAGGTCTATATAGAACGACAAATGATAAGATGACTTAGGAACTAATCAAGAACCCAAGTTACAACCCGTAAACCAAAGAAGGACCGGGTTTGTAACCCTTCTCCTGAACAGAACTTTAGTATCTAATCATTTACCGGCAAAAGTAAAGCATAAACAAAGATGTACTAAAAATAAACAAATTCGGACACTGCCTAGACAAACTAGACTAGACTGGACTCCATACAATAGTCACGGCCAAGCAATGAGTACAGCTTTATACATTATCTAACTAGGGTTGTCACAATCCTAATTACTAACAAATGCAAGTTTGAGAATTCCAAGTCCAATTACCTGCCTGCTGCTACCTGAATGATCCAAGCCAAAGGAGCAATGGTATATAGTGGATACATCGCCCAGGAGACAAATGTATCCTATAATGGTGGGTACATCGCCCGGAAGACAAATGTACCCTAAGACATATATTAATGGGTACATCGCCCAGGAGATAAATGTACCCGGTGTAACACTCGATGGTGCGCTAGAAGTGTGCTCATCATGACAGATAGCTCTAAATTCCATGTGTATATATATAATGCCAAGACCAAAGGGGCAACAGGTAACTGGAAAATTCTCAATGATCTAAGTAATCAAGCTAGTTGTTTAGTCCTTAACATTTTTTGTTGGATTCTGGGTGTGGCATTCCGCAGAATCCATCCTAGACATGAGACATGCAAGACTAGACAAAAAGCAAGAATGTGCACCATAACAAGCTACAACAAGAAAATATAATAAACTGGAAGGTAGGAGTGCGCTACGACGAGCCACTATAGGGAGTGCGCCATGACAGGTCACTATCATGTAAGCAAAGAAGGACATGTATCATGAGTGCGCCATGACGGGCCACTATATAGTAAGTAAAGAAGACATGTAAGAAGAGTGCGCCATGATGGGCCACTATCATGTAAGCAAAGAAGACATGGCAACAATTATCATAGCTTGTAAGAAAGAATCTATAAAAGACATATCATGGCATAAGGAAAAGAATAATTAAAGCTAAGTACATTTCATAGAAAAATGATTGAACATGTGCTAGTGTCAAGTGTATATAGGATGTACAATTATTCTCTAACTATGCAAGATCATCTAATCATGTTAAAAAATCATTACAATCGAAAAAGATATCAAAAATGGACAATAATGGACAGAAACGGGAAAAAACAGACAAAAACGGCATAAAACAGCGTACCGACGGTATACAGCGGCACATCGGCGGTATACCAGCCTAAAGACAGAAAGTTTTTGGTGGAAAAATCGGCATACCGTCGGTATACACCGGTATGGTATACCATTTTTCCAAACAGCAACAAAATCCAGATTTTTGCCAAAACTTGTTTCGGCCATAAAAACTTCGTTTTAAATCGAAATTCGGATTTTCAAAAGTCAAATTGCATAGAATTGAATTTCCTACAACATGGAACTATTAGATGTCAAAAATTCAAAAGATTTGATAGATCAATATCTCAAAACACTCCTAAAAATAGGTTCTCGGGACACCGAAACGGGTTCTGATTGCCACCTAACTCAAAATCCATGATATACAAACTATATGAGGGCCTCAAATATGTATAAGTGACCAAGATCCATGATAGTAACACTAGTATCACTCTTGATACCAAGTTTTCTACTAAGTCAATATTGGGTTTTAACAGAAAATCAAAACCTTGCTTAAACAAATTTTGGAAACATGCATATATACGAGAATCATAAGAAAAATATATTTTACAAAATGAGTTTAGAAAAATTATAAGTATTTAATACCAAGGAAAATAAAATGTCAACAAAAACATTTTTGTTCAAGATTTGGCAAGATGTACTTGCCTAGGTTAAGCTCCAAGCCTAATCTTCTACTCCTCCTCCTAGGGGGGTTAGACACCACACCCAAGGCCTCAAGGCCAAGCTCTTGGCAAGCTCCAAGTGGGAGAGAAGGGAAGAAGAAATGAAGAAAGAGTGAAGAGAATGAAAAGATAGAGGAGAGAGAAAGTGAAATGGTATATATAGAAGGGGAAATTAATCTTAGCCGTTGGATGGTGATCCATGTCAAAATATAAGTCAATCATGGCCATCCAAACAAAACCAAATATTCATTGGGTAATAGGGTACATCTACACTATTCACGAAAATATCTAAACACTATTCATCTAAATATCCAAAATACTATTCATCAAAATATCGGAAACACTATTCATGAAAATATCTGAAATCGAAAATATCTAAAATATGGAAAATCTGTCTGGACGGTATGCCGTCGGTATACTCAGGTATACTGGTGGTATGCCGGCCAAGGAAAAATCTATAAGTTAGGATAATTTTTAAAGCATTACGAAAACCAAGAAAATACGAAATATACTACAAAATACGTATCCGTATATAAATACCGATACTGTGAGACGAGTCTCACAACTCTCCACAACTTAAAAATAAATTTCGTCCTCGAAATTTCCTAAATCTAGTCAAGCCTGAAAACCAAACCAAAGAGCTAAAAAATTATGTCAATCAAAACAAAGCATGGCATGTTGGTAAGATAAATATAACAGTAATATAAATAAATGCGTAAGCAATAACCCAACCACAATCAAGAAGTGGTGGAGGCATACGAATAAATATGTCTTCTGAGTCAGTTGAGTAGGAGCAGGCCTACGCTGACTCCCAAAAATGGATAAGGGTCAAGTCTCAAAGTAAGTCGATACCAATGACTTAGTTCAAGACATGACTCTACCCAGGACGTATCTTCGTAGTCGAGACATGTGATAAATATCATGTATCTCAAGATACAAAGCCAGAAGAGTGAGACAAGAAACTCGCCAAATATGTGTAACCCAAGAGATAAATAATAGTGGAAGAAGAATAGGACAATACCTACAACATGACTGCCCTTGGCCAAAACCTGCTCTAACATACCAAACTCTGCCTGCCCACGTCTCGGAACTGCTGCTCTGACCCGCTGCTGTTGAACTGGTACCTAAGCCATAAACTGCTGGACTGTCGGGGTAGCCAGTGAAGCTGGACTCTGGCAGGACTGACCCTGTTAGCTGATCAGGCTGAACTGACACCACTGCCCTCGGGTCAACTCTGAACTCTGCCCATGAATGCTGAGACTGATCCTCCATAACTGGCCTGACATAAGATTGCTGACATGCCATCGGTAAAACCTGAATAAGCTGATCGAAAGGAATAAGAACAGTGCCCCTAAAAGTTGAAGGACACAAGGATTGAATCGAGAGAACATGAAAGATCAACAACCAAGGCAGATATCAGGCCAAAGGATCAGAGATATAGAATAACACGAAGGTTATCAATAAAGGAGAATTATGACTGAGATATCTAAACATCAGTAACCCCCAGATATCTGATAAATTAGACCTGCATGGGCTACCACTAAAACCTATGTCACGCTCCAAAACCAGAATACTGGCAAGTAGGGACGGACCAGGCCAGCTACGTATACCAAAGTACTCCAGTACTCCGAAATAACGTATAAGCTGTATAGATGGGGGTTACTACTACAAGCCAACAGTCGATCCTAGGTCAAGCAATTCTAGGTATCTTAATCATAGGCAGTAAACAATGTACAAAAAGTAAGATCAACTGGAATATAAAATAGTAAAGCTTCCCAAACTATCATAAATCAATGATCATGAAGCTAGTGATACAGAGTGAAGACTAGCAAGAGTAATAGTCATACATGATAAGCTCTAGCTATAGTCTAGAATACGCAAATCATGTTCTGGCCCGTAGGCTAAATGTCAAGTCCAAAATATGAGCTAAACACGTGCTCGGAGGCTAAACACCACAAAAGAATAATGTACATAACTAGTGGAAAAATGAAATAGAAAACCCACTAAGGTACTCTGGTGCTCCGGGTAGTCACCGTCGAGTAGATGGTACAGAAGATCCTTTGGGCTCCTCAACTAAATCTGGTCAATGCAAAACCAGTGGGATCAGACCCCCAATAGCAAATACCACAAAGGAAGCCAAACTATGAACTAAAACTAGCATGCAAATTATAGCAACGGATAGGGACAGAAATAAGTAAAAGTAAATCGAGACTCGTGCGCTACCATTGTACTTATCCCGAGAATAGAAAAGACAACAAGTAAAGCAACATATAAGATAAGGTAATGGACATGTGACATAATATAAACTGTGTACATGTACGAAAAAAAAGCAAGTGAACATGAAAGATAAACTAGACATGTGAGCATGTTAAGAAGATGGGACATGTGAGCATGTTAGATAACTGGAACATGTGAGCATGTTAGATAACTGGAGCATGTGAGCATGTTAGGTAACTGGAACACGTGAGCATGTTAAGTAACTGGAACATGTGAGCATGTTAGGTCTATATAGAATGACAAATGATAAGATGACTTAGGAACTAATCAGGAACCCAAGTTATAATCCGTAAGCCAAACAAAGACCAGGATTGTAACCCTTCTCCTGAACAGAACTTTAGTATCTAATCATTTATCGACAAAAGTAAAGCATAAACAAAGATGTGCTAAAAATAAACAAATTCGGACACTGCCTAGACAAACTAGACTAGATTGGACTCCATATAATAGTCACGGCCAAGCAATGAGTATGACTTTATACATTAGCTAACTAGGGTTATCACAATCCAAATTACTAACAAATGCAAGTTTGAGAATTCCAAGTCCAATTACCTACCTGTTGCTACCTGAATGATCCAAGCCAAAGGAGCAATGGTATATAGTGGATACATCGCCCAGGAGACAAATGTATCCTATAATGGTGGGTACATCGCACGGGAGACAAATGTACCCTAAGACATATAATAATAGGTACATCGCCCAGGAGACAAATGTACCCGGTGCAACACTCGACGGTGCGCTGGAAGTGTGCTCGTCATGACAGATAGCTCCAAATCCTATGTATATATATAATGCCAAGCCCAAAGGGGCAGCAGGTAACTGGAAAATTCTCAATGATTTAAGTAATCAAGCTAGTTGTTTTGTCCTTAACATTTTCTTGTTGGATTCTGGGTGTGGCATTCCACAGAATCCATCCTAGACATGAGACATGCAAGACTGGACAAAAAGTGAGAATATGCGCCATAACAAGCCACAACAAGAAACTATAATAAATTGGAAGCTAGGAGTGCGCTACGATGAGCCACTATAGGGAGTGCGCCATGACAGGCCACTATCATGTAAGCAAAGAAGGAAATGTATCATGAGTGTGCCAGGACGGGCCACTATCTAGTAAGCAAAGAAGACATGTAAGAAGAGTACGCCACGACGGGCCACTATCATGTAAGCAAAGAAAACATGGCAACAATTATCATAGCTTGTAAGAAAGAATCTATCAAAGACATATCATGGCATGTGGGAAAGAATAGTTAAAGCTAAGTATATTTCATAAAAAAATGATTGAACATGTGCTAGTATCAAGTGTATATAGGGTGTACAATCATTCTCTAACTATGAAAGATCATCTAATCATGTTAAGAAATTATTACAATCGAAAAATATATCAAAAACGGACAAAAACGGGCAGAAACGGGCAAAAACTGACTAAAACGGCATAAAACGGCATAAAGACAGAAAGTTTTTGGTGCAAATAATCGGCATACCGTCGGTATACACCGGCATACCGGCGGTATACCGTTTTTCCAAACAGCAACAAAATCTAGATTTTTGAGAAAACTTGTTTCGGCCATAAAAACTTTGTTTTAAATCGAAATTCGGATTTATAAAAGTCAAAATTTCATAGAATTGAATTCCCTACAACATCGAACTATTAGATTTTAAAAATTCAAATATTTGATAGATCAATATCTCAAAATACTCCCAAAAATAGGTTCTCTGGACACCGAAACGGGTTTCTATTGCCACCAAACTCAAAATCCATGATATACAAACTATGTGAGGGCCTCATATATGTATATGTGACCAATATCCATGATGATAACACTAGTATCACTCTTGATACCAAGTTTTCTACTAAGTCAATATTGGGTTTTAACATAAAATCAAAACCTTGCTGAAACAAATTTTGGAAACATGCATATATACGAGAATCATAAGGAAAACATATTTTACAAAATGAGTTTAGAATAATTCTAAGTATTTACTACCAAGGAAAATAAAATGACAACAAAAACATTTTTGTTCAAGATTTGGCAAGATGTACTTGCCTAGGTTAAGCTCCAAGCCTAATCTTCTACTCCTCCTCTGTCACCCTCATTTTCCGTATTTTCCTGTATTTCATATTTATACTCGTATCTAGATTTTGGCATGTATTTTTATTTTTCTCAGCTTGTGGAATTTTGGTATTTCTCGTATTTTGGGTTTTCTCATGGCTCGGTTTTATTAGGTTGGTTCGGTTTGGTTCGGTTTTGAGCATTGGATCACCTTAGCCCTATGCTACACCCTCAACCCACTACAACTCCCCCTCTTTATATCCCCACCTACCACTCTCTCTCCTCATAAACACCATTAATTTCCTTCTTCTTCTTCTTCTTCTCCTTCCTCCACAACTCTCCTAAACCTAGGCAAGTGCATCTTGCCACTACATGAGGACCCTCTTTTCTTTGTCCATTTGCTAGTTTAGGACATGAAGATCAACATTAGTTCTTGGCATTTTGTGATTTGGAGCTTCCCTTGTCCTAGATCTAAGTTTTGCTATTTTCGGATTTTGCATGGTTTGATCTACTTTAGTTGGATTTTATGGGTTTTTGATGCTTCCATGAGGAGGAGCCTTCAGTTTCACCCAAGTTAGAACTTTGGAAATTCGGATTTGGAGTTCGGATGACCAAGTTATGTTGTTTTGAAGCTTTGGGTTCAGCCATGGTGTTCTTGCTGTCTGGAGAAGACAGTGAGCAGTGGCAGAGCTTCTTAGCTTACGCCATGCAGCCTTGAGTACGCTTCCTGTTGGAAGCGTGTCTCACTTGAGCGTGTGTGACTTTTCACGCAGCTGCTTCCTTCAGCGTGCGTGACTTTTCATGCACACTGTTTCCTTGAGCGTGCGTGACTTTTCACGCACACTGCTCCTTGAGCGTGCGTGACTTTTCACGCAGCTGCTTCCTTCAGCATGCGTGACTTTTCACGCACACTGTTCCCTTCAGCGTGCGTGACTTTTCACGCACACTGCTCCTTGAGCGTGCGTGACTTTTCACGCACACTGCTCCTTGAGCGTGCGTGACTTTTCACGTACACTGCTCTGTAGCGTGCGTGACTTTCACGTACGCGGCTCTTTCAGTGTGCGTGACTTTTTGTACGCTGCTCCCCTGACCCCTTGTTTAACCCTTGACCCTTGGAGTTTTGGTTTTATTTCTTTAAGCTTGGCTTTTCTATGACCTGTATATTGATATTTTTATTAGATATTTTATGTCCATGGCCTGGTATGACAAGGCATTAGCATAACACGACAGTGACCCGTAGTGGTACACTCCTGACATGACCAACCTGACATGATAGTGGCCCGTCGTGGCGCACTCCTGACAAGTACCCTGACCTGATTTATCTTGATAACTTAACTTGACTTGCCTTGACACCGTGGGTGGTTCTTCTTGCTTGCTTGTTAAATCCACTTGTCCTGTCTTGCATCATGTCTAGGATGGGACTCCTGAGTACCACGGTCAGGAGTACCTACTAAAATGGATTAAGGTTAATAACTAGAATAACACAGTAGTCATGAAGAGATGACACAGCTACAGGCAATCCCGTTACCTGGGCGCTCTTGGGATCTGTAGCCCGCCGTCGAGTAGGGCACATTTCCAGCGCACCATCGAGTGTTGCACCCTCTAAGTCACCTAAGGGTACATGTGTCTCCTGGACGATGTACCCACCTGAATTCAACCCTAATCTTTCGTCCTGGATAGCCTGGATGGTCTGCAGGGCTTGTGGCTGTGGAACAATCTCACTGCATCTTGTTAGTAATTAGGCCTGTGATAACCCTAGTTAGTTAAAGTAGTAAGCCGTAGGATCTGCTTGGCCGTGATTGATTGAATGAGGTATAACCAGTCTAGCCATGTCTTGGTCCCATGCAAGATTGCTTCCTGTCTTGATTACTTACATTACTTATCTTGCCGATAAATGGTAGAAAACCAAGCTCTATTCAGATGAAGGGTTACAACCCCGGTCCTTGTTTGGTTTACGGGTTGTAACCTGGCTATCGGAATAGTTCCATGGTTATCTTGTCGTATATCATCCTGACATATTTTTGTAATTTTAGTTTTAATATTAGATTTTCTGTGCTGATTGCTGGCTTTTGTTCTTATTTCGTGGCCCCCTTGTGGCACTTGCTCTTTTTGGGGTTGACCCAGCTGGTTTTGTGTGGCCAGATTTCGGAGCAGCTCCCGAGGATCTACCAAGCTTCCAGCCCAATGGTGGCGACTAGAAGGAACTCGGGCTACGAGTGGGTTTTCTATTTTGTTTCGCTCACGCTATTGTAAATTTATTCTTTTGAGGCGTTTAGCCGACGAGCACCTGTTAGCTCGATGCACTTTTACTTACTGTCTGCCTACGGACTGTAAACATGATTAACAAATCCTAGGGTTGATCATGTATGACTTAAACTCTTGCTAGTCTTAATATTTTGTACGACTAGCTTCATGATCAGCTGATATGTAATAGTTGGGACGCCTTTTATTGTATGTTTAATGATCATACATCTTGTAATTATATTACTTGCTTGAGATTGAGACAATAGGCTTGACCTTAAGAGACTGTTGGCTTGTAGTAAACCCTCATATCTAGACAGTCGTGACCGTATAGTTGAGATGTATTCTATTTCAATATACGTAGCTGGCTATGTCTGCCCCCGCTCTCCAGTATTCTGGTTCTGGGGCGTGACATGGTTTAAGTGGTGGCCCATATAGGTCTTGTAAATCAAGATATGTGGGGGTTTACCAGATAGATGTCTCAATCAGTACTCGTCCTTGATCTTTGTTCGTATCCTCTGAATCCCTGGATTCTTGCCCTGATCCTGTGCTTATATCATTGATCTGTCTTGGTCCTTTCCTTATTGATCCCTGTGTCGTCTTCTTCAGCGATACTGTACCTGGTCTTACCGATCGACGAGGTGGAGCACTTCTCGCAGATCAGCAGCAACCCGGAGATCAAGCCCAGCATTCCGGGGTAGCCTCCAGAGTTGTGCCTACGGGAGGAGAGTCACCAGTTCGGCCCCTCCAGCCCGCAGAGCCAGATGATGGTACCTTAGTAGGCCTCATCAGAACCTTGATAGCTTTCCAGGACCGTCGAAGCGACGCCCTGCACCAGACAGTTCAAGATGCTTTGACCCGAGGCGGACATCCAGGGAACCAGGCGGCCAACAGCTTCAAACGATTGAACCCTCCTTTCTTCGACGGCACCGAGGATGCGATTACCGCGGATGCATGGCTTCATGATACCGAGGTAATTCTGGAAGCAGCCAGGACACCCGAGAATGAGAATGTGGCGGTGGTACGCCTGCAGTTGTTGGATTTAGCTCGCAATTGGTGGGCGGCGTAAGCCATGGGATTGGTGGCACCCATTGCTTGGGCAGTGTTTAGAGAGAGATTCCAGACAAAGTATTTTGATGCTGTAGCTCGGTACGACCTGCAGACTAGATTTACCAACTTGAAGCAAGGAGGCAGAACAGTCGACAGTTATGCATCGGAGTTTTCTAGACTCAGTAGGTTTGCCCCCACCTTGGTGGCGACCGAGTTTGATAGGGCCCAGCGATTCTAGCAGGGGCTGCATTTGGAGATCTTGTTGGCGGTTGAGCATTTCGAGCACCAGACGTTCGATGCAGTCTTGAGAGCAGCTAGGAGGCATGAGTATACCTCCCAGAGGATAGTGGATAGGACCGGAGGTAGGAAGCGGTCCCACAGTTAGATGCACCAATCATCAGCTCCAGCCCCGACAGCTAGGGGATTGACCATTGGAACTCCGAGGCGGGCGGCCTCAGTAACGTCGGTTCAGCATTCGACCCCGACGTACCCGCAGCAGCAGAAGCAGACTTTCGCGATGGGATGTTCTCATTGCGGGAAGCCAGGGCATGTGGTGGCAGACTGTCGCAGGGCGCAAGGATTGTGCCTGGCTTGTGGAGCAGCAGATCATAGGATAGGGGCTTGCCCGAATAGGGGTGGTTCATCAGCATCCAACCCTTCTAGTTCTTCGGTGAGAGGACCGACCCCAGCACCAGTTCAGCAGCAGCAGTATCAGTCTTCGAGGCCCTTGCCGCCTCAGTCTCAGGCATTCCAGTAACAGCACCCCCAGCAATATGCACAAGCCCAAGCTCAGACCCAGAATAGGCAGAGAGGTTTCCAAGAGAGGGGACCAGCAGCCAGAGGACAAGGTCAGGCCATGATGATGGCTATGGAAGAAGAAGTTGCACCAGGTGAGGTAGTGGCAGGTACTATTCTCGTCAACTCCTTTCCAGCTTCGATATTGTTTGATTCTGGTGCATCACATTCATTCATATCTGCACGATTTGCGACACGGATAGGATTGGAGCCTTAGTCATTATCAGTAAGGCTCAATATACTTACTGGTAATGGCCTTGTAGGAGTAGATCGAGTGTTTTCCTCGTGTCGGATCGTAGTTAGCGGTAGGGAGTTCTCCACTAGATTCATAGAGTTTCCTATGGCAGACTATGATGTAGTCCTAGACATGGATTGGTTGAGGAACCAGTATGCTAGGATAGACTGCCATATTGGCAGAGTTGTCTTTAGTATCCCCGGCGAGCCAGAGTTTTCGTTTTCCAGAGGCGCAGTAGAGCCATCTTCCCCAGTATTGCGGATGGCAGTAGTAGCAGTACAGTTGCTCCGGATAGTTGAAGAGTTTCCAGATATCTTTCCAGAGGAGCTTCCAGGGATGCCGCCAGAGCGGGAAATTGAGTTCACTATAGACTTGATTCCCGGGACAGCACCAGTATCAAAGCGAGTCTACAGGATGGCGCCTTCAGAGTTGAAGATTTTGTACAAGATGATTGAAGAACTGAGGACCAAGGGATTCATTCGTGCAAGTGGATCGCCTTGGGGAGCCCCGATGCTTCTTGGGAAAAAGAAGGATGGCACGTCCAGGCTATGTGTTGATTATCGTACCTTGAATTCGGTGACAATCAAGAACAGATACCCTCTTCCGAGGATAGATGACTTGTTTGATCAGCTCAGAGGGGCTTCAGTGTTCTCGAAGATTGACTTGCGGTCAAGATACCACCAGATCAGAGTCAGAGAGCAGGACATCTCGAAGACAGCATTCAGATCGAGGTATGGACATTGGGAGTTCCTTGTTATGCCCTTTGGAGCGACCAATGCGCCGACCGTATTCATGGACCTCATGAATCGCATTTTTATGCCTTACTTGGACCAATTTGTGATCGTGTTCCTAGATGACATCCTGGTCTACAGCAAGAGTGAAGCAGAGCATGAGCAGCATCTCAGAGTCGTCCTCCAGACGCTTAGGGAGCATCAGTTGTACGCCAAGTTTAGTAAATGCGAGTTCTGGCTCGATCGCATTTCATACTTGGGTCACATCATTACCCGAGGAGGAGTGGAAGTGGATCCCCAGAAGATTGTGGCTATCAAGTCATGGCCGGTACCCAGCTCAGTGGCAGAGGTTCGCAGCTTTCTTGGATTGGCCGGCTACTACCGGCGGTTCGTTTCAGATTTCGCAAGGATTTTAGCGCCGATGACCCAGTTGACCCGCAAGGATGTGCCGTTTGTTTGGACAGCAGAGTGTCAGGAATCATTTGAGAAGTTGAAGCGAGGTTTGATAACGGTTCCCATTCTCACCCTTCCAGATGGGACCGGAGGATTCACAGTTTATTGTGACACTTCAGGCAGAGGATTGGGGTGTGTCTTGATGCAGCATGGGAAGGTAATATCTTATGTGTCACGCCAACTTCGTGATCATAAGAAGAATTACCCAACCCACGACTTGGAATTGGCAGCGGTAGTGTTTGCTTTGAAGTTGTGGAGACACTACTTGTACGGAGATAGAGTGGAGATCTTTACTGATCATAAGATCCTGAAGTATGTTTTCACCCAGAAGGACCTTAATATGCGGCAGAGAAGATGGCTCGAGATATTGGTGGACTATGATGTGGATTTGCAGTATCATCCCGGGAAGGCCAACGTTGTAGCAGATGCATTGAGCAGGAGAGCCGGAGTTTATTTCTTGACGGCGCAACCAGAATTATTAGCAGATCTTCAGAAGATGGGAATTGAAGTGGTTCTTCCAACCAGCGTGGCATTGATGGCCAGCCTACAGGTTCAGTCCAGCATAGTTGAGAGGATCCGGATGGCGCAGTCAGCAGATTCTAAGATCCAGCGACTCAGAGCAGAGTGTGAAGCAGAAAGAAGGCCAGAGTTATGTATCCATAAAGATGGTACACTTTGGCACGGCTCTCGTCTTTGTGTACCCAGTGGAGATATCAGACAAGAAGTCATGGCAGAAGCCCACAGTTCACAATATTCTATTCATCCGGGTGGTACGAAGATGTACCGTGATATTCGTCAGCATTTTTGGTGGAATGGCATGAAGAGGGAGATAGCCCGATTTGTCTCTCGATGTTTGGTTTGTCAACAGGTTAAAGCTGAACATCAGAGGCCCACTGGACTTCTTCAACCCTTACCGATCCCAGAATGGAAATGGGAACATATAACCATAGATTTCGTGACCGGATTGCCCAGATCTCCGGCCGACAGAGATGCTATTTGGGTAATTGTGGACAGGCTTACCAAGGTAGCACACTTTCTTCCATTCAGAGTTGGACAGTCGACGGTACAGCTAACAGAGATGTATCTCAGGCAGATCGTCAGGCTTCACGGTGTGCCAGTCAGCATCACCTCGGACAGGGATTCAAGATTCACATCACACTTTTGGCACAGCTTGCAGAAGAGTTTGGGGACTCATTTTCAATTCAGCTCAGCTTATCACCCGCAGACGGATGGTCAATCAGAGCGCACAATCCAGACTCTTAAAGATATGTTGAGATCCTGTACCCTTGACTTTGGTGGTTCATGGGAGAATCATCTGCACCTGGTGGAATTCTCGTACAACAACAATTATCAGGCCAGTATCCAGATGGCACCCTTCGAGGCTCTTTAGGGCAGGAAGTGCAGATCTCCGCTAGCATGGGACGATGTCGGGGAGAGGCAGATGCTCGGACCCTAATTGATTTCCCAGACGGTTGAAGTGGTCAGGAAGGTCAGAGATCACCTCCGAGTTGCCAAGGACCGCCAGCGCCATTAAGCCGATGCTCATCGGCGTCCCTTAGAATTTGCTGTCGACGACCATGTATTCCTTAGGATCTCGCCTAACCGCGCGTCATTCGCTTCGGCGTACGGGGAAAGCTTAGTCCTAGGTATATAGGGCCGTTCGATATTCTAGAGCGAGTAGGAGATGTATCCTATCGTCTCGCTCTTCCGCCGTCGCTAAGTGAGGTGCATGATGTATTCCATGTGTCCCAATTACGACGGTATATTCCGGACCCGAGCCACATCCTAGACCATTCGGAATTGGTTGTTAGTACCAACCTTTCGTATGAGGAGAGGCCCGTGTCTATATTGGACCGGAGAGAGAAGATACTCAAGAACAAGACTATTAAATTAGTCCATGTTGCTTGGGGTCATCACTCTCTAGGTGAGTCAACGTGGAAGCGTGAGGACGATATCCGATCGCGATATCCCTACCTGTTTGACTCGTGAGGTATAATGTCTTTCTTATGCCTTACGTTTTCCCTTCCTTGCTTGCATTGTATGATTGAACTGCTTAGTATAACTTGCCTGTGCTTAATGTAGCTTGTCGTGGCAATCTCTAGCTCCTTGATTAAATTCCGAGGACGGAATTCTTTTAAGGTGGGTAGAGTTGTCACCCTCATTTCTCGTATTTTCCTGTATTTCATATTTATACTCGTATATGGATTTTGGCATGTATTTTTATTCTTCTCAGCTTGTGGAATTTTGGTATTTCTCGTATTTTGGGTTTCTCATGGCTCGGTTTTATTAGGTTGGTTCGGTTTTGAGCATTGGATCACCTTAGCCCTATGCTACACCCTCAACCCACTACAACTCCCCCTTTTTATATCCCCACCTACCACTCTCTCTCCTCATAAACACCATTAATTTCCTTCTTCTTCTTCTTCTTCTCCTTCCTCCATAACTCTCCTAAACCTAGGCAAGTGCATCTTGCCACAACATGAGGACCCTTTTTTCTTTGTCCATTTGTTAGTTTAGGACATGGAGATCAACATTAGTTCTTGGCATTTTATGATTTGGAGCTTCCATTGTCCTAGATCTATGTTTTGCTATTTTCGGATTTTGCATGGTTTGATCTACTTTAGTTGGATTTTATGGGTTTTTGATGCTTCCATGAGGAAGAGCCTTCAGTTTCACCCAAGTTAGAACTTTAGAAATCCGGATTTGGAGTTCGGATGACCAAGTTATGTTGTTTTGAAGCTTTGGGTTCAGCCATGGTGTTCTTGCTGTCTGGAGAAGACAGTGAGCAGTGGCAGAGCTTCTTAGCTTACGCCACGCAGCCTTCAGTACGCTTCCTGTTGGAAGCGTGTCTCACTTGAGCATGCGTGACTTTTCACGCAGCTGCTTCCTTCAGCGTGCGTGACTTTTCACGCACACTGTTCCCTTGAGCGTGCGTGACTTTTCACGTACACTGCTCCTTGAGCGTGCGTGACTTTTCACGCAGCTGCTTCCTTCAGCGTGCGTGACTTTTTACGCACACTGTTTCCTTCAGCGTGCGTGACTTTTCACGCACACTGCTCCTTGAGCGTGCGTGACTTTTCACGCATACTGCTCCTTGAGCGTGCGTGACTTTTCACGCACACTGCTCTGTAGCGTGCGTGACTTTCACGTACGCGGCTCTTTCAGCGTGCGTGACTTTTTGTACGCTGCTCCCCTGACCCCTTGTTTAACCCTTGACCCTTGGAGTTTTGGTTTTATTTCTTTAAGCTTGGCTTTTCTATGACCTGTATATTGATATTTTTATTAGATATTTTATGCCCATTTTATATCCTTACGCCTTTTGTCAAGAACTTGATTTTACTTGATATGTTTGGAATGACTATTACACATGGCCTGGTATGACAAGGCACTAGCATAACACGACAGTGACCCGTAGTGGTGCACTCCTGACATGACCAACCTGACATGATAGTGGCCCGTCGTAGCGCACTCCTGACAAGTACCCTGACATGATTTATCTTGATAACTTAACTTGACTTGCCTTGACACCGTGGGTGGTTCTTCTTGCTTGCTTGTTAAATCCACTTGTCCTGTCTTGCATCATGTCTAGGATGGGACTCCTGAGTACCACGGTCAGGAGTACCTACTAAAATGGATTAAGGTTAATAACTAGAATAACACAGTAGTCATGAAGAGATGACACAGCTACTGGCAATCCCGTTACCTGGGCGCTCTTGGGATCTGTAGCCTGCCGTCGAGTAGGGCACATTTCCAGCGCACCGTCGAGTGTTGCACCCTCTAAGTCACCTAAGGGTACATGTGTCTCCTGGACGATGTACCCACCTGAATTCAACCCTAATCTTTCGTCCTGGGTAGCCTGGATGGTCTGCAGGGCTTGTGGCTGTGGAACAATCTCACAGCATCTTGTTAGTAATTAGGCCTGTGATAACCCTAGTTAGTTAAAGTAGTAAGCCGTAGGATCTGCTTGGCCGTGATTGATTGAATGAGGTATAACCAGTCTAGCCATGTCTTGATCCCATGCAAGATTGCTTCCTGTCTTGATTACTTACATTACTTATCTTGCCGATAAATGGTGGGAAACCAAGCTCTATTCAGATGAAGGGTTACAACCCCGGTCCTTGTTTGGTTTACGGGTTGTAACCTGGCTATCGAAATAGTTCCATGGTTATCTTGTCGTATATCATCCTGACATGTTTTCGTAATTTTAGTTTTAATATTAGATTTTCTGTGCTGATTGCTGGCTTTTGTTCTTATTTCGTGGCCCCCTTGTGGCACTTGCTCTTTCTGGGGTTGACCCAGCTGGTTTTGTGTGGCCAGATTTCGGAGCAGCTCCCGAGGATCTACCAAGCTTCCAGCCCAATGGTGGCGACTAGAAGGAACCCGGGCTACGAGTGGGTTTTCTATTTTGTTTCGCTCACTCTATTGTAAATTTATTCTTTTGAGGCGTTTAGCCGACGAGCACCTGTTAGCTCGATGCACTTTTACTTACTGTCTGCCTACGGACTGTGAACATGAATAACAAATCCTAGGGTTGATCATGTATGACTTAAACTCTTGCTAGTCCTAACATTTTGTACAACTAGCTTCATGATCAGCTGATATGTAATATTTGGGATGCCTTTTATTGTATATTTAATGATCATACATCTTGTAATTATATTACTTGCTTGAGATTGAGACAATAGGCTTGACCTTAAGAGACTGTTGGCTTGTAGTAAACCCTCATATCTAGACAGCCGTGACCGTATAGTTGAGATGTATTCTATTTCAATATACGTAGCTGGCTATGTCTGCCTCCGCTCTCCAGTATTCTGGTTCTGGGGCGTGACATCCTCCTAGGAGGGTTAGACACCACACCCAAGGCCTCAAGGCCAAGCACTTGGCAAGATCCAAGAGGGAGAGAAGGGAAGAAGAAATGAAGAGAGAGTGAAGAGAATGAAAAGAGAGAGGAGAGAGAAAGTGATATGGTATATTTAGAAGGGGAAATTAATCTTAGCCGTTGGATGGTGAGACATGTCAAAATATAAGTCAATCATGGCCATCCAAACAAAACAAAATATCCATTGGGTAATAGGGTACATCTATACTATTCACGAAAATATCTAAATACTATTCATCAAAATATCCAAAACTCAATTCATCAAAATATCGGAAACACTATTCATAAAAATATATAAAATAAAAAATATCTAAAATATGGAAAATCTGTCTGGACGGTATGCCGTCGGTATACTCCGTTATACTGGCGGTATGCCGTTCAAGGAAATATCTATAAGTTAGAAAAATTTTTAAAGCATTAAAAAAAATAAGAAAATACGAAATATACTACAAAATACGTATCCGTATATAAATATCGATACTGTGAGACGAGTCTCACACCTGCTAGGGCATTGGCTTCAATATTTTGGAGCCTAGGAACATGCTCTATAAAGAACCCCTCTAAGGTTGCAATGATGGCAATTGCTGTCTGATGGTAGGGAATCATGTCCTCGTCGCGAACCTCGTATGAGCCTTGGATCTGATTAACAATCAGCTGCGAGTCGCCATACGCTTCCTGGTACTTGACCCCTACCTCTTTTGCGAGTTGGAGTTCGATGACTAGAGCGTTATATTCGGCTACGTTGTTTGAACAGGGTTCTGTGAGAGAATACGCCCGATTGACCACCAGTCCAGAGGAAGAAATTAATACTACCCCGACTCCAGCTACGATATCACCTTATGACCCAATTCTTGAAGCACCGTCAAAGAACATTCACCAAATGGCATCATGTGAAGTCATGTTTGAGGCGATGACTTCGTCGGGGATTTCTTCATAAATTATGGCTGTTTCTGAGCCTGGATGGGCTGCTAAGAAGACGGCCAGGGCTTGACCTTTGACAGCCTTTTGCAGAATAAAAACCATGTCGTAGGGGGATAACAGTATCGCCCAGGTGGCTAGACGACAACTGAGTACGCCTGGTTTGGTCATAAGAACCCTGAGAGGATTAACTCGTGAGACAACATGGATGGTCTGCGCCGTCACATAGTGTCCTGTTTTCTGAATGGCGAACACTAGGGCAAGGCACTCCTTCTCCACGGCGGTGTACCTATGTTCCGGTCCAACCATCATCCGGCAGAGATAGTAAATAGCTTGTTCATGTCCTGCATCATTATTCTGTGCTAGCAAAGCACCAAGGGAATATTCTATCGCCCGTACATAGAGCTGAAAGGGCTTTCTGGCGACCGGGGCTACCAGAACTGGCAGATTCGTCAGGTATTCCTTAATGTCATCAAAGACACGCTGACATTCCTTGTTCCATACGAAAGAGATACCTTTCCTCATGAGTTGAGTGAAGGGTTGACATCGCCCTGAGAGGTTAGATAAGAACCTTCTGATGTAGGCTAATCTTCCCTGAAGGCCACGAAGTTCACGGAGGTTCCTCGGTGGACTCATCTCCAGGATTGCTTTTGTTTTATCGGGGTCTATGTGAATGCCCCGGGAAGTAATGACAAAGCCCAAGAACTTCCCGCTGGACAAGTCCAGAAAAGACTTGGTGGAATTCTTCTTCAGATTGTGCGCTCACATGAGGTTGAACACTGTTCTTAAATCATGTAAGTAATCATTTTTGGAGCGACTTTTGATGGCGATGTCGTCAACATAACACTCCACCGTCTTGCACAAGTGAACTCTGAAGATGACGCTCATAGCATGTTGATATATAGCATCGGCGTTCTTCAGGCCGAAGGGCATGACCGTATAACAATACACGTTGATCGGTGTTCGGAATGACGTATGCTTCTCTTTATCAGGAGACATTTTGATTTGATTGTATCCTGAAAAGCCATCCATAAAGGACATACGCTCGAAGCCACACGTATTATCGATCATTATGTCGGTGATTGGAGAAGTCATACTTAGGGCATGCCGTATTCAGATTGCAGAAGTCGATGTAAATTTGGATCTTTACGTTTTTTTGATGATTGGTACTATTTTGGCTTCCAGTCTGGGTGCTGCTCTTCACGGATGAAACCGCTAGCTATAAGCTTGTTTACTTCTTCTTCAATGGAGTTCATGATGTCTGGACGAAACTGCCGCTGCTGTTTGACTGGTTTTGCATCCGGATAAATATTGAGCTTATGAAGTGCGATCTCAGGATTTAGCCCTGGCATGTCTTCATAGCTCCGAACGAAAACATTGATGTATTCTCTGACGAGTTGTAACAACGACTCTCGCTCATCGTCCGTCAGACTTTTTACTGACGAAGATTGGCTTTGTGGAGAATTCATCACCAAGGTCAACTTGCATGACCTCATCTTTAGTAGAAGGGTCTTGTAGTTCAAAGCGCTTCTCCCATTGTGCATCTAGTTGTTGAACCCATGGCTCCAACTCAAACAGTTCGAGTAGATCTTCGTCTTCCTCTTTAATATCAGCGGATGTCATGTTGACAGATAATGTATGCCTGAATATATCTCCAATGTTGCCATCAGAGTCGTAAGTGGGTGACTCAGACAAATGAGAGTGCCGCTCGCATTCTTCATCGAAACTCTCGGGCGTTGTTGCTGGTGTAACATACCCGAGGCCGTGTCTGGATTTGTGATAATAGTCCTGAGGTTTCCCAGCCGTGCTGACAGCTGTAGAGGCAATCGCTGGTCGTTGCCGTAATTCAGACCCGGGGTAGCCTCCATGTCGTACCTATGCTTTTGTATGAAGTACTTGGCTTGAGGGCTATACAGGTAGAGTGGCAATCTTCCAGCGTCGGGTTCGAGATCGAACTCTTGTGGCGTGAAAGATTGAGGACCTTCTTTTCTACCAAAGATGATCGTGTGACCCCATTCTCATCTACATGGGACTAGGAAGTAAGCGCCTTTAATGGAAGAAAGACATTTTGTGGTATGGACAGTTGTCACCTGTGTGAGTTCTATGTCATCAGGGATTGTCTAACGGCAGCCTCTTATTGATAAAATAAGGAATTTTGTCCACAGGGATTACATCATCAGGAGAGGTGCTATCCACCATTGCAACCAGGTACTTGGTGAGTTCTACGTCCTCTTCGGCTACCCCCTACGAGATCGGAGGTTGGGGCACTCTCTTAGGCAACTTGACAACCAAGGGTTCAGCTTGTGGTATTGGCTTGCCTGAGGGTGTCGGGTGGACACTTGGTTGCCAGCTCTTCTTGGGAAGACGGATGACAATTGGCTCAGTAGGGGACTTTGTATCTTCTGGTTGCCTTTGAGTGGATTTTGGCAATCGGATCACCATCGACGTCACAGAGGGCCTCGCATCTTCCTGTTGCGTTCGATTGGATTTCGGCAATCGGATCACCATCGGCCCTATGACAGGTTTTGGCTCCTTGATAGATCTCGGGAGCTGGATGACCATTGATTCCAACTGCACAGGTGAGACAGGAGAACCGAGCACCTCTTTATGCAAAGTTGCGACGAGGGGTACGGCTTCGCCCGGTTTACGGGCCCGGAGATGAATTCTCAAGGGTTCCTCTGGCCCTGTGATGGCCTCCAGTTCATCAGTTATGTGTTTCTTAGATTCGTCATATAGACAAGCCTCCGAAGAGTAATAAGATTCAACCCCTTTGAAGGGAGCGATGTCGGCAAATTTAGTCTTCACGAAGCTGTGCTTATTGACATACTTGAAGCACTGGTGAAGGGTGGATGGTACGATCATATAGTCATATATCCACGGACGTCCCAAGAGGATGTTGTAGGACGTGTCTGCATCTATGACGTAGCAGGTAACCTCCGTCTTCAGGTCACTAATCTGATATTTCAATCGAATCTTCCCTAGGGGATAGCTCCTTCCCGAGTTGAAACAGCTAATGCTAGTATTGGTCATCGCTAGCCGGAGCATAGGGATACCCAGAAGTTGGGGCAAGCTTTTCGGGATGATGCTTATCGACGAGCCAGGGTCGATATGCATCCGATCCACCTTGATATCGCATATGTATCTAGTATAGTACAAGGGGCGATCAAGCAAGTTGGACTTGATCAACATGTCCTGTGGGGTAAATACGATGTTGGGCATTGCATCTGCGCCATTACTGTCCTGTAGATCTGCTGACAGGTCTTCCCCTGGAGGCTTGACCTGGGCTAAGTAGGCGTCAGCATTTTGGAGTGCTTTACTCAATGAGACACGAAGATCCTTGGAGAGCCTTAGGAGCTCGTATAACGACAACTTTGCTGGCGTATTAGCCAATTATGCTAATATGTCAAAGTTGTAAGGTCTCTCCAGCCCCTGAGGTGCATCGTTACGGAGTAGCCTGTCGAAGCGAGTTTCCTTTGGCTTGGACTTATCTGTCGATGGAGGCTGAGGCGGCCTTGGAACATCAGAGGCAGGCAACATTATCGGCTGAGGATCTTCGACTGAACTTCCCAGTATGGGGTGGACTTGTGCTCCAGACCGGGTAACAACGGCTGCCGCTTCCTCAGCTTCGGCTGAAATTGTATCGCATGATCTAGACTTCCTGCCCTTCTTCTTGTTGGTAGAATATGACACCGCCTGGCTAACTTCGGGCACTAAGTCCGGCTGCACCCACATGATCTCTCCTTACGATGTGGTGAGAGGTACCAAACCAGATGTCTGGTTCCGGATGGGTGGAAGATTAGTAACCTCCATCGTTGTCCGAGGGACGGGTATTACCCCGTCTGGAGTACTTGTTGGTAAAAAATTACCGAATTTAACTGATATCATGTTCGCCGCCATAGTAACCTTTTCAAAATCTATCGACAGAGCTTTGGAGTCGATAAGACACTGGATGTACCGCTTTAATTGGAAGCAGTCATGAGTGGAATGATGGACATAGCGGTAGAAGTGACAATATTTTGGGTCCTCCATTTTTGCCGCTCGGGGCTCGCGCCTTCGTGGAGGAAGCTGGATCCTACCCCCTTGTAAGAGCATATCGAAGATAGGTTTGACATGACTATCTTCAAATGAGTAATTCACCTTGGGCCATTGACCTTCTGTCTGTTTTTGTTCAGGCTTCTTGGTCGCATCAGCGACCATGGCCTGTTTTCCTTTATTGTCCCGGTTGGAGGTGCCCCCACTATTGTTGTTGCTGGAGGTAGAATCAGGACGTTTGTCCTTATCCTCTCCATCTGGGATGTGTAATCCCAATTGGCGAGCCTTCTTCAATTTTGCCTCCGTATTGGTAGCACTTATGATGAAGGTCGTCCAATCCCTGAACTGATCGTTGCCCCGGAGAGCAACTTCTTCTGGCAGATTTCAATCAAGGAGCTCTTGGGATTGCCTTGGGGCAATCTCATTGCGGTCTGGCAGAACCGCTCGATATAGTTTCTTGTTAGCTCCCTCTCTTCCTGAACGTCATCTATGAGAGACGATATTGTCACACCATGCCCCACTTCATAGAACCTCACAAGGAACATGTGCTTGAAGCCGTCAAAAGACAGTTGTCGGAAAGGTTGTAGTA
This sequence comes from Iris pallida, assembly GCA_029216955.1. Lineage (NCBI taxonomy): Eukaryota > Viridiplantae > Streptophyta > Magnoliopsida > Asparagales > Iridaceae > Iris > Iris pallida. Next base: position 5,566,686 of record JANAVB010005796.1, read on the forward strand.
GCAGTCGAACACGATCCCCTCCAATGCTCCGATGAATAATCGTATGAGGATAGCATCGCTATACGACAAGTGGTCGGTTGTGACCTCAAAATATGTCATGTACCGACTAGCAGAGGTCTTCCCGTCATACGAATCTATATAGAATAGTTTGTAACATGGGAGAAAAGGAACATCTCTTAACGCGACGGGATATGGCTATCGAATTCTGAGATCTCGGGAGGAGTCTCGGGCATTGAACATTGCTGGAAGCTCCTGGATTTCCCTCCTTGCCTCCTTGGCTTCATCCACAGCTGAAGGAACGGATGCTCCTAAAGGATTATCACCCAAAGGAGGGGCAGTCATGTTGAAGTCTGCATTGACTGCAAGTCCCAAGCTTGTTTGTCCGGGCATCCTTATTGGTTGAGTTGGCAAGACGGCTTTGATTTTATCTACAGACTTGACCAAAGATAATAGCATAGCTTCAAGTACTTCTAGGCGTTGTCGGTCAGTAGACGCCTCATGATCATCGTCGGCCATAATGACTGTCCGTACATGAGTAGAGGTAGAAGGGATCGTAGCAGAGGTGCTCTTCGTGTCGTACTCTTGTACAGAGAAATCGTCGAGGAATGTCGGAATGTCATCTTCTTCGGACTCGGAAGGGGTGCTACCCCCCGTGCAGGAAGTCGCATCATCTTGGCGAGGGTGGTTGCCCTAGGGAAGTCCAAGTCTGTTGCATAATTTCGGGGAATCTCTACCCCCTGTGTATGCTCTTGGTACACCGGGTTGTCGCATATATTGAGGGGACTGCTACCCCCAGCTTCATTTACTCCCTAGGAGGCCGAAGGTGCACCCTAGGTGCTGGAAGCTTTTTTTGGATCGAGTGCCTAAATAGACACCACTGTGACTGTCGGGGGCAACCCTCTATATGAGAGTTTTCTTGCAGTGCTGGCTGAGATGGTCGGGCTGGAAGAGCCTGTCTTCTTTCCCCTTTGTCGGGAGAAACCTTCCTTATTGAATTATAGGAGGCAAAAGGAAACTCCTCGTCTCCCGGACAGGTGCTGGCTAGTGCAGTCGCTGGAAAATGGACTGCCGATCTTCAGGTGCTGCCGACTTGTCGCAGCAGCAGTTGATGATGATTTGGGTGCAACGACGTCCCGAGAGGGACTCATCGCATGCCAAGGTTGCCTCTTTGTGTTTTTGAGTAATCACCTCACGCAAGTCGATAGCAGGCTGATCTACCTTTGCAACAAACTTGTGGACTCGGGTATCCCAAGCACACAGGTGCGTAGGTATCATGATTGCTCCCTGATCCAAGGCTAGTAAAAGTACTTGCTCTCAATCGGTGGAGGGAGACTTTAAAGACCCACCCTGTCCGTTAGGCCTGGGGACTGGACGGGGGTGGTTCTGTATAACTTTCCATCAGGAGCCCGTATAACAGTTAACGGTGCCTGCTGACGGTAAGTAACTTGGACAATTGACTGGGCTTGTTGGGCCCGCACTGTCCGGGACTTCTTCAACTTAGCACCTAAAGGCGCATAATAAGAAGTGTCCTAATTAGAATATTCCACATTCTCCTATGGGCCGCATGGAGTCGGGCCCGCATGAGAGACGGTTGAATACAGAGCTTCTAACAGGGCCACATGAGACATCCTGTCTGAGGCCAGGATTTGCTGCCGTATGGGCCATCTTCCTGCGGCCAGAGTTGGCTACCGCATGGGCCATCTTTCTGTGGCCAGAGTTGGCTGCCGCATGGGCCATCTTCCTACGGCTAGAATTGGCTGCCGTATGGACCATCTTCCTGCGGTCAGAGTTGGCAGCCGCATGGGTTGTCTGTCTGCGGCCAGAGTTGGCTGTCGTATGAACAGACTGCCCATTTCTCTTATACGGCCTCTTCTTCGTCTGCATGGATTTCACTTGTGTCCCCAAAAACTCAGCATCGTAGTGTTTTCCTTTGCTGGATTTGAGGATAGTGGAGTCCTCTACGGTTGAAAGTAAAGTTGCAGGAGAGCTTCGATCACCGTCTTGGGCCGCAGAAGGAGCTTCTTCGAGAACTTGGTCGGGGGTAACAGTTTTGCGCTCCGACATCATGCGAGTTCTCTTTGGGTTGGCTCACTTCTATGTTGGGCTAGCGTTCCCTTCAGAGAGCATTTCTTCGAAGGCTTGTTGGTCAAAATTAACCACAAGCATTTGCTGCGTAGAGCCGAGCTTGGACGCGTCGGATTGCGTCACCAGCTTCTCATCAGAGGAGAAGGACGTCCCCAGCAGAGTCGCCATCGTGTTTGCCATTAAAATATCAAAGACAGGTATTACCGAAACACAGAAATTGATTACAAACTCGCTTGTACAAAGAAAAGCCTAGAAAAATCCTAGAGAATAATCTAAGTACAATTGTTTAGTTTTTGAATCTGGGGGTGACGGTGGAGGCTCGAAAAAGTGTATCAACTCTGCTTTACTCCTTGGACTATCCGACGCAGTCTTTAGCTCTTGAAGAAATTGTCCTTCGTAGGTTGCCAGCCTCTTGCAGGGGTGTGGCACCCTGCTATTTATAGTGATATGTGTTTTGAGCCGCATAGATGGCCCGTGGCCACATGGCTAATCAGCACGTAAAGACCCTCTCTTTGGCCGCCAGCTAGCGATTTGTTGGAATTTTGTTGCAGCAAATCTGGGTGGTTGAGACTTGGCCAGCCTACCATGTGCCCTGTCGCAGGATAGGATTAATCTGCTGGAGTCAATTTGAGCCACATGATTCTTTTAGTTTTTGGACATGTTGGGCCGTATAAGACTCATACAGCTTAGAACGGAGTCTCCCTTAGCTTAAGGACTTTTAAGCCGCATAGATTCTGTATTTTGGGCCGCATAAAGCTCATGCGACTTAGGTTACAGTCACCCTTGGCCGCATGAATCTTAGAGACTTTAGGGCCGCATAGGTTGAGCCGTATAAGGTTCATACGGCTCGGGTAGCAATCCTTCTGGCCGTATGACTATGTTTAAGCACATGAACCCTATTTTTTAGTGACATGACATTTTGTCTGATCATGTCTTATCTTTTTTTCAGAGTGTCAGAGCTGTCATTTTTGTCAGTTTTGACAGAGTTTATCAGCTTCTTGGTCGCATATCTTCCTTCTGCGGCTTGAATCAGTCTGGTTGCAGACGGGCCGCATGGGGTGCTGAATCTGTCATGGGGCTCTCCTTTATGCGGACCAGTTTAGCCCAAAGTACTCATGCGGCCATTTGTGATCCGCATGAACCCCATATTTTCTATGCTTCTACAGTGTTGTATTAACCCGATCTGGTTCCGCGGAAATGGTTGTTCGCCCATCACCTTAACCAACACTTTTATGAATTATACCGTATTATCATCTCTGCTACCTAAGATGGGATCTACTGACGAGATCACGCTCTTAGAGTTATTTTCTATGTATCATATCCATTTTGGAATTACCTTTTTCTTTTCCCAAGACTATGATATCCTTTAAGACCAGCTGTCGGAGGGCAGGCCGTAACCTCCTCTATCCTATGCATCTGGCGGTCATCTTCCAAAACTTTGACATCGATTTAGAGTTTTGCCCTATCTATGGAACGCCTTCAGAGCTTTTTAGGTCTAGGTAGTTTCCTTACCCTCCTAGTGATGGTCCACCTCTACCTCCACTTGCTCCAGTCGTAGCCCCAGCAGACGCTCCAACCCCTGCAGCTCCGGGTCAAACTATTGACGAGCTTTATCAGCTATTCGACACTTTGTCTCTCTCAGGCCAATCTGACTCGTTTTGGTGATGCTGAGTTCTGCCATATTTTTCAGGCTCAAGTATTGAGAAATGCCATGTCAGACATCCAGTGGACGGTGGTTCACCATCCTACTACTCCGACGACCATCATCCATCATCTTGATTTTGATGGACCAGACTTGGTGATGCTCCATCATATGCTTACTTTGACCCGATGACCGCGTATTTTGATCTGACCGAGCGTCCTATTGATGCTCCGCCTGCTGATCCTACTGGTGGTGCTGACAGTTGATTTTCATTAGATGTTTTGGTTTAGTATGTTTTATGGATCTATCTGTCTGGTTGATGATAATGTAGTGACACTTTATTTTTTATGCATTATGGACTACTATATGTGGTGATTTTTTATGCACTTTGGACTTATCTGTTGTAGTGGCATTTTCATGTTTTATGTGACTTGTTAGTTGTTTTCATCTGTTGCTACTAATGATACTTTAGTTCATAACTTACTTGAGCCGTTGACTTGTTATATCACTATTTGGTATTACTCTATTTTTATTTGTTGATGATCGATTCATATATTGCGGGAGAGCCGTATTTTAAGTACATGATAAAGGGGGATAAGAGCATATACCAAAATAAAAAAATTCAAAGATTTCTTCAGACAAGTCAGGTATAAATTTCAAAGCTCAATATTATTCGTTATATTTTGGTATAGACTCGAAGTTTGTCAATTATCAAAATAGTGGAGAATGTTGGCCCATTGGTCATGATCACACCTGATTTTGATAATCAACGTCAATATTGGTCGATACGCAAAATATACATACTGTTACAGGCTTACAGGTTTTAAGGCAGCACCTACTACTGCCACGAGCTACAAAAGTCTCTTCATCATCAAGAACCAAACGTAATTGAATCAAGATCAAGCTTTTACATATTTCTTCTATATTTTTACTTTTGTTGAGTCTAGGAAAAATATGTAAGGTTGATCCGGATCGGTACTCTCTTAGCTATTTCTCAGTCCACAAATATATAGCCAACATACCCACAAATACATATCCAAAAGTCCATATTCCAAATAAGCCCAAAATCTATCAATTTGCCCCAATAATGGTCTGACATAACTCAGGCAGAACTTGGCCAGAACTCGGCCTGAGTTCGGTCAGGTTAGTTTGAACAGAATTTTGAATTCCTTCCAAATCTGCATCCAACGTTCGAATACAAGATTTCTGCATCCAAACTCTGTCCGAATTCGGTTTACAAAAATACTATAAATAGAGAAGAACTTTCACATTTCCAAATCGCTCATTCCTTCTCTTCTCTATTCATTTCGAAGTGTTTTCTATGAGCTACACTTTCAAATCAAGCCTATACCACCCTTAGCCAAGCCAGTACAGTTTCTGTTTAATCTAGAGTTCGGTGTTGAAAAGTTGTATCAGAGGCTGCATTTGGAAAACGTTCTAGTTTTTAAATTTCCCTTTGGAGTCGGTTGTGCACTCGTTGCCAAGCACGGTGTTGTGAAGTCGGTCGTGCACTTGTTGTAGTGTCCCGTCCCGCTGAGTCAATCGGAGGAATCGAAACGCCAAAGGGGTTCGGACTTAGCCATGCAACGGCTTGCTTGAAGACCTACACGGTCGAGGCGACTCCTCGTTCAGGTGGGTGGCTTAGGTGAACTTGCTCAGCTTGGCCTTCGTACTAATAAAATGAATGTTTTCAAATGCACAAGTAGGCTTGATAATAAAAGAGACGAATCTACATAGCTAAGGGAATAATCCCAAGTCGGGTCGATTAAGTTAAGAATATGGAAAGGTCCCACTGTCGGCTTAGAAGTGTTTCACGTTGTGCTTTCAAAATAACACACAGTCCTTCGTCCCATGGCTTGGGAGAAGGAAGTTGGTTTAAGTTGCCACAAAATTATGGACTTAGCCTTAAGTCGTAGGCATCGCATATATAAATGCTTGATAAAGCATACACGGTACCATCGTCCAAGGCTTGGCATAGCCTTTGGCCATCCTACGGATTAAGTTGCTGCACGATTAAGAGTTATGCTAGACTCTCGAAGTCATAGTAAGCACTGTCTCGCTCTTTCTTCGGTGGTTAAGTCACATAGTTCCATAATCTCAAGACTCGTCATATAAAGTATGACTTGGACGATAGCGTCACATAGAACACAAGTCGATTTAAGGCACGAGCTACGGTCGACACTATGAAAAGTTAATCACGGTCTATGGCACTTAAGGAATACGTTTTGTTCAAGTTAAGTAGGAAGGCTATCCGATAGTCATTCCCTGGGTTCAAAGAAAGGAAAGTTCATGCGACCGTTTGTCGACGAGGCGGTCACACATTTTGGGAGTCTCTAAGGATGCACGTTTTGCATCGTATGGTTTTGATGCATGTTTTGCATCGTATGGTTTCAATGCATATTTTGCATAGTGTGAGATGATCCCTCGGTTTGTAGTATCATGGTTCTGACGCACGAGTTGCTAAGTATGGGTCGGGTTATAACACAAATTAGGCCATGCATTTACGTGAGTCTAGATGTCTTATAGGTGTGTGGTCATGGACAACTTGTCGACAAGGATTTCTTCCTCGACTGGTATTACGCCGGGGCTCGGGGCCAGTCGTCCTAGGGGAAGACGTTATAGCAGTGCTGGATTGTACCGCGTGGGTAGTCGGGATCTTTCTATGGGGCTAGCTACCTTGCATCGAAAGACTCGCCGTCTACCCGAGCTATATCCACGATGGCTTGGATTATCAGTAACTTTCATATAGATGAGTTGGCGTGCTAAGCGGCGAATCCGCATGCACGGTGTCAGTCGAATCAAAGAAAGTGTAAACACGGTACGAGTAGGGTCAAGAGGGTGTGCATGGTTGCAACACCAGTATAGAGTCTAAGATTTTGGTTATAAGAAGGACCCGTGCTTCAGCACGAGATGCGACATTAAGTATTAAGCCGTAGACCCTGAGTTACATATGTTAGAATTGAGGCGTCTTCGAGTTTAAGTCAGAAAGGTTCGTAGGGACAGTTCGATTAAGTCTTCATGAGTCGCGAGGCATGAAATCGATAGGTTATGGCGGCACGACTACGTTGTTACGGCACGAGTATTGGTAAAGTTACTAAGTTGTGAGGCACTGTCTTGATTATGTTATAAGAAGGGATTTATGGCACGACCAAGTTATTATGTACCAAATATGGGCCGAAAGGCAAGCACAGTCGATAAGATGACGTTGTTGGCACGAGAATGTCTAGAGACATAGTATGAGTAAGTTGTTGGTACAAGGCACGGTGATGGTCTAGAGACACAAAATAGGCCAGGATTATGTCCTAAAATTGATCGTAAGCTAGAATAGAAAGACAATCGTAAAAGGATATGTTGTACCAAGTAAATAAACATGTTGCTTTTGTATGAGAGGGCGATGAGCTCACTCCACCAGTACAGTAGAGTACTGACACCCACAAAGTATTTATGTGCAGGCACAAGTAGAAGCTCGTTGGCGAGGAGCTCGCTTGGATGCGTTGAGGCATGGAGTTCCTTAGCGTTTCAAGGCGTGCGGACGAATGGAGTCTGGACTTATACGGGACATAATGTATGGACATCGCCTATCTGAAGCATCCGCTGGCTCGTCAACTGTATTGAGAGATGAGAGAGAGCAGAGTGACTTGCATTGTGAGAAGAGTGAGCTTGTGTGATTGTAATCTTGGCCTTGTGCCCACCTATGTAATCTTTGTTTCAATATTAATAAAGAACATTTTGAATGACTTGTGTTTTGTTTTAAGATTCTGCTGTTATTTAATCAATATTTCTGCTTGGGACTTCTGTGCGATGACCCCCGTCGCTTAGCCTGTAATCGGTCGTTATGGAACCCGCCTTGCGTGAGCGCAATCTAGGCTCACGCAGCATCACGCCTTAGCGTGGATGATCGCTCCTACTAGAGCGGGGCGTGACACTTGTCGCCAAGCACGGTGTTGTAAAAGTTGCAAGCACTCAGTTAAAGCTTGTGCCAAAGTGGATTAACATCGAGCAAGAGTACTCGAGATTGGACTAGTCCTCTCAGAGGGAAACCAGTATATATCGATGTGTTAGAGTTTGATCTTCCTAACTATTACTTTACTGCAAGTTATTTACTATCATATCATTTGCTATTACTTGCCATAGTATATAGGTTTAAATTTTAATTGGTAATATTTTCTACTGCATATGCATATACTATTTCCCCCCTCTCTAGAGGTGCTCAACGATCCTATATGGGCTTTGATGGAACTCGAATTGGTTGCGTGTGCACGACGAATTCGGTACGTATTCATCAAAAGTTACCGTATCAGCCACTTTACAAAAACTCCAATTACTTTATGCACGTGCATCACATCACGACAAAATGTGTGCCACTGGACTCGTATCATTTTTTTAGTCATGTGAGCCAAGTTTGGTCTAATTCTACGATAGTTGACCGAATTGTCGTTTTGGTAGGCCCACGATGCAATTCAAAGGGCGATTTTGTGCACGGCTCATCGAAATCCAAATCTAGACATATCGTTGAGTTCGTATCGAAAAATTGTACTAGTAGGTATATAATTTATTGACTTTAAGACTATAGATTCTGGCATACTTTTTGGTGCAAAGTGGGTCGAATAACTGATACTGTTTGACCCAAAATTACTATTTTGCCCATGTGTCCAGAATTGGACTTATGGGTAGTCAAACTTAGACATCTTGCCTATTCCAAGAACGTTGGTGATGTCTGTTTCAGCATCCGGAGACGTTTGCGGGAGTTTGACTTTGTGGCTCACTAAGTGATTGGATATTGTTGGTTCTACTCACAACCACCAGACAAGTATTACCTCGCCAACTTGTACAGTATATTATGCTTGTTTAATTCCAATCACTCTAATTCATGTTTATTTCTTCTTATATTATCACATGATTCTAGTACATGCTTACGATGTTCTCTTTACATGTTTTCTTATATGCTACATGTTTTCTTTTTCATATTATCTATTGGGTTTATGTTTCACTATACTAGTTAGATTTATGTGTTCTAGCGCGTTGACTTGATTTCATCACTTGGACTTGGACTTGGACTTGACCTTGACTCGATTTGATTACCTGTACTTGTTTTGACTTGACCTGACATTTTATTAGATGTTGACTATACGTATCCTAGTCCTATATATTTTGGGACTGGGCCGTTACACCAACTTCGGAGAGGTGGGGCTGAACGATGGAGGTCTAGACGGCCAGATCTTATGCGATACCAGTTACCGGGTTGAGACAGGGGAGTCGAGCGACTGGGTTACTGTTGTGGTGGCAGGTGGAGTGAGATAGAGGAGTTGGCTGTGACGCGTCTGTACGTGGAGGACTACGTTGATAGGTGGTGATGGGGGCTTTCGTAGCCAGTGGAGGCACTACAAGGGAAGTGGGGGTCGTCGGTGGTTGGACGGAGATCGGAGTGGAGGGGCTGTAGGTTCGACATGGAGGAGGGTCGACGGTTGTGGTGTTCCGGAGGTGGGGATGGCCGAAACCATGGGTAATGGTGGCTAGAGTTAGGGTTTGATGATCGTGTCGTATCCTACGTGACACAGGATACGGGAAAGTTTTTGTGGATTGGAATCGTGTTCGGGATTGTCGGACATGATGTTGGTGGTGTAATTGTGATAAAAAATAGTGGAAAGGCACTCGGGGTCGGACCCGAGGCCGGCACAGCTGACACGGATAAGATGGATGACAGTTACGCGAGCACAACTATGGGCATGGTGGTGACGGATATCGTGACAATTGGAAATATATGTGACAAAAACAAGGGAGGAATCCTTCTTAAATAGGTGGAGAAGATTCCTAGTTAGATAAGGATAGGAATCCTAGAAACTCCAACAGATAATTCCCACCATTTATTTAAATAAAATGAAATTTAAATCAATGGAATCTTAATCAAATATTGATTACAATTATAGTTTTAAACTAATAGTTAATATTATCAAAATAATTCAATTAATAATTGATATTTATCAAAAAAATTGACTAATGAATTTAAACATGATCAATCTAATAATAAATCACACAAATAATTTTTTAAAATAACTTTTAATATCTTCAAAATAATTCAAATAATATTATATACTATCCAAATAAATTAAAAATATATTTACATCTATCCAAAATCATATATAGGATAGCAATCTTTTTTAGTATTTACTATTCAAAAATACTTGTGACTTTCCTTCTATAGAAATTAAAAAAATTAATTTTGCAACAAAATATAAAAAATACCCAAAATAATAATTAAATTTTTGGGGGTTTACACCAAGAGCAAGGCGAGCAGTAGCCTACGGGCAATCCCTCACCTAATGAGCTGAGGATCCGTAGGACAAGCAAAGCCCCAACCTCTTGTGGCATAGATCGAAGTGATGACCTGGACGGTGGCAATAGTCACAAGTGATCATCGTCTTGGTCTGCCTCGGTGATTGGGGTGTGGGATGCTGGGGTGGAAGCGGCCTCGGCTGGATGTTAGGTCACTTCGATGGGCCCAAATTATTGCTAATGCCTCCATCTCTCTCACTCTTGGTCCGAGGCTCCATGTCCTTCTCAACTCCTCATGCAACGCTAAGGATATCCTCATAAGTGCAGGCCCTGCTGGTAGTGACAGCCAAGTGAATCTCTGCGATAGTCCCTTCTTGAATCAGCAGGCTCGCTCCTATGGTGTACGAACCAGTGACTCCTTAAAGTGGCTCAGTCGGTTGAACCCTATCGTATACTCATCACTGTCATGTTGTCCTACTCGAGTCACTCAAACTGGCTCTCGAAAGCATCTTTAACGACCTCCGAAAAGAACTTCACCTTGAACAGCCTCGTAAAATCTGTCCAGAGAAGTCCTAGGGTTGCTAGTCGTGGCTCATCTCGGTACCAAGCACGGGCGATATCAAACAACTGCATGCTGGCTGCCTCGATCTTGAGGTTCGCGAGAATGCAGGCAATCTGGAGTAGACTCTCAACATTCTCTAACCACTCATCGGCGTAGAGAATTCCCTCGGTCCTATAGAAATCCAAGGGGCCAAGATCCTTAAAGTCTCTAGTGGTCCCTGGCCTCACTGGTTTTGTCTTCCTGGTCCGAAGTGCATCGGTGATGCTAGCTCGGAAGAGCGTGGCCTGCTTGCTCTGAGAGTCATTGAACTTCTGAAAGACTCCATCAGCTGAGTACTATCAATAGTGATAGAGGGGTGGCAGGAGGTGTGGAAGCTGAGGAAGACTCAAGTGCAAGGGGCTTGATAGTCCCGGAGTTGCGTGTCTGAACCATCCTAAAAATAGAAGAGTGGTTAAATGTGGCCTAAATTAGAAGGTAATAAGTAATAGTGAAGTAAATACAACCTTGACCTCGTCCTATGATGTGATAAGTTTTCCTTAGTCTAACAAGTTCCTCAATAGTACTCTATAGTCTACGTATCATTAGGATGAGACCTACATAGGCCACCACTAAAAATATGTCACGACCCGCTCCTAGATTACTAGATACGAGTTGGACATGCCCAGCCTACGTTGTAGACACAACATAGTAAGGTGTATTCAAACTCCAGGAAAACTCCAAATAACATGATCAATCAATCTCATAACAGCTTGCTAATATGTGCCCAGAACAAATCACCAGAACATCACACATTTCACTATGTTCTTTTAATACAACTTTACAAAAGTGACAAATACGGCAAACTATATCCTCCAAAGATAACATCTGATACACTTGTACTATAAAGAATCTAATACAATAAAACATTTTATTCTAATCTTCTAGAATCCTCCAGTGGTCCAAAAGTCGTCATCTAATCCAGTACCATTACATCCTCTTACCTTAGTCTAATATGTAAACGATCCAGTCAGGAAAGGATCAAAATACCCTTTATACCACTTGCAAAAATGTTATTTTAACGGTTTATACATAAGCGATATAAAATTTCACAAACCCCTCTTTATATAACGGTTAAGAGAAGTTTATGGCTTATTATAACACTTTTTCACATATAAACATTATATACAGTATATACGTTTATAACGCTTCTATACATGAGCGTTATAAAAGTTTCAAAATGATGAACACAAAATCTCAGCCCCGTTCTTTTTCTCATTCCCCTCTTTTTGTCCTTCCCGTCAAAAATCACTCTCCCATAAAAATTGCATTCCTATCAAAACCCTTATATCTCTCCCATCCCTCCTCTCTCGTTGTTACTACCATATTTCTAGTTTGAGGGTATTTTTGTCATTTTTGGGGTTATTTGAATTTATTATAATTATTTGAATTTATGGGAATTTTTAGAATTTATTTTGGAATTGTTTGGATGAGGGTTGACTAGGTTGACTTTGACTAGCAATGACCATGGTAGACTAACCTAGTAGCTAACCCTAGTTGAGTTTGGACTTGGTTAGGTTATACAACCATAGTTAGACTAGAGTTGACCCATGGTATGGTTATTTGACTTGAGTTTGACTTTTAAGTCATAAGCCATGACTTGTGATTGATCATTAAATCAATAACTAGCCAAATAGGCCCAAAGCCCATTAACTAGTGCCTAACCCTAACCCTAACCCTAACACTATTTGTCCAGCCACTACACCCATTGGGAAACCCCCTCCTATAAATATTCTCCTCCATTTAGGGCTAGCCTCTTTAGGAAGGAGCAAGTTTAGAAAGAGGTATTTTCCCTACTTTAAAAATCCCTATAAAATCCATTTTTACTCCTTTTAATCCAAACAAATTGCAATAGGTTCTAATTATTGTTTTATTGCTGTTGGAATTTGTTGTTCTCAGTTTTCTTTCAATTTGAAGGAGTTTGGTGGCTTTTTGGAATCCTCATTGAAAGAGGTTTTTGTGTTGGAGAACATCGTAGGTAAAATCCTTATCCACCTATTAAATTTTGGTTTTAATTGCATGGATGCCTAGCCCTAAGTACCCTGACCTTGTAGGAATAGAATTTGGTGGAATTTGTGTCCCGTACGTGTCCGTATCGGACACGTATCAGAGACAGCCCTAAGTGTTCGACGAAATCTCTCAATAGACATTTCGTTCTGGTTTTGTAGAACTTTTTGAATGGAAATTTATGTCTTGGTGTCGCTTACATGATTCTTGTGTACTGGGATGGTTTCGTGCACGTGTCGTGTCGTTTTGGACATGCGTGCACACGTTTTGGACACGCTCGCGCGCGGTCTGGCGGATCCCCTGCGGTTCGGGCTTCCTACAGGATACGACACGAATTTGTTAGATACAAAATTTTGTGGGATCATTGGGCATGTTCTATCACCATGCTCCCCAAATTTCATTGGGTCTCGTGCACTGGTTGGGGAGTTATTCTTCGCGTACGGGATTACACTGACACTGTGTACTATTTTTTCACTTACTGATACGGCTCTATTTCTCGAACACGCGACACTGTGGACACGATGCAGACACTTAGACACGTGCACCTAGACCTAGCCTAGGTGGGGACACAACCACGAGGCCTGGGATGGCCTGTGTCGGGTGCACGACACGCGTGCACACCCGCACGAGGCTGTTTCCAGTGTGTGTCCAGTTTTGTGCTGAGTTTGGGTGAATTTTGTTTGGACACGTCGAGACGTGTCGTGGTGGACACGAGGCACTTAGTATGACACGTGCACATGCTGTTAGTATTTTACCAACCATTTAATTGCATTTTAGTTTGATTTTTGTGCATCAATTATCATTTACCTTTTTTTTTCTCTGAAACCAGTTTAAACCTGTATTTTTTCCAGTTTTTGAAATGTTGACTTTGCCATACTTTTTAGCTAGTTTAAGTGCTGATTAGTCACAATATGAAATCCCTAACATGTCCTTCTATATGAATTCTACATGTGTTTCAATTTTAGGTTGGAATGGTTGTGACTTGATTTCAAAATGGGGGGGTGACATGTGTGTGGACTGTTTTTTAATAGTTTCTAAAATAACTGAACCTGAGTTCACAGCTATTATGAACTCAAAATCTGGGTTCATTGATACCTGAGATGTATTTAATCTGAATTTGTGTTTTGATACAAACTGGTGTACTGCATAAGGGGTTCATGAATTGTTTTTCCCTTCTTTTCACTGAAAACTGAACTTCATGTTGTTTAAGAACTAAAAACTGAGTTTGTTCTGATATTTAGAAATCTGAGATTAGTGTTTTGTTTGGGGTTACTCCCTCACACTCTTCACAGTTCCCCTCACCCACTCTCACATGCACACACACACCCTATCCTATTAAACCCTGTCACAAGCAACATGTTGACACACACATGTAGACACCCTATCACTCACTGTTAACACCTACACACTTTGTTCTCTCTCATTCACACAAACACACATGCACACTTTCCCACACTCATTCTCCTCTCATACATACCCTCTCTCTATATATATATATATTTTTTTTTTTATTAATTTTTTTTTACCCTCTCTCTATATATATATCCTAATTTTCCTATGTAAATGTATGTAATGATATAATGTTATATATAACGTAATGTGTGTATTTACTAAATATATGTAGTATACATACATGTGTATGTTCTAGATTATATATATATATATATATATATATATATATATATATATATATATATATATATATATATATATATATATATATATATATATTATATATATATATATAAAAATATATATATTTTTTTTATTTTTTTTATATATATATATATAAATAAATATATATATATATATATATATATATATATATATATATATATATATATATATATATATATATATATCAATAAGGGTATTGTTTAGATATAGAACTTACATGGTGTTTGTGTTAGGGGATGGCCTATAGGTATGATAGAGCCTATGGCCTGTGTGTGAGTCAGTTTGACTAGTGAGCCAAGTTTGGGCTTGTACAGCCTTGTTAGACCTAGAATAGACTTGCTAGACTAGAGTAGACTAGTTTAACTTAGTGTGGACTAGTTTGACCTAGTTTGACCATAGTTGACCTTGTTTGACTTCTAGAGTTGACCAGAGTTGACCAAGAGTTGACTTTGGCCTAGTTTGACCTAGATTCATGCAGAATGCATTGTAGTGTTTCATTTTACCATTCTGGACTTGTTGTGACTTGTGCTGTTCTAAATAGGAGCCAGACACCACTCCTCGGACAGTACTTTTCAGTTGGACACTCAGATACCAGGCGAGTACATTCTCTGATCATTTTATATCCTGCTTAGAATTATTTTCCTGCTTTAGATTACTTTACTTGATGCTGTCACGTTGGTAACATGGATTAGTACTATATGGATCTATTCTTGAGATGTTATCCCTCAGGGAGCATCGTATACTACATGTTCTGTGCATTTCACTTACATAGGGTATCACTATGCTTCACGATTCTTCGATCACTTGTGACATGTACTCTCATGATCACAGAGTCTTCCCAGAATCATCCCATTATGGGTATTCCCAGAATCACCCATTTATGGGCTATCCATGTATCACCCCTTGTGGGCCTTTGCATGGAATCATAACATAACCTGGCTGGATCCTTGCGTATTGATTGGGGGTACGGGGGAGTAGAAGTAAACATGTGAATAATATCCAAGTAGTGTAGGTCACAGAATCACTCCATAGTATAGTTCCCAGAATCTCCTACGTCATTCACATGTTTATATTGTACTCTGACTCACTAGCCACAGTTAGCTCTCTATTTACAGTATATATATTTCTATTACAGCTTCCTCTGTTTATATTATATAATTCATTCAGTTTTCTGTATCTTACTCTACTGCATGTCTATATTTTCTAACTTGCTATGAACTGTTGAGATGTATTGTGTTCGCTCTTGTCATGACTGGACCTGTTGAAAATATTATAGAGGACGAGGAGGAGGCTGGTGTGGATACCTATTACGGTGCTACTTTAGATGAGTGCTTGGACCTAGACCAGCAGCAGGTCGCACTAGCTGTGGATGACACACCCTTAGACTAGGATGTTTTCATTTACAGTATGTCATGGATGATTGTACTTGGGATTTCTCTTTCTTTTCAGCAGTTTCTTTTATCTATCTATCTGCTATCTTATCATCTGCCTTTGTTGTGATTGAGATTACTTTATGCTATATCACCCACATTCGGGGAGCACAAACTTTTTAAGCTTTATATTGTTAGATGTTGTGACCTAGGACAGCGTTCTACCGCCGATACTGCGGCGTAGGCTGGACGTACCTACGTCTCGTGTCCTAACTCTAGGGTGCGGGTCGTGACACGTTTTAGTGGTGGCCCATACAGGTCTAGACTAAAAGTGTAGTGGTATTCGAATTAGAGTATCACTACAGCCTGTAGTAGGATATAGGACATTAATTTTAAGGTACTCGATCACATTAGGAAAAAAATTCTTTTATTGCCATCTAAATCCTTATTTTCAGCTGATCCTTTTGAATTTTAATTGTCCGCCTTTGTTATATCGCTTCTTTCTCAGAAATTGATACTCTTGTTTGTCTATCTTCAGGATGGTAGAGACTCGATCGCAGCGTACCATTCATGAGGATGCTATGGAGGGGACTGCTACCTCTCAGCCAGTACAGCGGGGCAAGGGGACTGCAGCACCTGCCACCTATGCTCGTATTGAGACCCCGGCAGCAGCAGCAGGGGGTATGCTTCCACCGGCTCGGAGGCAGGACCCAGTTCTCCCAGAGGATCCTTGCCAGCAGCCACCTGCAGGGACAGTTGATGCCGTTCAGCTGTTGGCCTTTTTCAGGTAGTACATAGAGGGTCAGCAGACCCAGCAGCAGAGGCACACGGCAAAGCTCACTCGAGGCATTGAGCTGGCAGTGACAACAGTGGAGAGGTTCGTAGCTCAGCCAGCGGCAGCCCCGCAGCCACACCAGCCATGGGAGAAGGGCATCCAGGACTTCCAGAAGATGCACCCGAGAGACTTTCGAGGGACAGAGGGGATCCTGTATGCCGATGAGTGGATCGAGCATATGGAGGAGATCTTCAGGCTGGCTGAGATTCTGACGAGGCTCCAGATAGAGGCAGCAGCCAGCATGATGCAGGATCTGGTCCGTACCTGGTACCAGACCGACCCGAGAGTCGACACAGCAGGACAGACTTGGGCAGCATTCAAGAAGCTGTTCAAGGAGAAGTTCTTTCCAGACACAGCACTGGGAGCCCTCGAGACCCAGTTCAAGGCTCTAGTCCAGGGGAGCCAGTCCGTGGAGGAGTACACAGAAGAGTTCTGCTACCTGAGCAGATTTATGGAGGACTTGTCCGAGACGACGAAGGCCCGGAGGTTCCGTAAGGGCTTGGTAAAGGAGGTCAAGTCCTACACCAAGAACGCCCGCAGTGCTACATTTGTGGAGATCCTGGTGGACGCACTATCTGCAGAGGATAATCTTGAGCTTAGGCTCAAGAGGGGGGCAAGACTCCCAGGGAGGCAGCAGTAGTGGAGGATCGGCCAAGAGGCCGCACTTTCAGCAGCAGCACCACCAGCAGCAGAGGTTCCAGCCGCAGCAGTTTCAGCAGCCGAGGCACCAGCTAGTGCAGCATCAGCAGCAGAGGATGCAACAGCAGGCACCGAGGCAGCAGGCCACCACCTGTGCTTATTGCAAGAAGCCAGGGCACGGGTGGAACGAGTGTAGGAAGAGGCTGGGCAAGTGCGTGGTATGTGGCTCAGGAGATCACCAGATGAGGGAGTTAACCTTGACCACGGGACGAGCAGCTCAGGAAGGAGGAGCCAGGGCAGCAGCAGGCCAGCATAGGGGACCAGCGCTGCCGACCCAGCAGCAGAGTTTTGTTCAGCACCAGCAGCAGGCCAGGGGAGGCCAGTCGGGAAGAGCTTTCGCCATGGCAGCTGAGGATGCAGAGGTGATCGGAGAGCTGATTGCAGGTTCGATTCTCCTCGACTCCAGTCTAGCTTTTGTATTATTCGATTCCGGTGCTTCGCATAGTTTCATATCAGTATCTTTTGCGATTAGACACGGTATCATAGCTGAATCGTTGCCTAGGACTTACAAGATCACGACCGGGGGTGGCATTATCCTCGTACGTGATTTTTGTAAGGGTCAGAGAGTTATTTTGGAAGGCCGTGAGTTGGAGGTGAGCCTGCTCATAATGCCATTGCCGAACTACGATATAGTACTCGGCATGGATTGGTTGAGCAGGCACCACGCCAGCATTGATTGTAGAGGGGGTAGAGTTCTCTTTAGAGCGCCGGGGGAGCCAGAGTTCGAGTACTCCAGACGTCAGGCAGAGCAGAGCAGCAGAGTTTTCTGCGGAGTCTCGGTAGAGGAGCAGGCGATTCCACACCCCTTGATAGCAGAGTATATGGATGTTTTCCCAGAGGAGTTGCCGGGATTGCCACCAGACAGAGACATAGAGTTCTCGATAGACTTGGTTCCAGGAGCGGAACCCATCTCTCAGCATGTCTATCGGGTGAACAACTGCGAGCTGGTGGAGCTGAAGAAGCAAGTGGATGAGCTGCAGGACAAGGGCTTCATCCGCTCGAGTTCGTCACCATGGGGTGCACCAGTGTTGTTTGTGCCAAAGAAGGATGGGTCAGTACGGATGTGTATTGACTATAGGGAACTCCACAACCTCACGATCAAGAACAAATACCCACTGTCGCGGATCGACGATCTTTTTGACCAGTTGAGCGGAGCACGGGTATTTTCCAAGATTGATCTGAGGTCAGGATATCACCAGGTAAAGGTGAAGGGGGATGATATTCCCAAGACCGCTTTCAGGATACGGTACGGGCAGTTTGAGTTTTTGGTTATGCCGTTTGGGCTAACCAATGCACCAGCAGTATTTATGAACCGTATGAACAAGGTGTTCCACCAGTATCTGGATCAGTTTGTGGTGGTGTTCATTGACGACATCTTGATATATTCTAAGACTGAGGAGGAGCACGAGGAGCATCTGCGGATAGTGCTGGAGACTCTTAGGAGGGAGCAGCTTTATGGAAAACTCTCCAAGTATGAGTTTTTCTTGGACCGGGTGTACTTCTTAGGGCACGTTGTGACTGGAGATGGTATCTCAGTTGACCCCAAGAAGATTGTAGCAGTTGAGGCATGGGCAGCACCGACTTCAGTTGCAGAGATCAAGAGTTTCCTGGGGTTGGCAGGATATTATCGGAGATTTGTGCAGGATTTCTTCCGGGTTACAGAGCCGTTGATACGGTTGACCTGGAAGGATGCTGAGTATGTTTGGTCAGAGGAGTGTCAGGCAGCTTTTGATGAGTTGAAGAACCGGCTTACGACAGCTCCTATTCTGACATTGCCTTCAGGATCAGGTGGTTTCACTATTTATAGTGACGCTTCAGGGAAGGGGCTGGGTTGCGTCTTGCAGCAGCATGGGAAGGTGATTGCCTATGCTTCCAGGCAATTACATCCCCATGAGAAGAACTATCCTACCCATGACCTGGAGCTGGCAGCGGTGATATTTGCTTTGAAGTTGTAGAAGCATTATCTGTATGGAGAGAGGGTAGAGATCTTTACAGATCACAAAAGCTTAAAGTATGTGTTCACTCAGAAGGAGTTGAACATGAGGCAGCGCAGATGGCTAGAGTTGATGAAGGACTTTGACATCCTACTTCAGTATCACCCAGGGAAGGCCAACGTGGTTGCAGATGCCTTAAGTAGGTATCCGACAGCCATGTGTTTGAGCATGGATCGGCATTTGCTTGCAGACCTGGAGAGCCTTGGGATTGAGGTGATCGTGCCCGGGGTACAGATGCAGTTATGGGGGATGCAGATTCAGTCAGACTTGGTGGGAAGGATCAAGTCAGCACAGTTTGAGGACGTCGCTCTGCGGTGTCTACGAGAACAGGTTCGAGCAGGATTGCTGAAGGGCGAGTTTTCTCTTGCAGATGATGGTGCTTTGAGGCACGGTTCCAGATTATGTGTGCCCAGCGGAGAGCTCAGGGAGCGGATTATGCAGGAGGCCCACAAATCTCAGTACTCCATACACCCTGATGCTAACAAGATATACCGAGATCTGAGAGAGCATGTTTGGTGGTCCGGGATGAAGCGGGAGGTGGCTCGCTTCGTAGCTAGGTGTTTGATCTGTCAGCAGGTCAAGGCGGAGAGGCAGAGGCCCGGTGGATTATTGCAGCCGCTGTCCATTCCCGAGTAAAAATGGGAGCATATCACTATGGACTTCGTATCAGGATTGCCACGTAGACCAGGAGAAAAAGACGCAATTTGGGTCATCGTTGACAGGTTGACCAAATCGGCCCACTTCTTGCCATTCAAGGTGGGTACTTCTACAGAGAGGCTGGCGGAGATGTATATGCGGCAGATAGTCAGGTTTCACGGAGTTCCGGTCAGCATCGTCTCAGATCGGAATAGCCGCTTTACTTCCCATTTTTGGAGGAGTCTGCAGACTAGCTTGGGCACTCAGCTCAAGTTTAGTACCGCATACCACCCCCAGATGGACGGACAGTCGGAGAGGACTATTCAGACACTTGAGGATATACTGCGGACGTGCGTCCTGGACTTTGGAGGCTCCTGGGAGGATTATCTTCATTTGGTAGAGTTTACTTACAACAACAGTTTCCAGGCCAGCATTGAGATGTCACCTTTCGAGGCTCTATACGGGCGTAGGTGTCATACACCCTTATCTTGGGATGATGTTGGTGAGCGAGCTTTACTGGGGCCAGAGATGGTTGTTGATACAGCCGAGAAGGTGAAGCTCATCAGGGACAGACTTCGCGTGGCGCAGGACAGACATCGGCACTGGGCCAATAGCCACCGGTGGCCCTTGGAGTTTGAGGTACAGATTAGAGTAGGATTAGATTAGGTTTGATTGTTTGTGTTTTTTTTAACCATGTTTGATTATTATAATTAATTGAGACCTTGCTTGTGATTAGGTCGGAGTCCAGGTTTTCTTGAGGATATCTCCGACTCGTGGTACGATACGTTTTGGTGGAGGCGGGAAGCTTAGCCCGCGCTTCATCGGCCCTTTCGCTCTCAGCGGAAGAGTCGGTGACGTGTCATACAGGCTAGACTTGCCGCCTGCACTTGTGGGGGTCCACAACGTATTCCATGTATCACAGTTGAGACGGTACGTGGCTGACCCTAGCCATGTGCTCTATCATTCAGAGATTGAGGTTGGGCTTTTTCTCAGCTATCCAGAGCAGCCAGTGGAGATACTGGATCGACGGAAGAAGGTTCTGAGGAACCAGGTGATACCCTTGGTACGCGTCGCATGGAGGCATCATTCTCCAGGAGAGTCTACCTGGGAGCGGGAGGATGAGATACGCGAGCGATACCCTTATCTTTTTGGACCGTGAGGTATACTTTCTATCCTTCTCATCAGTTGTATTTCGTCTTTCAATTTCGAGGACAAAATTCTTTTAAGGAGGGTAGATTTATCACTACCATATTTCTAGTTTGAGGGTATTTTTGTTATTTTCGGGGTTATTTGAATTTATTATAATTTGTTTGAATTTATGGGAATTTTTAGAATTTATTTTGGAATTGTTTGGATGAGGGTTGACTAGGTTGACTTTGACTAGCAATGACCATGGTAGACTAACCTAGGAGCTAACCCTAGTTGAGTTTGGACATGGTTAGGTTATACAACCCTATTTAGACTAGAGTTGACCCATGGTATGGTTATTTGACTTGAGTTAGACTTTTAAGTCATAAGCCATGACTTGTGATTGATCATTAAATCAATAACTAGCCAAATAGGCCCAAAGCCCATTAACTAGTGCCTAACCCAAACCCTAACACTACTTGTCCAGCCACTACACCCATTGGGAAACCCCCTATAAATATTCTCCTCTATTTAGGGCTAGCCTCTTTAGGAAGGAGCAAGTTTAGAAAGAGGTATTTTTCCTACTTCAAAAATCCCTAGAAAATCCATTTTTACTCCTTTTTAATCCAAACAAATTTCAATAGGTTCTAATTATTATTTTATTGCTATTGGAATTTGTTGTTCTCAGTTTTCTATCAATTTGAAGGAGTTTGGTGGCTTTTTGGAATCCTCATTGAAAGGGATTTTTGTGTTGGAGAACACCATAGGTAAATTCCTTATCCACCTATTAAATTTTGGTTTTAATTGCATGGATGCCTAGCCCTAAGTACCCTGACCTTGTAGGAATAGAATTTGGTGTAATTTGTGTCCCGTACGTGTCCGTATCGAACACGTATCAGAGACAGCCCTAAGTGTTCGACGAAATGTCTCAATAGACATTTCGTTCTGATTTTGCAGAACTTTTTGAATGGAAATTTGTGTCTTGGTGTCGCTTACATGATTCTTGTGTACTGGGATGGTTTCGTGCACGTGTCGTGTCATTTTGGACACGCGTGCACACGTTTTGGACACGCTCGCGCGCGGCCTGGCGGATCCCCTGCTGTTCGGGATTCCTACAGGACACGACACGAATTTGTTGGACACGAAATTTTGTGGGATCAATGGGGCATGTTCTGTCACCATGCTTCCCAAATGTCATTGGGTCTCGTGCACTGGTTGGGGAGTTATTCCTCACGCACGGGGATTACACTGACACTGTGCACTGTTTTTTCACTCACTGATACGGCTCTATTTTTCGGACACGCGACACTGTGGACACGATGCAGACACTTAGACACGTGCACCTAGACATAGCCTAAGTGGGGACACGACCACGAGGCCTGGGTTGGCCTGTGTCGGGTGCACGACATGCGTGCACACCCGCACGAGGCTGTTTCCAGTGTGTGTCCAGTTTTGTGCTGAGTTTGGGTGAATTTCGTTTGGACACGTCGACACGTGTCGTGGTGGACACGAAGCACTTGGTATTACACATGCATATGCTGTTAGTATTTTACCAACCATTTAATTGCATTTTAGTTTGATTTTTGTCCATCAATTATTATTTACCTTTTTTTCTCTGAAACCAGTTTAAACCTGTATTTTTTCCAATTTTTGAAATGTGGACTTTGCCATACTTTTTAGCTAGTTTAAGTGCTGATTAGTCACAATATTAAATCCCTAACATGTCCTCCTATATGAATTCTACATGTGTATCAATTTTAGGTTGGAATGGTTGTGACTTGATTTCAAAATGTGTGTGGACTGTTTTTTAATAGTTTCTAAAATAACTGAACCTGAGTTCACAGCTACTATGAACTCAAAATCTAGGTTCATTGATACATGAGATGTATTTAATCTGAATTTGTGTTTTGATACAAACTGGTGTACTGCATAAGGGGTTCATGAATTGTTTTCCCCTTCTTTTCACTAAAAACTGAACTTCATGTTGTTTAAGAACTAAAAACTGAGTTTGTTATGATATTTAGAAATCTGAGATTAGTGTTTTGTTTGGGGTTACTCTCTCACACCCTTCACAGTTCCCCTTACCCACTCTCACATGCACACACACACCCTATCCTATTAAACCCTGTCACAAGCAACACGTTGACACACACATGTAGACACCCTATTACTCACTGTTAACACCTGCACACTTTGTTCTCTAACATTCACACAAACACACATGCACACTTTCCCACACTCATTCTCTTCTCACACATACCCTCTCTCTATATATATATATCCAAAATTTCCTATGTTAATGTATGTAATAATATAATGTTATATATAATGTAATGTGTGTATTTACTATATATATATCAATAAGGGTATTGTTTAGATATAGAACTTACATGGTGTTTGTGTTAGGGGATGGCCTATAGGCATGATATAGCCTATGGCCTGTGTGTGAGTCAGTTTGACTAGTGAGCCTAGTTTGGGCTTCTACAGCCTTATTCGACCTAGAATAGACTTGCTAGACTAGAGTAGACTAGTTTAACTTAGTGTGGACTAGTTTGACCTAGTTTGACCATAGTTGACCTAGTTTGACTTCTAGGGTTGACCAGAGTTGACCAAGAGTTGACTTTGGCCTAGTTTGACCTAGATTCATGTAGAATGCATTGTAGTGTTTCATTTTACCATTCTGGACTTGTTGTGACTTGTGCTGTTCTAAATAGGAGCCAGACACCACTCCTCGGATAGTACTTTTCAGTTGGACACTCAGATACCAGGCGAGTACATTCTCTGATCATTTCATATCCTGCTTAGAATTATTTTCCTGCTTTAGATTATTTACTTGATGCTGTCACGTTGGTTACACGGATTAGTACTATGTGGATCCATTCTTGAGATGTTATCCCCTAAGGGAGCATCGTATACTACATGTTCTGTGCGTTTCACTGACATGGTGTATCACTATGCTTCACGATTCTTCGATCACTTGTAACATGTACTCTCATGATCACAAAGTCTTCCCAGAATCATCCCATTATGGGTATTCCCATAATCACCCATTTATGGGCTATCCATGTATCACCCCTTGTGGGCCTTTGCATGGAATCATAACATAACCTGGCTGGATCCTTGCGTATTGATTGGGGGTACGGAGGAGTAGAAGTAAACATGTGAATAATATCCAAGTAGTGTAGTTCCCAGAATCACTCCATAGTATAGTTCCCAGAATCTCCTATGCCATTCATATGTTTATATTGTACTCTGACTCACTAGCCACAGTTAGCTCTCTATTTATAGTATATATATTTCTATTACAGCTTCCTCTGTTTATATTCTATGCTTCATTCAGTTTCCTGTATCTTACTCTACTGCATGTCTATATTTTCTAACTTGCTATGAACTTTGAGATGTATTGTGCTCGCTCCTGTCCTGACTGGACCTGTTCAAAATATTACTGAGGACGAGGAGGAGGCTGGTGTGGATACCTATTACGGTGCTACTTTAGATGAGTGCCTGGACCTGGACCAGCAGCAGGTCCCACTAGCTGTGGATGACACACCCTTAGACTAGGATGTTTTCATTTACAGTATGTCATGGATGATTGTACTTATTGTACTTGGGATTTCTCTTTCTTTTCAGCAGTTTCTTTTATCTATCTATTTGCTATATTATCATCTGCCTTAGTTGTGATTGAGATTACTTTATGTTATGTCACCCCCATTCGGGGAGTATAAACTGTTTAAGCTTTATATTGTTAGATGTTGTGACCTAGGACAGCGTTCTACCGCCGACACTGCGGCGTAGACTGGACGTACCCACGTCTCGTGCCCTAAATCTAGGGTGCGGGTCGTGACACTCGTTCCTCCTCCTCCTACTACCATTGTTAGATCCTAAAACCCTAACCCTAATTTTTAATTCTTCTCCAGCAATGGAGGAAGAACTGGAGATGGAGCGGGCGAAGGACACGAAGGAGATGGAGCCGGTATCGAGCGCCTCCACCACTTCCTCAAGTCATCTACCAGGACTATTGGCTCCTCTGAGGTCCCCCAAGCTTTTGCAAAGGAAGCATTAGGAACATCAAGTACTCCCCCTTTCTTTTTATGAACCTATTCTCGATAGATTCAATGGAAATTTTTTGAATCCGATTAAAATTGTATGATTTTCTCTTTATTTATCAGTTTTTCCATAAATCTATAGGTTTTTTGCGTTTCTACCCAATCATTTCTTCATTATTGGGTTAATTTCGGTTGGGTTAGGGTTTGCGAATGATTTAGGAAAACACCAGCATCCTCTATGACGTCCCGACCATCGTGGTCAAGTTCTGGTCCTACTGGTGGGTGTGGCACCGAGTCTATGCATCTACCGTATTGCCCTTTACTGGCGCTGAGGACACCGCTGAGCCTGGCCTTTCTTGTTGCGTTGTGCTTGTGGTACAACAGGCGAATGATAGAGTTGGAGGAGGGGAAGATGGTGGAGGTGTTCGGGAACAAGTACAGGGAGTATGTGAGAAGGTCAGTTATAGATTGATCCCACTGTTGTATTGATTTTTGCATGTCATGTGGGTCTTATAAATTGTGGCATGGTTGGTCAGTGTAATTTTTGGGATCTTGAGATCAATTTGTGCTATATTTCATCAGCTTGGTGTGTTATGGAAGTTCGTTCAGTCTCGGTATCTATCTACTTCTGCTTGCATGGTTCTAATTAATGGAAGTTTTCCTGTGACATTAACACATAACAATGATAAACATATTGGAGTTTGCCCTTTTTTATTGGAAAGTTTAGTCCCACATCGGCTAGGCCAAAGGAGTTGTATCTCTATATAATAGATATGCTTGTTTAGAAATGCACATGTGATGTGAAGGTGCACATGGATGTGCCATGTGGGGGTATTTTTCTAACGGAAAAAGGGCTAAATCAACAATAAAAGCATTCATGCTTTTTGCTCTTGGGAAATTAATTTCCATTGGAGCTAAGCCCAGTAGGGGCTTAGCGACTCGGACTCGGGCTCATGAGGCGTAATGTGGCATTTTGTTAGTACATTTGGTACTTAGCACGTCACCATCGTCTCTAGGCTCATAGTGCACTTAAGTTGTGCTCGTTGCACGAGCCTCTTGTACAGTCAGTTGCGCACATTATACGATTTGAGCAGGGTGCACGTGTAGTATCCCATCCCGCTCAGTCAATTGGAGGAATCAGAATGCCAACGGCGTTCGGACTTAGTCGTGCAACGGCTGCTTGAAGACATCGCTCGATCTAGGCGACTCCTCGCTCAGGTGGGGTAGTTTTGGTGAACTTGCCTCATCTTAGCCTTCACATAATAAATCGTATGTTTTCAACTGCACATGTAGGCTTCATAATAAAAGAGACGAATCCACATAGATAAGGGAATAATCTCGACGGGTCAAATTAAGTTAGAATATGGAAAGGTCCAACAGTCAGCTTACAGTTGGTGCACGGCGTATTTTAAAAATGACACTCGATCCTTCATCCCGTGGCTTGGGAGAAGGAAAGTTGGTTGAGTAGGCGAAGTTATAAACGTAGCCTAAGTCATAGGCGTTGCCCGCATGAATGCTTGATAAAGCATGCATGATACATTGTCCAAGGCTTGGCATAGCCTTTGTCTGCCACATTGGTTAAGTTACATTGCACAGCTTATGGCATAAGTTTAGGAAACCAAATAACTTGTTTGTTCAAATCGGACACGTGTACGGTACGTTCCATCAAGGCAAAGCTTGACACAGCCTTTGCTCGTCAAGTTGTTGCAAAGTTAAGTTGGACAAGTTATGTTCGGCTATCGGAGTAGTAGCAAGCATGGTCCTACGAGTTCTACGGCTGAGTATAACCACATAGTCTTACGGTCTCAAGGCCCATTATATAGAGTATGACTTGGGCGGTTGTGTCGCATAGAGTTCAAGTTGGTTTAAGACAAGATGTTACAGACTTAGAGTTTCTAAGGCTCATGTCACGGTTGATTTAATTGAGTTGGAAGGAGGGCTTTCAAATAGTCGTTCCTGAGTCGAATAAAAAGATAGGGCAAGAAAAAGGAATGCTCACGACCATGGGGTCGTCAAGGCGGTCTCAGATGTGAGAAGTATCAAACATGTCCCTGGAAGAGATGGTAACACTGAATGTAGAATGACTATGTGAGACGTCAGTTTGAGTCGAGTCTTGCATGGTCATTGGACAACTTGTCGACAAGGTAAATAGTTTCCCTGTAACGGTGACCCACAGTGCCCGGGACCGTTATGGCTGAGTATGGAAACAAGTGATAGCTGTGCTGAATCGATAGCACCGGGTTAGTCAGGGACTTCCAGCGGGGCTAGCTACCTTGCGCTGGAAGGGTCCCGGCCAATGCAAGCTGTGAGTCCAGGTATAGCTTGTTATGCTAGTGACCTCATATAGATGAGTCGGCATAGGCGGCGATCCTCGTATATGCCTTTGGATTGAGTCGAGTATTAGTTACAGTGTATCAAGAGTCGGAAAGAATGTGTACACAATAAATACAATATTTTGGGGCCTAAAATTTGGCTGCAACGTAGACACCGTGCTTCGGCACGAGATGTGGTGTCAAGTCTTAAGTTGTTGGTATAGTGTTGCACAAGTTTGGAATTGAGTCGTATTGAATTTAAGTCAGGAAACGACGTAAGGCAAAGTTGGTCGAGTGACACTTAGCCCACAAGTCTTGATTTGGGTCAGTTTGTGATCAAAGTAGCAAGGGCCGCGAGGCGACGATATGGTTAAGTCACACTGAGTTGTGAGGCACAGCACAATGGACTTGTAGCACGGTCACAAGGAAATTGGGTACTATCGCGTAGTTGCGTCTTTAATTTCGGGCCGAAAGGCAAGCACGACTTGATAGGTTAGCGTTGTTGCAAGCACGGGATGATTCTGAGACACAAATAGACCAAGACGTCTGTCCTAAAACCGATCCTAAGGCAAGAGTAGAAAGGCAATCATAAAGAGATTATGTTACACAAAAAAATGAATGTGTTGGTTTTATATGGGTGGGCGAGGAGCTCATTCCACCAGTGCAGTTGAGTACTGACACCCACACAGTGTTTATATGTTGGCACAGGTAGAAGCTCGTAGCACGGAGCTCGCTTGGATGCGTCGAAGCATGGAGTTCCTTGGCGATTCGAAGCGTACGGCCGCATGGAGTCAAGATTATACGTGACATAATGTATGGACATCGCCTCTCCGAAGCATCTGTTGGTTCAAGAATTGTATTGAGAGATAAGAGAGAGCTGAGTGACTTGTAATGTGAGAAGAATGAGCTTGATTGACTTGTAATCTTGGCCTTGCGCCCTATTGTAATCCTTGTTTCAATATCAATAAATGCATCTTTTGAATGACTTGTGTTTTGTTTCAAATTTTCGCTGCTATTATTCAATGTCTCTGTATGGCACTTCTGTGCGACGACCCCGTCGCAGCCACTGTAATCGATCGTTATGGAACCCGCCTTGCGCGAGCGCAATCTAGATTCGTGCGGCATCACGCCTTAGCGAGGACGATCGCTCCTACAGGAGGGGGCATGACAACATGCGGTATGCAAGTTGCGCTAATGGCGCAGTGGCACGTTGCACGGTTTGCGCAGGGTGCACAAGGTACGCAAGAGGCACAAGTTATGCGAGTGGCACAGTATATACATTGCACGTGTGGCGCAGTGTACGCATTGTGCGTGTGGCGCAGTGTGGTGTAGGTGGTGTTGTGCGTACTGTGTGCGTAGTGTACAAGTTGTACGGGTGGCGTACGTTGCGTGCACTGTGCGTAAGTTGACTCAGATCGTGTCTGTGCATAATTTTAGCGGTTTTAGAACATTTAGGGTAGTTTTTCCCACGTCCCCAACGTTCTGCTAACTGAGCGGTTACAGAACACTCTGTTAGCAGATTGTTATTCCCGAGGCACAATTTTTTATGGAAAATCGAGAAAATAAAACAATTGTAAAAATAATGTTTCTATGCAACACTTCAAAGAATGTGTGCACAACAGAGATCCTTGGAGGATTCTGGATTACGAAAATCTAAAAATATTTCGTAACAGCAGCAAACGATAGTAGTACTTCTAAAAAGAAAGTACAAATCGAATTGTCAGCAGCAGCAGCGAAGTGGAATTCACTTCAATGTACGTAGCTGGCTGTGTCTGTCCTCCGCTCTCCGGTATTCTGGTTCTAGGGCGTGACACGGTTTAAGTGGTGGCCCATGCAGGCCTTATAAATCAAGATGTGTGAGGGTATTACTGAATAGGTGTCTCAATCAGCACTCGCCCTTGATCTCTACTCGTGTCTTCTAATCTTTTCAAAATCTTGACCTGATCACATGTTTATATCCTCGATCTATCATGGTCTTTCCTTATTGTTTCCTATGTCGTTTCTTCAGCGACATTGTTCCTGGTCCTACCGATCAGCAAGGCAGAGCACCTCCAGTGGACCAGCAACAACCTGGAGACCAAGCCTAACACTCTGGAGCAGCCTCCCGAGTCATGCATTCTGGTGATCTAGAGCCCCCAGTTCAACCAGTCCAGTCGGTAGAGCCTGACAATGGAACTATGGTGGGTCTCATCAGGGAATTACTTGCATCTCAAGATCGTCGGGGCGATGCCCTGCACCAGACAGTACAAGATACCATGGACCGTGTTGGTTATCAAGGGAACAATACGGCTAACAGTTTCAAGCGCCATAACCCTCCCTTCTTTGACAGTAGTGAAGACGCTATTGTAGCAGATGAATGGCTCCAGGACATCGACATTATCTTGGATGCAGCTAAGACTCCAGAAGGAGAGAAGGTAGCTGTAGTGTGCCTACAGTTATTGGACCTAGCCCGTACCTGGTGGGCGATGTTAGCAGTTGGGTTGGCGACGCCTGTCCCATGGGCGATATTCAGTGACAAGTTTCAGATCAAGTACTTCGATGCTGTAGCTCGGTACGACCTACAGACGAGGTTCACCAATCTCAGGCAGATGAGCAGGACGGTCGATGGATATGCGGCCAAGTTTTCAAGACTGAGTCGATTCGCACCCACCTTGGTGGCGACCGAATTGGACCGAGCCCAGCGGTTCCAGCAGGGGCTCCACCTAGAGATTATTCTAGCAGTAGAGCAGTTTGCGCATCAGACTTTTGATGCTGTTTTACGAGCAGCTATGAGGCATAAGTATACCTCCCACAGAATAGTGGACAGAACTGGAGGACGGAAGCGGTCCCAGGGTCAGATAACCCAGTCCTCAGCCCCAGCCCTGGCAGCTATAGCCTTGACTATTGGAGCTCCGAGGAGGGCGGCATCAGTTACGTCAGTTTAGCATTCAACTCCGACGTACCCTCAGCAGCAGAAGTGGAGGCAGTCTTCCGTAATAGGCTGCACTCATTATGGGAAGCCAGGACATATAGTATCAGAATATCGTAGAGCACAAGGATTGTGTTTGGCTTGTGGGGCATCGGACCACATGATAGGGTCCTGCCTACAGAGAGCCGGTTCCTCTTCATCTGCCCAGACTAGTCCCTCGATGAGGGGACCAGCACCAGTGCAACAGCAGCAGTACCAGCCTTCGAGGCCATTGCCGCCTCAGGCTCAAGCATTCCAGCAGCAGAGGCCGCAGCAGTATGCCCAGGTCTAAGCTTAAATTTAGAATCACGAGAAAGGTTTCTAACAGAGGGTACCAACACCCAGAGGGCAAGGTCAAGCGATGGCTTTGACCGTAGAGGAGGAGTTGGCATCAGGTGAGGTGGTGGCAGGTACCATTCTTCTCAACTCTTTTTCTACATCAGTATTATTTGATTTGGGTGCATCGTATTCATTTATGTCTGCACAATTTGCAACATGGATAGGACTGGAGCCCGAGTCATTATCACTAAGGCTCAATGTACTTACTGGTAACGGTCTTGTGGGAGTAGGTAGAGTTTATTCCTCGTGTCGAATCATAGTTAGCGGTAGAGAATTTCCTGCTAGTTTGATAGAATTCTCGATGGCGGATTATGATGTGGTTCTAGGAATGGATTGGTTGAAAGAGCAATACGCAAGAATAGACTGCCATAATGGCAGGATTATCTTTGGTATTCCCGACAAATCAGAGTTTTCATTTTCCAGGGGCAAAGTAGAACCTTCTCCCCCAGTATTGCGGATGGCAGTAGCAGTGCCAGTTCAGTTTCCCAGAGTAGTAAAAGAGTTTTCTGATGTATTTCTCGAAGAGCTTCCAGGCATGCCTCTAGAAATGGAGATAGAGTTCACCATCGACTTGATTCCAGGGACGACACCAGTATTGGAGAGAGTCTACAGGATGGCACCTTCAGAGTTGGAAATCTTGTACAAGTTGATTGAAGAACTTAGAACCAAGGGATTCATTCGTGTGCTAGTGGATCACCTTGGTGAGCCCCGATGCTTCTTGTGAAGAAGAAGGATGGTACGTCAAGGTTATGTGTTGATTATCGTACCTTGAACTCTGTAATAATCAAGAACAGGTATCCTCTACCAAGAATAGATGACTTATTTGATCAGCTCAAGGGAGCGGCTGTATTTTTGAAGATTGACTTGAGGTCAGGGTACCATCAGATCAGTGTCAGAGAGCAAGACATCCCGAAGACAGCATTCAGATCGAGGTATGGATATTGGGAGTTCCTTGTTATGCCATTTGGATTGACCAATGTGCCAGCCATATTCATGGACCTAATGAATCGTATCTTCATGCCCTATTTGGATCAGTTTATGATAGTGTTCATAGAGGACATCTTAGTCTATAGTAAGAGTGAGGCAGAGCATGAGCAGCATCTTCGTGTAGTTCTTTAGATACTCAGGGAACACCAGTTGTACGTGAAGTTTAGTAAGTATGAGTTTTGGCTGGATCGTATCTCATAATTAGGTCACATCATCACCAGAGGTGGAGTAGAAGTGGACCCCCAGAAGATAGTGGCTATAGAAACATGGCCAGTACCTAGCACCGTCACAAAAGTTCAGAGTTTCCTTGGATTGGCCGACAATTACCGACGGTTTGTGTCAGACTGCTCGGATTTCAGCGCCATTGACGCAATTGACCCGCAAGGAGGTACAGTTTTCTTGGACAGCAGAGTGTCAGAGTTTATTCGAAAAGTTGAAGCAAAGATTGATGACGGCTCCCATTCTCACGCTTCCAGATGGGACTAGAGGATTTTCAATTTATTATGATGCTTCTGGCAGAGGATTGGGATGCGTCTTGATGCAGCTTGGTAAGGTAGTAGCTTATGCGTCACGTCAGCTTCGTGATCATGAGAGGAATTACCCAACCCATGACTTGGAATTAGCAGCGGTGGTTTTCGCACTCAAGTTGTGGAGGCATTATTTGTATGGAGATCGGATGGAGGTTTTCACCGACCACAACAGTCTTAAGTATGTATTTACCCAGAAGGATCTCAACATGCATCAGAGGAGATGGCTAGAGCTACTTGTGGATTATGACATCAACTTGCAGTATCATCCTGGAAAGGCCAACGTAGTTGTAGATGCTTTGAGCAGAAGAACAAGAGCTTATTTTCTAACAGCACAGCCAAAATTATTAGCGAATCTTCAGAAGATAGGTATTGAAGTTGTTTTTCCTACCAATGTAGCATTGATGGCCAGCATGTAAGTTCGGTCCAGCATAGTTGAGAGGATCAAGACAGCACAATCAACAGATTCTAAGCTTCAACGGCTCAGAGCAGAGTGTGAAGCAGGACGAAGACCAGAGTTATGTATTAATGAAGATGGTACTCTCCGACATGGAAGGCATCTTTGTGTACCCACTGGTAATATCAGACAGGAGATCATGGAAGAGGCTCACAGTTCTCAGTACTCAATTCATTCCGTCACCATTTCTGGTAGAATGGCATGAAGAGGGAGATAGCCCGGTTTTTCTTTTGTTGTTTAGTTTGCCAATAAGTTAATGCTGAACATCTGAGACCAGCTGGAATTCTTCAACCTTTTCCTATCCCAAAATGGAAATGGGAGCACATTACCATAGATTTTGTAACTGGGTTACCTAAATCCCCAGCTGGAAGAGATGCTATATGGTTTATAGTTGACAGACTCACCAAGGTAGCTCATTTTATCCCTTTCAGAATTGGCCAGTCAATGGATCAGTTTGCAGAGATGTACCTCAGGTAGATTATCAGATTGCATGGAGTGTCAGTTAGTATCATATCAGACAGAGATTCAAGATTCATATCGCACTTTTGGCAGAGTCTTCAAGATAGTTTGGGCTCGTCTCAAGTTCAGTTCAGCATATCATCCGCAGATAAATGGACAGTCAGAACGCACGATTCAGACTCTCGACGATATGTTACGATCTTGTATGCTGGACTTCGGTGGTTCGTAGAAAGATCACTTGCACCTAGTGGAGTTCTCATACAATAACAGTTTCCAGGCCAGTATTCAGATGGCACCTTTCGAGGCATTGTATGGCAGGAAGTATAGATCTCCTTTAGCTTGGGATGATGTAGGCGAGAGGCAGATGCTTGGTCCCGAAATGATTTCACAGACTATTGAGGTGGTCAGACGAGTCAGAGATCATCTTCGAGTTGCGCAAGATCGCCATCGTCATTGGGCCGATTCTCAGCGACATCCTCTTGAGTTTTCTGTCGGCGACCACGTATTCCTTAGGAGATATCTATGGTTCTTTCTAAGGAAATCGTGTTATACGTGTGGTGTAATTGAAATAAAGCACAAGATGGTGTGTTTTATGGAATAGGTATGTCATGCGTGTAGGGAGGCTCGTATGGTTCATGAAGGTAAAATTGGTTCGAAGTAAATGGCTAGTATTGTGCTTCAAACATCAAAGTCACGGTAAGGGTATCAAAATGATACGGGTGGGCATAGGCGTTATAAACGACTTGATTTATTAATACAAATGGGGAATGTGTAAAGTTCGAATTGGTAAACATAGAGAGAGAATGATTTTCTACTCTACAGCATACGAGGGCTATTGACGAGGTCACAAAATTTAAGGCACGTCATGCAAGAATTCTAACGAAGAAGTCAAGAGTTCTATTTATAAGCTTGCTAAACTATAGTCATGATATTTCTAATGGTGTCGAAGGTAGTGCTCATGCATGCTGACCAAGATGATGAATGTATTGCTCAAATGCTAAGCCATGACTTAAATAAAGAATAATGGTATAAGTAGAATAATACCTGCCAAATCTCTAATCTCAGGATGGGGGTCTATCACAGCCATAGTAAATGCTTGCCCTTGCCTTGGCGGCTCAGGACAATCAATAATCCGGTGTTGTTCCGATCCGTACCTCAAGCATAAGCCGAGACGAATCCGACATCAGTCTCGAATGTGGCCCTTCTTCCCGCAGTAGTTGCAGGTGGGCTTCTGATAGGGTGTGGGTCTCTGCTGTTACTGTCCTATAGGCCCCCAGGTGGGTCCACTCTGAGTCACCCTAACTGGTGCAGCGACCGATGTAGGGTGTCTCTGTGCCTGCTGTTCCTTGCAAAGAACCTCCTGGGTACGTGCTTCCTCCAAGACAGCTGCATGAGAGACTCGAGACTGTGTAGTTGCGAAAGTCTTGAGTTCTGATACGAGCCCTTGATGGAATCTCCTTGCCTTCTTCAGCTCTGTCGGGTTTAATGTCGCACCAAATCTACTCAAACGGCTGAACTCTGCATCATACTCATCTAGCACATGTTCCCCTGCTTTAGATGAAGGAACTGGTCATAGAGAGCATCTCGAACGTGGATGGGAAAAAATCTCTCATAGGAGAGGTCATAAAACTCCTTCTATGTGATCCCAGTGCCCAGTCGTCTTTCTTCAGCCTTCCACCAGTGGTGAGCATTGTCTTCTAGGAGTAAGTCCACTGCTGTCAACCAATCATGTGCTGGCAACTAGAATGCCTTCAAGTATTTCTCTGTGCTGATAAGCCATGCGAAAACTTCTAAAGGACCCTCGGTACCCTTAAAATTCTTAGGGCCCATGTCGATGAAGTCCGTAATAGAGCCCAAATATGGTTGTAGAGCTGGAGTTGGGTCTGGTACCGGGGCTGGTGGTGGAGGTCTAGCTAAGTAGGTTATCATACTCTGCCTCAATAGTTCCATTTGTTGCCACAGAGATTGTAGCATAGCATACAAAAACTGGGTGGTCGGTGTAGAAGCATAGAAAATACTAAAGAAAGATCCATGCGGCCAGGAAACCCCATGCGGCTCAGAAAGCCCATGCGGCTCAAAGATTCATACGGCACGAGGGACTATGCGGCTCAATACGTCCCATGCGGCTCAGAAGAGAAGACACGTGGCTTGCAAACAGTTCTGCCTCCCGCCTTATGCTGTATTAATTACTTTGACGGCTGACAGCTCTGATAAAGTGACAGCCATGACACAAAGAGGTAATGATGACTCTGTCATAGTGACAGACCCCTAGGAAAACGAAGGAGATCTTTGACATAATCCCCTGAGATCTAAAAAATGCCACGCAACCTAGAACATGTGGACAGTCATATGCGGCTCAAGCGGAGACTCCCCATGCGGCTCAGGTCGAATTTGCCCTATGCGGCCCCAATTGAAACAGCCCTATGCTGCTCAAGCAGAGGCCTCCCCATGCGTCTCGCAAGGATCATCTCCATGCGGTTCACTACCTATTATGTGGTCCAGATTATCATGTAGTTCGAAGGTTCGGGGGCCACTCCCCAAGCAGCCCTGACACGTGGCAGTCTTATGCGGCTCAATCCTTATGCGGCTCAATCCTTATGCGGCTCAGATCCCCTCAGCGGCTCTCAGGACACGTGTCATGAAGCTAATCAATTTCCCAGATTTGCTACAATCAAAGATTGGGTCAAATCCCAATAATCTGGGACACGTGGCAGGAGAATAAATTAAACTTATTCATTCAGATTCGTAGACATCAGCAAATCATTATCACGGAGATTTATTCCAATTAGCATTAATTACTGATAGGATTTGGTGCAATCTACATTAAATGGCCCAGATTCATCACACTCAAGATTAATGGCCCAGATTGATCAATCAACAGGCCGCCGCCACTCTAAGGGGCAATCACTCCAAACCCTAATGATTGCATTCCCCCTCTTATAAATAGCGAGGTGCCATTCCCTTGTAAAAGGACTTTCTTCGAGATCAGAGAGCACCAGAATACTTAGAGAGAAAGAGCCGAGAGAGAGCAAAGAGAGCATCTCTTCAACGCTAAACAATCTTCTGGAGTCAAAGCTGCATACCGATCGTCCAAGGAGTAAGGCAGAGCGGCCGTCGCTTTCTCGAGCCTCTATCGTCACCCCCCAGAATCTAAAATAAACAATTGTACTTAGATTGTTGTACCTAGGTTTTCATTCCTAGGCCTTCTTTGTACAAGCGAGTTTGTAACGTGAAGTAAAAGTCCAGTTCTCCGATAATTGTTCTGTCCTTTTATATTTCATGGCAAACACGATGACAACTCTGCTGGGGACAAACTTCTCCACTGCTGAGGAGTTGGTGACGCAATCGAATGCAGCCAAACTTGGCTCCACGCAACAGAAAACGGTCGTCCGCTTCGACCAACAGGCGTTTGAAGAAATGCTCTCGGAAGGAAGCGCTGGCCCGGTCCAGAAGCGAACCCGCACAAAGAAAGCTCGCTGCGAGTGGAGGCCAAAATCATTTGCTCCTCCACAAACTCTGGATGGGGTACTCTCGGCTACCCAAGACGGCGAAGGCGACTCTCATACGGCTCTACTTCGAGCCGTAGAGAACTCTGCTGTCCCCAAGTCCGGCAGAGGAAAAAACTACGATGCTGGACTTGCAGGGATAAAGAGTGATTCTACGCGCCCCAAGAAGAAGCCGAACGCCCATGCGGCCAAATCTGCCAACAGCTGGCGGGATGCTCATGCGGTTGAGTCTGCCAGCCGCATGAAGGAGGTCTATGCAGCCAGATCATCCAGCCGCATGAAGAAAACTCATGCGGCCGAAGCTCCCAGCCGCATGAAGAAAACCTATGCAGCTACCAGCCGCATGAAGGTTATTGATGACAGCCGCATGACGCCTACTCCACGTGGCTCTGTCTTCGACCGTCTCACCTATGGTCCTGATCTCCTGTGCTCCCAAGAAGACATATCTGATTCTCTCCAACACCACTTAGACTCTTCCTACTATGTGCCCTTACGCACTAGAGTGAAGAAGTCTAGGGTAGCACGAGCTTGGCAAGCTCGGTCCGTTGATCCGACCTCTGACCATCCGAGCATCCCATGTACTGTTACGCGGGCCTCTGATGGGAAGTTGTACAAAGCCACTCGAGTCCAGCCCCCGGCGGCAAATGGACAGAGAGGTTCCCAAAAGTCTTCCAAAATCTAGGGAGCAAACATGGTTGATCCGGATCCGTCTGACTTGCGTGAGGCCATCCTCCATAAATGCAAGGAAAGAGAAGGTACCCCGGGGTACAAAGAGTCCTCCCACGGACGTCACTGCACCCAAGTCATTGTAACGCAACAGTACGAGAGGACCGGCGGTCCGTCTTCCAAAGACTGTAACGATCAAGTTCGGAAGACGAGGCGTCTCCCGTCGTCTCCTGCAACTCTGCTCAGAAAGTCCCCGCCGATGGGAGAGGGAAGAAGACAAATGTTTCCAGTCCAAAGATTTCAACCACTTTGACCAAAAGACTGTCGTCTAAGCGGGTGCCCACCACCGGAGTTTTCCAAGGCACCCGTTCTAAGACAAAATCTGCTACAGTGGGAGATTCATCGTCCACAATACTGGGGGTTGCTGGGACTAGGGGTAGCACTCCCCCGAACCTCTACGATAATCCGATGTTCCAAGAAGACGAGCCGGATGAAACAACTCTTCGATCAGATGCAACAAACCCCGACGTCCCCGAGGACATCCACAACTCCCAAGACGAGGCGAACTCGGAGATTGGGGGTACTGTTCCTTTCGAATCCGAACCAGAGAAGAACATTCCCACATATTCCGATGACTTCTCACTACAGGGGTATGATTCGGAGGGCGCTTCCTCTACCGCTCCGTCCATCTCCCCTCACGTAAGGACGGTACTCATGACGGGCAGTAACCAAGGTGGTTCAAGTGATCGCCAACGCATCGACACTCTGGAGGCCATACTGCTTGCCTTGGTCAAGTCTGTAGACGAGATCAAAGCGGCTCTTCCAACTCTGTAAGGAGGAACGCCTGGCCAAACAAGCGCGGGTCCTGCGGTCAATGCGGACTCGAATTCAGCGGCACCGAACCCGGACAACAATCCTCCTGAAGGAACAGCCCCCTCCGTCGTGGATGAAGCCCGTGAAGCGAGAAGAGAGGTCCAGGAGCTCCGAGCCATGTTTCACGCTTGAGAAAAGTCCCAAGACCTCAGAATACGGCAACCGTACCCTGCTGCCTGGAGGGATGTTCCATTCCCACCAAGATATAAGCCGTTCAATATCAATCCTTATGATGGCAAGACCTCAGCAAGTCGGTACATTACTTACTTCGAGGTCACCACCGACCATCTGCCCCATGATGATGCCATCCTTACACGATTATTCATCGGGGCATTGGAGGGAGTCGCCTTCGACTGGTATCGCAACCTGCCAGACAACTGCATCTATTCCTTCGCCGGCTTCAAGCGCATGTTCTTGGAGAGGTTCTACGAAGTAGGGCAGGACATCACAATGTCCACCCTCATGGACGTCGTCCAAGGGAAGAAAGAGCTGACAAGGAACTACATTGAGCGGTTTCGCCAAACCGCAATGAAGCTGCCGTCTGGAAATTCGGATTCCTCCCTAATTGAAATTTGCCAAAAGAGATTGCTCCCAACAATCAGTCTTTGGATGGATGAAAGTCAATTCAAGGACTGGAAGACATTTATCATCAGTGCCACTAGTGCCGAAGAACGGTTGAAGAAGGCTCGCCAACTGGGATTGCACATCTCGGACGGAGAGAACAAGGGCAAGCATCCCAACACCAATAACGACAATGGGGGTAGCCCCTCCAACAATCGGGACAGCAGGGGTAAGCAGGCTATGGTGGCTGACGCAGCCCAGAAATCTGAGTCAATACCGACAGACAAACAATGGCCGCAAATCACTTACTCCTTCGAAGACGGTCACGTCAAGCCCATCTTGGACATGCTCATACAAGGAGACAGAATTCAGCTTCCTCCACCAAGACGGGAACCTCGGCCGACAGACATGGAGAATCCAAAGTACTGCCATTACCACCGCTACGTCCACCATGCCACACACGACTGCTACCAACTGAAACGGTACATCCAAAATCTTATCGATTCGAACGCTCTGGCCATCGATTTCGAAGAGGTAACTGTGGCAGCCAATATGGTGTCAGTACAATTTGGCAGCTTTCCTCCAACCGAAGCTCAAGACGGTGTGGTACCCATTCCTCTAGCGACAATAGAGATTGCTAATCTTCCACCTCCCCGAGATCAGGCTGCTAGTCTAGTGCCCCTCACCACATCACGAGGAGAGGTCATGTGGGT
The DNA here is from genome assembly GCA_029216955.1 of Iris pallida. Taxonomy (NCBI): domain Eukaryota; kingdom Viridiplantae; phylum Streptophyta; class Magnoliopsida; order Asparagales; family Iridaceae; genus Iris; species Iris pallida. Next base: position 5,606,023 of record JANAVB010005796.1, read on the forward strand.
CCATCCAGACTTGGTATCAGTAGTGACTCAGCCCACACCGTCTTCCATTCGCAAGAAGAAGAGTGGAAAAGTTAGGTCCTGCCACACAATCTCGGCACATATCGAAGAAGCTACAGCCGTCGTCACTCAGTCTGGGGCACAATCCCAACCTATGGCTGATAACTCGACTGAAGATCATCTGCCTGCTACAACAGACGCTCCAGAACCGGCGTAGCCTACGACGACCGACAAGCCTAGGCCGAAGGAGACTCGCTTTGACAAATCCCTCCGAAAAGAGGCACCTCAGGGGCTGGAAAAGCCCTACAACTTCGACATCTTGGCGCAATTGGCTAATACAACGGCCAAGTTGTCATTATACGAGCTCTTGAGACTTTCGAAAGATGTTCGTGCGGCTTTGAGCGATGCACTCCAAAATGCTGACGCCTATCTAGCTCAAGTCAACCTCTCGGGAGAAAGCCCGCCTGTATATCTCCAAGATAGCGCTTGCACGGGAGCGATGCCCAACATTGTCTTCACTCCACAAGACATGCTCATCAAGACCAATCTGCATGATCGTCCGTTGTACTATACTGGATACATCAGGGACGTGAAGGTGGACCAGATGTACATTGATCCTGGGTCTTCCATAAGCACCATTCCGAAAGGTCTGCTACATCATCTCCGTATCCCGATGCATCGCCTGACGCCAACAAGCACCGCCATCAGCGGTTTCAATTCTTGCAGGAGCTACCCAATTGGGAAGATTCGTCTAAAATGTCAGATTGGCGATCTCCAGTCAGAAGTAACCTGCTACGTCATAGATGCAGATACTTCTTACAACATCCTCTTGGGACGCCCTTGGATACACGATTATATGATCGTGCCTTCCACGCTGCACCAGTGCTTCAAATATGTCGACAAACACGGCTTCGTGAGGACAGAATTTGATGATATCGATCCCTTCAAAGGGGTCGAATCCTACTACTCAGACTCCTGCCTATATAAAAAGTCGAAGAAGCACCTTGGTGAAGGAGATGTGCAAGCTCGTACCGAGACAGCCATAGGATCAGAAGAACCTCTGACGATCTACCTCCAAGCTCGCAAACCTGGCAAGTTTGCACCCCTTACAGCCACTCTGCATAAGGACGCAATCAGCCTCTCGGCGCAAGAAGAGAAGATAATAATCCGGCAGCCAAGGTCTGGCCAAGTGCCAAGACCCACAACGGAGCCACTGACAATCAGGCTGCGGAGAGTCGATCAGCTACAAACGAAGAAGCTCAATCCCTCCGATAAGCGAATGACGATACGTCTTCCCAAGAAGAGTCGTCATCCCGATACAAGGTCTGGGACTTCTAGCGAACCAACCACTCCCCGCCCAGCATCAAGTATCAAGCTAGGGATCGCTAGCCTGCCAACAACTCCACGCTCCGCTCCACCAACTGAACCTCTGACGATCAAGCTGCCCAGGTCGTCCTCTCAGTCTTCGTTTATACAAGGGGTAGTCGAAGAGGAACCAGAGCTAGCCAAGTATGTGGCTGTCCACACTGATGTTCCCTCCGCAGATGATGTAATCCCCCTAGAAAAGATACCTTACTTCATCAATAAAGGGCTATCTTTGAACTACCTCGAGCTCAACAAGCTATGTACAATGTATGCTATGGAACATGGTATAGGCACTCACCTACACACACAGGTGACAAATGTGCACACCGCAATCCAGCTTATCCCAGTGGAAGATGCCTATCGCATAATCGAGGGAGGGGATCATCAAATCATCTTCCGCCAGAAGGACGATCTGCATCCTTTCACCATAGAAGAAGTCGACCTTGGGTCAGATGACGGAAGACTGCATCTGTATCTTTATAGCCCTCAATCTAAATATCTCATGCAAAAACAGGGATATGATCTGGAGGCTACGCCAGGCTTGAACTACGGCACCGGGCGACGATTACCTTTGAAGCCACCAGTCCCGGCTGGCAAGCCACGGGACTACTATAGCAAAACTCAATGTGGATTAGGGTATGTAACACCCACGACGACCCCCAAAAGTTCAGATGAGGAGTGCGACTGGCAGTCACATTCAACCGGGTCACCAACTTCCAACTCAGATACCAGCATCGGAGACATATTCAGACATGTCCTCTCAGTCAACATGGCATTCGCCGACGCTTATGAAGAAGATGAAGACATTCCTGAAATCCTCAAGCTAGAGCCGTGGGCCCAACAGTTGGATGCACAATGGGAAAAGCGGTTCGAACTGAGAGAACCCCCTACTGAAGATGAGGTTATACAAGTGGATCTTGGTAGCGAATCTTCTCCAAAACCAATCTTCGTCAGTAAAAGCCTAACAGACGAAGAGCGAGAATCGCTGCTGGAACTTGTCAATAAATATATTGACGTGTTCGCGTGGAGCTATGAAGACATGCCGGGGTTAGATCCCGATATTGCTATCCACAAACTCAACATTCGGCCAGATGCAAAGCCAGTCAAACAACAACAACGACGCTTCCGCCCAGGCATCATGGATGCGATCGAAGCCGAAGTCAACAAACTGATAGCCAGCGGCTTCATTCGCGAAGAACAACATCCTGACTGGGTCGCCAACATAGTACCAGTCCTCAAAAAGAACGGTAAGATTCGAATCTGTATCGACTTCCGTAATCTGAATGAGGCATGTCCCAAAGATGAATTCTCCCTCCCTATCACAGACATCATGATTGACAACACATGCGGCTTCGAACGTATGTCATTCATGGATGGTTTCTCGGGGTACAACCAAATCAAGATGTCTCCTAACGACGAAAAGCACACATCATTCCGAACACCGATCGGCACGTACTGCTACACAGTCATGCCCTTCGGTTTAAAGAATGCTGGTGCCACATATCAAAGGGCCATGAGCATCATCTTCAGAGATCACTTGCGTAAGATGGTGGAGTGCTACGTTGATGACATCGCCGTCAAGAGTCACTGTAAGGGAGACCATCTGCAGTATCTGAGAACAGTATTCGATCTGATGCGAGCGCATAATTTGAAAATAAACCCTACGAAGTCCTTCTTGGGCGTATCCAGCGGGAAATTCTTGGGTTGGGTATCCATATAGACCCTGAGAAGACAAAGGCAATTATGGAGATGGGTCCCTCGAGAAATCTCCACGAACTCAGAGGCTTCCAAGGGAGGCTAGCTTACATCAGGAGGTTCATTTCTAACCTCTCCGGGCGATGTCGGCCATTCACCCATCTCATGAAGAAAGGCGTCTCATTCGTATGGGACAAAGAATATCAGCGGGCCTTCGACAGCATCAAAGAATATTTGTCGAACCCTCCAGTCCTGGTGGCTTCGGTTGCTGGAAAACCATTCCTGCTTTACGTACGAGCAATGGAACATTCCCTCGGGGCTCTGCTGGCATAAAACAACGATGCAGGCCATGAACAGGCCATATATTACCTCAGTCGAATGATAATTGGGCCAGAGCACCGATACACTGCTGTGGAGAAGGAATGCCTAGTCCTGGTGTTCGCCATTCAGAAGACGCGGCACTACGTTACTGGACAAACCATACATGTGATCTCACGAGTCAACCCTCTCAGGGTCCTCATGACTAAACCAGGGGCACTCAGCTTCCGCCTCGCTACGTGGGCAATATTGTTGTCCCCCTACTATATGATCTTTTTCCCCCAAAAGGCTGTTAAGGGTCAAGCTCTGGCAGACTTTTTAGCAGCTCACCCAGGCTCAAAGTCGTCCAGAATATATGAAGAGATCCCAGATGAGGTTGCCGACTCGCATACAACCTCTCACGATGATATATGGCGAATGTTCTTCGACGGTGCTTCGAGAACCGGACCTAAAAGCAACATCGTCGTCGGAGTCGGGGTGGTGCTGGTGTCTCCTTCCGGGTTGGTGATCAATCGCGCTTACTCCCTCACAGAGCCCTGCTCTAACAATATGGCCGAATGCAACGCTTTGGTCATCGGCCTCCAACTTGCAAGAGAGCTGGGGGTAGAATATCTTGAAGCATACGACAATTCGCAGTTAATCGTCAATCAGATCCGGGGTTCATACGAAGTCCGCCATGAAGAAATGATCCCCTATCACCAAATAGCGATCGACATCATCTCGTCGTTTGAAGGGTTCTTCATCGAACATGTTCCCAGACTCCGAAATATCGAAGCCGATGTCCTAGCTGGCTTTGCCGCTTCCCTAGCAGTGCCAAATCATGCTCATCAATCGGTGGATGTGATAGGCTACGAACTGGTCTGTCCCAAGAACAACGTTCAGTTTGTGGCGAGTTATTCCGCCCAGACGATTGACGATGTCCCAGATTGGAGACAGCCATTCATTGACTTCGTCGTCTATGACATCCTGTCCGAGAACCCAAAGGAGGCTACTTCCATCAGAAGGCGTTCTCTAAAATTTTTCTATGATACAGAGACGAAAATGCTGTATCGGCAATCCTACGACGGGTTATTGCTTTGATGTCTGTCAGGCGCAGAAGCCAAAGAAGCCATACGCGAAGCTCACGACGGTGTCTGCGGGGCCCATCAGCTTGGCCCTAAATTATAGGACCGTCTCCGCCGAATGGGCTACTACTGGCCCACAATGGTAGCGGATGCGATAGATTATGCAAGAAAATACAAAGACTGCCAAGTCCACGCGGACTTCATCCACCAGCCATCCGAGTTTTTATATCCGACGGTGGCATCCTGGCCATTCGAAGCATGGGGAATGGATATCATCGGTCCAATCACTCCACCTTCCTTCCGAGGACATCGCTTCATACTCGTAATAACGGATTACTTCTCCAAATGGGCGGAAGCTGTCCTACTTGCAGAAGTGAGGACTTTGAACATGATCAGCTTCCTCAAGCATCACGTCATCTATCGCTATGGACTGCCCCGAAGGATCATCCACGATAATGGTCCACAGTTTGCAAGTAACGCCTTCTATCGGTTCTGCGCCAAGCACCGCATCCAGAATATTGCTTCGACACCATACAATCCAGCAGCGAATGGATTGGCAGAAGCATTCAACAAAACCATTATCAAGTTACTCAAGAAGTTCGTATCGTCCAACAAATACGACTGGAACGAGAAGCTTGGTGAATGCTTATGGGCATACCGTACCACGGTCCGAACAGCCACAGAGAATACACCATTTTCCCTGGTGTACGGGAGTGAGACAGTTCTCCCATTGGAGACTCAAATACCTTCACTCCGCGTCGCCCTTACTTACCAATTGACGACGGATGATAACTACCATCGCCGGTTACAAGAGTTAGAGGCCTTAGATGAAAAGTGCCTCATGGCTCAGCAAAGGATCGAGCTATACCAAGCACGCATCTCTGGAGCCTTCAACAAGAAGGTCAAAATCATAACATTCCAAGTGGGCGATCTCGTTCTGGCAGTCCGGAGGCCGATGGTCATGACTCACAAGACCGCCGGCAAGTTCCAGCCAAATTGGGAAGGCTCATTCATCATTGAGGCTGTATTCTTCAACGATGCTTACCGCCTCACAAAACAAAATGGAGACTTGCTCATGTTGCCAAAAAAAGACATTGTTGAGAAAGAGATGGCTTTTCCCGGATGAAATGAAACATTTGATTCATGTAACAGGAGAAAGATTTTCCATTCCTTAGCCGTAAAGATATGTGGCCATGAAAAAGGGATTAAGCGAAACAGAATTGGCCGGGTGGTAGAGTCGTGGAAACACTTGTTTATTCCATATTTTGGACCTTAGCTCCATGGAACAATATGCTACTGCTGAAGCATAGAAGAATTGAAATCTTAGATCAAAATACTATGTATGGATGATATGAACTGCCTAAATTCGTACCGAGGGTTCGAATCCCTCTCTCTCCGCTCCCTCTGATCACTTCAGACTTTCTAATTTGAAAAAATGGCAATCCTTTTCCTTTTTCATCATAGGTAAATTCCATACATAAAAAAAAAACTAAGAAACAAAATAAAGAAAAAAGTAAAGAAAAACGAAAAATATTTTTTTTATTCCTCACGTCCAGGATTACGTCCCGGATCGTCAATGGCAAGTTCCTGCAGAAATATTATGTCTGAACGACATTCCAGATCATCGAGTCATGTATCCGCTGGTGCCGCTGAACTCGCATCTTCATATTTTTCAAATTTTTGAGTCATGTACCCGCTGGTGCCGCTGAACTCACCCTCATAACATTCCAGATTATCGAGTCATGTACCCGCTGGTGCCGCTGAACTCACATCCACAACATTCTAGATTATCGAGTCATCTACCCGCTGGTGCCGCTGAACTCGCATCTTCACATTTTCCAGATTTTTTAGTCATGTACCCGCTGGTGCCGCTGAACTCACCCTCACAACATTCCAGATTATCGAGTCATGTACCCACTGGTGCCGCTGAACTCACATCCACAACATTTCAGATCATCGAGTCATGTACCCACTGGTGCCGCTGAACTCACACTTCTACAATATTTCAAATTATCGAGTCATGTACCCGCCGGTGCCTTTGAACTCACATTCCGGTCACTCTTTCAGATAGTAAGTCATGTATGATCATACCTCTGAACTTTCTTCCTAGAAGAGGTCCTCCCTCATGATCCACTATCCGCACTCCCAGTGCACAAAAAGGGTAATTGATCCACAAATTTCCAAAACGGCCATGTCCTCATTACCTTTGAGTCGTTTCACTTCCGCCAAAAACAAATCACCCCTCTACATAGAACTTCCATGTCTTCATTACCTCTGAGTCGTTCTACGTACCCTCCTTCATTGAGCCCACTCCTGCCATGTCCTTATTACCTCTGAGTGGGAAGGCTCCGTCGAAGAAATCTTCATGCTTGCCATGTTCTCATTACCTCTGAGTAAGTATGTTGGTTCCTTTTTAAACTTATTGCTCGTATCCAAAACCAGGGTACGTTAGGGGCAATGGGTCTACGCAAAATGTCCCAATAAGATGACTATTACAAAGCAAAAGAGTGGAGCAAATATATTCCATTCATTCAAAAATTGGTTACATCCACACGATTACAAGTAAGTCAAAAAAGTTCTTCATGCAGACAAGAAGAAAAGCAAAGCAAAACAAAGACTACAGACAAAAGATAGGCATTTACGAGAAACCCCTAAACCCTAGTTACAGAAGCGCGTATACCATTCCTTCAACTACCTTACATATGAAGGATGCAATTGAAGAAGATCCTCGTCCAGAATAGGAGAATCAGAATTCCCAGCGCTGCCACCCTCAGCAGTTTCGATAGTTGGAAGGATGCCATCCCCCTCAGGCGCCGGTTCTTCTTTCATCGCCTCCTCCTTAACAGAGGAAGACCCCTGGTTGATGATAGGAGGCGGCGGCACCTCTGTCACTATGATCTCAGCACTCGGTGGAGATACTGCAAGAACCAAAGACGAAGAAAATGAACACAGTCAGAAGATATTCAGAAATATTCATGCAGCTCGTTTTAGATAACCCCCATGCTGCTCGGTCATGGGACGTGTATGCAGACCATATAATTTAAAAAGTTTGCATCAAAGGCTTGTGCACGAGACATGTAGCAGAGCAGGCACTGTTAGGGTTTCAAAGTATTCAATCTTCTACACAGTCATCACCTTCGATGGCAACGTAAATGTCAAGACGAACGGGGGGCACGACAGTCGAAGACGAAGCCGATTTCTTACTCTTCGCCACAGCCTTCTTCACAGCCTTGGAAGCCCTAGGTGCCATTGTTGTCTGTCGGTCAGAGGAAGAAAACAAGACATGAATTTTAGTCAAGAAGAGTCTAAGAGAGAAGTCCGTCCAAATACCCTTCTATTTATAGAAAGAAAAAGGAGGACCACGGACCGACGCCTCGTACAACGTGATCGACTCTTCGGCTATCGAGATAAACTAGCCAAATTAAAGACTAAACTCTTGGGATCCTGTCCCGAAAAGATTTAAACGCATGGTATAATGACGTGGCAAAGAGCCTATGCGGTTCAGATGGCCATGCGGCTGAAACAACTCTGCGGCTCGACAGTTCCTGCGGCTAAGCCATCTATGTGGCTGAAACATCTATACGGCCAGGACCTATTATGCGGAGAGCCTGCACACAGCCATGCTTCTTATTCAAAGTATTTCAATTTTGCAAATTGAAAACTTTGAAGGGGGTCTTGTAGAAGCATGGAAAATACTAAAGAAAGATCCATACGGCCAGGAAACCCCATGCGGCTCAGAAAGCCCATGCGGCTCAAAGATTCATACGGCACGAGGGACTATGCGGCTCAAGACGTCCCATGCGGCTTAGAAGAGAAGACACGTGGCTTGCAAACAGTTCTGCCTCCCGCCTTACACTGCATTAATTACTTTGATGGCTGACAGCTTTGATAAAGTGACAGCCCTGACACAAAGAGGTAATGATGACTCTGTCATAGTGACAGACCCCTAGGGAAACAAAGGAGATCTTTGACACAATCCCCTGAGATCTAGAAAATGCTACGTAGCCTAGAACACGTGGACAGTCATATACGGCTCAAGCGGAGACTCCACATGCAGCTCAGGCCGAAGTTGCCCTATGCGGCCCAGATTGAAACAGCCCTATGCGGCTCAAGCAGAGGCCTCCCCATGCGGCTTGCAAGGATCATCTCCATGCGGTTCACTACCCATTATGTGGTCCAGATTATCATGTAGTTCGAAGGTTCGGGGGCCACTCCCCAAGCAGCCCTAACACGTGGCAGTCTTATACGGCTCAATCCTTTTGCGGCTCAGATCCCCTCAGCGGCTCTCAGGACACGTGTCATGAAGCCAATCAATTTCCTAGCTTTGCTGCAATCAAAGATTGGGTCAAATCCCAATAATCTGGGACACGTGGCAGGAGAATAAATTAAACTTATTCATTCAGATTCGTAGACATCAGCAAATCATTATCACGGAGATTTATTCCAATCAGCATTAATTACTGATAGGATTTGGTACAATCTACATTAAATGGCCCAGATTCATCACACTCAAGATTAATGGTCCAGATTGATCAATCAACAGGCCGTCGCCACTCTAAGGGGCAATCACTGCAAACCCTAATGATTGTATTCCCCTTCTTATAAATAGTGCCATTCCCTTGCAAAAGGACTTTCTTCGAGATCAGAGAGCACCAGAATACTTAGAGAGAAAGAGCCGAGAGAGAGAAAAGAGGGCATTTCTTCAACGCCAAGCAATCTTCTGGAGTCAAAGCTGCGTACCGATCGTCCAAGGAGTAAGGCAGAGCGGCCGTCGCTTTCCCGAGCCTCTATCGTTACCCCCAGAATCTAAAATAAACAATTATACTTAGATTGCTATACCTAGGTTTTCGTCCCTAGGCTTTCTTTATACAAACGAGTTTGTAACGTGAAGTAAAAGTCCAGTCCTCCGATAATTGTTCTGTCTTTTTATATTTCATGGCAAACAGTCGGGTCCGCAACAGTCGGAAGGGGAGGCAGTTGGAGTCCGGGCTATGGTAAAAACTGTTGAAGAAATGGTGATGGTGCATTAACTCCTGAGGGAACTGCAGTAGACTGCCCCTCGTGGCTGACTGGGGGTACTTGGGCCTCCTACTGTAACGTCGATGAGATCGTAGTATCCTGCTGCTGTTCTAGCTGATGCGGGGTCACCGGAGTCATTGGGAAAGCCTGTCCCTCCTGGGTAATCGCATCACCAGATGTGATGTCCAGGCGAGAGGTGTGTCCACTGTGTAAAGTCATATTGCTAGCATGAAGATAAGGGCAATGTTAGAATAGATTCAGATAGGGTACAAGTCAAGCAATTAAAAGTGAGTTTAGTAAGGAATTTCAAAAATGTCAACAACTCGTAGATGAGATCCTAGAGGGTGAATATGTTAAGCTAACCATATCTCAATCCACGTAGAATCATACGAAGGGTGAACCAAATGCACTATGGTTGATCAGACCATAATACACCAGTTCTGATAAGACAATGTATCCGTGGGCGCCCACAATAAAATATATGTCTTGAACAAGCTCGATGAAAGAGTAAGCTCGCAAAACTAGGCTATAATAGCAACATTAGTCAAGGTAGTCTAATTACAAATACGTGAGATAATGATGAAAGAAAATGTAAATAGCTTAAGCTACTTAAGAATCTAAGTCATGTCCGGTGTTCGTGCATGCAGTCGTCCTATTGTCTTCCTCTAAGGCCTTGGTTAAAGTCAAAGAAAGTTAGGTTGTGAGGCTTCCTACCCAACTTATAAAAGTTGAACTAGTAGTGTGATTGAATGGTGGAACATGACGACCTAGTACGCACGAAAGGGGGATAAGGGTTTACGGAAGAATAATTCAAGCAAGAAGCAATCAAGATAGACAGTTGGGAGTTCGAAATGAAGGCAAGATACAATGGCATATATGTGGATGAGGTCCTAAATTTCTAATCCTATACGCAGGCTTGCTTGGTACGGTAAAGTAACCAAACAATTTATCTAGACCTGTATGGGTCACCACAAAAATATGTAATGCCCCAGTCCCAAAATACGTAGGACTAAGAACGTAGCATGCCAACTGCATATATACGAGATATACTCCAATATAGGAAAATCTTGAATATACACATAAGCTACATTGTGAATAATAATAACAGACAGTCACAGGTAAAAACTATATCTCATCCACAGTATAATGTAAGGAAAATGGTAACTCATAAATCAAGTGAATGTCAAAATATAATGGTTGACCGGACGGAGACAAATCCACTACCGGTACTAGAATAAACTGAAAGAAAAAGAATCCAACCTCTAAGATAAACAGAATAAGAAAAGGTAACTAAATAGGCTCCTCGATCCAATAGAGGCAGCTGTGATCAGAAGGTACGATTCGCTCGAGCGTGAAGGATGAGTCTATACCAGAGCCATACTCCTGCAGAAAGTCCTGCACACCTATACCTGAAGAGATCACCAGGTCCTCAGAGGGACGTAGCAAGATACAAAAAGAACATGCCACATAAACTGAATATAAACTGCTTAATAGTAATAAGTCAGATCGGATCATAACATGGTCCAATACCTCACTATTTAGATTAGCGTACCATCTTCCCAACCAAACAAGGAAAGAAGATGTATGTAGTGTCCCGCTCCTAGCGGTTCACTATGTAAGGCTTGTGGCTTGGCTAACTCGGTCGGAACCGAGTATTGGGGAAACTTACCGTCGGCACCGAATCGATCACGGACAAGTACATAAGAACCTTTCCAACTAATGGATTGGTTTCTCTTGAAATGCGTCCAAGAGGTTTCTCTGGATGTTTTGCTGCTGGTTTTGTTGCTTGGTTTTGATGGATTCTTTTCTGAACGATTTTCGATGATTTGATTCTTGCCCGTTTTCATCGATTTGCATAGCATTCATTCTTGAGAATTCTGAGAGAAGAGAACACAACGAGATAGATTATTAACCAAACTTTTGGTGCCAATGCAGACTGACGCGTGACGGAAGGCTAAGCGTGCAAGTGTCCCTCTCTCTCTCGGTGATTCTCTAAATTGGTGAGTGTAGATCTCTGTGGTAGTATTGTCCCTCTCGCTATTCCTTCATGCCAACTAAATAATTGTCTTGCAACATCCGTTGATCGATATCAGTTGCTAATGCCACAAGTCAATACCACTAAGAAGCTAGAGATTGAACATTGAACATTGAAATGAATGCTAGTCCATAGAATATTGAATGAATTGATTACACTGTTAACAACATTGAGAATTGTTCTTGCCCCTTGAACATTGAAATATGGAAAATGAATTGATGCCTAAGATGTTGAATACGAGAATGATTCATGTTAAATGTTGGCTTATTAATACCATGCAATTGTGTACTGTTGAGTCGGTTATGCATTCGCGTGGTCATGGACGTCTTTGTGCACAAGGTTTGAGTAGTTTCTTCGGGACGGTACTTGGGGCACCGGGGACCGGCTCGACCTAGGGGGAAACAGTTGGTCATGCTATGGTGGCACGAGGTATTGCGGGACATTCGACTAGGCTTGCAACCTACTCTGGAATGGTACACCGTAATACCCGTTGAAAAGTCCTTTATGGTGCAGTTTCACCAACGACCCAGTCCGAATGCATGCTAACAATTGTTTTATGTAGGGGCGGTAAGTATATTATTATTATCCTGTATCTTGTGCAGGAAAGCTGGATTCGGCCAATGGTAAAGTAAACATGGTTTATTCCATGTTACATTATTGTGATTTACTCTGAATGTTGCCTGTCCCTAATAAGTTCATATCTTTAAAATGCTTGTCATTAATAAAATATTGGTTTAGCTGAGTGGGCCAACGGGGCTCACCAGCGCATTGTTATAATGTGCTGACCCCTCCTCCACAGGTACTGGAGAAGGCTCAGGCGCATGTCCGAATTAAAGCTTTCTGAACTGCCGTTTCCTTTCAAGTTATTTTCCTTAAAGATGTATAAAGTATTGCGGAGTTTTCAAAAGATAGCTGCTTATATTTCAAAGTACTAAAGGGGCATGATGTATGGAACGGGAAGTTATTTCATGGCAGCCTATCAGTTGTACTTCTTTTCATGAATCAATGTAGCCGAAATGGCATTTCAAATATTATCGAAAAAAGTTGTATTCTGACTAAAAATATGAATAAAATGAGTAATTCTTCTTCCTATATTGTGTCCTCAATATTTATGAAATATGGCTGGGTTTTCAAATGTTTCTAAATGACATAACAGTGCACGTTCTTGCCATGTACAAGTACAACACCAGACTTGTACGGCATCACGCCTCAGCGAGGACGAACGATTCGGTGCGAATCGAAGCGAGGACGAAAGATTCCCCGAATCGGGGCATGAAAAGTTGGTATCAAAGCCCGGTTTCAAATCCTCGGATTTAAAAAATATTTTCAAAAGGAAGTCTTGATGCAAATTTTCTCGATTGATGGTGTCGATAGCGCTGGCATGAAATAATGTTCCATATAATAAGCCCATATATATTTTGTGACTGCTAATGGAATTATTTCTTTGTTGTAGAATGACTAAGGGTGATAGCTCAAAGACGAATTCATCATCGGACCCGATTGAGAAATTGATTAAGCAAATGGAGGCTCAGAGGAAGCCGAGCGAAGCTCAACATCACGCGCTTCAAGAGCAGCTTCAGTATCAATTTCAGGAGCAGCTGGATGCTCAACAGAAACAAGTGGATAGTCTGACTTAGATTGTCACCAAGCTGACGGCCGATTCTAATTTTTCTGCAAAGGCCGCAGTAACCGAGACCGTGGAAGTGCCGACAGAGAAATCTGAGACGCCGACACGGAAGAGACCGAGCTTCAAGTTCTCTGAATTTAAGAGTTGCGACCCGACTGAATTTAATGGAAAAGAGGAGCCAGATGAGGTGATGGGCTTCTTGAACACACTGGAGGGCTATTTCCAAATATTAGAGATTCAGGGCAGTAAGAGAGTGGAGTGTGCTGCTGTACAACTTCGTCTCAAGGCCCAGGAATGGTAGATTTCGCAGAGACATACACTTTGGAGAAATAGTCAGGATATAAAGATGTCTTGGGAGGCCTTCAAGTAGGCTTTCATTACCCAATTCATTCCACCTGCTATCCGTCAATAAAAAGAGAATGAGTTCATTGCACTTCGACAAGGCAGTATGTCAGTGCATGACTACGAGACAGAGTTTTTGAAGAGAGTCGCATTCGCTGGGTACATGGTACCCAATGACGACGCGAAGCGAGGAAGATTTGTGCAAGGCTTGAACGAGGGCCTGGAGCGGGATGTTCTAAGTCGGAAGTGTACGTCTTATCGGGAGGCGTATGAGACAGCTCTTGAGATGGAGAGATTTTGTTAGTCCCTTGACGAACAATCGATGGAAAAACACGAATTCAGAAACAATTGTAAAGACAATGTTTCCGGCAACAACACCCTAAAGAAGGTGATGTTGTATTACGAGAATCTAAAAAGATTATTTCGTAATATTTCTCGAAGGCAACCGAACCGTATAACTTCTAAAGAGAAGCGACGGTATTCTCGAAGGCAACAAGAGATGATCAACAACAGTTGAGTCTCAGATTCTCGAAGGCAACAGAAAGAGGGAGGAAGAAGAAGACGGATCTCGCTGGGGTGTAGAACACCGGCGCTCAAAGCTATACCCGCAGTACGGATAAGCTCCCAGGAACCAGCAAGTTCAGGAGAACTTCTGGAACGCTCGTAAGTCAATATTTGAGACTTGAACGGGCTTCCTGGACTTTACAGACTCCCTTTTCTCTCTTCTTGGTGCCTCTTTCAAAGGAGGCCAAGGGGCTCTATTTATAGAGTGGAGTTGAGACTTCACCTCTTCTCCTATCCGATGTGGGACTAAAATACCAATACTCAAAAATAGAGTTTAATATTTTAGATCATCCCATAATCAGCATAGAAGTGTGCTAGTCCACGCCTACCCCCCGAACACTCCCGTGCATGCACGAGACATCCTGGAGTCCGTGTCCGAGTTCGAGTCCACACAACAAAAATTAACTTTCATCCTTGTTGGATTTAATCCTTTTTCCTTCTAGAGAAATACTTCCACATGGCACGAACTTGTGCCCCACTACACCTCATGTGCACACCTCAATACAAGCAATGCATTATATTGAGATACTCACCATTTGGTGTAGCCGATGTGGGACTATCTTTTCTAGTCTAAAGGCAAAAACACCAACAGATTTCATCCACCAATTGGCCGTGGAACAACACTGCACAGCCAGGGTAGCAACCATAAACGACCCTTAGCTGCAAAGAGGAATGACGTTCCTAAGCGTCATAACACTGGCAAGAATAAGGGTGAATATCAAGGACCACGTTGCTTCAAGTGCAACCGGTATGGGCATCGACAAGCAAAATGTCGAGCCGGATGCTTCAATTGTGGCGGCATGGGCCACAGGGCATCTAAATACAGAAAGGAAAGGAATCAGAATCCCCTACGGGATCAACACTATAATCATCGTGGACCGAATGACAATCAGTACCGTGGAGGATATAATAATCAGAACCGGGGCCAACATAACAACCAAAATCGTGGCCAAGCGCCACCAGCCTTGCCAGCTCCAACTGGGAATGCACCGAATCAACAAGGTAGCCAAGCAAGGGTTTATGCCTTGACTCAGACAGAGGCCCAGACCGCAGAAAATGTTATAACAGGTATGTTGCTGTACAAAGGCATACCTGCAAGAGTACTTTTTGATTCTGGTGCTACTCATTGCTTTATCTCTTCTGATTTTGCAACAGAAAATAAATTTTGTATGACTCAACTAAAGACGGCTTTGTGTGTTAGTACTCCTTTGGGAGTAGATATGCCTGCAACTTTGATTTGCAGGGACGGCTACATTAAAATTGGAGGCAAGACTTTATCTTTGGACGCAATTGTACTCGACATCAAAGAGTATGATATCATATTGGGAATGGACTGGCTCAGCGCCTGTCATACAACTAACGACTGTACGGATAAGAGAGTTGTGTTTCGCCTACCCGGAGAAATGAAATTTTCTTATTCGTACGGCTCAGCGTTCCAAGGACCCATGGTCATATCAGCAGTTACAGCAAGGCACATATTGTACTCAGGGTATGAAGGCTTTCTCGCTTCTGTCCAAGACACTCGAATGAAGAGTGTAGGCTCGAATCAGACCGAAATTGTGGCAGAGTTCCCCGATGTGTTTCCGAACGAGATACCTGGAATGCCGCCGGATAGTGAAATTGAATTCATAATTGATACATTTTCGGATATTCGTCTGATATCGAAGGCGCCGTACAGGATGGCTCCGGCAGAATTGAAGGAACTAAAGGTACAACTACAAGAATTACTAGACCGGGGATATATTTGCCCAAGTGTATCTCCATGGGAAGCTCCAGTGGTGTTTGTAAAGAAGAAGGATGGGACGATGCGGCTATGTATCGATTACAGAGAACTGAATAAGGTAACCATCCGTAACAAGTATCCCTTGCTAAGAATAGATGATCTGTTCGATCAGCTACAAGGGGCGACCGTGTTTTCTAAAATTGATCTTCGTTCAGGATATCACCAAATGAAGATCAGACCCGAGGATGTCCCTAAGTCAGCATTCCGTACAAGATACGGACACTATGAGTTTTTGGTCATGCCATTCGGCTTGACTAATGCTCCAGCAGCCTTTATGGATTTAATGAATAGAGTGTTTCGACCGTTTTTAGACAAGTTTTTTGTTGTGTTCATTGATGACATCTTGATCTACTCAAAGGATAGGAAGACTCATGTCGAGCACTTGAGAGAAGTACTTCAGATGCTGCGGGACAACCAGCTCTATGCAAAGCTAAGCAAGTGCGAGTTTTGGATGAACAGCGTGTTGTTCCTTGGACATGTTGTTTCGGCGGAAGGTGTTGCCGTCGACCCAAAGAAGATTGAGGCAGTTGTGGACTGGAAGCAGCCTGCATCAGCTAGTGAGATACGGAGTTTCCTTTGTTTAGCCGGGTACTACCATAGATTTGTGAAAGACTTCTCGAGAATCGCAACACCTTTGACTCGTCTAACTCAGAAGGGAGTCGCATTTAAGTGGACCGATGACTGTGAGAGTAGTTTCCAAGAACTCAAGCAGCGGCTCGTCACAGCTCCAATTTTAGCACTTCCGGAAGGCTCCGCGGGATTTCAGATCTACAGTGACGCAACGGGACTTGGTTTGGGATGCGTTCTCATGCAACGTGGGAAGACAATATCTTATGGATCGAGATAACTCAAACAGCATGAAAAGAATTACCCAACACATGATTTGGAACTGGCGACGATTGTGTTCGTGTTGAAATTGTGGCGACATTATCTCTATGGTGTGTCCTGCGAGATCTTCACGGATCACAAGAGCTTGAAATATATATTCACACTGAAGGAATTAAATTTGAGGCAGCGACGTTGGTTAGAATTGATCAAGGACTATGACTTGACAATCTCCTACACGTCGGGTAAAGGAAACGTGGTAGCTGATGTCTTGAGTCAAAAATTTGTTGGGTCCCTAACAATAGCAAAAGAGGTACTACGAGATCTTGAAGAGATGGGCATCGAGTTCAGGATCCGTCTGCAGAATGTGCAGTTGGCTCAGTTACAACTTGAGCCGAGTCTCTAGGAAAGGATTAAGATTGCTCAGAAGGATGACCCGTTTCTGCAGAAGATACGCGAGTTGATTCTAGCAGGAAAGGCGTCAGACTTTACCATTGAAGATGACACTATTCGTGTCAAAGGAAGATTGTACGTCCCTAAGGATGAGGATATCAGGAAGGAAATACTGACGGAGGCTCATTTTGCAAAGTATTCCTTGCATCCGGGAAGCACAAAAATGTATAAAGATCTGTGCACCACATTTTGGTGGCATGGCATGAAGAAGGATGTGGCACTATTCGTATCATAATACATGGATTATCAGCGTGTGAAGGCCGAACACCAACGGCCAGGCGGAGAACTGCAAAATTTGGCTATTCTACTGTGGAAGTGGGATAATATCTGTATGGATTTTATCGTCGGCTTGCCAAGAACTCAGAAGAGAAATGATGCGATTTGGGTTATCGTGGATAGATTGACCAAGTCGGCACATTTCATTCCAATAAAAGTTACATGGGGCGTAGAACGGTTGGCTCAGATCTATATAAATAAAATTGTCCGATTACATGGGATGCCAGCTTCTATAGTGTTAGATAGAGATGGGAGATTCTTGTCGCGATTTTGGATAAGTCTGCACTCAGTAATGGGCACAAAGTTGAACTTCGGTATGGCATACCATCCGCAGTCTGATGGTCAGATAGAGAGAGTAAATCAGATTCTAGAAGATATATTGAGATTGTGCGTGCTTGATTTAAAGACAAATTGGGACGCGCATCTCGTATTGGCAGAATTTGCCTATAACAACAGTTATCAGGCAAGTATCCAAATGGCCCCGTACGAAGCCTTGTATGGACGAAAATGTCGATCACCGATATGCTGGGATGAAGTCGGTGAACGGCAAGTGCTCGGACCAGAACTTGTGGAACAGGCCGTCGAAAAGGTTCGCTTAATTCGAGAAAGGCTTAGAGTTGCTCAAAGTCGACAGAAGAGTTATGCAGACGTACATCGACGACCTTTGGAGTTCACAACAGGCGATCATGTCTTCTTGAAGGTCACACCCATGCGAGGTGTGATGCGGTTTGGGATGAAAGGAAAGCTAAGCCCGAGATTCGTTGGACCCTTCGAGATTTTGGAGAAGGTAGCCTCAGTGGCTTATCGACTTGCACTACCTCCGGCTCTGGCTGGTGTGCACGATGTCATCTATGTATCTCAACTGCGAAAGTACGTACATGATCCAAGCTATGTAGTAAATTTCGACCAGCTGCAGCTGAGCGCCGACCTATCCTACACTGAAGAGCCTGTCCAGATTTTGGACAGGAAAGAGAAAGTTTTACAAAATCGGACAGTATCCTTGGTCAACGTGCTGTGGCGAAACCATGCTGTTGAGGAGTCGACGTAGGAATTAGAGGAAGAGATGCGGGTGAAATATCCCTCGCTGTTTGATAATCTTGAGGTAGGACTTTTGCTTTAAGTTTCGAGGACGAAACTTTTTCTTAGTGGTATATTATGAAGTGTCCCGCTCCTAGCGGTTCACTGTGTAAGGCTTGTGGCTTGGCTAACTCGGTCGGAACCGAGTATTAGGGAAAGTTACCGTCGGCACCGAATCGATCACGGACAAGTGCATAAGAACCTTTGCAACTAATGGATTGGTTTCTCTTGAATTGCGTCCAAGAGTTTTCTCTGGATGTTTTGCTGCTGGTTTTGTTGCTTGGTTTTGATGGATGCTTTTCTGAACGATTTTTGATAATTTGATTCTTGCCCATTTTTATCGATTTGTATAGCATTCATTCTTGAGAATTCTGAGAGAAGAGAACACAACGAGATGGATTATTAACCAAACTTTTGGTGCCAATGCAGACTGACGCGTGACGGAAGGCTAAGCGTACAAGTGTCCTTCTCTCTCTCGGCGATTCACTAATTTGGTGAGTGTGGATCTCTGTGGTGGTATTGTCCCTCTCGCTATTCCTTCATGCCAACTAAATAATTGTCTTGCAACATCCGTTGATCGATATCAGTTGCTAATGCCACAAGTCAATACTACTAAGAAGCTAGAGATTGAACATTGAACATTGAAATGAATGCTAGTCCATAGAACATTGAATGAATTGATTACACTGTTAACAACATTGAGAATTATGCTTGCCCCTTGAACATTGAAATGTGGGAAATGAATTGATGCCTAAGATGTTCAATACGAGAATGATGCATATTAAATGTTGGCTTATTAATACCATGCAATTGTGTACTGTTGAGTCGGTTATGCATTCGCGTGGTCATGGACGTCTTTGTGCACAAGGTTTGAGTAGTTTCCTCGGGACGGTACTTGGGGCACCGGGGACCGGCTCGACCTAGGGGGAAACAGTTGGTCGTGCTATGGTGGCACGAGGTATTGCTGGACATTCGACTAGGCTTGCAACCTACTCTGTAATGGTACACCGTAATACCCGTTGGAAAGTCCTTTATGGTGCAGTTTCACCAACGACCCAGTACGAATGCATGCTAACAATTGTTTTATGCAGGGGCGGTAAGTATATTATTATTATCATGTATCTTGTGCAGGAAAGCTGGATTCGGCCAATGGTAAAGTAAACATGGTTTATTCCATGTTACATTATTGTGATTTACTCTGAATGTTGCCTGTCCCTAATAAGTTCATATCTTTAAAATGCTTGTCATTAATAAAATGCTGGTTTAGCTGAGTGGGCCAACGTGGCTCACCAGCGTATTGTTATAATGTGCTGACCCCTCCTCCACAGGTATTGGAGAAGGCTCAGGCGTACGTCCGAATTAATGCTTTCTGAACTGCTGTTTCCTTTCAAGTTGTTTTCCCTGAAGACGCATAAAGTATTGCAAAGTTTTCAAAATATAGCTGCTTATATTTTAAAGTACTAAAGGGGCATGATGTATGGAACGGAAAGTTATTTCATGGCAGCCTATCAGTTGTACTTCTTTTTATGAATCAATGTAGCCGAAATGGCATTTCAAATATTATCGAGAAAAGTTGTATTCTGACTACAAATATGAATAAAATGAGTATTTCTTCTTCCTATATTGTGTCCTCAATATTTATGAAATGTGGCTGGTTTTCAAATGTTTCCAAATGACATAACAGTGCACGTTCTTGCCTTGTACAAGTGCAACACCAGACTTGTACGGCATCACGCCTTGGCTAGGACGAACGATTCGGTGCGAATCGAAGCAAGGACGAAAGATTCCTCGAATCGGGACGTGACAGTATACTAACCCACGGTGAAGTATCTTTCCAAGTCACGAATCCAATATGGTATCCAGACCCCAACAAGGTTCAATACCTTCTCATCGGAGTAGTAAGCCACACCTACAACCAAACAAGGACAAGATGTGGCAAACTAATCTGCGACAAGTTATTGTTCTAAGCCACGGTCAGATACAAGTACCCAAACCAAGAGTACTCATACCTAACGGATAAGGATGCCTAACCAATCTAAGTGAATGCAGTTTTTAGAACATCCTTCAACGCATGGGCCCTGGCTAAAATGGGATCGACATGGTCCCCTCTTGGGGCACCAGAGGCCCAATCAATAAGAGCATAATGTTCCGCAGAACGCCAGTTGTCACGTCCCGATCCCGTAGAGTCCTTTCGTCCTCGCTTCAGGCTCTTTGGGGTCGTTCGTCCTCGCTAAGGCGTGATGCCGTGCAAGCCTAAGTTGCGCTTGCACCAGGCCAAGACCTGAAGTAAGACAAGATAGACAAGGTTGACAATACGCAGCAGAACGTATCGCAGATAATTGAAGCAGCAGCGGACATATTTCAGAATACATGTATTGAACATAATGGTAACAAGGAACAATTCTCTTTATTGATTTCATTTGAACAGATTACAAGCTCTCAATTCTCTCTGATACAATATTATATTCTCTCAAAACTTTACAGATTATAATGATCCCGTTCTCATACGTTACATCCCTTTATATACAAAAGCAACTCTTGCAACAGATGTCATTTCTTGGCATCTCTTCTGATTTCTGGCTCCTGAGGATGAGGCTCGGACTATCGCTTCGGGCTATCCTTTTCGATGTATAGTGCACCTGCATGTAGACTGATGGTGGGTCAATATATCAGCATACTGGTGAATTGTGAAGAAAGAGCTACATTTGTCTGAAATGATCACTGTTCATTTAGTGAGAAAACGTTTCTTATGATGTAATCTTGCTACTCTTTACCTATGTTCATTTCATGCATACAGAGTCAGTTTACATATCTTTTTGAAAACGCATCTTTGAAAAGCCAACATTTGTTTTCATTTTATTTCGAGCATACAAGGGACTATTCAATTCTAGCACGATGACTATTCATTTCATGTACAGTGCGCAGCGTGTTTCATGAGCATATTTATTCCTTTGATCAAGCAATTCTTACGGACAATTATAAGCACGATATCATATCTTTTCTTTGATTCAAGACATTCTAAGGGTCAGATTTACAAGCATGATATTACATCTTTTCTTTAGTGGGACATAGCACTTATTGGTAACAGATTAATCTTTTCAAGCAATTTATATAGCAAACTCAAGCAATACATGTGTATCACTTTTTAGTGATTCTTACCATAGCCGACCGTCCATCCCTGCACAAGACAAGGATTAGCATAAACATTATAACCAACATTGTCATTCCCTGTTCGTCTATGCATCGTTAGCTCTTAGCAAAATATATGATAGACACATGCAGACCGATTGGCAGCTGTGACTCTCCGGTTCAGCTCTGCACCAACCAACACCTATCTATATGATGGTCCATGGGAAACCCATGATTAGCCGCTGTGACTCTCTTGGGTTCAGCTCGTCGCTAAGGACTCAGATATTGGCTACCCTTTTAACATGGGTTTCTTTTACCCAGGGTGCTCATAATCTCTCCTAGGCCGAGCGGTTCCAGGTGCCCCCAGATACCACCTGAGAGACAAATTTTACTCATGCACGAGTTGTCCGAGACCATATGCATGTTCTAGCAGTTCTATCAGATGAGACAGATTTGTGATCAGATTGTACGACATGTTCTTTTCATGCCTTTGCAGATATACGACACGTTCAAATCGTGCCTTTCTTTTATTCATGTCAAAATATACAAGTCCGTCTGTACATGTCTACAATTCTCAAGCATACTTAGCAACAGGCAATGATCAAGCATTTAATTCGATTCATTTGTCTTCTTTTATCCTATCAAGCATGATAAGCATCATATTAGTTCTTATTAGCAGACAACAAGTCTTCTTATTAACATGCAAATTATTCTTTTCTTGTTCTTAGCATGGCAAGGTTCTCTTTATCAAGACAACATTCATTTCTTAACGAGGCAACATGTGAATTCTTTTAAAGCATACTCAATGATTCACCATCTTGTTATTAACAATAGTATTCAATCAAAAACTTAGATTCTTAAGGCGTAAGCGAATCAGCAAATGAGACTTCGTCCACTCACCCAGATCAATCGTCTTCTGTTGCAGAGCCAGCAATCCGATCTTTCTGTTTATCAAGTGCCTTAGCGGAGCGGGGCACTACACCAGTGGCCGTCAGTAATCATGGGTAATCTCACCCGCATCTCCGGCGACGCTCACGGGTTACAAAAGGTAAAGTGCATAGTAGCCCATACACTAAGGTATTGTCCTCCCCGCCCAATGCCTACTATGTTGTATCCACAACACAAAACCTCTATTAACCGCTAAGTCAAACTAAGCATGCAACCTCTATTAGCGGTTATTCCTATCGCACGACTTATACGTACCGGTGTCCAGCCAATCATGCTTGTTCGAGTTCTATATGTGACTCACAACTTCGTGATACAAATGTGTCAAGGCCTATGAATGCAACACAACATGGCGGTCCCTTAACTCTAGGTTTTAATGTGTAATAAGTAAATAAGTAGCAGGAAATATAACTTTATTTTACAAAGTATCACAGTTTATTTTACAGAAGTAAATAATAAATAATGTATGAATATAAGCTAAGTAAATAAAAAGCTGGTGGCAAGGTATCTTGCCTGGAGGTAATGTGCAGAATGGCGACGTCTAATGACTCAAATCGTCAGAATAGGGAAGCAATGAAAGCCAACTTTTACGAACGACCTTGGATGCTGAAATAAACATCATAAACAGATTTAGCATAAAAGAAATACCTAGGAAATGCCTGTCCAAAAGTCCAATTCTGGAACAAGGGCAAAATCCTAATTTTGGGTCAAAACGATATCCGCCGTTGGACCCGTTTTGCACCGAAATGCGTGCCAGAACCTACGATCTCTAAAGTCGTCAAACTACATGTCTACGGGTCTAATTTGAGGAGATGAATCCAACCGTATGTCCAAAGTTGGATTCCGGCGAGCTGTGCACAAAATCGTCCGTTGGGTTGGGTTGCGGGCCCGCCAATTTGGCGTTCCGATCAACCTTCTCAGAATCAGACCAAACTTGGCATACAAGACCAAAAAATAGATACGGTCCTGATGGCACAAGTTTTGCGTCGATCCAATGAACGTGCACGAAGTTATGGGCTAGTTTGCAAAAGGTCGATACTGGGTATCTCGACGGATACGTACTGATTTCGTCGTACACGCGCAACGAAATCGAGTTCCGTCAGTTCCCACACGTCGACAACATCCATACACGCCTTTCGATGCGTATAGTGCGCGACCAAGGTGCCCAGTTTGTCGGAGCGCACGCCATATCGGTTAATTTTTCTAAACATCAAGTTTTTGAAAACAAGTTTTTCTTAAATTTTGAAATCCAATAACTTGGCACATAATTGATGAAATTAGAATCTACGAAAAGAAATTTGCTGGCCTATAGGTTGTGTTTAACTGTATTCAATTATTTTGGAAAAATCTGCAAAGACTAGATCAGAATCTGTCTTCCAAGTAGGGTGGTTGGACAACTTTAACTGTTCTGTTGGCACGAGTTTTTCTCTCGATTTCTCAAGTATATTTCTGTCGATTCCAACTCGATTCAACTCGAACCAGTTGCCGGGATGAAAGTTGGTTAGGTTTTCATCTAAGAGGATCATCTAGGGCAGAAATTGATCGAGTACGCAGGGAGAAATTTGATCGAGAAGTACGTACCTTATTGTCCTGTCAAAAATAGGGACGGTGCTTCCCGACAAAAATCCGACGAATGGGGGCCGTCGACAGTGGTCCGATGGCCGTGACGGCGGCACAGAGGTCGGAGGAATCATGCCTGGGGTCAGAGGATACTGGTTTCATGCGCAAAGGCTTGAGGAGGCTGCGTGGTGACTCGAGAAGGGAAGTAGTTCTTAGGTTTAAACGATATTTATAGAGGGTTTTGATTTGATCTAAAATCAAATCTGAATTTGATTTTGTATCTAGATTTAGGGTGATCCGGAAGAGAATAGGTTTATGAATTCATAGTAAAATTTTGGCAAGATTTAATCGAACGATTTTTAAAAAAACAAAGCAGCTGAGCTGCTGGGGTCTTGTTTTTCTGGGTTCACGGTTGGGAGGAGCAAAGCACTGTTCAATGAACAGTGATGCTCAGTAAATTTTTTTTCTTTTTCTTTAACAAAACCCCTAATAATTTTCATAATACCAAAAGAAATCCTAATAAATTTTTTAAATAAATACTAAAAATATAAAATATTTTCTAAAACCTTACTAATATATTTTTGCACATATTTCTAATAATTATTGCCTACTATTAAATTAACAATTGGCTAGGAAAAACTATAATAATATTAATGATGATAATAATGTAATAGTGTTAATAATAATAATAGAATTTGTACAAAAATAACTTAGCAAGGTTATAATAATTAGGAGGGACTACATATTACTACTAATATATTATTATTTTTTTACAAACAATTATAAACTTCTAAACTCCAAAATAGTAATTTTATAAATATTAAATGGTCAAGATAGCCATAATACGATTTCATAATTTAAACAACTAAATACTCTAAATAAAATAAATCTATTAGCACCCACCGCTAACATGTTAGTCAAGGCACTTAGCTGCAGTGGTCGTGCCATATCGTCTAGTCAGTGTGTAACCAAAACTGAGCATGACTAAGATAATATTTATAGATTTATTAATGAAACAATTAAAAACAAAATATTTATGTAATAAACATATAAACAAAAAATCCACCAAAATTTTGGAGGATTACATAGAGGCTATGGAAGACAAACACATGCAGGAGTGGATGCAGGCTATGCAGGAGGAGATGGGTTCCTTATGCGCCAATTCTACTTATGAGCTGGTGCAGTTGCCAAAGGGCAAGAAGGCTTTGAAGAATCGATAGGTGTTTAGAGTGAAGCAGACGGATGATGCTACTCGCCCTCAATACAAAACGAGGCTGGTAGTTAAAGGCTATGGTCAGCAGAAATGCGAGAATTATGATGAGATCTTTTTGCCGGTCATCAAGCAGTCGTCTATTCGGGTGGTGCTAGCATTGGCAGCTAGTCTCGACTTGGAGGTTGAGCAGATGGACATGAAGATGGCATTTCTCTACGGTGATCTTGAGGAGGAGTTATACATGGAGCAGCCACAGGGATTCTGTGAGAAGGGCAAGTCATATTTGGTCTGTCGTTTGAGGAAGAGCTTGTATGGTCTAAAACAGGCTCCGAGGCAGTGGTACAGGAAGTTCGAGTCGTTTATGTGGGAGCATGGTTATGCACGGATGGCATCAGATTATTGTGTATTTATGAGGTACTTTGCCGATGATGATTTTATTATTTTATTGCTCTATGTTGATGACATGCTATTAGTAGCTCGGAATGCCACTAGGATAGCGGAGTTGAAGCGCCAACTGGGTGCGGCCTTCTCTATGAAGGATTTAGGTGCAGTAAAGACTATTCTTGGGATAGAGATCAGCTTAGAGAGAGATTCCAAGCTGCTAAACTTGTCCCAAAAGAAGTACATTTACCGGGTACTTCAGCGTTTTGGGATGGACCGGTCGAAGAAAGTGAGTTGTCCCCTTGCGGCCCACTTTAAGCTCACTGAGGAGCAGTATCCATCTACTGAGGACGAAAAAGAAGATAAGAAGCGGGTTCCATATGCCTCAGCTGTAGGAAGCCTTATATATACTATGGTGTGTACGAGGCCAGACATCGCTCATGCAGCTGGCACAGTTAGCAGGTATCTTTCAAATCCTGGAAGGGTACATTAGAGTGCGGTTAAGTTGATTCTATGATACCTTCAGGGCATTGCCGATTGGAGACTTTTTTTGATGGTGATGAGCCAAAGCTGGTTGGATATACCGACGCTGATATGGCTGGAGATGTAGACACGAGGCGATCGACTATGGGCTATATGATGTTGTTTGCTGGAGGAGCGGTATCATGACAATCGCGGTTGTAGATGTGTGTTGCCTTATCGACGACAGAGGCAGAGTACATTGCGGTGACAGAGGCTCCCTCGGTCCACTGCCTTGAAGAGATTCAGTACCCTAGATTACGCGCATTAGGCAAATAATATCAAGAATAAACCAAAAGTCAATCATGTGTCTCTGTGATGGTTAGACAGATGCATAAAAATTGGTTTCTAATGTTTGCTTTATATTTTTAGGTTAATCAGAAGATGACAAAAGGTGTACTTATTAAGGACATGTACTCTAAGATCGACCGGCTTAAGCATGGTCTGTAACCAGAAAGACTTCCCTATACAGTCAGTTTACATAGTAATTTTGCTTATGGATGATTGTTGTTACAAATCACTCTAGCTAATTACAACTATGTTAACATGTTAATTTGTAGCAGTTCTATAGCTTGTTTAAGCCATAATGTTACAATCATGTTAGGAGTATTAAATTCGTGTCTGGAGTAAATCTGTTTTGAAATAGGCTAGTTCACTTTGCAATTTGTAGAGAAATAATGGAATTATTTTATTAATGAAGGAGAGATACATATATATAGGAGAAGCTAACCCCTCTCACTATTGTTCTAGGCAATGTAGGACTAAAGTCCACTAATACTAATATTAATATGACTAAAGTCAACTATTGTCCTTCCAGCTAATGTCTATCGGTAGAATACCGAATGATCCTTCTTTGATTGACACATGCCAAACTGAGTAACAACATGTGTAAATCGACCAAACAATGCACGAGGTGATTGTTTTAGACCATAGAGGGCCTTCCGCAGATGACACACTTTACCCCCTCTTGCAACGAACCCGGAAGGTTTCATCACATAAAGCATTATTGATATCCAACTGAAGCAGTGGCCAGTCATAGCGCACAACCAAGGACAAAAGTACACGAATAGATGTCATTCTGGCAACTGGAGAGAAGGTATCAAATAATTCTCACCATAGGTTTGATCCTTTTGTAATGCCCCAGTCCCAATATACATAGGACCAGGCATACAAAATATCCCAGCTGCATGCATACGAAGAATACTCCAATATATGGAATCCTATTACACATACATAAGCTATAAATAATTAAACTATAGGTAGTCATAGAATCAATATCTCATCCATGGAACACAAGAAATAAGCAATAGTCCAGATAGATAAAATAACAGAGTTAAAAAATATATAGTCGAGTGGAGACAAATCCACTACCAAACAGCTATGAAAAATAGTCTGAGATAACTGCAGTCTGACCTCCTAAAATAAAACAAAATAAAACAAGGAAAAGATGTCCACTACAAATATAGTAAAATCATGTCCTCATAAGTAACTAGATCTCGGATGTCGAGACCTCAACAACTGAGAAAGATGGATCCAAGGCAGAGTTGTACTCCTGGGGATAATACTGGTTGACTAAGCCTGGAGAGATCACTAGGTCCTCAGAGGAACGTAACAACATACAGGAAAATAAACATGCCATATAAACTGTGTAATAAAATAAATAATGCATGCAATAGGTTGTCAAACCAATCTACTGTGAATATGAAGTTAAGAACAAACCTTCAACACATAGGCACTCTGTATATAATGGGATTGATATGGCCCCCTCTTTGGGCACCAAGGACCTCAAAGTATGACATTCCTCGAACATCAGAGGCCAGCAGGATCAGGAAAATGTGGGTAATCATGCCCGTATCTCCAGTGGAGCTTTCAGGTACATAAGGGAAGTGCATATTTGGCCCATACGCTAAGGATTTATTTTCTCCACCCTATGCCTAACTATATTATCTCCATAATATATATGAACTTCTAATAACTTCTATGTCCACTAATCATGCAAATTCTATTCTCAGTTATATCCTAACCATCGCACGTCTCATACGTATCGGTGGCCAGCCGACTACGCGAGCCTATGCCCTACATGTGACTCACAACTCGTGATAATCAAGTGTCAAGGCAAAAGAAGATATGCCAATATCTAAGATCAAAGGGGTGGTCATCTAGTACTAGGTCATCATGCATAAAAATAAAGAGAGGCAATAAAACGACTAATGCAGCCGTTCGCACCCAAGTATGACTTGGACGTATAGTATAAAAGAAATACGTAGTATATAAATAAACATAATAAAATAATAAAATAAAATAATAGTAAGTAAAAAGTACATAGTGGCAAGGTATCTTGCCTGAAGATGGTATGCAAAAATTGTAACGTCCAATAACGCAAACCGTAAGAAATCTAGAGTAATGAAAGTCAACTCCTGCAAACGTCCTCGGATGCTGAAATGAACATCACGAATGTTTTTGACATAAAATTAATGTCTAAGATCATATACCCATAGTCCAATTCTGGATACAGGGGCAAAATCATAATTTTAGGTCAAATTGGTGTCCGCCATTGGATCCACTTTGTATCAAAAAGCGTGTCGGTCTCTAAAGTCATCAGTTATATGTTTATGGGTCTAGCTTAATAATATGAACTCAACTGTATGTCTAAATCTGGATTCCAGTGAGCAGTGCATAATTTTGCTCGTTGGATCGGATCGCGAGCCAGCCAAAATAGCGTTTCGGTCGACCTTTTCAGAATCGGACCAAAATTGGCTCACAGGAAAAAAATAACACAAGTCCAGTGGCACAATTTTCATTTGTAGGCTAGTTTGCAAAATATCGATACAGAACATCTCGACTGATTTGCCTCATGCATACACAACGAAATCGAGTTTCGTCGAATCCCACACATTCACGAATTCGATATGCACCTTTCGATACTTTCGGTTCGTGACCACGTCGCCTAATTTGTAGGAGCGCATGTCGTGTCGAGAAATTTTCTAAATTTTTTACTATTTTAAAAATGGTTTTTTTTCTATTTTAGAAAGTTGATTTCTCGACGCACAGTCGACAGAATCTAAATCCACAAGAAGGGTTGCAAAGCCCTATAGGTTGTCTAGGACTTTCTTCAAATAGATTTTTGAAATTCCAAATATTGGGTTCAAAAACATCCTTCAGACTCAGGGTTCAGGACTATTTTGATGTTCTGTTTTCGAACAATTTTTCTTCGTCCGAATCGATTTTCTTCCTATACTCAAATCTATTTACTGGGGTTTCTAGAAGGTCGTACAGTCTTTCTATAGGATTTGCAAGATTGAAATATAGTCGAGTATTCGTCAAGAAAATAAGCGAAGAAAGGGGGTACGTACTGTCTATCGAAACAAGGCAGGGCTCTGTTCTTGTCGGGTTTGGGTGGCGCCCCAGCGCTGCGGTGGTCGACTGCAGCGTTCAGCCGGTCGGGAAGGGGCACGGGGGTGTCTGGGAGGCTCTGGCATTTAAGGATAAGGTTGTGTGGAGTATCGAAGGGTTTTCTGGAGAAATCCTCTAGCAGCGCTACTTTGTTTATATACCGAGGTTTAAACCCTATTTTGATTTGAATTACTAGTATTTAAACCAAATTATTGGGTGAATAAAATCCTATCTACTGGAGAATTTGATATGGTTGGATGTGGAGAAGAATTTTGAGAAGATTCGATTTGAATCCAGTCCCTCAAAATTTCTCTGTTCTGTGGAGAACTGTCGAGTTGGGGTGGGTTTATTCGACTCACGAGATTTTATAAAATCTAGTAAGAAACTGGAATATTTGTTTATATATATATATATATATATATATATATATATATATATATATATATATGGCAGGGGTTTGGGCTTGGCTTCCTCGGGAAGGAGCTCGTCCGCTCCTCGAGTTCCCCCCCATCGTGCCCGGATGGTGGCCGGCCGCTCTCCGGCGCCCCTCGCCCCGCCGAGGGTCCCCTTTCCTTCCCGGCCATCCCGGTCTCGGCTGTTGGCCAGGCTTCCCCCGGCCGCTCTTCCCGCTGGAAGCCCCTCCTCCCTCGGCGTAGCCGGCCGGCGTCTGCCCGACGTGCGGTGGCCCCTCCCCCATCTTCTTTTTTCCTCAGCGCTGTCGATGCCCTCGGCGTCGTAGGCATCGCCGAGCTCGGCGCCTACGGTCGTCCTCGGCTCCCTCCCTCCTCGGCCCCGGCCTATCTCCCCGGTCAGTCGCCGTCCCCACCGCTGTGCCGCCCCTCCTGCGGTCGAGGCCTCACCCCCCGCTCCCCCTTCCCGAGGCGACTCTCTGAGTCCCGTGCGATGATCGCCTCGGATCCGCCTCCCCCCTCCAGAGCTCGGCGACCTCGCGGCTCCAGGTTCCAGCTCCGATCCGTCAGGTTCGCCTCCTCCGTCTCCTCCGGCCCTAGCGCCCTTCGCCCAGGCTGTCACATCTCTCCCGACGCTTCCTTCCTCCGCGCATCCCCCCGCATCGGTTCCCCCCCGGTGCCTGCGGACTTCCTCCCGGAGTTCCCTCCCTCCGTGCCTCCCTCTGCCTCGGCAGCAGACCCCCTCTCCCCTTTCGTCGCCCATCTCGCCGCGTCTCCCTCCTCCTCGGCGACGGCCTACTTCCAGGACCCCACCACTCTGCGGTGGTACTGGTACTCCCTACTAGCCCAGTCGGTCGTGCCCCACTGGCACTCTTCTCTCCCCGGCGGTCCCAGTTCAACCTCCGCTACGCCGTGGGCGTCATACGCCCACTCCATGGGGTCGAGCCGCTACTTCTAGCCCCTATCGGCTGCCGGCCACCCCTCCGCCACCCTCTCACTCTCCCTCCTTCCTATCTCCCCCTCCCTAGACGGCCCCTATCTCCTCACCCCTCTCCTTCTAGGGAGAGCCTCCTTATTCCCCGGGGAGGCCTTCCCTTCCCCCGCCGTGCCCTCTCCCTCGGGCCACGCGCCCCCTCGGGCAGGCCCCGCACTCGGGCCCCTCGTCCACATCGGGCAGCCCCCCCTTCGGGCCACGTTCCCCCTTGGAGACCGTGCGTCCGTTGAGTTTTTGTTTACTTTTTGTCTTTAGTGGGTTTTGAATTTTGAATCTGGGTCCCGCCTGTGGGGCTCGTTCTCTGTTCGTTTGTTTTTAATGAAATTTCCTTTTCCAAATATATATATATATATGAAAATTATAAATATATATATATATAAAAAATATATATTATTTTATATATATATGAAATATAATATATATATATATATATATATATATATATATATATCCCTCTTCCTGTGCCTGCATGGTCATATGACCCCCCCCCACCATGTCCGCTCTCGGCGCCGTGGCCGAGCTCCGTTAGCCCGCCGGCAGCCAACCCCCGGCCCTCCTCGGCGTCGCTCGAGGGAGACGCTCGCCACCTCGCTCTTTTCTCCAGCCGGCGCAGGCGAGCACGTATCGCAGGCTTCGTCGTCCCCGCGCTGGCCCCCTCGGGCCGACTCTCTCCCGGCGGCTTCCCTCTGGCTCTCGGCGGATCCGTGTCCCCCTCCTCCTCGTCGGTTCGTGAAGCCCCGTGGGCTGCGCCCCTCTCCCTCGGGCCCCGTGCCCCCCTCGGGCAGCCCCGCACTCGGGTCCAGCGTTCACATCGGGCAGTCCCCCTTCGAGCCACGTGCCCCCTTGGGGACCGTGCGTCCGTTGAGTTTTTGTTTACTTTTTGTCTTTAGTGGGTTTTGAATTTTGAATCCGGGTCCCGCCTGTGGGGCTCGCTCTCTGTTCGTTTGTTTTTAATGAAATTTCCTTTTCCAATATATATATATATATATATATATATATATATATATATATATATATATATTATATATATTTCATATATATATATATGAAATATATATATTTATATATATATATATATATATATATATCCTCATTCCCGTGCCTGCATGGTCCCATGACGCCCCCCCCACCCCGTCCGCTCTCGACGCCGGGGCCGAGCTCCGTTGGCTCGCTGGCAGCCGGCCCCCGGCCCTCCTCGGCGTCGCTCGAGGGACGCTCGCCACCTCTCTCAATTCTCCGGCCGGCGCAGGCGAGCGCATATCGCAGGCTTCGCGGCAGCCCCCGGCCTGGACGCGCGAGCAGCTCTCGTTGGTCGGTGTCGCCTCCGTCATGGTGGCCACCAATCTCCGGTGGCCATCTCTGAGCAGAGACCCGTCCATCGAGCCCTCCGCGATGCCCTACGGCAGCAGTCGGGATCCCCCCGCTACCCCCTCGTACTGCCTTCCCCCTCCGGTGGCACAGTGCCCCGGCAGCCCCCTATGGCGCCCTCCTCCAGCCTTGCCCGACGCGTCCGGTTGCTACCATGCCTGTCGAAAAAAAAAATATATATATATATCCTCATTCCCGTGCCTGCATGGTCCCATGACGCCCCCCCACCCCGTCCGCTCTCGGAGCCGGGGCCGAGCTCCGTTGGCTCGCCGGTAGCCGGCCCCCGGCCCTCCTCGGCGTCGCTCGAGGGACGCTTGCCACCTCTCTCAATTCTCCGGCCGGCGCAGGCGAGCGCATATCGCAGGCTTCACGGCAGCCCCCGGCCTGGACGCACGAGCAGCTCTCGTTGGTCGGTGTCGCCTCCGTCATGGTGGCCACCAATCCCCGGTGGCCATCTCTGAGCCGAGACCCGTCCATCGAGCCCTCCGCGATGCCCTACGGCAGCAGCCGGGATCTCCCCGCCACCCCCTCGTACTGTCTTCCCCCTCCGGTAGCACAGTGCCCCGGCAGCCCCCTATGGCGCCCTCCTCCAGCCTTGCCCGACGCGTCCGGTTGCTACCATGCCTGTCAAGCCAGGTTTGCGAGCTTCCCGCTCATCCAGTTCAAATTTCGAATTTCCCCCAAAGCACCCTATGCGCCCCCATCCTTCGGTGAGGGACCATGCGCTCTCTTCCCAGCGGGGCTGCTATGCGCCCGCAGTCGGCCAAGCACCCCCCCTCCGCTATGTGCCCCCGCGTCCTTGTGCAGGGGGCTATGCGACCAACGCTGGCTCCTATGCGCCCTCTTCCTCTGGTCCCGCCATCGCTCCTTAACATGCGCCACTGCTTCCCTGTGTAGGGGGCTTTGCACCCATCGTTGATGACTATGAGCCCTACCCCCCGCTTCACGGCACATAGACTAGCCGCTCCTTCCATCCTCGGGCGGGTTGTCCGAGGAGGACATACGCCAGGCTCCAACGATCGGGGGCCATGCGCCCCCCAAGCAACACTTGCTAAGTTCCAGGAGGTTAAGAACTCAGCGCCCTCCCCCTCTTCAGCCGGAGGCCATGCGCCCACTAACCCCCGCCAGGGTGCATACGCCCCCCATCTGTGAGACATGCGCCCACACCCCCTACGGCCCATGCACCCACTACCTCCAGGGTCTCCTCCGAGAAATCTTTTACGGGGATTCTGAGGCCTGATTGTAGTGTCCCGTCCCGCTCAGTCAATCAGAGGAATCGAAATGCCGACGGCGTTCGGAATTAGCCTTGCAACGGCTTGCTCGGAGGCCCGCTCGGTTGAGGCAACTTCTCGCTCAGGTGGGATAGTTTCGGTGAACTTACCTCATCTTAGCCTTCACATAATAAATCGAATGTTTTTAAATGCACAAGTAGGCTTGATAATAAAAGAGACGAATCCACATAGCTAAGGAAATAATTCCAATGTGTCAAATTGAGTTAGAATATAGAAAGGTCCAACGGTCGGCTTAGAGTTGGTGCACAGCGTGCTTTAAAAATGGTACTCGGTCCTTCGTCCCGTGGCTTGGGAGAAGGAAAGTTGGTCTTCGGTGCAAAAGCTAAGAGTTAGCCTAAGTCATAGGCGTCACCCGCATAAACGCTTGATAAAGCGTGCACGGTTCCACGATGCAAGGCTTGGCATAGCCTTTGCTCGTCTCTCGGGTTAAACTGTAGGCTTGTATAA
Organism: Iris pallida; assembly: GCA_029216955.1. NCBI lineage: Eukaryota > Viridiplantae > Streptophyta > Magnoliopsida > Asparagales > Iridaceae > Iris > Iris pallida. The sequence continues at coordinate 5,640,114 of JANAVB010005796.1, forward strand.
TGTTAGGCAAAGTTATGCCGGTCGACCTAAGTCATTCTAAGTACTGTCCCGCTCTTTCTACGGTTGTCGAGTTATTCAGTCCCACGATCTCAAGGCCCGTAATATAAAGCGTGACTTGGGAAATAGTGTTGCACAGAACGTAAGTCGGTTTCAGGCACGAGCCACGGTCGGCATGGTGTAAAGTTAGCCACGGTCTGTGACTCTTAAGGAACACGGGTTGTTCAAGTTAAGTTGGAAGGCTATGTAGTAGTCGTTTCCTCGATTTTAAAAAGTACGTTCATGCGACCGTTTGTCGCTGAGACGGTCCCTCAGTTGGGAGTCTCATGGTTTCTATGCACAATTTTAAAGTATGAGGCGGTCCCTCGGTTGGAAGTCTCACGGTTTCGATGAACGTTATGCAAAGTGTAGTTTAGAGAACGAGATGCAATGTATAGTTCCAGTTATACGACAAATTAGGCCATGCAATTTACGTGAGTCTAGATGTCTCGTAGGTGCGTGGTCATTGGACAACTTGTCGATAAGGATTTCTTCTTTGACTGGTATTACGCCGGTGCGCCGAGCCCAGTCGGCCTAGGGGGAAGACTTTATAGCAGTGCTGATTGTACCGCACCAGGTTAGTCGGGGGCTTTCCATGGGGCTAGCTACCTTGCATCGAAGGACCCTCCGTCTATCCAAGCTATGTCCATAATGGCTTGTCATTCCAGTGGCTTTTCATATAGATAATTGGCATACTAAGCGGCGAATCCGCATGCACAGTGTCAGTCGAATCAAAGAAAAGGGTAAGCATGGCACGAGTTGTGTTAAGAAGATATGTGTACACGGTCTGCACTCCAATTCAGGAGCCTAAGATTTGGCTATACGTAAAGACACGTGATTTGGCACGAGATATGGCGTCGTGCTTGAGTTCTCAACACCGGTTCCACAAGTTGGGTTAGACGTTTCAAGTAAAGTCTGGAAGGGCCGTAAGGCAAGTTTGGTTAAGTTATGTTGAGTTGTTGGGAATGACCTCGATGTTTGAGGCACGGGCAAGTTTATGACACGACCAAGTTATTGCGTACCAAATACGGGCTGAAAGGCAAGCATGAATCGATAAGTTGACTTTGTTGGCACGAGAAGGTCTAGAGGCAAGGTATGAGTACGTTGTTAGTGCAAGGCACTGTAAAAGATCTAGAGGCACTAAATAGGTCGAGAGTCTATGTCCAAACACCGATCCTAAGGCAAGAGTAGAAAGACAATCGTAAAGGAATTTTGTTGCACAAATTAAATGAACGTGTCGGTTTTGTATGGGTAGGCGAGGAGCTCACTCCACCAGTACAGTTGAGTACTGACACCCACATAGGTTTTATGTGCAGGCACAGGTAGAAGCTCGTGGCGTGGAGCTCGCTTGGATGCGTCGAGGCACGAAGTTCCTTGACGATTCGAAGCATGCGTTCTGCGTGAAGACTGGACTTATACGGGACATAATGTATGGACATTGCCTCTCCGAAGCATCCTTCGGTTCAAGACTTATATTGAGAGATAATAGAGAGCTGAGTGATTTGTAATATGAGAAAAGTGAATTTGAGTGATTGTAATCTTGGCCTTGTGCCTCCATTATAATCTTTGTTCCTACAATAAAGATCATCTTTTGAATAACTTGTGTTTTGTTCTAAATTTTTGTTGCATGTTCAATGTCTCTGCTTGGAACTTCCGTGCGACGACCCCGTCACAGCCGTTGTAATCGGCCGTTATGGAACTCGGCTTCCACGAGTGCAATCTAGGCTCATGCGGTATTACTCCTTAGCGAGGACGATCGCTCCTACGGAAGCGGAGCATGATATAATGGTATCAGAGCACGGCTTTACGTTCTTGGACTATCGATTGAATTCTTTAACTCTGTTGTTTTCGCAAACTCTGAAGTATTGCTTCTGCAAGTTGATATCGTTGGTGCGCTTTCTCTCAAATTGTCCCCCGGGTTGTCCGTACAATAAGTCTAATATTTTCAAAAGCTCGTACGAGTACTTGGTTAAACGGGATCGATAAGCGAAGGCCTTTGTGCCAAACTACGATGGACTTGAGTTAAAAGAAAATCGATACTAAAAGTTAGCAAACACAGTGCGTGCTTGAATAACCTTACGCTGACAATAGCAAACGAGTACACGAGACCAAAGTATAGTTCAAACGGGATGGTCATGCACACAGCCTTTTGGCTAAGTTGTGCCGAGTATCGCGTACGTAGACCTTCTGGTGCGAACGAGTTTACGAGCGAGATTGACTATCGCTCGGACGAGAATAAGTGAGACTTAGAACGTATGTTGATAGAGACGCTACTTGACCAACGCTAAAGCGAATACGAGAAATGGTTCTTAGACCTTGAGGAACGGACGAACGCTTGAAATTAAACATGTCGATTGTGAATCGTTTGACCTTTTTGAGGATTTATAGATTGACTTGACCCCGAGTGGTGTATATGATAACTTCGAAAAAAAATAAGAGTGTCGACGACTAGTCGAGTGGCTCGAATCCTGAGTAGTGTATGGACATTATAGAAATTGTTTGAGCGAAACTAAGGGATTTACGGATAGTATGAGTATGTCGACAAGCGATGATATCGCAAAGCCTTAGAACGAGTAGCGCTTAGTTGGTCATGATTCGAGAGTCACAAACGAGATATCGTTCGGACGATTTGTGAATAAAAGGATTACGAAATGGTTGAATGGAGATTCTAAATGATAAAATAAATGGATGACTTGATCGAAGAAATTGATACGGATCGTATACAAAAAGTTAGCACAATAGGAAGATTGCGTGCATGAAAGGTTTGATTTTGAAGTTACGCAAATGACTTTGAGGATTGGAATTGATGTTGCTAGATGATCGAGTTAGCAAGGAATGATGTGATTTGAAGGAAATACGTTGGTCGATGACTTAATATAGACGGATGAACGATACATGAATTTAGGTTTGAGGAAATTGATGTTGTGAACGATTCGAGGGATAATGATCAGATTTGAATTTGAATGACAAAGAGATTATCCAATCGGACGATAGCATCATTCGTACGACTCAAAATTCGTTGCAAAAAGAAGATCCTCAAGTTACGCATATCATCGATGGTATTGAGGCGTATCAAAGATCGATATGTGATAACTCGGGGGCACTCTAATTCGAGGAATGACGTTCGTGCAAGTGTTATTGTTCTGATGGATGCAATACTTAGGACTTTGTATGAAATGAATGTTGGATGAACACAATCGTGTCTTGAAGATTGCATTGATAACCACAATGTCGACGATCTTGTCTTGCGCGAGCGCAACTCTAGCATCGCACATACGTTGCGTCGGATTTGGGGCGATCCTTCCGCGTGAGCGCTGACATAGTGACTCATGTCGCAAAAATGATCGAACTAAAAAAATCAGGATGCGACAACTCTGATTGTCTCGACTTGTTGGTTTGATGCGAAAGAAAATTTAGGGAGATTAGGACTTACGATTGATGATTGAATAAAACTTGAGGATTGAGTAGGTCCAATCCGCGTATCGAGAAGGAACTAGTCTAGATTTGAACAAGAGTTACGTCATGATGAGGATGATTATTCTGCGGGAGCGTGCATGGTGATTCATGCCCACCGTGGATAATCTGAATCACGTAAGATCGGGGCACAACATATTGTTAAGCTAGACGACCTCACGATCGGATACGCAAATTGTGATGAACAACTTAGGAAATATGAAATATGAATTATGGTTTAGAAATGAATTGTGTCGTAGCGTGCTTGACTTGAAAAGGATCGGTAGGTAGATTACGTCGAACGTGCTCGAAGAGACAGGCTATGCGAAATGGTTTAGTGAACGAGTTATATTGATATGTCGAGGAATTGGTTGAAACGTGAGTTATCGTAGGATGGCTTTGCCGAATGACTCGGACCCCGAGCGACGAATGTTGGGATGTGTCTCGGAAGTCTATGAATCGAAGTTTAGAAATTGGAGTGATGCGAGCTTGGGTAGAAAACCCCGTACTATCAACTTGGTTTGACCTTAGGATGGGGTCAGTGTTGATATCGCTGTTTGGGAACTATGATTCCAATACTAACGGAAAGACATAGCCTAGCGGTTAGGCCGACGTCCGAGTACGAAGTGGTAGGATTTGTGATGGCACCACTCATGAGGCTCGGATGACAAGCACGTATATCAGGGACGCCCGAATATGTGCACGATCCGACTCGAGTGGTGATGGCAGATTCTCTGTCACGAGGCTTCGCTGAAATACATGTATTTTAGGGACACCTAGAATATGTGCATGATCCAACTAAGTGATACGTTGAATCAAGTGAGACTTGAGGAACGGGAAAGTGTCGAGGATTTTGAGATCGTGAGTTTCGAAGAAATGTTGATGGTATTGCGATTATTGAATTGGGACGAGTTTGAATGTTTGTTGATCGGTTGGTGTGACCTACGACTAAGTTAGCGATAAGCACGAGCGTGGCTCGGATTGAGGGAACGCATAGGAGTATTGTGTACAAGAAACGTAGGATGTTGAATCAAGTTATAAGCCGATAAGTGTACTTAGTAAGTTTCAAGGACAAAACTTTTTCTGAGTAGTGTATGATGTAGTGCCCCGTCCTGCTCAGTCAATCGGAGGAATCGAAATGCCGACGGCGTTCGGAATTAGCCTTGCAACAGCTTGCTCAGAGGCCCGCTCGGTCGAGGCGACTTCTCGCCCAGGTGGGGTAGTTTCGGTGAACTTGCCTCATCTTAGCCTTCACATAACAAATCGAATATTTGCAAATGCACAAGTAGGCTTGATAATAAAAGAGACGAATCTACATAGCTAAGGGAATAATCCTAACGTGTCAAATTGAGTTAGAATATGGAAAGGTCCAACGGTCAGCTTAGAGTTGGTGCACATCGTGCTTTAAAAATAACACTCGGTCCTTCGTCCCGTGGCTTGGAAGAAGGAAAGTTGGTCTTCGGTACAAAAGCTAAGAGTTAGCCTATGTCATAGGCGTCGCCCGCATAAATGCTTGATAAAGCGTGCATGGTTCCACGATGCAAGGCTTGGCATAGCCTTTGCTCGTCCCTCGGGTTAAGCTGTAGGCGTGAGTAGTATTAGACAAAGTTATGCCGGTCGACTAAAGTCATTCTAAGTACTGTCTCGCTCTTTCTACGGTTGTCGAGTTATGTAATGCCTGTGTTCGTATTACGTATTTGGAATACGTATACGTATTTTATCTTGTATTTGCATATCTCCTTGGTTTGGTTTGGCTTGGTTATTCTTGGTTCGGGTTGGCTTGGTTCGGTTTGGGATTGCTATTGGTTCATTATGAACCAAAGGGTGAACCCCCTACCTACCACCACCACTACCATTTATTAACCCATTCTTCTATTCTCTCTCTTCATTACTCTCCTTCTTCCCTCCATTAATTCTTCACCTACCAGAGAGAGGGAGAGAGAGGTCTAGGCAAGTGCAACTTGCTTCATGGAGGAACTCCAATTTTATTGCTTCATTCTCTTCCTTATAGCTTTTTAACTTACTTTAGAACTTGGCATTTTCACTTTTTATGGCTAGATTCTTGTAGATCTAAGTCTATTTTATTTTCAGAATTCTTGGGTTTTGATCTACTTAATCTTGTTATTTCCGAGTTTTGATGGTTCCATGTTGTAGAGTATTTCATTCTGCCCTATTTTGACCTATGGAAATTCGGATTTGGACTCCGGATGAAGGTTCTATGCAGCTTGGTGGCCATGGCTTCTTGGTGTTCTTCTTCTCGGAAGTTTGGAGAAGAAGAACAGTACTTGACTTGACCGCATGAATATTTCATGCGAAAAGTGTTCTCCTAGCCGCATGGACTTTCCCCACTTAGCCGCATATGCGCCCTTGCCTTTCCTAGCCACATGAACTTGTACTCCTTACTAGCCACATGAGCCCTTGAACTGACCTGGCCGCATGAGCTCCTAACTGAGCCGCATGCACCCCCTTCATATACTGGCCGCATAGGCGTGTAACCTGTCTGGCCGCATAAAGCCTTGCTTCCAAGCCGCATATGCATCAGCACCCTTGGCCGCATGAGGCTGAGTCCATACTTAGCCGCATATGCACCCTTCACTCCCAGCCTCATGATACTACACTCGCGAGCCGCATGGACCCATCCCACGCCAGCCGTATGAATTCCCTATCCTCCTGGCCGCATATGTCTTGCCTTTCTCAGCCGCATGACTGACTGGATCTCCAAGCCGCATACGACTGATACCCCCCTTTGACCGCATAAGCCTTTTCTCCCGCTAGCCGCAGCGCCTGACCCTATTCAGCCGCATGGGCTGTTCTCTTCCAGCCGCATGAGATCATTCCTGACCGCATATGTCTTAGCCGCATGGCTCTCCTATAGCCCTGTGTATTGATATTTTAATAGATATTTTACGTCCATTTTATATCCTTACGCCTTTTGTTATGAACTTGATAATCACGAATTTACTTGATTTGTTTGGACATGATAATTGAGCCTGACATGACAGTGATCCGTAGCGGTGCACTCCTGACATGACTAACCTGACATGATAGTGGCCCGTCGTGGCGCACTCCTGACAAAGTACACTTGACATGATAACCTGACATGATATATCTTGAACAGCTGTTGCGACGGCTACCTGATATGGCATGACCTGTATAAATAACATGGACACCGTGGGCAATTGTGCTTGTACAAATAAACCAGTCCTGTCTTGCATTATGTCTAGGATGGGACTCCTGAGTACCACGGTCAGGAGTACCTAAGGAAATGGACTAAGGTTAACAACTAGAATTACACAGTAGTCATGAAGAGATTTCCCAGCTACAGGCAATCCCGTTACCTGGGCGCGCCTTGGGATCTGTAGCCTGCCGACGAGTAGGGCACATTTCCAGCACACTGTCATGTGTTGCCCCCTTCAAGCTACCTAAGGGTACATGTATTTCCTGGACGATGTACCCACCCGAATTCAACCTCTAATTTTTGACCTGGGTAACCTGGATGGACTGCAGGGCTTGTGGCTGTGGAATAATCTCACTGCATCTTGTTAGTAATTAGGCCTGTGATAACCCTAGTTAGTTAAAGTATCAAGCCGTAATTCTTGCTTGGCCATGAAATGATTGGATGGAGTCTAACCAGTCTAGTCTTGCCCTGACCAGATTACTGCATGACCAGAATGCTTGTATTTATTTTACTGATAAATGGTGAGAATTCCAAGTTCTGTTCAGACGAAGGGTTATAACCCCGGTCCTTGTTTGGTTTACGGGTTGTAACATGGTTATCTGAATAGTTCTATTGTTATCTCGTCGTATATCATCCTGATGTATTTTCCTTATTTCCAGTTCTTACTTTATTTATACTCTTGTGCTGATTGCTGGTTTTAGTTCCTAAGTGAAGCCTCTCTTGTGGCACTTGCTCTTTCTGGGGTCTGACCCAGCTGGTTTTGTGTGGCCAGATTTCGGAGCAGCTCCAGAGGATCTACCGACCTTCCAGCCAGATGGTGGCCACTAGACGGAACCCTGGCAACGAATGGGTTTATTTTTGATCTCCCACTTTATTGGAAACATATTCTTTTGAGGCGTTTAGCCGGCGAGCACCTGTTTAGCTCGATTGCACTTATTTACTGTCTGCCTACGGGTTGTAACATGATTGACAGATCCTAGGGTTGATCATGTATGACTAAACTCTTGCTAGTCCTAACATTTTGTAACGACTAGCTTCATGATCAGCTGAATATGTAATGTTTGGGACGCCTTACTATTGTATATTTAATGATCATACATCTTGTAACTTTTACTTACTTGCTTGTGATTGAGACAATAGGTTTGTTTATGACCTTAAGAGACTGCTGGCTTGTAGTTAAACCCTCATGTATCCTTGACAGCCGTGACCGTATAGCGAGGTGGTTGTACTTCTATATACGTAGCTGGCTATGTCTGCCCCCGCTCTCCAGTATTCTGGTTCTGGTACGTGACAAGTTATTCAGTCCCACGATCTCAAGGCCCATAATATAAAGTGTGACTTGGGCAATAGTGTTGCACAGAACGTAAGTCGGTTTAAGGCATGAGCCACGGTCGGTACGGTGTAAAGTTAGCCACGGTCTATGGCACTTAAGGAACACGTGTTGTTCAAGTTAAGTTGGAAGGCTATGTAGTAGTCGTTTCCTCGGTTTTAAGAAGTATGTTCACGCGACCGTTTGTCGCTGAGGCGGTCCCTCAGTTGGGAGTCTCGCGGTTCCTATGCACAATTTCAAAGTATGAGGCGGTCCCTCAGTTGGGAGTCTCACGGTTCCGATGTGCGTTATGCAAAGTGCGGTTTAGAGCACGAGATGCTAAGAATAGTTCCAGTTACACAACAAATTCGGCCATGCATTTACGTGAGTCTAGATGTCTCGTAGGTGCGTGGTCATTGGACAACTTGTCGACAATGATTTCTTCCTCGACTGGTATTACGCCGGTGCGCCGGGCCCAATCGACCTAGGGGGAAGACGTTATAGCAGTGCTGATTTGTACCGCACCAGGGTAGTAGGGGGCTTTCCATGGGGCTAGCTCCTTGCATCGAAGGACCCGCCACCTACCCGAGCTATGTCTACGATGGCTTGTCATGCCAGTGGCCTTTCATATAGATAATTGGCGTGCTAAGCGGCAAATCCGCATGCACGGTGTCAGTCGAATCAAAGAAAAGGGTAAGCACGGCACGAGTTGTGTTAAGAAGGTATGTGTGCACGGTCTGCACCACGATTCAGGAGCCTAAGATTTGGCTATACGTAAAGACACGTGCTTCGGCACGAGAAATGGCGTCGTGCTTGAGTTCTCAACACCAGTTCCACAAGTTGGATTAGACGTTTCGAGTTAAGTCAGGAAGGGCCGTAAGACAAGTTTGGTTAAGTTATGTTGAGTTGTTGGGTACGACCTCGATGTTTGAGACGCGAGCAAGTTTATGACACGACTAAGTTGTTGCGTACCAAATACGGGCTGAAAGGCAAGCACGAATCGATACGTTGACGTTGTTGGCACGAGAAGGTCTAGAGGAAAGGTATGAGTACGTTGTTAGTGCAAGGCACGGTGAAAGGTCTAGAGGCACTAAATTGGTCGAGAGTCTATGTCCAAACACCGATCCTAAGGCAAGAGTAGAAAGACAATCGTAAAGGGATTATGTTGCACAAACTAAATGAACGTGTCAGTTTTGTATGGGTGGGCGAGGAGCTCACTCCACCAGTACAGTTGAGTACTGACACCCACATAGTTTTTATGTGCAGGCACAGGTAGAAGCTCGTGGCACGGAACTCGCTTGGATGCGTCGAGGCACGGAGTTCCTTGACGATTCGAAGCGTGCGATCTGCGTGAAGACTGGACTTATACCGGACATAATGTATGGACATCGCCTCTCCAAAGCATCCGTCGATTCAAGACTTATATTGAGAGATGATAGAAAGCTGAGTGATTTGTAATATGAGAAGAGTGAATTTGAGTGATTGTAATCTTGGCCTTGCACCCCCATTGTAATATTTGTTCCTACAATAAAGATTATCTTTTGAATAACTTGTGTTTTGTTCTAAATTTCTGCTGCATGTTTAATGTCTCTGCTTGGGACTTTCGTACGACGACCCTATCGCAGCCGCTGTAATCGGCCGTTATGGAACCCGCCTTGCACGAGCGCAATCTAGGCTCGTACGGCATCACGCCTTCGCGAGGACGATCGCTCCTACGGGAGCGGGGCATGACACTGATCGAGGGTCGCCTTTCTCTCTCCAGACAAATGACTCCGAGCTGCCAGACATCGAATTCCCGTGTCCTTCCGACGGGTAAACCATCCGCGTTCCGTTCTCCTCTGCAGAGATATCCTCCCACTCCGCCAGCTTCGTACGGACATTCATGTTGAAGTTTCCCTCCGGGTGCCCCAAGATCACCATCGCCCAAGAGGCAATCACAGGTTGGAGGCTCACCTCCGCCTACAAGATTGCCCTGCTGGACCCCAAACACCTGCTTCTCCACCTTTCCTCAGACCCCGACTACTCTCTAGTCCGGGCCAAAGGCACCACCCGCGTCGGAGCCCACAACGTCAAGATCGCCAAATGGTCCCTCGACTTCAGCCCAACAGCCGACTCTTCGATCATCGCGGCGTTGATCACCCTCCTAAACCTTCCCCTAGTATGCTTCGCGCCCGCAGCTCTTAAGAGAATCGCGAGCTCTTTCGAAACTCTGGTGGCCATCGCAGAAGAAACCCGCACCCTATCCAAAGACAACTACGCGAAGATATGTGTGGAGTACGACAACAACATAATCTTCTGCAGGCACTGCCAGACCAGAGGACACCTCACTAGGCACTGTTTCAAAGCACACCCGGAGCTTCAGAAGAAAGTCCGCCGTAAGTCGCGCTCCCGAAAGATGACCCAAATCATTTCCACATCCTCCATTCTTTCTCTCTCCAATTCCCACTCCCACTTCGTCGATAGCAACAGCTCCCCCAGCCTCCGATCCCCTTCGAAAAAGGCCATCATACCCTATCATCCCCCGGGCATCCTTCTCAACAACCAGTTCGACATCCTCACCGTTACCCCTTCTGACACTCTACGAGAGCAACCCCAACCAAGCCCGTCCTCTTCCGCGATGAACGAGAAGTCCACTGAACTACATCAGACAAATGACACTTCTTCGAGCAGCGACGGTGCATATCAGGAGGCTTTGATCATCCATCTCGACCCTACGGCTGAATCCTCTTATCCCCAGGAGAGACTTTGAGATCGACCCGGCAATGTTGAGTATAGTCTCGGCTGACAGGCTTCAGTCTGAATTCCCTCTTATCCCCGGAAGAGATTTCGAGATCGATCCAGCAATGCTGAGTGTAGTCCCTGCTAACAGGCTTCAACAAGCTATAGAAGCAGGTTTCCTAGACCCAGACAACCCTCTCAGTGCTCTTGCCGAGATAGACAAAGCAGAAGTCCTCTCCCCCCGAAGGAGAGTATTGGACACTCCACTCGCGGCATGTAAGACTCAACGGAGGACGTTACCAGGACACCACAGAGAGCCTCCAAAATCCTCATCAAAAAGAAGAAAAAACTTGAGCAAACGGCCATGACCACTCGGTCCGCTACTAAGCTCAATACCCACCCTCTTCACAAACAATCCAATGCCTAACATCCTCTCGTAGAATGTTAGAGGGCTAGCCAACAAACCCACCTTGAGGAGATTCATTAGCCTCAAGAAAAGCCACCGCATCGATCTTTTGATCATCATTAAACCCAAAATCCTCCAGAAAAAACTCAAATCCATTCAACTCCAACTCGGTTTCGCGTCTGCGGTTGCCGGATGCTATGACATTTGGATCCTTTTTATTGCCGATTGTAGAATTGGCATCATGAACGATTCCAATCATGCGCTTTCCTGCTGGATAGAACACCCCTCCCTTAAGTCCTGAATACTTATCTCTGCTGTTCACGACAGCTGCAACTACCCAGAGCGCAAGAACCTCTGGGATACCCTCATGGATACCCACCAACACCTCAACAATCTTCCGTGGATCTTCCTTGGAGACTTCAACACGATCTCGCGTCGAGAGGAGAAATCGGGGTGGCGTCCTCCCCCATAGTCGGCGATGACCGACTCCAACATGTTTATCTTCAATGCCCACCTGTCCCCCCTGCCATTCTCCGACAACGCTTTCACCTGGTGTAACATGCAAGAAGGTGCCTACAGACAATACTTCCGTCTAGATCGAGTGCTGGTAGACAACCTGTGGGCCGATTTGGATCTCATCACGAACCTCTCTTACCTTAACACCATAAAATCGGACCATTCCCCTCTCCTGATGGAGATCAGCAGCAACTACACGCAGATCAAAAAACCTTTCCGCTTCCTGAACTTCTGGGGCCATCACCCCTATTTCAGGAACATCGTGGCCTCAGCGTAGAGTTCTACCAGCAACCCAGACCCCCTCATCCGCGTGGCCGTCAAGCTCCAAGCCACCAAGGGTGCGTTATCGTCTTGGAGCAGACTCGCTTTCAAAAATATCTTCCAAGCTAGCAAGATAGCAGAGGATGATGTCACTTGCGCTGAGATCCAGTTCGCTGCGACCAGCTCGCTGGAAGCCCGTACCGCCTTGAACCTCACCAAGGCGATTCTCAAGTCCAGACTGAAGGTAGAGACGAAAGTTTAGAAGTAAAAAGCCAGATTGACCTGGGATACCGAGGGTGACAAAAATTCTGGCTTCTTCCATGCCTGTGTCAAGGGCCGTAGAAATCATCTCAATCTTCACCAAATCTCGGACGACAATGGCATCCTCTTCAAAGACCAGAAAAGCATTAACATGGCAGCCGCCAACTTCTACACCAAACTTTTCTCCAAAATGGACGTTATTAAAGATGAGGCATTCCTGGCTAAGGTCCCCAGCTTGGTCAGTGCGCAGGATAATGTCATGTTGTTGACCCCCCTCCCCAGAGGAAGTCAAGTCGGCTGTCTGGTCCCTAGACGAACACAGCGCTCCCGGACCAGATGGTTTCTCCGGAGTCTTCTTTCGTTCTTGTTGGGAGACTATCGGGCCTAACATTTACGATGCCGCGGTGGCATTTTTCGAAGGAGCAAGCTACCCAAATCTATCTCCCGGGCCAACCTTATCCTGATTACTAAAAAAGATAACCTAGAGACATTCAAAGACTTCAGACCGATCAGCTTATATGCCTTCACCAACAAAATCATCTCCAAGATCATCGCGACTCACATGTCAACTCTTCTTTCCAAGATCATCTTCGAGGAGCAAAGCGACTTCGTCCCCGATCGGAACATCACAGATAACATCTTGCTCGCTCAGGAGTTGATCACTTGCATGAAATTCCCGTCCAGGGGGGGAATATCGCCATCAAACTCGACATAGAGAAAGCCTATGACCGTCTGGATTGGCAATTCATGATTTGGGTATTCAGACCTTCAAGTTCTCGGAGACTTGGATCGACATCATCTTCAGGTCCGTCAACAACTCTTGGTTCTCCACGGTCATCAATGGGCAATTCGACGGAAGCGCTGAGCAGAAACCTAAACAAGGTGAACACCCCCAGATTTCGTCACTATCACACCACCACGGGCTGCCCTCTCATCATGCATTTGGCCTCTGCCGATGACATCCTCATCTTCTCATCCGAGGACATCGGGTCGGTGGAGATGGTCAGCAACACGCTAAAGAAATATACCAGATGCTCCGACCAACGTATCAACGTCGACAAAAGCGTCATCTACACCCACCATAATGTCGACCGAAACCACTCGTCCACCCTCACCAACCTAACCTACTTCTCCACCGTATATCCTCCGTTCTCCTACCTGGGATGTCCGCTGGTGTACGGGAAATCGAACTCTGGCATTTTCGAGGGTTTGGTGAATAAAATTAAAAGAAAAATCGAAGGTTGGCACAACGTGACCCTTTCCCCAGGTGGTAAGATGATCCTCATCAAGCATGTCCTATCCTCCATCCCCATCCACACCCTGGCAGTGTGCTCCCCACCCAAGAAAGTCTATTCCGAGATCGAGTCCCTTTTCGCCAACTTCTTTTGGGGCCACATAGACGGCAAGGACAAGCACTACTGGGCCAGCTGGGACACTATGGACAAACCCACCGATGCGAAAGGACATGGCTTTACCAGATTAACGCACATCATCGACGCCTGCTCAATGAAGTTGTGGTGGAAGCTTCGCACGGACAACTCCATCTGGTAAAGCCAAGTGCCGATGACGGCCGTCGCCAACAATCGATCCTCTGCATCCTGGCGTCGGATCCTTCATAGATGCCACCTTGCTGAACCCTTTATCATCGAGAACCCCGACACCCTACAGTGGTCCCCCACGCCCGACGGCACCTTCACGATGGCCTCTGCTAAGCCGAAGGCGAGAGGCACTGACTCGCCTGCACCGTTGATCGCTCCTTTTTGGCACTTTTGTATCCCCAACAATTGGTCGATCCTCATCTGGAGAGCATACCGCTGGAAGTTACCTACCGACGACTCCCTTACCTCCATCGGCTATAGCTTAGCGTCCAAGTGTCATTGCTGCACCTCACACCAATCAGACACTACACCAAAAAAGCCATTTTGGAACGGAAAAAATGTGTTCCAAAATATTTTAGGAACGCCTCTATTCCGTACCTATTTGGGCTGCCAATTTTTTTGGAACGATAATAAAGCGTTCCAAGTAATGTTTATTGGAAGGGTTTAGATGCGTTCCAATATTGGAACACGAAAAATGCGTTCCTAACAAAGGGTTTCAGATTTTTTTTTGTGTGCCACTTGTTGGAACGCCTAGAATGTATTCCAACATTGGAACTGTAGGAAAATGTTCCTATTTGCATAATATTGATATAGCTTGTACCTTTTATTTAATTATTAGATTATTTGAAATTTCAAACCTTCATGTAGGTTGAATTAATATATTATATATAGATAAATATTTTGTAATCCTCTTAAGATTTTACAAATGTAAAGCCCTTTATAATATAAATGAAAGTAAACGAACATCCATAACATAAGTACATGTAGAATAGATAAAAGCATAGGTACATAGACTAATAAAGTCAAAATGTCTTATATAAACATTGTATGTTTAATACAACTTTACTAAATTAACTACCATGCTAAAAATTATCGGAGGGTAACATTTTTCTCTTCATTCTCTTGCTTCCTCATAGCTATTCTCTTCCTCTTAGTTGTCACTATTGCTTCAAGCTTTGTGACCTCCCTTATTGTTGGGATGGCCATCGGGTCTGCAAAGCCGAAATACCACAAAAATATTTAGTAACAAAAAAAAGTTAGAAAGGAAAGAGGAGTAACTATGCAAATCCATCTTACTAATCCAAATAACCATATTAACTTAATTAGTACATGCACTTACATAAATAACAAATATAAGTAATAATTACTGAAATATTAGATTAACAAACATTACTAATAAGTAATAATAAATTGTCTTACATCAAGATTAACTCACACTGTAATATATCGACAGCTCTTTTATACCAAAAAATGGGCATAAAGTCTTAATTCAAAATATTTGAGCAGACCGAGTACTAAATTTGATAGTGAGTACTTAAGAGGAAAAAAATAGATACAAAAATGGATACCAACTTGATTATTTAGTATTTTGGCATAACCTCAGTGTTTTAGTCTTTAACATGCACTAAAGTAAGAAAAAAGCCAGCTTGGATGACTAGAGAATCATAAATTGATCTATCAGTTCTATATGAAAAATTAGGCTATTGTTTTCTTCATAAAGCATAGCTTATGAAATTATATGTGAAAACTTTTACGAGGGCTAAAACTAAAACATTCACTATCAGTTTCTCTCTGTCTTAACAACAGTTAAAACAAAAGTCCAGTTGTTAGGAAAACTTAGAATAGATTCCATAATTTACCATGTCTGACAATGAAAAACTGCTAGTTCCATAGCAGCTCTTGTATCTTCAGTACAATCATGTCCATTTCCTAACACTTGAATTTGCCTGGAGAGAGATTTCCATGCTAAAATTAGCAAAGCTATCTTATATTGCCAGCCACTAGGTACTTGTACAAAATAATAGTATCGATCACCAAACAATGAGATATCTTCAATGCTAAAAGGTCATTCTCTAGAGAGTGCCCAACAAGAATTGTTTCTTTGTAGACAAGTTCAAAAAACTCTTCCTCGAAAGAATAAAAAAACAAAGAACCATGATAAGGTTTGTAGTAATAAATGAAGATATGAAAATAAATGTCTAAGTTACTAATTAATCCACTACAAAAGAAATGAACCAAAAAAAATATTATGGACATTGATGCACCTGAACATCCTTGAGTGATGTTGTTGTTATTGCCGAGGCATAATTTTCGATGGAAAACTTGAGAATATGAAACGATTGTAAAGACAATATTTCAAATCAACACTTCAAGAAAGGAGATCCTGAATTACGAGAATCTAAAAAAATTCGTAATCAACAACAATAGATCGTAGTACTTCTAAAAAGAAGATACAATCAGAATTACTGGCAGCAATAAAGAAGGTGACTGGCGAAAGATGGAAGAACTCCTGCTGGGGTGAATAATCACCGTTGCTCAAAGCTTTATTCGTCCTATACGAACAGCTTCCAGGAACCAGCAAGTTCGTTGGAGAACTTGGAACACTCCTGCTCTTCTGACTCCTCGGATGGACACGAACTCCCGTGCAAAGGCAATGCTGGTGCAGCGCCTTTCCTCTCTCTCTCGAAGGCTGCTGGAATTCGTAAGCAAATTTCGATCAGAACTGTGTTAAAGAACACTTTAGAATTCTCTGTTTACTTGTGTTAAAAAATACTTCATAAACTTTTTATGGTGGCTTCTATTATTTGTATATATATAGAGCCTTGTGAGAGAGAGGATGCCTTATATAGGCCCTGCAGCAACTGCTCGGTTGCCACAAAGTTAGGGACATGGTAAAAAACACCCCGAACATGTAGCAACCGCTCAGAACGTACAAATGCACATTCTGCTGCAAGTTACGCCAACTGTGCGCACCCCGCGCACCTTGCACTCCACGCACTGAGCCACTTGCGCCAACCTGCGCCACTGTGCGCACAGTGCAACCTGCACAACCTGTGCTACCTTGCGCCACTCGCACAACCTGCGCAACCTGTACCACCTTGCGCCACTTGCGCAACGTGCGCCACGCGCGCATCCAGCTCACCCGGCGCAACCTGTATGCAACCTGGCGTGCACCCTAGCGCGCACCCTGGTCGCGCAACCTGTGGCACGCAACATGGCAGCACAAGTGGCTCGTGCAACGAGCGCAACTAAAGCGTACTATGCGCCCAGCGACGATGCTGACGTGCTAACTGCAAAGTGCGCCAACAAAATGCCACATTACGCCTCATGAGCCCATGAGCCCGAGTCCGAGTCGCTATGCCCCTATGTAACGTCCCAGTCCCAAAATATGTAGGACTAGGAACATAGACATGCCAGCTGTATTCATACGAAGTATACTCCAATATATGGAAGCCTCGTATAAATACATAAGCTGTAAAATATAGTAGAACCATAACTAATCTCATCCACGCAAAATAAATGAATAAAACACATCATATAAAGATAATGAATTGTCTTGATACAATATGTTGGGCGGAGACAAATCTACTACCAATAAAATAAGGAAATAAAATACATGGAAAATGAAATGAGTGGCGAGCGAAGCAAAGACGATCCAAATGCAATCATCCTCGAAGAAGTAGCGATGATCACGGCTAAAGCTAGAGCACCTGCGAAAGACAATAGCACACACCTGGAAAGATAACCAGGTCCTCAGAGGGACGTAACAAGACACATAATAGCATGCCATATAAACTGAATAAATATTCCTCAAATAAATAAGTCAATTGAATTTATAACATGGTCCAATACGCACCTACTGAACGAGTGTATCATCCCCCCAACCAAACAATGACAGGAGATGGTAAACTAATTCACGGTGACGTATCTTTCCATGCCATAAATCCAATATGGTATCCGGACCCCAACAAGGTTCAATACCTTCTTATCGAAGTAGTAAGTCACACCTACAACCAAACAAGGACAAGATGTGACGAACTAATCCGCGACAAGTTATTGTTCCAAGCCACGGTCAGATACAAGTACCCAAACCAAAAGTACTTCTACCTAACGGATAAAGGTGCCTAACCGTTCTATGTGAATGTAGTTAAGAACAATCCTTCCTACGCATGGACCCTGGCTGAATAGGATCGGCATAGTCCCCCTTGGGCACCAGAGGCCCCATCAGTAAGAGCATGACGTTCCGCAGAATCATCAGTGGCCGTCAGTAATCATGGGTCATCAACCCCGTATCTCCAGCAGAGAGTTTGGGTCACAAGAGAAAGTGCATCGAAGCCCATACACTAAGGAATTGTCATCCCCGCCCAATGCCTATTATGTTGTATCCACAAAATTAACCTCTATAACCGCTAAGTCAAACTAGTATGCAACCTCTATTAGCGGTTATTCCTACCGCACGGCTTGTATATATTGGTGGCTAGCCAATCACGCACATCCGTGTTCTATATGCGACACACAACTTCGTGGTACAACCTGTCAAGGCCATGTATGCAACACACAAAGGTGGTCCCTTAAATCTAGGTTTAATGTGTAAAAATAATACATAGCAGGAAAATGAACAGTAGGTTCTAACAGGTTATGCCATGTATCACAGTTTTATTTTGCATAAAGAAAATAAATAATGCATGAAATATGAGCTAAAATAAATAAACAGCTAATGGCAAGGTGTCTTGCCTGGTAGGACGCCTGGTGTGCTACGATGATCAAGGTGGCACAATTTGCGACTTCGTTTGCAACAACTATGCATGGTGACCTTAGATGGTGGCACGGACAGTTTCATTGGGTCCAGAAGGATCAAATTGGTTAGGGTGGACATAAGATAGTCTCGAAATTGGCGAAGGAATAGGAATAATAGGACTTGGATACGGACAGGAAAAAATTAAAGAAATAATGGATAAATAAATATTTATATATACACAAAATTTAGAAAACTATAATAAATGAGAACTTATACTTTTGCAAGTTTAAAATAGTGTTTAGATAAATACTAAAATAGGAAGAACTGTGTTCACAGAAAACCCTTAAGTTTGTAGAAATACAATTTAGGTAGAAAGCTATATATCCCAAAATATTTTAGGAGAAGAAAAATAATTATAGAAAATTACTTAATGCTAAAATCCATATTTGTAAAACTAAAATTTTGTCAAATACTAATTTTTAAATAGATAGAAATTTTACAGTACATCATAGCTCATAATATTCGATTACGAAAATATATATATTTTTCTCGTTTTTAAGTGATTATCTATTCTAGTAAAAAGTAATTAGAATAAATACTGGTAGTACTAGTACAACAATAATAAAGAAAATAATGTTTAAAATATTTATCAAATTTCTATTACCTACTATATAACAAGAATATTAATAATATTTAAACTCATAAAAAATAACACCTAAAATATTAACACAGCAACAGCAACTCTAATAATATTAATCATAATAACAATAATAATAATAATAATAATAATGAAATTACATTAATAATGGTAATAATAATAATAATATGGCTAATAATAATAATAAAGATAATAATAAAGATAATATTAATAAACAGAATAATAATAATAATAATAATAATAATAATAATGTTAATAATAATAAAAATAAAATATTAATAATAATAAATAAATAATTATTTACTGATACCAAAGGGGGACTGTAGCGGTTCTTTTGGAAAGAGGGGAGAGAGAGGGGCTGAGAATTCGAGAGTGTGAGCAAGAGAGAGAGCGAGGAGGCGAGCTGTCACGCCCCAGTACCGAAATACAGAGACGGACTAGGCCAGCTACTCCATATGAGGTACGTAACGTCAAACGGCGATCGTGGCTGTCCAGAGATTAGGGGGTACATGCTACAATCAAGTCTCCTATGGTCCCACAGAGTTCTATGTCTCAATCAATCAAATCACATCAGCAATTAAATGAACATTAAAGATAAAGCAGTAAGACATCCCCGACGCTTCATCAAAATGATCATGAGAGACTAGCTTTATAATTTAGCTATCTCAGAGAGTCAGGAGTACAAAATTATACACAGCTGCTGTTTGCCATTGATTGTAAAAGTACAAAACAATTATCGGAGGACTGAACTTAGACTCACTACAAACTCGCTCGTACAAAGAAAGCCTAGGGACGAAAACCTAGGTACAACAGTCTAAGTACGATTGTTTATTTTAGATTCTGGGGGGTGACGATAGAGGCTCGGGAAAGCGACGGCCGCTCTGCCTTACTTCTTGGACGATCGGTACACAGCCTTGACTCGGGAAAGATCTGCTTGGTCGTTGACGAAGAAATGCCTTCTTGCTCTCTCTCTGATTGCTTTCCTGGCTTCTCTCTCTGTGTATATTCTCTCTCTGACTATGGGGGAAGTCTCTCTGTGTATACGTATTCTTCTCTAGTTTTTTTTTGTATATCTCTCTATATATTACAAGGAAATGGCACCTTGCTATTTATAATAGTGGGATGTGATCACTAGGGTTGCCAATGATTAGCTCTTGGAGATGGCGGCGGCCTGGGGATTGATCAATCCAGGCCGTTCGTTTCTGATTGTGACGAATCAGAACCATTAAGGGTAGATTACACCAAATCCCCATTAGCAATTAATGCTGATTGGCATAAATCTTCCTTATAATGATTCTCTAATATCTGCGAATAAATTAAATTTATTCTCCTGCCACGTGCCCCAGATCATTGGGATTTGACCCGATCTTGGATTGCCATAAATCTGAAAGATTGATCGGCTGAGGACACGTGTCCTGAGAGCCAATGGTGAGACTGGAACCGTATGCAGATTGGGCCGTATGAGATTTAGGCCGCATAAATTTTGGGCCGCATAAGACTTGGGACACGTGTCAGGGCTGTCTGGGCAGTGGTCCCCTCTTTCAGACTTCTGAACCATATGATGAGCCGCATGAACCGCATAATGGTGTGTCTGCTTGAGCCGCATGGGCATGATCTTCTTGAGCCGCATAGGGATGATTCCACTCGAGCCGCATGGGACAGCTTCACTCTGAACCGCATGGGAAGTCTTCACTTCGAGCCGCATAAGCACACCCACGTGGCAGGGCCACGTGGCATTTTGTTGCTCTCGGGGGATCGTGTCAGAAATTTTTTTCTCTTCCCTATAGATTCATCATCATGACAGAGTCATAATTACCTGCTTTGGTGTCAGGTCTGTCAACTTTTCAGAGGGGTCAGCCGTCAAAGCAATTAATGCAGCATGGATCGGAGGGGAGCACTGTCACGCTACATGTCTTCTGAGCCGCATGGAATACCTCCGGCCGCATAGCTCCTTATGCCACATGACTCCCTGAGCTGCATGCATTTTCTGAGCTGCATTGATCTTTCTCTAGTATTTTTCATGCTTCTACAGGACCCCCTTCAAAGTTTTCAATTTGCAAAATTGAAATACTTTGAATAAGAAGCATGGCTGGATATTCTTCTGGCCGCGCATGGATATCTTGGCCGCATGGAAAGTTCTGCCGCAGGGGCGTCTCAGCCGCATGGATGGCCCAGCCGCATAGAAATTTCTGTCACCCGACCATCTGAGTCGCATAGTTGCTATCAGCCGCATGGTCATTTGAACCGCATAAGCTCTTTGCCACGTCATTATGCCATGCATGTGGATCTTTCTGGGACAGGATCCCAAGAGCTCAGTCTTTAAATAGCTGGTTTGGCTTAATAACCGAAGAGCTGATCGCGTTTGTACGAGGCGTCGGTCCACAGTTCTCCGTCAATAAATAGAAGGGCATTTGGACGGTCTTCTCTCTTAGACTATTCTTGACTCAGATTTTTGTCGTATTTTCTTCCTCTGATCATCAGACAACAATAGCACCCAGGGCTTCTAAGGCTGTAAAGAAGGCTGTGGCGAGGAGTAAGAAATCGGCTTCGCCCTCGACTGTCGTGCCCCCCGTTCGTTTTGATGTTCATATTGCCATCGAAGGTAAGGATTAGGTAGTCGATTTGAAACCCTAGCAGAGCCTGCTTCACTGCATGCTTCATGTACACGACTTTGACGTGAACTTCTCAAACTACATGGTCCGCATACGCGTCCCATGACTGAGCCGCGTGAGACTTGTCTAAAACGAGCCGCATGAATATTTCTAACTGTTTTCATTTTCTTCGTCTTTGGTTCTCGCAGTATCTCTACCGAATGTTGAGACTGCGACATCAGAGGAGCCGCAGCCTCCTGTCTTCAGCTAGGAATCTTCCTCTGTTAAGGAGGAAGTGAAGAAAGAAGAACCTGCGCCTGAGGGGAACGGCAACTCTCCAAATATCGAGACTGTTGAGGGTGGCAGCACTGGGAACCCTATTTCTCCTATTCTGGACGAGGATGCTCTTCACTTGCATCTTTCATATGTGAGATGGTTGAGGGAATGGTACATGCGCTCCTGTAACTAGGATGTAGGGGCTTCTCGTGGATGTTTGTCTGTAGTCTTTTATTTTGTTTCGCCTTTCTTCTTGTCTTCATGAAGAACTCTTTTGACTTGCTTGCAATCGTGTGGATGTAACCGATTTCTGAATGAATGGAATATATATATTTGCTTCACTCTTTTGCTTTGTAATAATCCTCTTATTGGGACATTTTGTGTGGACCCATTATCCCTAACGTACCCTGGTTTTGGATACGAACAACAAGTTTAAAAAGAAAGGAACCAATCATACTGACTCAGAGGTGCTGAGGACATGGTGAGCATGAGGGTTTCTTTGATGGGGGGTACATAGAATAATTCTGAGGTAATGAGGACATGGCAATTCTATGTAGAGGGGTGATTTGTTTTTGGCGGAAATAGGACGACTCAGAGGTGATGAGGACATGGTCGTCTTGGAAATTTGTGGATCCGTTACCTTTGTTGTGCACTGGGAGTGCAGGTATTAGATCATGAGGGAGGATCTCTTGTAGGAAGAAAGTTCAGCGGTATGATTATACATGACTTTCTTTCAAAAGAGTGACCGGGATGTAAGTTCAGGGGTACCGATGGGCACATAACTCGACAATCCATAAATATTGGAATCAAAGTGTAAGTTCAGAGGTACCAGCAGGTACATGACTTGGGAATTTGGGATATGAGTTCAGCGGTACAAGAGGGTACGTGACTCGATAAGTTAGAAAATTAGGGGGTTGAGTTCAGTGGTACCAGCGGGCACATAACTCGACAATCCATGAATGTTGGAATCAAAGTGTAAGTTCAGAGGTACCAGCAGGTACATGACTTGGGAATTTGGGATATGAGTTCAGCAGTACAAGAGGGTACGTGACTCAATAAGTTAGAAAATTAGGGGGTTTAGTTCAGTGGTACCAGCGGGCACATAACTCGAAACTCTGGAAAATGTTGTTTAAACATAGTATTTCTTCAGGAACTTGTCGTTGACGGGCAACATGAGCAAGTCTCCGTTCTGCTTGGTGAGGCGGTAAGCACCATTGGAGAACACGGCCTCGATGATAAATGGGCCTTCCTATTTTGGCTGGAACTTGCCGGTGGTCTTGTGAGTCATGACCATTGGCCTCCTGACTGCCAAAACAAGATCGTCCACTTGGAATGTTCTGACTTTGACCTTTTTGTTGAAGGCTCCTGAGATGCGTGCTTGGTATAATTCGATCCTTTGCTGAGCTAGGAGGCGTTTTTCATCTAAGGCCTCTAACTCTTGTAGTCGACGTCGGTAGTTATCATCCGTTGTCAATTGATAAGTGAGGGCGACTCAGAGTGAGGGAATCTGAGTCTCTAATGGGAGAACTGCCTCACTTTCGTACACCAGAGAGAATGGTGTATTCCCGATGGCTGTTCGAACCGTGGTGCGATAAGCCCATAAGCACTCGCCGAGCTTCTCGTTCCAGTCGCGTTTATTGGAGGAGACAAATTTCTTGAGGAGTTTGATGATTGTTTTGTTGAATGCCTCTGCTAATCCGTTTGCTGTCGGGTTGTATGGTGTCGAAGCGATATTCTGAATGCGGTGTTTATCGCAGAATCGGTAGAATACGTGGCTTATAAACTGCGGACCATTATCATGGATGATCCTTCGGGGCAGTCCAAAGCGGTAGATGACGTGGTACTTCAGGAAGCTGATTACGTTCGAAGTCTTGACTTCGGCGAGTGGGACAACTTCTGCCCACTTTGAGAAGTAATCAGTGATCGCAAGTATGAAGCGATGTCCTCGGAAGGAAGGTGGGGTGATTGGACCAATGATATCCATTCCCCATGCTTCGAATGGCCAGGATGCCACTGTCGGATGTAGAAATTCGGATGGTTGGTGAATGAAGTCTGCGTGGACTTGGCAGGCCTTGTATTTTCGGGCATAATCTATTGCATCAGCCACCATCGTGGGCTAGTAGTAGCCCATCCGGCGAAGGCGGTCTTGCAGCTTAGGGCCAGGCTGATGGGCCCCGCAGACACCGTCATGAGCCTCTCGTACGGCTTCTTTGGCTTCTGCGTTCGACAAGCACCGAAGTAGTAATCCGTCGTAGGAGCGGCAATACAGCATTTTCGTCTCTGTATCGTAGAAGAATCTGAGAGAACGCCGTATGATAGAAGTAGCCTCCTTCGGGTTCTCGGGCAGGATGTCGTAGACCACGAAGTCTATGAATGGTTGTTTCCAGTCTGGCGCTTCGTCGATCATCTGAGCAGAATAACTCGCCATGGCTTGAACGTTCTTCTTGGGGCAGACCAGCTCATGGCCGATTACATCGACCGAATGATGAGAGTGGTTTGGCACTGCTAGGGAAGCAGCCAGGCCTGCTAGGGCATCAGCTTCGATATTTTGGAGTCTGGGGATGTGTTCGATGAAGAATCCCTCGAATGATGAGATAATGTTGATCGCTATTTGGTGGTAGGGGATCATGTCTTCATGGCGGACTTCGTACGTCTCCCGAATCTGGTTGACGATTAATTACGAATCGCCGTATGCTTCAAGGTATTCTACCTCCAGTTCTCTTGCGAGTTGGAGGCCAATGACCAAAGCGTTGTACTCGGCCACATTGTTAGAGCAGGGTTCCGTGAGAGAGTAGGCGCGATTGATCACTAGCCCAATAGGAGAGACCAATACTACTCCGACTCCGACGACGATGTTTCCCTTGGGTCCGGTTCTTGAAGCGTCATCGAAGAACATCCGCCATATGTTATCGTGGGTGGTTGTATTTAAATCGGCGACCTTATCTGGGATTTCTTCGTATATTCTGGATGATTTCGATCCTGGATGGGCCGCCAAAAAGTCTGCCAGGGCTTGACCTTTGACAGCCTTCTGCGGGACGAAGATCATATGATAGGAGGACAGCAATATCGCCCATGTAGCGAGGCTGGAGCTGAGTGCCCCTGGTTTGGTCATGAGGACCCTGAGAGGGTTGATTCGTGAGATCATATGTATGGTTTCCCCCGTGACATAGTGTCGCATCTTTTGAATGGCGAATACCAAGGCGAGGCATTCTTTCTCCACAGCGGTGTATCGGTATTCGGGCCTGACCATCATTCGGCTGAGATAGTAAATGGCCTGCTCGTGGCCTGCGTCGTTGTTTTGTGCCAGCAGGGCACCGAGGGAGTGTTCCATTGCTCGTACATAGAGCAGGAATGGTTTTCTAGGGACCGGGGCCACCAGGACTGAAGGATTTGATAAATATTCTTTGATGTCATCGAAAGCGCGCTGGCATTCCTCGTCCCATACGAATGAGACTCCCTTCTTCATGAGGTGGGTGAACGGTCGGCATCGCCCGGAGAGGTTGGAAATAAATCTCCTGATAAAAGCTAGCCTCCCTTGGAGGCCTCTAAGTTCACGGAGATTTCTCGGGGGACCCATCTCCATGATTGCCCTCGTTTTCTCGGGGTCTACATGGATACCCCGTGCAGTGATGATGAAGCCCAAGAACTTCCTGCTGGATACGCCCAAGAATGATTTTGTAGGGTTCATCTTCAGATTGTGGGCTCGCATTAAGTTGAACACCGTTCTCAGGTCTTGCAGATGATCTTCCTTACGGCGACTCTTGACGGCGATGTCGTCGACATAGCATTCCACTGTCTTGCGCAAATGTTCTCTAAAAATGATACTCATGGCTTGCTGATATGTAGCGCCAGCATTCTTTAGACCGAATGGCATGACTGTGTAGCAGTATCTGCCAATCGGGGTTCGGAATGAGGTGTGCTTTTCGTCGTCGAGAGACATCTTGATTTGATTATACCCCGAAAATCCATCCATGAATGACATACGTTCAAAGCCGCATGTATTGTCGATCATGATGTCTGTGATAGGAAGGGAAAATTCATCTTTGGGGCATACCTCGTTCAGGTTGCGAAAGTCGATACAGATTCAAATCTTTCCATTCTTTTTGAGGACGGGTACTATATTGGCGACCCAATCAGGATGTTGCTCTTCACGAATGAAGCCGCTGGCTATTAGCTTGTTGACTTCGGCTTCGATCGCGTCCATGATGCCTGGGCGAAAGCGTCATTGTTGCTGCTTGACTGGCTTTGCATCTGGCCGTATATTGAGTTTGTGGAGAGCGATGTCAGGATTTAACCCCGGCATGTCTTTATAGCTCCAGGCGAACACATCAATGTATTCTCTGACAAGTTCTAACAGTGACTCTCGTTCTTCGTCAGTTAGGCTTTTACTGATAAAGATCGGTTTTGGAGAAGATTCGCTACCGAGATCCACTTGTATGACCTCATCTTCAGTAGGAGCTTCTCTCAGTTCGAACCGCTTTTCCCATTGTGTGTCTAATTGCTGGGCCCATGGCTCTAGCTCAAGGATTTCGGGGATGTCTTCGTCTTCCTCGTAAGCGTCGGTGAATGCCATGTTGACTGACATGACTTGTCTGAACACATCTCCGATGCTGGTATCTGAGTCGAAAGTCGGTGATCCGGTTGAATGTGACTGCCAGTCGCATTCTTTATCTGAGCTTTCAGGGGTTGTAGTAGGCATTACATACCCTAAACTGTATCGGTTTTTGTTATAGTAGTTCCGTGGTTTGCCCGTCGGGGCTGGCATCTTCAAAGGTAATCGTCGTCCAGTGCCATAGTTCAGTCCTGGCGTTGTCTCTAGATCATACCCCTGTTTCTGTATGAGATATTTGGATTGAGGGCTATAGAGATACAGAGGCAGTCTTCCAGCATCTGACCCGAAGTTGACTTCTTCCATGGCGAGGGGATGCGGATTGTTCGTCCGGCCGAAGATGATTGGGTGGTCCCCTCCCTCGATTATTCGGTAAGCATCTTCTACTGGAGTAAGTTGGATAGCGGTGTACACATTTGTCACCTGTGTATGTAGGTGAGTGCCTATACCGTATTCCATAGCATACATTGTACATAGCTTATTGAGCTCGGTGTAGTTCAAAGATAACCCTTTATTGATGAAGTAAGGTATCTTTTCTAGAAGGATTACATCATCTGTGGAGGGAGCGTCAGTGTGGACAGCCACATACTTGGCTAGCTCTGGTTCCTCTTCGGCTACCCCCTGTGTGAATGAAGATTGAGAGGGCGTCCTAGTCAGCTTGATCTTCAGAGGTTCAACTGACGGAGCGGAGCAAGGGGTTGTCGGTAGACTAGCAACCCCCAGTCTGGCACTTGATGTGGTAGCGAGGGGTGGCTGGTTCGCTTGAAGTGTCAGACCTCGCATCGGGGTGACGACCTTTCTTAGGCAGGCGTATCGTCAGAGGTCTATCGGAGGGATTGAGCTTCTCTGTTTGGGATTGACCGACTCTCGGCAATCTGATGGTAAGTGGCCCTGTCGTGGGTCTTGGTACCTGGCCGGACCTTGGCAGCTGGATTCTCAACTGCTCTTCCTGTGCCGAGAGGCTGATCGCGTCCTTACGCAGCGTGGCCGTAAGGGGTGCGGAATTGCCTGGTTTGCGAGCCTGGAGATGGATTGTCAGAGGTTCTTCTGATCCCGTGGTTGCTTCAACATCAGTTTATTTATTTTCTCCTTTAAGGTGCCTCTTCGACTTTTCGTATAGGCAGGAGTCCGAGTAATAAGATTCGACCCCTTTGAAGGGATCGATGTCAGCAAATTCTGTCCTCACGAAGCCGTGCTTGTCAACATATTTGAAGCATTGGTGTAGCGTGGAAGGCACGATCATGTAATCGTGTATCCAAGGGCGCCCCAAAAGGATGTTGTATGAAGTGTCGGCATCTATGACATAGCAAGTGACTTCTGATTGGAGATCGCCAAACTGACATTTCAGACGGATCTTCCCGATTGGGTAGCTCCTGCCCGAATTGAACCCGCTGACGGCGGTGTTTGTAGGGGTCAGGCGATGCATCGGGATGCGAAGATGATGAAGTAGTCCTTTTGGAATGATGCTTATGGAAGACCCAGGGTCAATGTGCATCCGGTCCACCTTTATGTCGCCGATGTAGCATGTGTAGTATAATGGGCGATCGTGTAGATTAGTCTTGATAAGCATGTCTTATGGAGTGAAGACGATGTTGGGCATTGCTCCCGTACAGGCACTGTCTTGGAGGTCTGCGGGCTGATTTTCTCCCGTGAGGTTGACCTGAGCCAGGTACGCGTCGGCATTTTGAAGTGCATCGCTCAAAGCTGTGCGGATATCCTTCGAGAGCCTCAGGAGTTCATATAAGGACAATTTGGCCGGTGTATTGGCCAATTGCGCCAAGATGTCGAAGTTGTACGACCTCTCCAGCCCCTGAGATGTTTTCTTTCGGAGGGATTTGTCGAAGCGAGTCTCCTTCGGCCTAGGATTGTCGGTCGTCGAAGGCTGAGCTGGTCCCGGAGAATCCGTGGTAGTGGGCGGATGATCATCAGTCGAGTTTTCAGCCACAGGTTGAGATTGTGCTCCGGATCGAGTAACAACGGCCGTGACTTCCTCTTCATCTGCTGAGGTGGTACGACAGGATCTGACTTTTCCACTTTTTTTTAGAAGATGGAGTGGACTGAGTTACCTCGTGGACTAGGTCCGGATGGACCCACATGATTTCCTCTCGTGATGTGGTGAGGGGTACTAGACCAGTAGCTTGAGCAGGCGGGAGATTAGCAATCTCCATCGTTGCCAGAGGGATGGATATAACCCTGTCCTGGGTCTCTGTTGGAGGGAAGCTGCCGAATTGTACGGACACCATGTTGGCTGCCACGGTTACCTCCTCGAAATCGATGGCCAGAGCGTTCGAATCGATGAGGTTTTGGACATATCGTTTCAGTTGGTAGCAGTCGTACGTAGCATGGTGGACGTAGCGGTGGTAATGGAAGAACTTTGGGTTCGCCAGATCAGCCGGCCGAGGCTCCCGTCTTGGTGGAGGAAGCTGAATCCTATCTCCTTGTATGAGCATGTCCAAGATAGGCTTGACGTGACCGTCTTCAAAAGAGTAAGTGATTTGAGGCTATTGTTTGTCCGCAGGTTGCGACTCAGGCTTCTGGGCTGTATCGGCCACCATAGCATGCTTGCCTCTGTTGTCCCGGTTGTTGGAGGGGCTACCCCTATTATCGTTGGTGGTGCTGGAACGCTTGCCCTTGTTCTCTCCCTCTGAGATATGTAATCCCAGTTGGCGAGCCTTCTTTAATCGTTCTTCGGCACTTGTAGCACTAATGATAAAAGCCTTCCATTCCTTGAATTGACTCTCGCCCATCCAGAGAGTGATTGTTGGGAGTAGTCTCTTTTGGCAAATTTCGATCAAGGAGGAGTCCGGGTTGCCAGATGGTAACTTCATTATAGTTTTACGAAACTGCTCAATGTAATTCCTCGTCAGCTCTTTCTCTCCTTGAATGACGTCCATGAGGGTAGACATCGTGACGTCCTGCCCTACCTCATAGAACCTCTCCAAGAACAGGCGTTTGAAGCCAGCGAAGGAATGGATGCAATTGTCCGGCAGGTTGCGGTACCAATCGAAGGTGACTCCTTCCAATGCTCCAATGAATAACCACGTGAGGATGGCATCATCATGGGGCAGATGGTCGGTAGTGACCTCAAAGTAAGTGATGTACCGACTTGCTGAAGTCTTGCCATCATATGGGTTGATATTGAACGGCTTATATCTTGGTGGAAAGGGAACATCCCTCCATTCAGCAGGATATTGTTGTCGTATCCTGCAGTCTTGAGAGTTTTCTCGGGCATGGAACATTGCTTGGAGCTCCTGAACCTCTCTTCTTACTTCTCGGGCCTCATCTGTCGTGGTAGGGGCCATTATCTCGGGAGGATTGTTGCCCAGGTTCGGTGCCGCTGAATTTGAATCTATATTGATTACGGGACCCGTGCTTGTCTGGCCAGGTGTCACCCCCTACAGATTAGGAAGCGCCGCTTTGATCTCGTCTACAGACTTGACCAAGGCGTGCAATATGGCCTCCAAAGTGTCGATGCGCTGGCAATCACCGGAACCGCCTTGATTGCTGTCTGTCATGAACACCGTCTTCACATGAGGAGTGACGAAAGGAGTGGTGAAGGATGTACCCTCCGAGTCGTACCCGTGCATCGAGAAATCATCAGGATATGTGGGGATGTTCTCTTCAGGTTCGGACTCGGAAGGAACACTACCCCCAGCTTCGGAGCTTGCTTCGTCTAGGATGTCCTTGGGGACGTCGGTATCTGTTGTATCCGTCGGAGGATTTGCTTCCTCCAGTCCGTATTCCTGGAATGTCGGATTGTCGTGGATGTTTGGAGGAGTGCTACCCCCAGTTCCGACGACCCCCAATGTTGCAGACGACGAACATCCTACTGCATCAGTTTTCGTCTTCGAACGGGTGTGTTGAAATACTCCAGTGGAGGATAACCCTTTAGACGACGGTTTCTTAGTTGCAGTAGTTGACACCTTTGGGCTGGAGATGCTCGTTTTCTTCCCTCTTCCCTTGGCGAGAACTTTCTGCACGGACTTGCAGGAGACAACAGGAGGTGCCTCGTCTTCTGAGCTCGGGTGATGTAGTCTTTGGAAGACGGATGGCCGGTCTTCTGTCACCGCCGCGTTGCTGCAACAGCAGTTGACGATGATCTGGGTGCATTGATGTCCGTGTGAGGGCTCTTTACACTCCGAAGCTCCTTCTCTTTCCTTGCGTTTGTGGAGGATAACCTCACGCAGGTCAGAGGAACCACTTTGTCTGTTTGCTGTCGGGGGCTGGACTTGAGTGGTTTTATACAACTTCCCATCAGAGGCCCGCGTGATAATCAGCGGGATGCCCCGATAGACAGAGGTTGGGGCAGCCGTCTGGACTAGATGAGCCCGCGCTGCCCTAGACTTCCTCCTTTTAGCACCTGTGGGTGCGTAATAGGAGGAGTCTAAGTCGAATACCACAGAGTCTGGATTATCATCCAGAGAATGATCAGAGTCAGGACCGCATGAGAGCCGGTCGAAGACTGATCGAGAGAAGCGTGGGACGGACGCTATATGGCTAGCATTGGGTACCGTGCAGGCTGTCTGCATGCGGCTGTCTTTTGTTGTAGGATGAATCTTTATGCGGCTAGAAGTCACGACCGTGCAGGCTGACCGTATGCGGTTGGCATCTGTGGCCGTATGGGTTTTCTGCAAGCGATTGACTTTAATAGCCGCATGAGTCTCATCCGTGCGGTTGACAACTGTAGCCGCATAAGTTATGCGGCTGACTGATATGGCCGCATGAGTTTTCCTTATGCGGTCGGCGGTTGTAGCCGCATGGGCTTTCTCCCTGCGGCTAATACTCTTCTGCGGCTCGGATCGCGTAGAGTTCCTCTTTGCCCCTGCAAGTCCAGCATCATAGTGTTTTCTTCTGCCAGACTTGGGGACAGCAGAGTTGTCTACGGTCTGAAGTGGGGCCGCAGTGGAGTCTTTCTCGCCATCTTGAGCAATAGAGAGCACCCCATCAAGGGCTTGCGGAGGAGCAAATGATTTTGGCCTCCACTCTTTGCGAGCCTTTATGGTGCGGGTGCGCTTCTGGACCGGGCCAGTGCTACCTTCAGAGAGCATCTCTTCGAACGTCTGTTGGTCGAAGCGTACGACCATCTTCTGTTGTATAGAGCCAAGTTTGGCTGCGTCCGATTGCGTCACCAACTCCTCAGCCGTGGAGGAGTTAGTCCCCAGCAGAGTCGCCATCGTGTTTGCCATTGATTGTAAAAGTACAGAACAATTATTGGAGGACTGAACTTAGACTCACAATACAAACTCGCTCGTACAAAGAAAGCCTAGGAACGAAAACCTAGGTACAGCAGTCTAAGTACAATTGTTTATTGGGGTGACGATAGAGGCTCGGGAAAGCGACGGCCGCTCTGCCTTACTCCTTGGACGATCGGTACACAGCCTTGACTCGGGGAAGATCTGCTTGGTCGTTGACGAAGAAATGCCTTCTTGCTCTCTCTCTGATTGCTCTCTTGGCTTCTCTCTCTCTGTGTATATTCTCTCTCTGACTATAGGGGAAGTCTCTCTGTGTATACGTATTCTTCTCTGGTTTTTTTTTGTATATCTCTCTATATATTACAAGGGAATGGCACCTTGCTATTTATAATAGTAGGATGTGATCACTAGGGTTGCCAATGATTAGCTCTTGGAGATGGCGGCGGCCTGGGGATTGATCAATCCAGGCCGTTCGTTTCTGATTGTGACGAATCAGAACCATTAAGGGTAGATCACACCAAATCCCCATTAGCAATTAATGCTGATTGGCATAAATCTTCCTTATAATGATTCTCTAATATCTGCGAATAAATCAAATTTATTCTCCTGCCTCGTGCCCCAGATCATTGGGATTCGACCCGATCTTGGATTGCCATAAATCTGGGAGATTGATCGGCTGAGGACACGTGTCCTGAGAGCCAATGGTGAGACTGGAACCGCATGCAGATTGGGCCGTACGAGATTTGGGCCGCATGAATTTTGGGCCGCATAAGACTTGGGACACGTGTCAGGGCTGTCTGGGCAGTGGCCCCCTCCTTCAGACTTCTGAACCATATGATGAGCCGCATGAACCGCATAATGGTGTGTCTGCTTGAGCCGCATGGGCATGATCTTCTTGAGCCGCATAGGGATGATTCCACTCGAGCCGCATGGGACAGCTTCACTCTGAACCGCATGGGAAGTCTTCACTTCGAGCCACATAAGCACACCCACGTGGCAGGGCCACGTAGCATTTTGTTGCTCTCGGGGGGTCGTGTCAGAGATTTCTTTCTCTTCCCTAGAGATTCATCATCATGACAGAGTCATAATTACCTGCTTTGGTGTCAGGTCTGTCAACTTTTCAGAGGGGTCAGCCGTCAAAGCAATTAATGTAGCATAGATCGGAGGGGAGCACTGTCACGCCACATGTCTTCTGAGCCGCATGGAATACCTCCGGCCGCATAGCTCCTTATGCCGCATGACTCCCTGAGCCGCATGCGTTTTCTGAGCCGCATGGGTCTTTCTCTAGTATTTTCCATGGTTTTACAGCTGCAGTCTGTTTATTTACAATTCTGTACTGACACAAAATATCAAGTAATCCGGCTAACAGGTGCCGGTGGCTAAACGTCGCACAAAGTAAAGGCAGGAGTGGTGGAGAAGAAACCTACTCGAGTCCCCGAACCGCCATGCTCCTAGTATGCACCATGGATGTCAGGAAGGAAGATCATGTCCTCCGGCACTGCTACGAGATCTGGCCAAACAAAACCAGCGGGTCAGCCCCGAATAGCAAGTACCGCCAAAGGGGCACAAGAGTTAAGATTAAAAAAAACCCAGTTAATAGAATGATTGATAATAGTAATACTTATGCTATTATTATATGGTAGCGCAACATCCTCGAACCCATATGGCACCCTTACAACCAAACAAGGACAAAAGGTGCCGCATGGAGTCGGGACGTGTCGTACTCTATAACTTTCACATAAGTTAAAAGGTATAAACAATAAAATCTCCTGATCGTGACTTCGATCGATAGCCTATCGTAGCACAATAACCAACCCAACAATCAAACAAGAACATGGGTTGGATCAAGTACCATGATAGACCATGTTCCTCAGTCATTCACAGAAGTAGAACTTCACAACCAGAATAAGTCTTCCGTTCATAACTTCGGTCCACAGCCTGTCATAGTACGATAACCAACCCAACAATCAAACAAGAACATGGATTGGATCACGTACCATGACAGTCCGCTTCCCTCAGTTATTCACAGAAGGTAATAGGATACAAGCAAGTCGTTTTTACGGCCAATCAAGTCTACGAGTTTCTAGTGGGACGAGGTTATCCTCGCATCATGTTATTTAGAAATCCTCAGATCGTATCTTTCCAGCAAGGCTAGCCAACCCAGGGGTTCGCGTAGACAGGTATGATTGAGCACAGGTCCCTCGCAAGGCCGCCTTGCCAAAACATATAATATATAGCAGGAATTAATCGGATATAGTCATCCACTCGTTGCAGATGACACAGTATCCGTGGAGACCAGCCGGCACGTCGAGACAATATCTCAAGGCGGCTGGTGTAACACGATCTCGGGATTCTGCCCTCCCCATGCATCTAGTATATTTAGTTTCCTAGTTTAACCCTAGGTGGAATCTTGGACTCACATGTTGTGGCCTGCATGATTATCCTCCTAAAGTCGTACTTTAGTACGAGTACCCCTAAGAGGATCCATGTCAATTAGTATGTCAATATGTGCTACCCTTCTTAGTGTAATGCATCATTCCAAATACGCCACATGGAGTTACGAGTCATTTGTCGAGCATGAACAAGAACTGGGACATTCAGGTACATGTATCGGGTAGGAACACTTTGTTCTCCGGGGTCACATTAGTGCTCATATCATGCTCGGGACAAAAGGCGTAAGGATATAAAATGGGCATATAATATCTGATAAAATATCAAAAGCGTACGCACAAAAGCACGCACGCTCAAGGGGAGCTGCGTTCGTGAAAAGTCACGCAGGCTCACTCAAGGCAGCGTACGTGAAAAGTCACGCAGGCTCACTCAAGGCAGCGTACGTGAAAAGTCACGCAGGCTTACTCAAGACAGCGTACGTGAATAGTCACGCAGGCTCACTCAAGGCAGCGTACGTGAAAAGTCACGCAGGCTCACTCAAGACAGCGTTCGTGAAAAGTCACGCAGGCTGACTCAAGGCAGCGTACGTGAAAAGTTACGCAGGCTCACTCAAGGCAGCGTACGTGAAAAGTCACGCAGGCTCACTCAAGGCAGCGTACGTGAAAAGTCACGCAGACTTACTCAAGGCAGCGTACGTGAAAAGTCACGCAGGCTCACTCAAGACAGCGTACGTGAAAAGTCACGCAGGCTTACTCAAGGCAGCGTACGTGAAAAGTCACGTAGGCTCAAGGGAAGACACGCTTCCAACAGAAAGCATACTCAAGGCTGCGTACGCAGCGCTAAAGAGCACGCGCAGCTCAGTGTGCTTAAGCTAAGAAGCTCGGCACACTGCTCTCCATCTTCTCCAAACAGCAAGAACACCATGGTTGAACCCAAAGCTTCAAAACATCACAACTTGGCCATCCGAACTCCAAATCCGGATTTCCAAGGTTCCATCTTGGGTGAAATGGAATTCTCTTCCACATGGAAGCATCAAAACCCACAAAACCCCAACGAAAATAGATCAAGACCAAGGAAATCCGAAAATGATTAAAACTTAGATCTACAAAAATCAAAGCTTCAAAATGGAAATTTTTAAGTTCTAAACTAGTATAGATTGAGGAGAAGAACATGTTTTGGCAAATAGTTTTGTAAGAAATCATTGACAAAATTATGGATCCATCTCTTGAGCAAGTTGGTACTTGCCTTGGTTGGTGGAGGAAATAAATGAGAGGAGAGAGAATGAGATGAGTTATATATAAAGATCTTGGACCCATGGGTTCATGATGAACCAAAGGGTTCATGATGAACCATTGGTGAACCAAGAATAGGTTACCCAAATGAGCCAAAACTGTAGGCCCAAATACAGAAAATAAATTAGGAAATAATATTTTCTCGAATATTTTTTGGGAAATGCATGAAGAAATACTGCATAATAAATATCGTATAAATTTAAGGTAAATATAATTTATCGGTTTACGTATTAAAATACGTATTCCAGGATTGGGGAGTGACACGGGCGGTGGATGGCGGTCCGGCGGGAGGCTTGGGAGAGTGCGGTCGGAAGAGGCGAGGAGGAGGAGGCGAGGGAAATGAGAGATTGGACGGAGGGTTTGGGGATTTCTCGGTGGGCGGCCGGAGAGGGGTCAGCCCGGCGGCGGACGCGGATCTGGTCGGAAGTGGAGGGCAGCGCCGGGGATTAGTGGCTGTGGGAGGTGGCGGAGGCCGATCGGCTTGGTCGGGAAAAGGCGGGTGGCGCGGATCTGGGAGGTCGGGACAGGGCGCTGGGTCGGCGCTGGAGGGTTTCGGCGGGCGGCTGGGGAGCTGCGCTGTGCTGGAGGGGCCCGGCTCGACGGAGAAGGGGACGGTGACTACGGTGTCGTGCTCGCCGCCATCGGCGGTCTGATGCGACGAAGAAGGGGATCCCCGTGGACGATGGCCCTCGTCGGGATGGACGACGACGACGGTAGCTCGTCGAGGATGGTGAGTAACGTCTCCTCTCCTTTTCCTTAAATGGTGGTTGGTTTTGGTGGCGGGGATGAGATGATAGGGGTGTGCGGTGGTCGGTCCGGCCATTGGCCGTGGTGGCAGTGGTGGTTACTAAGGTGATGGTGTCGATTTTGGTGGCCGGGGGTGCCCTGGTAGTGGTGATGGTAGTTGTTTTGGGGGTTTCGGCCGATGGGCGTGGTGGTGGTGTCGGGGAGGCAAAGTGAGTTGGTGGTGGTGAAGTGGCTGTGTCGGGGTTCGACAGTGGCGACGGGTGGTGTCGACGGTGGTACGGCGGACGTTGACGGGAGGCAGAAGCAGCGTAGACTAGGCTAGGCTAGGCTAGGATTAGGAATTTGATGATGTCGAGGTGTGTCCGACACGAGGAAGAAGATAATGTAGATGTAATATAGAAAAAGATGGGGAGGGGACACGGACACGATACACTTATTTGGTTGTGGAGAATTTATGGCATAAATAATAAATTGGAGGAGTACCTGCCTATTTATAGGATGTGGGAATTCCCAATTAGATAATGATTAGGATTGTTTAAACCCAAATTAGATAAATCAATCTACTAAATTAAAACCAATCAAATCAAATCCAATCCAAATCCAATTAAATCTAATTTAATTCCCTTAGTTTAAAATCAAATCAATAAATCAAATTTTAATTATTTAACTATTTAAATAAATACATAAATTCAAATCAAGATTTAAATGGCCACAATAACTTCCAAATATATTTTTCAAAATACCAATAATAATAATTTCGAAAATAATAAATATTTTTAAATATCTTTTTGAACAATAAAATATTAATATTAATAAATCTCGAAAATTATACTTTTATTTAAAATAGACCAATAAACAATTACGAAATATATGTATGCAAAAATATTTTTTACATAATTAGGCTTTTCTAGTATACAAAAATATTATTTATTATTAATAACTTTTAGAAACAAAAGGCTTTTTATAGCAAGAATACTTATATAATATTTTGAAAGTGTATAAGAAAATAGAGAAAAATATTTTTCTAAAATATGTACGCTCGCACATATTCGCACTCGACGAGCAACTACGAAAAATAAAATTTTGTGCGCGACGTACAATACGACTATGCGACGTACAATACAAAATTTTAAATCGGTACTAAATTTAATAAAAAAAATATAGTAGAAATTTAGGGGTTTTACATCCTACCCAACTTAAAAGAATTTCGTCCTCGAAATTAAGAATTAGTAGGAAGTGAGAGGACACAAGGGGGTATCGATGGGGAACAATCGATAACAAAATCATGCCATTAGAATCGCGATATAGATTATAGAAAAATAATACGGTATGAATGAGGGTCACGATTAAGAGAACGAAATAGATTCGCTTTAATTAAGCGATTAGAGGGTCTTGATAGGGTCGAGTAGTTTAGGATGAAGATATAGCAACATTGAGTAAGAATTGTCATAGCCGATAGGAAGGCTAGAGAAAGTTCTAGTATAACGCCTTCGTCCTCCTAAAATAGGTGAAGGCGAAAGCAATATAGAGTTCGAAGGAGGCATTATCGAATACGAATACATGATTCAAAAACGATCGAAAAAATTTCAAAGGAGTTGCCAAGGCAGTCGCGGATGGGACTCTAGAGGACAAGTTTAACTATGTCCCCATCCACGTAGAATAATAGGCAAAAGCGAACCAAAGTGCACTTGGTTGATCAGACCATTATGCACCGGTTCTGATTAGACAACATGTTAGTGGGAGCTCTTCCAATAACATATGTCTTGAACAAGCTCGATAAAAAAATAAGCTTGCAAAAACTAGGCTACATTAGCATCATTAGTTTAGATATTAAAAAATATAGACACGATGTTAGATGAAAAAAAAATCAATTATGAATAGTCTAAGAGTCATAAGGATCTAAGTCTTTTATTC
Organism: Iris pallida; assembly: GCA_029216955.1. Taxonomy (NCBI): domain Eukaryota; kingdom Viridiplantae; phylum Streptophyta; class Magnoliopsida; order Asparagales; family Iridaceae; genus Iris; species Iris pallida. The sequence goes on from JANAVB010005796.1 coordinate 5,678,039, forward strand.
CTATACAATCATTCTATGGTTTATTGACCAAGGCTTGGTTGACCAAATGGGTTAACTTTCTCTAGTCTCTATGGTCTGGATAATACTATTGGTATTACCTTAATGGTCAAGGGTGTGATAGGTCGTGGGGTATTCTACCCAACTTAAAGAATTACGCTAAGGGTGTTTTGGGACAACTAACTAGTAGGGTCAATCTCTAGCAAGCACGAAGGGAAGATAAGAATAGGGATGGAAGGAAGCAAGCAAGATGCAATTGATAAGTCAAACGGTAGATAAAATCAAGGAAAGAGGTCAAGTATGTGGATAAGATCCTAGACTTCTAATCCTATACGCAGGCTTTCTTGGTACGGTAAAGTAACCAAACAATTTATCTTGACCTGCATGGGCCACCACAAAAATATGTAATGCCCCAGTCCCAAAATATGTAGGACTAGGAACATAGACATGTCAGTTGTATTCATACGAAGTATACTCCAATATATGGAAGCCTCGTATAAATACATAAGCTGTAAAATGCAGTAGAACCATAACTAATCTCATCCACGCAAAATAAATGAATAAAACACATCATATAAAGATAATGAATTGTCTTGATACAATATGTTGGGCGGAGACAAATCTACTACCAATAAAATAAGGAAATAAAATACATAGAAAATGAAATGAGTGGTGAGCGAAGCAAAGACGATCCAAATGCAATCATCCTCGAAGAAGTAGCGATGATCACGGCTAAAGCTAGAGCACATGCGAAAGATAATAGCACACACCTGGGGAGATAACCAGGTCCTCAGAGGGACGTAACAAGACACATAATAGCATGCCATATAAACTGAATAAATATTCCTCAAATAAATAAGTCAATTGAATTTATAACATGGCCCAATACGCACCTACTGAACGAGTGTATCATCCCCCCAACCAAACAATGACAGGAGATGGTAAACTAATTCACGGTGACGTATCTTTCCATGCGATGAATCTAATATGGTATCCGGACCCCAATAAGGTTCAATACCTTCTCATCGAAGTAGTAAGTCACACCTACAACCAAACAAGGACAAGATGTGACGAACTAATCCACGACAAGTTATTGTTCCAAGCCACGGTCAGATACAAGTACCCAAACCAAAAGTACTCGTACCTAACGGATAAAGGTGCCTAACCGTTCTATGTGAATGTAGTTAAGAACAATCCTTCCTACGCATGGACCCTGGCTGAATAGGATCGGCATAGTCCCCCTTGGGCACCAGAGGCCCCATCAGTAAGAGCATGACGTTCCGCAGAATCGTCAGTGGCCGTCAGTAATCATGGGTCGTCAACCCCGTATCTCCAGCAGAGAGTCTGGGTCACAAGGAAAAGTGCATCGAAGCCCATACGCTAAGGAATTGTCATCCCCGCCCAATGCCTATTATGTTGTATCCACAACATTAACCTCTATAACCGCTAAGTCAAACTAGCATGCAACCTCTATTAGCGGTTATTCCTACCGCACGGCTTGTACGTACTGGTGGCCAGCCAATCATGCACGTCCGTGTTCTACATGCGACACACAACTTCGTGGTACAACGTGTCAAGGCCATATATGCAACACACAAAGGTGGTCCCTTAAATCTAGGTTTAATGTGTAAAAATCATATATAGCAGGAAAATGAACAGTAAGTTCTAACAGGTTATGCCATGTATCACAGTTTTATTTTGCATAAAGAAAATAAATAATGCATGAAATATGAGCTAAAATAAATAAATAGCTAATGGCAAGGTGTCTTGCCTGGTAGGATGCCTGGTGTGCTGCGATGATCAAGGTGGCAGAATTTGCGACTTCGGTGCAACAACTATGCATGGTAACCTCGGATGGTGGTACGGACAGTTTCATTAGGTCTAGAAGGGTCAAATTGGTTAGGGTGGACATAAGGTAGTCTCGAAATAGGCGAAAGAATAGGAACAATACGACTTGGATACGGACAGGAAAAAATCAAAGAAATAATGGATAAATAAATATTTATATATATATGAAATTTAGAAAACTATAATAAATGAGAACTTATACTTTTGCAAGTTTAAAATAGTGTTTAGATAAATACTAAAATATGAATAACTGTGTTCACAGAAAACCCTTAAGTTTGTAGAAATACAATTTGGGTAGAAAGCTATATTTCCCAAAATATTTTAGGAGAAGAAAAATAATTATAGAAAATTACTTAATGCTAAAATCCATATTTGTAAAACTCAAATTTTGTCAAATACTAATTTTTAAATACATAGAAATTTTACAGTACATCATAGCTCATAATATTCGATTACGAAAATATATATATATTTTTTCGTTTTTAAGTGATTATCTATTCTAGTAAAAAGTAATTAGAATAAATACGGGTAGTACTAGTACAAAAATAATAAAGAAAATAATGTTTAAAATATTTATCAAATTGCTATTACCTACTATATAACAAGAATATTAATAATATTTAAACTCATAAAAAATAACACCTAAAATATTAACACAGCAAAAGCAACTCTAATAATATCAATCATAATAACAATAATAATAATAATAATAATAATAATAATAATGAAATTACATTAATAATGGTAATAATAATAATAAGGCTAATAATAATAATAAAGATAATAATAAAGATAATATTAATAAACATAATAATAATAATAATAATAATAATAATGTTAATAATAATAAAAATAAAATATTAATAATAATAAATAAATAATTATTCACTGATACCAAAGGGGGACTGTAGCGGTTCTTTTGGAGAGAGGGGAGAGAGAGGGGCTGAGAATTCGAGAGTGTGAGCGAGAGAGAGAGCGAGGAGCGGGCGGTGGATGGCGGTCCGGCGGGAGGCTTGGGAGAGTACGGTCGGAAGAGGTGAGGAAGAGGAGGCGAGGGAAACGAGAGATTGGACGGAGGGTTTGGGGATTTTTCGGTGGGAGGCCGGAGAGGGGTCATCCCGGCGGCGGACGCGGATCTGGTCGGAAGTGGAGGGCAGCGCCGGGGATTAGCGGCTGTGGGAGGTGGCGGAGGCCTATCGGCTTGGTCGGAGAAAGACGGGTAGCGCGGATCTGGGAGGTCGGGACAGGGCGCTGGGTCGGCGCCGGAGGGTTTCGACGGGCGGCTGGGAGCTGTGCTCTGCCGTAGGGGCACGGCTCGGTGGAGAAGGGGACGGTGACTACGGTGCCGTGCTCGCCGCCATGGGCGGTCTGACGCGACGAAGAAGGGGATCCCTGTGGACGATGGCCCTCGTCGGGACGGACGACGACGACGGTAGCTCACCGAAGATGGTGAGTAACGTCTCCTCTCATTTTCCTTAAATGGTGGTTGGTTTTGGTGGCGGGGATGAGATGATGGGGGTGTGCGGTTGTCGGTCCGGCCATTGGCCGTGGTGGCAGTGGTGGCTACTAAGGTGATGGTTTCGATTTTGGTGGCCGGAGGTGTCCTGGTAGTGGTGATGGTAGTTATTTTGGGGTTTCGATCGATGGCCGTGGTGGTGGTGTCGGGGAGGAGAAGTGAGTTGGTGGTGGTGAAGTGGCTGTGTCGGGGTTCGACAGTGGCGACGGGTGGTGTCGACGGTGGTACGGCGGACGTTGACGGGAGGCAGAAGCAGCGTAGACTAGGCTAGGCTAGGCTAGGATTAGGAATTTGATGATGTCGGGGTGTGTCCGACACGAGGAAGAAGATAATGTAGATGTAATATGGAATAAGATTGGGAGGAGACACGGACACGATGCACTTATTTGGTTGTGGAGAATTTGTGGAATAAATAATGAATTGGAGGAGTACCTGCCTATTTATAGGATGTGGGAATTCCCAATTAGATAATGATTATGATTGTTTAAACCCAAATTAGATAAATCAATCTATTAAATTAAAACCAATCAAATCAAATCCAATCCAAATCCAATTAAATCTAATTTAATTCCCTTAGTTTAAAACCAAATCAATAAATCAAATTTCAATTATTTAACTATTTAAATAAATACATAAATTCAAATCAAGATTTAAATGGCCACAATAACTTCCAAATATATTTTTCAAAATACCAATAATAATAATTCCAAAAATAACAAATATTTTTAAATATCTTTTTGAACAATAAAATATTAATATTAATAAATCTCGGAAATTATACTTTTATTTAAAATAGACCAATAAACAATTACGAAATATATGTATGCAAAAATATTCTTTACATAATTAGGCTTTTCTAGTATACAAAAATATTATTTATTATTAATAACTTTTAGAAAAAAAAGGCTTTTCATAGCAAGAATACTTATATAATATTTTGAAAGTGTATAAGAAAATAGAGAAAAATGTTTTTCTAAAATATGTACGCTCGCACATATTCGCACTCGACGAGCAACTACGAAAAATAAAATTTCGTGCGCGACGTACAATACGACTATGCGACGTACAATACAAAATTTTAAATCGGTACTAAATTTAATAAAAAATATAGTAGAAATTTAGGGGTTTTACACCCTACGGGGCTTAGCTCCCATGGAAATAAATTTCCCAAGAGCAAAAAGCATGAATGCTTTCAATTGTTGATTTAGCATTTTTCCCAATAGAAAAATAACCCAACATGGCACACCCATGTGCACCTCCAAACCACATGTGCATCTCTAAACTAGCAAAGCTAATATTTAGAGATACAAGTCCTTTAGTCTAGCCGATGTGGGACTAAAATTCACTTTGAAAAAGACCAAAACCCAACAATCCCCCACATATCTCTATATATGAGTATAAGTGTTTCCTACAGTAACTGTCCATCATGCATTAGGAGAGATGTCGCTGACGACTTGAATCTTCCCGCATGGTTCAAACAACAGACTATAATACAAGAATGGACTAAGCCTTGAATTCTGCATCATAGCTGAAATTCTTCCCACTCACATAATGTAGTTACGTGTGCTTCTGGCTACACATTAAAGGCCCTATGCCAGCCTGGTTTCAGTGTATACTTTTGGGCATCTACAAGTTTATCCTCAAGAGACGGCCTGATATCTTTGTCCATACACTATAGGTGAGTTCATTATAAAGAGACATGGCAGGAAGCGCTTTGCGCTTCCCTTACGGTGCTACGCCGCTATGACATGGCTTAAAGCCGAGGCCTTACCCCGTACCGGGAACCTTATCGTAGTGTTATACTATTGTAGCATAAGGCAACCGCCTCTTTGTAGTGCCAAACTACCCAGCATGAAGCCTTAGGCTCCTTTGCGGTGTTACGCCGCAACGACATAGCTTGCAAGGCCGAGGCTTTATCCCTAACCGGGTACCTCATCGTGGTGTCGTGCCACTGTAACATGAGGAACTCCTCCTCTTTGTAGTGCTGACTACACCCCTCTTTATTTTTAACATACAGCATTAGGCTAACTGCCTATTTACGGTGCTGCGCCACTGTGACTTGGCCTACAAAGCCGAGGCTTTATCCTATTCCTGGGTAGCACCCCACATATATGAACCTCATTGTGGAGTCACCCCACTGTAGCACGGAGTTTTACTCCTTGTAGTGCTGCTCTACCGTACTTCCTGTAAAGCATACCAGGCATTCACTCTGCCTGAGAACTCATTAAGGCAATTAAGCCAACCTTCCCACATGAACCCTTTTTCGCAGAAAAACAACAGTAGACAACAGTGGTTATAGGTCCGTAACCTCTCCATGCCCAATAGAACATGTACCAACCGTTCCTGATATTCTTCCAGTTAATGGTCCTCCCTTGAACCAAAAGCTAGATGCCTAGTAGATAAATCTTTGAACTAATAGCATAAAAGTTTATGGTAGGAATATAATAACTAATATCAGAATGCCTTCAAGCCCATTTTACATACTGAGTCATCGACCAGCTGGCGCTTGAGGCCCTTGGTGAACGGATCCGCCAGGTTCACCTGACTCTGAACATCAATCACTGCAATAATACATCTCTTGATAAGATCGTGTACTGCCCTGTGCTTCAACCGCACAGTCCTCTTCTTCCTGTTGAAGAGGTCATTTGATGACACCACCGCAGTCGCCTAGTTGTCGTAGTATATCGGTATCGCCGGTATTTGTGCCCCAACCACTAGTAGATCATACATGAGCTCCCGAAGCCATTCTGCTTCCTCGGCTGCGGTATCAAGTACAAAGAACTTAGATTCCATGGATGACCGCGAGAGCATAGTCTCCTTCTTCGACTTCCACGATATAGCAGCTCCACCCATTGTAAAAATAAATCCACCTGTGGACCTCTCGCTCTCCATCTCTGAGCACCAGCTGGCATCACTGAAGCCTCCCACTATCGGCGAATCTACGCTGTAGTAAGTGCATATGTCTGAGTCTTCTTGAGATATCTCATAACCCGTTTCACAGCTTTACAGTGTTCAACGCCTGGGTTACTCGTGAAATGACTCAGCATTCCTACGGCAAAAGCTATGTCAGGCCTTGTGGCAGTAGTAGCATACATCAAACTTCCGATTACGCTTACATACTCCAGCTGCCTGACGCTTTTCCCTGAATTAGGTTTCAGCTTCAGATCACACCTGTACGGCGTATCGATCCCTGGAAGATCCTGATACCCATAACAAGTGATCATTTTCTCAATATAATGAGACTGTGACAGCGCTAGTCCAGTGTCTGTCCAGATGATTTTGATCCCTAAGATCACATCAGCTTCCCCCAAGTCCTTCATACTGAACTTGCTCGAGATGAATTTCTTTGTCTCCGTGACACAGCTCATATCCGTACCTAGGATAAGCATGTCGTCCACGTACAGACAAACTATCATACCTCTTCCATCAGCGAACTTCGTGTAAACACACTTGTCCGTCTCGCTGACCATGTAGCCATTTGACCTTACAAAGATTTCACCAACTTGCAGACTTTGTCTTCAAGACCCATGACGACAAATCCCTCTGGCTGTTGTATGTATATCTTTTCGGTCAGCTCACCATTTAGGAAAGCCGTTTTCATATCCATCTGATGTATCACCCTCTTATGTATTGATGCAAGAGCAATCAACACTCTGATGGTGGTCATCCGGGCTACTGGAGCATACGTGTCAAAGTAGTCAATCCCCTGCTTCTGAGAAAACCCCTTGACTACCAACCTAGCCTTGAAGTTGTCAATAGTTCTGTCTGCTTTCATCTTCTTCTTGAAGATCCATTTGCATCCGATGGGTTTCGCTCCTTCAGGAAGATCAACCAACACCCAAGTGTTATTTGAGGTGATAGAATCAATTTCATTGTCAATCGCCTCCTTCCAGAAAATCGCATCTCTGGTCTTCATCACCTCATCTTGGACCACATCTTCATTGAAGACTTCAGTTTCTTGTGTACCCTCATTGTTCTCCGGTACATCCGCAAGAACAATATTTTTGTGCCTTGCAAATTTGTCTTCAAAATATTCTGCGTTGCGAGATTCAATGATATGATTTGACTCAATATCAAAAAATCTTCGAGCATCACTCATCTCGGCATACCCCAAGAAGATCGTCTTAGTAGTCCTTGTCCCAAGCTTCTGAATCTTCAGATCTGGAAGCTTGACATATGCCAGACACCCCCACACTCGAATGACATTCAAGTTAGGTCTGACCTTGAACCAGAGTTCATGAGGAGTAATGTCTGATATTGCATGAGGCACTCTATTTAGAATAAAAGTGTCCGTCAATGTAGCTTCTCTCCAGTAGCACTTAGGAAGACCAGTAGTCAACAACATTGAGTTAATCATTTCTGTTAACGTTCTGTTCTTCCTCTCTGCTACTCTATTTGATTGAGGAGAGTACGGAGCCGTAGTCTCATTGACAATTCTATATTCTTTGCAGAATGATGCGAATTCATGAGACCTGTACTCCCCACCTCGATCACTTCTTATTCTTTTGAGTTGTTGTCCAGTCTGCCGCTCAGCTTCGACTCTGAACTCCTTGAACTTCTCAAATGCTTCGTCTTTAGCCTTCAGCAAGTAGACGAACGCATACATTGAGAAGTCATCGATGAAGGTTATGAAATACTTCATCCTGACCTTTGTAGAGAACTGGTTGAAATCACAGATATCGGAGTGTACCAACTCCAGAAGATATGTACTTCGATTAACCCGAGGAAAGGGTTTCCTTGTGATCTTTGTTTGAGCACAAACTTCACATTTCTCTATCTTACCCCCACACTTGGAGATAAGTCCTAGACTAGACATTCTGTTTATTCGTTTACAATGAACATGTCCTAGCCTATTATGCCACAAGTTAAGAGTATAAGCAGAAGGAGTGATTTCATTAATCACATTAATTATATTAGACTGATTTACAAGCTGAATTTTGAACATTCCTTCGGTATAAAAAGCTTTTCCGAAATATGTTCCCTTGATAGACATCACCATCTGGCCAGTATTGATGTCCATCCTAAGTCCTGCGTTGCATAGTAGGCCTCCTGAGATCAGGTTCTTGGCGATAGCAGGTACGTGCTTCACGCCTTGAAGCGTTAGAGACTTCCCAGAAGTCAGCTTCAACACCACCGTCCCGATCCCGAGCACTTCAGCTTGTGCCTGGTTCGCCATCATAACCACTTCAGAAGTAGGTGTGTAGGTGGTGAACCACTTCTTACTGGAGCAGACATGACAGGAGGCTCCAGTGTCTACCCACCAGTCAGAGTCAGTCCTTACAGCATCAACCTGCACAATCATAGCAATAACGTTAGTGATCATAGATACCTTACTAGGCTCTCCTTGTTCTGATTGCTTGGTCTTTGCTTTGCATTCACTTTTGAAGTGGCCCTTCTTGCCATACTTGAAACAAGGCATCTGAGACTTTGCCTTCTTTCGCTTGAAGGAAGTCCCCTTCATGTTCAAATTGTTAGGGTCCTTCTTCTTGCTGTGGGAAGCCGCCTGCTTTTCTCTTGGTTCCTTGGTATAAACTAGATTGGCGTTAGCCAATTGCTTGGACAGTGTGTCCACCTTCAGTTTAGCCCGTATTTGGTCCTCAACATAGATTTCCTGCAAGAGATCTTCAAGGCTGATCTCAAGCTTCTTCCTATACATGTTTGCATAAAACGTACTCCACCTAGCGGGGAGCTTTGAGCCAATCCCTCTAACAACAAACTTGTCGGGGAGGGCCATCGCATCGTCTTCCAACATCTGTCGAAGCTTCAAGAATTCCTTTACCTGCGGCAGCATGGACTTCTCGTCCTCAAAGAGCCATTTGGGATATTTTTCAACCACAAATATCTCGTTCCTATTCTTGTCTTCTTTGTACAGTTTCTCCAGAGACTCCCATATGTCTCTGGTAATAGGTTTCTTACTGTAAGATTCTGCTAGAGAATCCTCCATAGCATTCAGAATAAGCAGCCTACAAATGATATTCTCTCTTCTCCACTTGGCCTAAAGTTTAGTAGCTGCTGTGATTGCGGCAGCAGACCCAGTATCTGGAATAGTATGTTCCTCTTCAAGAAGCACGTGATCAACATCTCTGAGTTGAAGAGTGAGATAAACCTTCCTCTTCCAGACTTGATAATGCTCTCCATCAAACTTTTCTAACTTACAGAAGTCAGTGTTGAGGAGTGAAGCATTAAAGTTTTCCATCGTAGCGATAAAGCTTTGAGATTGTTATTATCGGGGCACAATTTTCGATGGAAAACTTGAGAATATGAAACGATTGTAAAGACAATGTTTCAAATCAACACTTCAAGGAAGGTGATCCTGAACTACGAAAATCTAAAAAAATTTCGTAATCAACAGCAATCGGTCGTAGTACTTCTAAAAAAAAAATACAATCAGAATTACTGGCAACAATGAAGAAGGTGGCTGACGAAAGATGGAAAAACTCCTGCTGGGGTGAATAATCACCGTTGCTCAAAGCTTTATTCGCCCTATACGAACAGCTTCCAGGAACCAGCAAGTTCGTTGGAGAACTTGGAACACTCCTGCTCTTCTGAGTCCTCAGATGGACACGAACACCCATGCTGGTGCAGCGCCTTTCCTCTCTCTCTCGAATGCTGCTGGAATTCGCAAGCAAATTCCGATCATAACTGTGTTAAAGAACACTTCTGAATTCTCTGTTTACTTGTGTTAAAAAACACTTCGTAAACTTTTGTGGTGGCTTCTATTATTTGTATATATATAGCCTTGTGAGAGAGAGGATGCCTTATATAGGCTCTGCAGCAACTGCTCAGTTGCCACAAAGTTAGGGACATGATAAAAACCACCCCGAACATATAGCAACCGCCCAGAACGTGCAAATGCACGTTCTGCTGCAAGTTGCGCCAACTGCGCACACCCCGTGCACCTTGCACTCCACGTACTGAGCCACTTGCGCCAACCTGCGCCACTGCACAACATGTGCCACCTTGCGCCACTCGCACAACGTGCGCATCCAGCGCACCTAGCGACGATGCTGACGTGCTAAGTGCAAAGTGCGCCAACAAAATGCCACATTACGCCTCATGATCCCATGAGCCCGTGTCCGAGTACGAGTCGCTAAGCCCCTACGGGGCTTAGCTCCCATGGAAATAAATTTCCCAAGAGCAAAAAGCATGAATGCTTTCAATTATTGATTTACCCTTTTTTTCATTAGAAAAATAACCCCACATGGCACACCCATGTGCACCTTCACACCACATGTGCATCTCTAAACTAGCAAAGCTAATATATAGAGATACAAGTCCTTTGGTCTAACCGATGTGGGACTAAAATTCACTTTGAAAAAGACCAAAACCCAACAGTTGTTACATCATTTTGCATCTCAAAGGTTATTCCACTGTACCTGTACAACTCAGACTACAAAGTGATGGATGTAGTTGAATAAATCTAAATGTTATGAAATAAACTACAGACAGTAAAATACAATAAATATATAAATATTATAAGTTGAAGTGACAGTAGCGCTAATTTAAAATCTGCCATTTAAATGAGCAAACCAAATCTTTAGACAATTCCATAACTCGTGTGTAATTATTTTCCACAAACTAGTCAATTTCCAGATGAAATAAGCACTTCAAGAAATATAATGATTCCAGGCTTGGCTTAACTATTTCCAACAACAATTAAATAACTGAAACATAAAAAAAAATCAAATATAACATAAATGACAACCAAAACAACATGAACTGGTAAAATTGAGAATCTTTTTAAGGCATCAACTGGGCAAGAAAGTAAAAGATACAATAGGGGAAAGACTAAAAAACGGATGGAAATCTAAAGGTGATGAGAAGGGTACAAGACTAAAATATAACAAAAGTGGGTAATATAACATTCAGCCTGTAAAAATTCCTAGGATGACAAATATTAAAGTGTTTTTTGCATACAAATCCCTAAATCTATATTTTTAAATAAGTCACCAAGATTATTATTTGTTTAGAAGTCGCTCAAATCACTAAGAAATTGAGTTATGAGTACCCCTTCGTCTCTATTAATTAAAAAGTAACCAGACTCCAGGGTCAGTAGACGTAAAAAGTTTATTTCTCCTCATATTTCTCAACCTTGGCACTCATTCCTCCATTTTTCTTCTCTTTCTACTCCTCCCTTACTCTAAACCTATTACAAATAACATCTCATTCACCTTCAACACTCACTCAAATCATTTTTATTGCCCCTTTACTCATTCTTCTCCCCCATTCTTCATAAATTAACAAACCCGGGCTATGTTTGGACCATACTTTTACAGCCTAAATGGGGCAGAGAGCAACTTCAGCAATGACTTCAGCAGAAGCAGACCCCGCAAGATATATGAGGGTCTTGTATTTGGCAGCATACTCAAGTCCAGCATGTCAGAATAGTATTTCTTTGAGAACTCATAAAACCCGAACTTGTATGCACCCTGAGCACTATAGCCAAGAAGGTTATACAAAACAAAGCTTGTAAATGCAAGAAATTAAAAAAAAAATAGAATACCCCAAGAAAAGAAATTAAATTTAGGAAAAAAAACTTGCCACAACATCTGTCCCATGTTTTTTTACAGATTGCTTGGTTTTATATTCCTACGTAAGTAATAAATCACAAGTTACATAGCCTTTCAGAAACTACATTCCTTTTTTTAGATCTAGAAATGATAGATGTATGTTGCTACTAGACATTGTATAAAGCATCTTCTACGATTACAACCAGCTGCTTATAATAAATCAGATTTCTATTTATAATTTTTAGGAAATGGATCAATTCTGGGCATTCGTTAGCACATAACTTCAGGATTTGATGGTCTACATAGGAACCATTCTCACTTTTTATAGTAGAAGGAGGGTTTGTAACATATCTTGGGGGGTATAAATCTTTAGTAGTACTCACCATGCATTGCTTCATGTTCTTGTAACAGCTCCTATAAACTGAGAAATGATGCCTTTTGTTCGTTCTATTTGAGTATTTTTTTTAATGGTTAGTTAACTATATTTGTGATGTTGTTGCATCAACAACTGATGTATGGCAACAATTTTGAAAGCATTTTAAGGCTGAACTGCTAGGAGACTCACTGTACATGACATATTTAGTTAAGTAAAACCATTTGAGGTTGATAGGTAGTGTAATTAAGGTTTGGTTAAGTCCTTATTTTAATTTTAAATTATTAATGAGTTCTTGGGTATTAAATAGTTGTACCATGGTAGAGGCTATTGGCAGAAGTTGATGTTTCAATATCATAGAATATTATATGCAGACCTGACATGAGTTATGATTAGGATAAAAGAGGTAAGGAAAAATTGTGTCCATAGTCACTGCTATTATACCTTGTTACAATGAACTGTGGTTGTTTGCGTTCAATATCTATATTTTTAATTTGTGTACACTCCATGGTCGTTGCTATTGTACCCTGTCACAATATTTTGGTAATCATGCATGATAACAAGGGTGGAGGAAGGGTGGGGTGGGGTTTTGATGGGCCTAAGGTGGATCCGCCCCTGAAGATAAGTAAGGATTTGAGGTGCAAAAGGTATAGTCGAGTTTTAGTAAGTATTGGAATTTCTTTCTTCACAAGGATTACTATGATCATGCTATCCTTTCATCAATTGAATCTGGCTACTTAACTCTAGTATCTCTGACTCAAGCATTTCCTATGTTGATAATTTTGAAGTGCTAGATTCAAGTACTTCCATCCATTTCTTTCATTCTTCCTATACATGGGTCTGCTTTACTAAGCAGCAATGGGAAGGGAGTGGATTACATCTTTTCGAAGAAAAGCTATTATATTTATTTGTCTTTTTAGTAACCCAATTAACTTCGATGATATTATATATAGTTACATTGGAAAAGTTGTCAGCTTATATTTAACTAATACAAGATTGTATACCTAGGAAGGATAACTTCAAATCGGCCAAGCCAACGGCACCGTATCTGAACAAGGATTTACTTTCTTCCTATAGTTATGTTAGCTTATTGAAATGTCCCTCTTGCCTACAAAATCTGCAGTACAGTATTTGCTGGTACATTTAAGCTCTTGGAGTTGAAATTTTAAGAAAGTCAGCTACTCCTATCTACCAATATACTTGATATGATCTAGCTGGTATGGAGAGAAGTGATGACTGCTAAGACTTACTAATACGGATCAACACAATTTTGGTTTATGAAATCCTTAAAGTTGGAGCATTCCTAATGGACTCAACTTCTCCTCTGTAGCTCAACTTCTCGGGAAGAATATATCCTGCAAAGAAAAAAAAGGAGAAACAGGGACGTCTCGGGCTCTAGCCCTCACTCACTGGGAATACATTTTCTTGTCATGCCATTGAAGAATTTCCCTGACTTATACTACTCATGCACGACCAATCTATTATCTTAATCAACACTTGTTCCTATCCCTAAGTTTCTCAAATGAGGCCCTTTAATCAACCAGACAACCCCTCGATCGATCGATTGAAGACAAGTGACAAAAAATTTAACTATTCTAGACCTCTCAATAGGTGTCATGTTCTAAGCAGGTGAAAAAATTGAGTATTTAAACAAGTAGCAAAAAGTAAACCATGCAAAAAAGTTAAGTTTGATCGTGAAGCAATGTCACTATCTCCATTTCTTTAAACTTAATTTTTACAAGGAAGCACAAACATGTAGTGGACAAAAAACATTCTATTATCAAAATTTTTTTTACAAAACTTCACAATGACAATAACACAAACAACTTATGTGCTTCTCCCTGGGAAGCCTAGTGGTGGAACGGGGCAATTTGACGAGGGGACTATCCTGGTCGGTGGAGGACAACAAGCTGAAGAGAGAATTAGCAATACTCTGGACCAGCTTTGTTACTTTCTCAATACAAGCTTTTGTCAGCTCCTCCATTTCATAAATAAACCATAATGGAGGACTCAATCGAGACCTTAGAAGAAGAAAACAAAAGGAAACCCTAGGTTGAAATTTAGAATTTCGTGGAATAAATACCTGGAGGGAATAGAAATGTTCAGTTGGGTCGAACGCCTGGAAACATATATCTTTCAGTAAATCTCAAATCACAGCTATTACACATCCCAAGAAAAAAAAGAATATAAAACTAAGATGTAATAGTTTAATAATCCCTCAGTCACCTCAGAAGTTTATTGGACAATGCATGATACGTCGCTTCAATGTGAAACCAAAACCACACCAACCGCAAAGTTGATCGCACAACGCTGATTCAGTAACTGCATCTAACATTCTATTACAATAGTTGGTAGTTTTGAACTATAGAAAAAAAATTATGTATCAGATGGTCATGTATAGGATTGATTTGAGCATCAAGGAAGCTATATCAATGAGCATGAATGTTATAGGAAGATGGGAAAAAAAATTGTGTGTGTATGTGCACCTGTGTCAGTGTGTGTGCTTAAAACATTCATGCTCATAGACGGGGGAGCTCAGGTGGTACTCGATGCAAGTCAGTGATCTGTAGTAACTTCAACAAAAAGAAACTGCATGAATTGAACTAGACAATAATAATTATGGAAGGTCACGATATTAGCAACTCCTAATCACCAATCAAAGTTATTACAGACTTCTATAAAAAAAAGTTATTAGAGACTGTCATGAAATTAATTGTAAAATGAAAGCATTTAAATTTTGGAGGAGTAGTTATTACATCCATAAACAAGGGGGACAGGGTTGGGCAAATCTGCATGATCGATTATGGAAGGAAATTGCATATGAAAATGGAAACATGTAAAAGAATCTCCTTTCCCTATTTTCTAGCATATAGACAATAGAAATCACAAAAAGCTAGCAATACTACCAAGTTCAAACTAGAAATTTTAAATTTTTTCCTGCACATGGAGTAAAATATTAGTGAATATAAGATTTGTTCTCTAAGCAAATATTTAATAGTTAACGATTTCATAAAGAAAAAAATTCCAATAACTTGGAGAAATGCAATTAAACTACATATGTAGATGCTAGTGCTTATCGCCTTGCTTGTTTGAAGGAATGCAGTATGTTTGAAGTGGACTTCCCTGAACTTCTGCAAGTAAAAGTTGATCTTCTAGAGGAAGCAATGGGGTCGACTAAGCATCAACAGAAACTAATGACGACAAAGTTCTTGGTAAAGTAGATGCCAACATTCGTGATGTGATTGGACCGAGAAACTCCAGAGATGCGGTTTTATTCCTAGAAGGAATACCTTCTAGGTTCTCAAAGGAATAATCTACTATCTCCACCACATAGAAGCCATCCAAGTCCTCCAGTCCATGGCTAGTAACTACACACAAACCCACATTGTCCTGCTAGCCAATTTCATGAACAAGTCCTCCTCTGTTTCCCTCTCTCATTCTACCTTCCATTTCTACAGTAACTGACCCGACCAGTCGTTGTCAACCTTTGGGTTTTTCGGCATTAAGCTTTCACAGATAGGAAACCCATATGCCCATTTTGGGCTACTCCATGATCCCCAGAATCTGTTCAACAAGTTAGGGAAAGTGCCAAGGTCCATACAAACCCATTTGGAGGATGGAACACCCTACAGGCGGTTGTACCTGCAATCTATGTTATGTGTGTAATATTGGTACACATATATGATATCAGTATATACAGAGTGCAGTTAGTGCAATATAAAATTTGTATCAGAGATACAGAGTATAGGCAGTATCAGTTCTTTATATTCAGCAAACTAAACACCAGTATCAATATGTGCAGAATGTCCAGTGTGGGAAAAACTAATGTATCAATGTCTATTTGCACTCTTGTGTATCGGTATTTGTGAATGGGTTGTCACTGTGTCTTTATTGTATCATATTTTCAAGCATTCATGGTTGGATAACTGCAGTAGTGAATGAAGTTTCAGTGTATGTGTGGTCATGATTGTTATTTTTTCCTCCAAATTGGTTGCTTATCCAAATGAATTTCTTAGGGTATGTGATGCGAGCGCACCTGGCACCGCACCTTCCTCGGGTGGTGGAGGCGTCATCACGTACGCATGTCGTAGGAGACGCGGAGGAGCCGTTTAGGCATTTTATTTATTTTATTTCTATTTTAGTCATGGAGGGTTATTTTGGTCTTTCACCACAAATAACCCTCCTCTTTGCTTTTTCTATATATATTAGGTCTAGCCGTCTTTTATGGCTTATGCTTGTATTGAGAAGAAACTCTCAAGCGTCATTCAGTGGGATTTAGACTTTGTCCGTCCATTAAAGTTGGAAGTTTGTTCTTTTCTCTAATAAAGATCGTTCTTTTCCTTCTATTTCTATTTTTTTATAAATTATTTGTGAATCGATCTGGTCGATTCATATCAATTGGTATCAGAGCTCTCTACGAATCCATGGCGTACGGGACGAGGAACACGATCGAGGAGAAGATCCAAGGTCTTCGTAAGGATCTTAATCTAGAGATCGAGGGTTTGAAGGCGGCAATCAAAGATCAAGCGTCCACGCAGGAGGAACTTCAAACCGAGGTGCGAAGCATGCGGAAGGAGATGACAACGTTTCCAGAAATGATGACAATATTACAAGACATCTCCAAGAAGATGACCGACGCCGAATCGACGAGCCAACCGGAGGCGGCAGCAGCCCAAACCCTAGACAGCCGCCTAGGGTTTGCTCCGACAAACCTCGACGAAACCGAGGATCCCAGCATCATGACCGCCGTCGATCACCAGGATCCAAGCGGGCCGGCGCTGGCAAGAGGAGGCCGCTGTCCGGCCGCGAACACGAGCCAGGGCCGCTGGCCGGTCACGGCCGATGCCCTCCGAAGCCCAAGCGGGTCGGCGCCGGCGGGAGGAGGCCGCTGGCCGGCCGCGGACGCGAGCCAGGGTCGATGGCCAATCGCCGCCGACCGCCAGGGCTGCTGGCCGGTCACGGCCGAATGCCAGGACCGCTGGCCGGTCGCTTCCGACCGCCAGGGCCGCTGGCCGATCGTCACCGATTACCCGAGCCACGGCGGGCCCCCGCCTCCTGCGGGGGGTGTCCTAGGACCAGCCGCCGACGAGTGGGGGGGAGCCCAGCGGCACAGCACTCCCTCCAGGGGGTGCCCTATGGCAGCCAACACTCCACGGGGGACGGACAGGGGGAACAGGGCCCCAAGAGGGGCAGGTACCGTGGGAGGCGCTTTCGGAGGCAACAATTTCTATGGAGGAATGGCAGCTCCCGCTCACTTCCAAGAGCGGTATGGAGGAGGTGACGGAGTTTCGTACGAAACCCACCGACGAAACACAGGCCGGTGGAGAGGAGGTCGAGCCAGAGATGACATACAGCAGGGAGACCTTAGCGCTGACTGCCAACTTAAGAAGCTGAAGCTACCTACGTTTGAGGGTGCGACTCCGGACGAGTGGATCTTTCGGGCAGAGCGCTACTTCGAGGTCATGGAGTTGACTGAGGCGGAGGTACTCAGATGTATCGGGATCTACTTCGAGGGCCAGGCCCTGGCGTGGTACCGGTGGAGGTCGGCGAGGACCCTATTCCGCAGCTGGGAGGAGTTGACTGCATACCTTTTGGACCGATTCCAGGAGACGGCCGGAGGAGACTTCTATAAGCAGTGGTCTTCTCTGCGACATGAGGGAACGGTTCAGGATTTCGTAGCGAGGTTCGAACTGTTATCCGGACGTGTCAGAGGGGTGTCGGATGAGCTGTAGATCGAGATATTTATGAAGGGCTTGAAGCCCTCCATACGAGCGGAGTTCCGGTTGCAGAGTTCGCAGTGCTTAGAGGATCTGCTCCGCCTAGCTCATAAGGCAGATGAGAAATTAACAAAGAAGAGACGTCTTAAGGGTGCTTGGGGAGCATCGGTGCAGCGCAGTCAGACGGGCCCAGTACTTCCACGACCAGCAACGGGGGATCAGGCACCAGTACCACTTAGACCCGCAGGCGGGACAGGGGGCTCCATAGTACCGGGGAGGCGCCTGTCGAATGCTGACATGAAGGCGAGAAGAGCAACTGGCTTGTGCTTCAGATGCGATGAGAGGTTTACTCCCGGTCATCGATGTACGAGCAAGTTGCTGCAGATCGTGATCTTGCCCGACGAGGAGCAGAATCTGACGGAGGAAGAGGCCGTTATAGCAGCAAATACTGGGAAGGAGCAGGATTATGTGCACATGGATATTGCGGAGGTGACCCTCAACTCCGTGGTAGGGTTCACTCCGAACCACACCATGAAGTTGGCGGGAATGTTGGAAGAGCAAACGGTGACGGTGCTGATCGACAGTGGGGCAACCCACAACTTCATCTCTCAGAGACTGGTCGAGCGGCTTAGCCTAGAGTTGAGTACGACGGAGAAGTTTACGGTGTTGCTGGGCACCGGGAAGATGGAGGAGAGCAAAGGCCTATGCAAGGGGGTGTCTCTCTCCCTGCAGGGATATCAGCTGGCGGAGGACTTCTTACCATTGGAGCTGGGCAACGTCGACATCATATTGGGGGTCCAGTGGCTGAAGAAGCTCGGGAAGATGAAGGTGAACTGGAATCTTCTACGGATGGAGTTCCTGGAGGGAGGCGAGACGGTGGTGCTGAGGGAGGACCCGACTCTCTGTTTTTCGGTAGTGGCCCTCAAGGCCATTACGCGAGCATTGTGGATGGGAGGAGAGGGGTACCTAGTAGAGTTCCAGGGGTTTTTGGTTGAGGGTGAGACACAGGAGGAGATTCCTGTGGAGGTGAAGGCGGTGTTGGAGCAGTACTCTGAGGTATTCCAGAGCCTGCAAGGGCTACCTCCGATCAGAGGGCACGAGCACGCGATAGTACTACGTGGAGAGGGGGCACCGATGAGCGTGCGTCCCTACAGGTATCCGTATCTGCAGAAGGACAAGATAGAGCGGATGGTACGGAAGATGCTGCAGGCTGGGGTGATCCAGCCAAGTGTGAGTCCTTTTTTGTCACCGGTACTTTTGGTGAAGAAGAAGGATGGGAGTTGGAGATTCTGCGTCGATTATCGGGTACTGAACAAGGAGACGGTCGCCGACAAGTTTTCTATTATGGTGATCGACGAGCTGCATGGGGCGGCGGTCTTTTCGAAGATCGACCTCAGGGCGGGGTACCACAGATGATTGGCATGGGCAGAGTACTGGTACAATACTTTGTACCACTCGAGGGCGGGAACGACCCCTTTCAGGGTATTGTACGGACGAGACCCTCCTCCTTTAGTCCGATTTGGAGACACTCAGACACCAGTGGGGCAGGTGGAGGAGTACATAGAGGCGAGGGATGGGATATTAGAGAAGTTGAGAAAGCATTTGTTGCGAGCACAGCAGGTGATGCAGGCTCAGCCGGACAGGCATAGACGGGACGTAAGCTTCCAGGTGGGAGATATGGTTTATCTCAAGCTACGTCCCTACAGGCAGAGGTCGATGGCTAGGAGGCAGAACGAGAAGCTGGCGGCTCGTTAGTTTGGTCCATATCAGGTGGAGGCCAGGATTGGACAGATGGCATATAGTTGGAGACTACAATCACTTCGGCGATTCACCCCATTTTTCGCGTATCTCAGCTGAGGAAGGCGGTCGGGGATCATGCGGTGTCGCCTACTCTTCCTCCTACACTCACGGAGGATATGGAGGTGCAGTTGGAGCCTTTGGAGGTACGGGCAGTTCGGCAGGGACCAGGACAGACGAGGGAGGTTCTGATTCACTGGATGGGACTACCAGACTGCGACGTGACTTGGGAGGACTATGCGAGATTCTGGACACAATTTTCAGATTTCTACATTGGGGACAAGGTGGCTCTTTTAGGGGGGGTATTGATGCGAGCGCACCTGGTGCCGCACCTTCCTCGGGTGGTGGAGGCGTCATCACGTACGCACGTCGCAGGAGACACGGAGGAGCCGTTTAGGCATTTTATTTATTTTATTTCTATTTTAGTCATGGAGGATAATTTTGGTCTTTCACCACAAATAACCCTCCTTTTTGCTTTTTCTATATATATTAGGTCTAGCCGTCTTTTATGGCTTATGCTTGTATTAAAAAAACTCTCAAGCGTCATTCAGAGGGATTTAGACTTTGTCCGTCCGTCAAAGTTGTCAGTTTGTTCTTTTCTCTAATAAAGATCGTTCTTTTCCTTCTATTTCTATTTTTCTATAAATTATTTGTGAATCGATCTGGTCGATTCACATCAGTATGCTTTAGTTTCCTGAATACATCTGGCATTGTTCTTTCAACATCTTTTCTGAGATAACTTGGAAGTTTAAATTCCACCTATAGTAAAAGTACTATATTTTAATAAAGGTATTATATGAACAAAAGCAAAGAACTACATCATGGATTTGAAACTGAAGGTATTACATGAACATATAAATTCAAGGAATGAATTTATAACAAATGCAAGAGTAAAAGACACAATTATCTCCACCAAAATAAACTATATTATTAGTGGGCAATGAAAAGGGTGTCATACTCTGACACGGGCACAACCGATAAGCTTTCTTTCTAATATTTTGACACAAGACCACTGAACATAGGTATATATTTGTTCGTTAGTAAATATGCATATATTTAACACGAATACTGATACTACATATACTAAAACCGGAAATGTATAAACTGTGTAAGAGCTAGAAGGATTTTCCTCTCTAAAGGAAATGAACTATACTACATATATTGAACCTGGAAATGCAGAAACTGATATTGTATATACTGAACATGGATTTTCCTCTCTAGAGGGAATGCAGGATAATGCATATACTGGACCTGGAAATGCAGAAACTAATACTGCAGAATCTGTGTAGGATGTAAGGCAAGATGGCACATACATGCTTTAACATGAATCCTAATACTACATATACTTAACCTGGAACTGCAGAAACTGATAATCTCAGATGTTAGAATACATGCTTTCACTGAAGAAGCTAGAAGGATTTTCCTTTCTAAAGGGAATTCATAATCTGTGTAGGATGTAAGACAAGATGGCACAATAAGTTGACTTTTCATTTTACATGGATATACATGAGGCACTTAAAAGAAAAAATAACACCTTGCAATTATCAAATTTAACAACTCAAACCAAGCTCATGATGAAAATATCTTCTTTGGGTTCGTGTGTTCATTCTGACTCCAGTGTACTAGTTTCTCTTTTTTAAGCTGTGTGCTACCTTTTTTCGGAGGCTTGTTGTCAGCAATTTATATACCATCAAAAAATGACAACGAAAAGGACTCCATATACAAGGAATAAGATAACTAATGATAGAATACGAAGTGATAGAAAAGTAAACAAATGCATTTTAATCTTACCAATGTCTTATTCCAAACAACATCTTATAGATCTTAGATACACTTAGCCAGCTTATGTACCTATAGCTTATGTACCTGATAGGTACATATGTCTTCACGTATTTACCAACTTGACTCTTCAAGTAAGTTGTGTTGGGTCCAACTTCTTCTCCAAGATGATTAAATTTGATGCTCTTCTTAGATGTTGGTTTTTGGTTGACTTCCATTGACATCAGTTCTTCCCCCCGTTGGTTAGATGTGACGACAACACTCAAAGACATCTTCCAATGAAAGAAAGTCTATTTATTCATACAAGGATAACTCCGTATAATGACTACTATCAAGCATTAAAATAATAAAAAATCAATGTGATAATCCTAAATTATGCATATAGAACAACCAGACTATCAAAGTAATTTACGTATGCATATAAAAAAAGACAACCAAGTTATGTAAGTAATTTAGATATACATACAAAAAATAAAACTATCAGGGGGTCTAAGTCTTGTAGATATGCTTAAAAAAGGACAACAAAGTTATCTCTAACAATTTCCATGAAAAAAGTTGTCCAGGTAATGGTCATACAAAATGGAGTACATTAGAACAAATATGATTTATCAAACATCGAACAACAACAAATTCCTTAAGTTTGGGTTGTCGTTCAAACAATACTGGTAGTCAGTTGGAATGCTTTTTGTAGCATCTCTATTTTGTTACGCATCCAATCATCAAAGATGATCTATATTATGAAATCTTTCTTACTGATAGTAATTGATTAATCTAGGTAAGTCCGGTAGAATGTTTAATCTTGGCAGTGTCCATATTTCTGTAACAGTTGCAAAGCAAGCACCGGGATGGAAAAGGCAAGTGCAACATGAATGAAGAAAAAGATACCGAGTATAAGAAGTTAAGAAGTTTTATAACAGTTGCAAAGAAAGCACCATGATGGAAAAGACGAGCAACATGAATGGAAATTTTAGTGTTTGATGATCTAGCTAGAAATTTGTTAAAGCATGACTCTGTTACCTTGACCTATATAATATTTTAGTGTTTGATGATCTGTTACCACGTTAAAGCATGAATCTGTTAGAGCATGAACCTGTTACCTCGTTAAAGCATGAATGGAAATTTTAGCGTTTGATGATATAGATTTGTAAACCTAATTTGGCCATTGCTTTTACCGGCACTTTTCAATAAAAATTTTCCCTCAGCTTATTGATTTTGTTAATAACACAAATTAAACAAGTGTCTAATTATTTATAGGCTTCAAAGATGACTCATGAGATTGTTAGCATAAAGTAGATACTAATTAACGTTGGTTACTAGGAAGGATCAAATACTGGACAACACAATATATGTTTTTGGGACCTACTAATTGGCATTAACCAAATACTTAATTAAAGTCCTAATTCTATCGATCTCTCTGGTAATTGATCCAACCAAATACCTAATAAAAACCCTAACTCTACTGATCTCCCTTGAAATTCATCTAACAAAATACCTAACTAAATCATAACCAAAAACTCATAGAGATGGAGAACGAACTGAACCAAAAAGGGGAAAGAGAAAGAACAAACAGGGAAGAGAGTCAACCTGCCTTGCAAACTCACCAGGATGTCCTACGATCCCATCGGAATGGACTGTGCTCTCGTCGGATGGCTTGTGAAACTCGTCGGAATGGCCTGCGAACTCGTTGGGCAGAGGGGAAATTATTTGAGGGAAATAAAAGGAGTGTTTTGGAAAAAAAAAGGAAAATTATTTGAAGGAAAATAAGGAGGGTTTTGGAAAAGAGGAGGGAAATTATTTGATGGAAAATGAGGGTTTTGGAACACTTTCCTATTCAGCAGATGTCCATGTGTGGGCATCCTTAATTTGGGACATATTTGGAACGCTATTAATTTAGCTATATAATAATAAAATTTTAAAAAATCAAATAAAATGTACCAGAAACACATTTTTTTATTTATAACGCTCTTATTCCGTTACAGCACCTAGGTACAAAAAAAAGCGTTCCAGATAAAAATATGCCTAGTGTTCCAAAATAACCATTTTGGTGTAGTGAGAAATAACCGATCACATCCTTCTCCATGGCAGCATCGCTAACCAGTTGTGGTCCAGTCTTTCACAGCGAAGTGGCCAGGCCCCCCATACTGGGAGCTTCAACGATCTCCTTGCCAGCTGGGGATCTTCCCATGGGCATCAGATCATCACAGCCACTGGCATTTGGGTGCTATGGAAGAACAAAAACAAATTTAGGTACGAAGGTCACCAATACACCCCCCTATAGCTTTTCAGGGAAGTCCTCCGGCAGTGTCTCCGCATCAGCAGACGATGCTCCCACGCCCCAGAATATTTTTGGCAGGACCTACTCTAGTACGACTGACACTTTTTGTTGGTGCTCGGTCTATTTTGGTTTCTGTTTCCAGTTTCCTTTCGCGCTGGGCGCGCTTACTTGTATAGGCTCCGACATTTTGTGCCTGATACATCAATAAAGTCCCTTCATTAATATATATATATATATATATATATATATATTTTTTATATATCAATAAAGTCCCTTCATTAATATATATATATATATATATATATATATATATATATATATATATATATATATATGCACCAAAATCTAATAAAAAATCAAAAAAAAATTCTAACTTATCAAATATTTTTGGTAAAAATCTTGTACAAAAATACTTAACATATATATAATAATATTTACTTGCTAGTTTTGCTATTACCAAAAATCATATAATTAATTATTATGTTGTTTAATTATTAAGAAAATACCAATTTATGCAATGCAATACGAAAGTAGAGGGGGTGGGTTACATCCTATCCAACTTATAAAAATTTTGTCATTGAAACTAAAACTAATGCTGGTGTATGCAATGCAATGCGAAAGGATAGGAACTTAATCATAGGAAAATCGTACCTTGATTTTCGAACAAATGAGGAAATGTCATCCTCGTGCTCCCAAGTAGACTCTCATAACGAGTGATGCTTCCATACCATACGAACTAATGGTATAGACTGATTCTGCAACACCTTTACTCGATGATCAAGGATCCCTGCCGGTTGCTCTTGGTTTGACAAGCTTGGACCTAATGTGATTTTGGAGTGATCAAGCATATGACTGCTATCTGCCACGTATCTTCTCAACTGTGACACATGAAATACGTCATGTGCTCCCTCTAGTGACATTGGCAATGCCAATATATAGGCTACTTCTCCAACTCACTCCAAGACATCGAAAGGACCGATGTATCTTGGACTCAACTTGCCACATCCTCCGAATCAAATCGTACCTCTAGTAGGTGATATCTTCAAGAAATATGGTCGCCTTCCTCGAACTCCAAAGGACGGCGATGCTGATCTGCCCACTACTTCTGTCTATCCTGTGTTGCTTGCAGGTGGCCTTGTATCTTCTTTACCTTCTCTACTGTGATCACGACCAATTCGGGACCCAATATATGTCCTCTCCTACATCGCTCCAACAAACGGGAGGCCGATACTTTCTACCGTACAATTCTTCAAACGGAGCCATCTGAATGCTCGCTTGATTGATATTCTTAAGAAAACTCCATAAGACGGAGGTGGTCTGTCCATGATCCACCAAAATCAAGCGTACACACTCTCAATATATCTTCTAGTGTTTGAGCAGTATGCTGACTGTCTGTCGGTCTGTGATAGGCCTTGCTAAACTTCAAACGAGTGCCCAAGCTTTCTTGCATGTTGTCACGCCCCGATTCGTAGAGTCATTTATTCACATATTTATCTCTTGGAATCGATCGTCCTCACTAGGGCGTGATGCCGTACAAGTTTGGTATTGCACATGTACAAGGAAAAGATGGTATATAATTGATTTTCTCCAAATAGGAACACATCGCAGCGGCAGATGCAGACAAATTGAAGTTCACAAGGATATTCTTTCTTATCGAATGGGAACACAACATTTACTTATAGTAGCGGAGATAAAAGGATAACTTGAAGTCACAATGAGATATATAAAACTTTATTCTTTTTATTGATAATTAAAGAAGAGTACAAGACTCGTATTGGAATATAATGCTTACAACACTTCCCACTTTACCTGAAAGACAACTGGACAATGCTATAAAGCTTACATTTGATAGTTGGATACGTTGGATAACAACTCAATATATGGACTTGGCTTACAACTCACTGGTACAACTGATTACAATGTTTCATACATTATGCCCTTTATAAACAGAAGACATCATCTTGTACAAAGATAACTTCTGTATGTCCAACAAATCTTCGATGCCGCGGGACCGATCAAGCCAATCTTCGTGTACAAAACATCCCAAGCACGAGAACCTGCCCACAAAACGTGGATCAGCACATCATCTATGTACTGGCGAGCAGAATCCAAACCCACTTGCCTAAACCAACATTTATGTAACCATTTAAGCAGCAATTAATAGAATGATCTTTCTATTTGGGACCTGGCATCAGTTTACAGTTCATGGGCAATATTCATAGTGAAGCATGTGAACATATTCTTAGCAATATTTATGTGGACGTATCATTATAGCATTCTTGGTATTATCATGCAAAGACATCATTGAGGCATCGTTAACATTAACATCTTAAATATGTTACGACAATTCTCACTTCAAGCATCACTTAGCAAGTATGTCATGTTTGAGCAATGTTTAAAACATGGCATCTTTCTAGCATACTGAATTTAACATGTTAAGCAGGTTCTCATACAGAAAGGCTACATACAGCATCATTTATTTGGCACGTTAAGCACGCAAGTTAAACCAACACAGACATTGAGTATATCACACTTAAGTGATTTATTATCGATAGCCAACTCCCTCATACCTGCATCAAATACAGGTTACCAGATATACTTACTCTGTCTGCACAAAAATATTCATTAGCGTGCATCCTGACTACATGGTCACTGGTGTTGTTAAACTATATGGACTCTTTTCATTTCATTTCATTTCAAGATATTGCGGTCAGCATGGTCGGTGGCGAGCCTCTATGCCACCCCGTATTATCTGTGCTCCCACAGCACTCATCATTATTTTCTCCTAGGCCAAATCGGTCCCGGTGCCCTGGTACCGTTCGAAGAAATTAAAACTCAAACCTTGTATACAAGTTGTCTATAACCATGCGAATGCGTGTCCGACTCGATTGTGAACATAATCACATGGTAAAATATATTAAGGAAAGTAAAGGCAATAGTGCATCATTAGTGATATTCAATGACTTATTCATTTCATCATTACCATCATTTCATTTGGTGATCTCAACAATCCCACGATTTATCATTCCTCATTTATTGCTTCATTGCAACGTTTCTCATATCGTTCCTTTCGATAAGGAATATAACATTTATTTATTTCATATGGCCATTTATTTATTCTTTCATTGCTTATAAGGGTCAGACAACATTTCATGTTTTTGTAACAGTTAAACAGAGAGTACATGATTCTAGTATTTTATTCAGTTCATTGGGTCGATAGCAAAGCTAGTTCATTTTTTATTCTATCATTCATAAGGCATCTCATTATTCAAGTGTTCTACTTGTTCTAGCAGCGTTAAGCATCAAGGGAAATGTAATCAATTCATTCTCAGGCATCAAGTCATATTAGCAGTTCAAGGGTGATTCATTCAGCAGTTCAATGATCATGTGTTGTACATTTTAATAATTCTCATCGTAAGCATCTCCATTATTCAACAACTAAAACATGCGACATTTAGAGACAATTCATAGCATTTCAATACTCCATTTTATTAAGCATGAAGGAGTAAGGAGGAGGAAGGACAGTTCCACTCACTTGTAATAACGGGTCTTCCTGTTCCGATCACACATAATTCCACTAAGCGTAGCTCCACTAGCGAGCCACGTTCCAATACCCATTCCGTCTAGCCAGCTAAGAGACTGCATCAGTCTAAATTATCTTGATTCCCAACATAAGTTACGGTCCAACGTTCTGATAGCATCCAACAAGCGAACCAAATGCCTCGTGCGGAGCGGGGCATTACATAATATACCACTCAGCAAAAGTTTCGTCCTTAAAACTTAAGGGAACAACTCATCTACTAGATTCACTTAGTCACAACGAGTTACTCATTCAGCTTTTATTCAATAATCAGTTCATCGCACTTGGCCATCTCAAAATAGTTATCCAACTGTACCATTTTAATCCATCAACAATTCAATCCGTCTTTCTCTTTTCCAAATACTTACAACTTCTCATTGATTCACCAACATTTTCCTTACATTTTTATCTTGGTCGCAACACTTCACTTTGTTTGGATCCGTACACATATTTTAGTCGTCCCCAAAACATATGTATTTCAGCCAAAGTCCGCGCTAGTGTGATAAATTCTTTCCATAATGTTCTCTCAGTCGCAACCTATCACTTTATCTAGATCCATACACATATTCTAGGCGTCCCCAAAATATATGTACTTCAGCCAACTTTCATGATAGTACGATTCGATCAGCCATAATATAACTCTCTTTTCCAAATCCGATTTAGCATCCTTTCAATTGTCTTATTACCTTATTCACTTGCCACAATCACTATCTTCCAGGCCACAACACTTAACATCAGGGACAACTTGGTTAAGCTCTCTACCCAAGTATAATATTTCTAACATTCAGTCAAGGGTCTAACTTAGAGCCAACCATACTAAGGGTTCACAACATGCAGTCCTATTCCTTTCTAAATCCCACAATATTTCTCACCGAGGCAATTCATCATTTCTAAAATATACAATCCGACGTCACCTACTATCGATTACCCGAGTTAGGGTATAATTCTATGCATCAGTCAAGGTTAACCCAGCTGCCCGACTATAGATACCGATCAATCATTCTCGTCATGAGCAGTCAATTCCATCTCATGGGATAATTCACTACTCGATACATACAACTCGAGTCTCATCCCACGATTCTAGTTCTCGCTATAGGCCGACACATAATCCTCAAGGGTCAAACATCTCTAAGGTTCATATTGAAGCATATACATACAACATATCATTCTTAAGTCATACTCATCACCATCTCTCGTTCAATACCACAAGGTTATTCTATAGGTTGCCAATGGTCACCTATTATTCAGTCAATCTCTAAGGTTAGCTATACTGACAGCTAAACCTAATCATTCAGGTGACTCCCCTAGAGTGGACGACTACTAGGGATCATGCTAGTTTCTTATTCTCAGGGCCAACAAGCAACCGATAGTTCTAAGAAACTCTACCCAAACCTATGGGTATCAACTTAGTCTGAATAACTAATCGCCATCGTCGACTATGCCAACAATTGGTTATGCAGCCCACGGTCACTAGGGTCAAGTCTATCTATTCAGGGTCATCCTCAAGAAATAATTCCCACAGAGACTCATTCTAGACTTACCCAACGATCGACTAAGATCGATCTATCAACATTACGGTCAAACCCTAACCCGACATATGATTCTCATCACTCTTATAATCCATCAAGTAAATTCCCAATGATCCAATTTTTATTCCAATTCCTTTGTACTGAGATGAACCCATAAGCCAAAGCTAACTATTCAAGGGTCATCGATTCCGATAGTCTGAACATAACTATGGAATCATACTATTCGATCTGTATGACAGAGTCACACCACTAAGTCATAAGCCAACAATCTATATCCCAACTAACAGCCACCTATACTGGCATTATCTAACACGTTTGTAATTTCTAGAAGTCTTGCTTCCCAGCATAACATCACCGTTAAGGGACACTCGAGTCATCAAGCAACAATACATGACTCCCAGCTAAGTCTCAGCACTACCCAGTACTCACAGATAGTCTCATTGCTATCATATAGAAAGGTCAACATACATCTCGTTCTGAGGAGGTAGATGCAATATACCACTCATAAACGAAGCCATCATTAAACAATACCAACACAATTCTATTCCAGATATTCATGATCTATAATGATCACAACACTTAACCAACATCTCGGGGTCTCAATATCACAAGCTAATATTCTTAGGGTCTCAAAAGCACTAGCCAGCACACATGAGTCAACTCACCAGTTCCGTTGAACTCATCCATCAATTATTTCATTCCCAATTGTCAGCCCCTGTTTTTCAAATTTGGTTTAATTAGTGTAAATTATTTGCTAATGACCTATTTAGCTTTAAAATAATTTATTATCATTTTTAGGAATTTTTTTAGAATTTTTAGATAATTTTTAAATAGTTTTTAAGTCAAAATATATCCTTTTGTAATTATTTGAAATGTTTTAATATCACTTTGTTATATTTAAAATTGTTTTTATATCGGTTTGCAATTATGTTAATTGTTTTAATTATAGTTTGCAAATATTATTTGCAAACTGTTAGGGTTTGGACCTAACTGCAAATTCCTAAATTCTAGGGACCCGACTGCAATTTGCCCGTCACCCACCCCTGACGACTGGCCAGCTGCCCTCGACGACCACCGACCTAATCCCCCGTCATTTTCGGCCGACTTCGACCGCCTCGACCGACCTACCCCCCTATAAGTATCCCCCAGCCTAAACCCTAACCCTAGGCTAAATTTTCGACCACCCCAGCCCTATCTCGACTCCCTACTTTCTAACCCCAACCCTAACTCCGGCAGCTACCCCAGCGCCACCTCCCCAGCCATCCATACCACCCACAACCACCACCGACGAGTTTGCCACGTCGAGGCGAGCGCAGTGCCACCCGAGCGCCGCATCGACGATGCCTCAGCCGCCGTCCAGTGCCCTCGACTTCCACCCCGACGTCGAACACGTAAGTAACAACTTCAAAACCGTGTCGTGCGTGTCTCATACAAACTTATGCGACTCGCCAGGACACGTGCAACGTAATGGTGAGTCTGGACACGTAAAACTCGACCCGTACGTGTCGTGCATAACGCAGACACGAGACTCGTGTGTCCTTAACTGTCAGGACACATAGACTAAGGGTTAGAGGGTTTAGATTCGTGCTATTGGGTTTAAACCCATTAACCTAAAACTAACCTAGCAGTAACTCAAACTATTTCCTAACAAATGGCTCGGGCTGACCCCTTGGCCAGCCCGACCGAGCCCAAGAACCCGACCCCTCTGGGCCGAGTTCGAGCCCCCCCTTCCCTGTTTTGTTTTTGTTTGTTTTGTTTGTTTTGTTTTATTTTATTTTATTATATATATATATATGTATATATGTATTTATATATATATATATATATATATATATATATATATATATATATATATATATATATATATATATGTATTTATGTATATATATATTTTTTTTAGTATATATATATATATATATATATATATATATATATATATATATATATATATAAAATATATATATATATATATATATATATATATATATATAAAAAATATATGTATTTATGTATATATATTATTATATATATATACTGTTATATATGTATATATACAGTATTTGTATATGTATATATATATATTTTATATTTAGTATTTTATTATATAAGTATATATATATTTGTATTTATATATATATATATATATATATATATATATTTTTATATGTATTTATATATATATATATATATTTTTTTTTTTTTTTTTTTTTTTTTTTTTTTTTTTTTTTTTTTTTTTTTTATATAGATATATATATATATATATATATATATATATATATATATATATATATATATATATATGTATATATGTATCTATGTATATGTGTTTATATATATATATATATATATATATATATATATATATATATATATATATATATATATATATATATATACATATATGTATATATGTATCTATATATATATGTATATATGTATCTATGTATATAAAAAATAATAATAATAATATATATATATATTTTTTTTATTTTTTTTTTATTTTTTTTTTAATAATATATATATATATTATATATTTTTTTTTATATATATATATATATATATATATATATATATATATATATATATATATATATATATATATATATATATATATATATATGTATCTACGTATATGTGTTTATGTATATATATAATTATATATATATATTGTTGTATATATATGTATACAGTATATATATATATATTTATATATATATATATATATATATATATATATATATATATATATATTTATGATTAGTATTTTTATATGGTATATATGTATATCTATTATATATATCCTTTATATATATATATATATATATATATATATATATTGTTTGAAATCTGGCTTCTTATGTAATGGTTTGGCTTCTTATGTAATGGTTTGGAGTAATTCGATGCTCTGTTTTTGAACAGAAACCATCGACTTTGCGTCGAAATCGCGGGAGGGTCGAGTTGTCGTGTTCGAATCCCCTTGGTGGGAATTTAAGAGGGTTATACTGGGTTTCCATGGGATTTTAAAAAACTCAAAGTAATCTAGTATCAGAGGAGAAATCGAAACATGAAGTGGGTACCTGAACAGTGCCTGGCGGGTTTAAAACAGGGCTTTCCCTGTCCTTCCTTCGGACATGGGCAGCGCTGGCTGCCTCCAGCGATCTCGCGACAGCTACAGGCGGCTGGGAGGGCGAGCGCGACCGTGGCGAGTGTGGGGGGTTGGGTGTCGAGGGATAGGATTAGGGTTTGCTGCTGTTTCTCTTCGTATATACACATTCGTGTATATCCAGCCTTAACCGAACATGGGCTCGGGAAAATCTCAGGAAGAGAAAGGGCTGTGAGGGAGTGATGGGTTGGGCCTGGTTTGTTTGTGTGGGATTAGGTCGGGCTGGGAGTAGTTTATTAGGGTGTTTCTTTTTATTAATTAACATGTATATATATATATATATATATATATATATATATATATATATATATATATATATATATATATATATATATTCAGGTAAAGGTGGAATAGGCTGAATTATTCGATTGGAATTTTCAATTCATCCGGAACTTCTTAGGCGAAACGAGAATTTCTTTTGATCAAATCAAACCGCATAGTTTAGAATTTGTTTGCTATAAGGCATGTCTTGTTTAAAGATTCATACAACGGAACCCCGCTTACATTTTTTTTTCATTAAAAAAAATGCAATTTCAGTAGTCATATGGGTAAAATGGCTAAAGATTTCTAGCATATTCCACTCAAAGTATTCTTTTCATTAAAATGTGGAGGATCCTCATTTCTTCTATTGATTCGATAGTAAACATAATCTAATCTAATGCACCGAACAATTCCATTTTATTTCTTTTCCTTGTCCTAGATGAAAATTTTTATTTTCCTTAATTTATTTAATCCGTTGAGGTTCGAGGAACCTTTACATATAACAACTCATATCTTTCTATACAAAAAAAAAACGTATATATACTTCTATACATATATATGTATATACACATACATATGTATATATAATATATTATATATACATACAAATACACATATATATTCATACATATATTTATATATATATATATATACACATACACACACACATATATATATACGCACATAAAAAAATATATATACGCACATATACATAAATATAAAATATATATTTATATATGAATACATAAATACACATAAATACTTTTGTACCTATATATACATATCTATACCCACATATACATATGTATAATATATTTTTATATATAAATACACATATACACATATATTATATATATATTTATATATACATATATGTACACACAAATGTCATATATACATATATATACGTACACATATATAATATATTTTTATATATACATACACACATATATATGGTATAAAATCCTAGCAATCTAGAAATATATCACAAAATAATATTTATCCTATTATAAAATAATTAACAATTTAATATCAATAACACATATTATATATGTACATTTTTATAATCAATGTGTCGTAACATATTTACTAGCCCACTAAATAAAATACAAAATATTTACTTGTATAATAATGCACACCTATATGGACGTTTTTGGTCACACTATACGTCTACATGGTCTGGATTTTGGTTCGGGTCAAGTCAGGACTATTTTGGTACAACTGGGTCTCCTAATATTTAATAACATAAATAAATAACAATCTAATTATTTCTAGGTGTTAAGTCGCAACTTAGCTTGGTTTTCCTAGTTAGGGCACTCCTATGGCTCGGTATTCCCCAACCATGGCTAAACACTAGTCAAAGCACGCCATTGCACTATCCGTGCCAGGATTCCTAGTCGTCTGGTACTTCAAAACTCAACCATAGCTAAAATCATCTACCATAATAATTAACTAAATAAACATTTATAAAATTCTAAAATCACTATTTAAATCAAATAAATAATAATAAAAAAATAAATAAATTCTACACCCAACTTAAAAATAATTTCGTCCTCGAAATTCCAATTCATGACTATTCCTTAAAATTCAAAGTCTACTATTACCTTAATCTCCTCAATTTTAATTCCTCAAAATAGTTTATAGCCTCCTCCTAATCATTTTGTAACTACGAAGCCTCGAGGACTTCTACCCACCTATGGTCACATTACTCCTCAAAACTCGGTCACTAAAGTCTTATGGTCTTCTAGCTAGTTGCTAACAATTCTACCAGCAGATATCTAGGCATATGACATCTATAATCTCACATATTTATAAACAACCAAGCATTCAATAGTCAAGCAATATTATACTATAATTTAAGAGTTTCTGATGAATTCTAGACAGCACGATTATTCGTCACCCCGGAATAGGAAGGGACGAGAATCAATGGTACGGAAAGCAAGGAAGTATAATCGAGAGCAAATATGGAGTTTTCAAGGACGTAGAGAATTTCTAGGAGAATTTTCAAGGCAGAGTGGATTGAGATATCTAAGGTTTAGTCATAGTCGCAGGCTCGTACCAGTACAGTTACGTAACCGGTACGATATGCTCTGACCTGCATGGGCCACCAAAAAAAACTTGTCACGACCCGCACCCGCTTTCCGGACGCGAGCTCATGAGCAAGCCAGCTACGTATCGAGCGGACTCCAGCCCATCTCGAATACGTAAACGCTGTCAAGGCTATGGTTTACTGCCAAATCATGGTAATACAATCGATATCTCAATCCACAATAAATGTACGAAACACGAATGAACACTATGGGTCGTGCTCTGCAGCCCACTAGCATAAATGCCCTATAAGACTCTAAAGGAAATAACAAGAGTCTAAAACTGAATCAAAAACAGGATAACTCCATGATAAGGTATGAAAGCACGAGAGGATAATAAACACGATAACGATACCTGAATCCCTCTAGCGCATCATCACATCTGTCATCCAGAACCACTGGCTAACTCCATGCATTCGCTAAAACCCGAAAAGATCATCAGGTCCTCAGAGGACATGGCAAGATACATAATATACATGCCTATCTAACAGTTTTATCATGCACAAGAAAATAAACAAGAAAACAGGAATACGACAAATGACTACGAACACGAACACGAATACGAAAACGAACACGAACACAAACACGAATACGAACACATAAACACAAACACGAATACTAGAACAACTACGTATAAATAAACTGCCGGATGAACGATAATCACGAGATCAATGGAAGAACCAAACCCTCATCTTGAGTGTGGACTCACGGGTAAGCACTAACCCTCGTCCCGAGTGTGGACTCTCTGTTTAGCTCACGGCAAGACACCCTCGTCCCGTGTGTGGACTCTCTGGTGTAATTGGTCAACCCTCGTCCTGAGTGTGGACTCTCTGGTGCCAATGATCACGACAAACACCCTCATCCCGAGTGTGGACTCTCTGGTGCACCAAATAACCCTCGTCCCGAGTGTGGACTCTCTAGTTGTGTAAAACGATAATCAAGGCTATGGCAGTTCACTACACGTACTCGTTCTATGACACAACTCAAGCAAGGCACTAACGAGAACTCCAAGGGTGAACCACAAGACCAAATATGAACACGACTATATGCAATGAAACAACTCAAAAGAATATAATATAAAAAGTACATGTCCATAAACAATAAAAACTGGGAAATAAAATATAATG
Source organism: Iris pallida (assembly GCA_029216955.1). Taxonomy (NCBI): domain Eukaryota; kingdom Viridiplantae; phylum Streptophyta; class Magnoliopsida; order Asparagales; family Iridaceae; genus Iris; species Iris pallida. The sequence goes on from JANAVB010005796.1 coordinate 5,713,598, forward strand.
CATGTAAATAAAACTGTAAAAGGAGGCAAGGTATACATGCCTGGAGGTTGCATGCAGATCCCACAAAATATAGTCAACTAGTGAGCCAAATAAGTCCACATCTCACAACTGTCTCCGAAATCTGAAACAAACATTTCTAACATTCTTAGAATAGTCAAATTAGCTAGAATTATCTGTCCTTAAGTACAATTCTGGACACAGGGGCAAAACGGTAATTTCGAGCAAAAATGGTATCCGTCATTGGACCCACTTTGCACCGAAAAGTGTGTCAGAGTCAATAGTCTCTAAAGTCGTCAAACTACATGTCTACAGATTCGGTTTGATGATACGAACCCAACGGTATGTCCAATTTTGGATTCCGGTGGGCCGTGCACAAAATCGCCTGTTGAATCGGACCGTGGGGCCCGTAAAACGGCTGTCCAATCAACTGTCTCAGAATTGGACCAAACTTGGCATACAGGACCAGAAAAATGATACAGTCCTGTTGGCATAAGTTTCGTCTTGATCTGACGAACGTGCACAAAGTAATTGAAAAGTTTGCACAGAGGCCGATACGGTGAATTTCGACGGATACGCATCAAATTCGTCGCGCACCACGCGACCAATTTGAATTTCGTCAAAGACCACACGACCACGAAGCCGTTATGCACCTTTCGATGCTTTCGGTTCGCGACCACGTCGCCCGGAATGGCGGGACGCACGTCGTATCGAAGGTTTTTCTAGAATTTCTAGTTTTGAAATTACAGTTTTTCGTGAATCTTTAATGATGAATAACTTTATGCATGAGATTCGAGAAATCGATCTAACAGGTGCGTTTCAGTCTCGTATATAATGTCTTTGACTGTTTTCTTTCAGATTTTCAAAAACCCTAATATTTAGTTCGAAAACTGGCTTCTTATGTAAGGGTTTGGAGTAATTCGATGCTCTGTTTTTTGAACAGAAACTATCGACTTTGCGTCGAAATTGCGGGAGGGTCGAGCTGTCGTGTTCGAATCCCCTTGGTGGGAATTCAAGGGGGTTATACTGGGTTTCCATAGGACTTTACAAAACTCAAAGTAATCTAGTATCAGAGGAGAATCGAAACGTGAAGTGGGTACCTGAACAGTGCCTGGCGGGTTTAAAATAGGGCTTCCCTTGTCCTGCCTTCGGACACGGGCAGCGCTGGCTGCCTCCAGCGATCTCGCGGTGGATGCAGGCGGCTGGGAGGGCGCGCGCGGCCGTAGCGAGTGTGGGGGGTTGGGTGTCGAGGGATAGTATTAGGGTTTGCTGCTGTTTCTCTCCGTATATACACATTCGTGTATATCCAGCCTTAACCGAACAGGGGCTCGGGAAAATCTCAGTTAGAGAAAGGGCTATGAGGGAGTGATGGGTTGTGCCTGGTTGTTTGTGTGGGATCAGGCCGGGCGGGGAGTAGTTTATTAGGGTGTTTCTTATTATTAATTAACATGTATATATATATATATATATTCAGGTATATATATGTACACATACACGTATATATACTTCTATACATATATATGTATATACACATACGTACGTATATATAATATATTATATATACATACAAATACACACATATATTATATATATATATAAAATATATATATATATATAAATATATATATATATAATAATATATATATATATATATATATATATATATATATATATTTTTTTTTTTTTATATATTTTTATATATATATATATATATATATATATATATATATATATATATATACGCACATATACATAAAAATATATATACACATAAACATCAAAATATATATATATATATATATATATATAAAGAAAATATATATATATATATCTATATATATATATATATATATATATATATATATATATATTATATATATATATATATATATATTTTCTTTATATATATATATATATATATATATATATATATATATATATATATAATATATATTATATAGATCCGCACATATACATAAATATATAAATATATATTTATATATTTATGTATATGTGCGTATACATATATATATATATATATATATATATATATATATATATATATATATATATATATATATACGCACATATACATAAATATATAAATATATATTTATATATGAATACATAAATACACATAAATACTTTTGTACCTATATATACTAAAAAAAAAAAAAAAAAAAAAATACATATGTATAATATATTTTTATATATAAATACACATATACACATATATTATATATACATTTATATATACATATATGTGCACACAAATGTCATATATACATATATATAAGTACACATATATAATATATTTTTATATATACATACACACATATATATGGTATAAAATCCTAGCAATCTAGAAATATATCACAAAAGAATATTTATCCTATTATAAAATACGCAACAATTTAATATCAATAACACATATTATATATGTACATTTATATAATCAATGTGTCGCAACATATTTACTAGCCCACTAAATAAAATACAAAATATTTACTTGTATAATAATGCACACCTATATGGACGTTTTTGGTCGCACTATACGTCTACATGGTCTGGATTTTGGTTCGGGTCAAGTCAGGACTATTTTGGTACAACTGGGTCTCCTAATATTTAATAACATAAATAAATAACAATCTAATTATTTCTAGGAGTTAAGTCGCAACTTAGCTTGGTTTTCCTATTTAGGGCACTCCTTTGGCTCGGCATTCCCCTACCATGGCTAAACACTAGTCAAAGCACGCCACTGCACTATCCGTGCTAGGATTCCTAGTCGTCTGGTACTTCAAAACTCAACCATGGCTAAAATCATCTACCGTAATAATTAACTAAATAAACATTGATACAATTCTAAAATCACTATTTAAATCAAATAAATAATATAAAAAAAATTCTCCGAAAAGGGAAGCTACAGACTTCGACCGCCTCGACCGACCTACCCTCCCTATAAGTACCCCAGCCTAAACCCTAACCCTAGGCTAAATTTTCGACCGCCCCAGCCCTATCTTGACCCCCTACTTCCTAACCTTAACCCAAACTCCGGCAGCTACCCCAGCGCCACCTCCTCAGCCATCCACACCACCCACAACCACCGCCGACGAGTTCGCCATGCCGAGGCGAGCGCAACGCCACCCGAGCGCCGCGTCGACGACGCCCTAGCCGCCGTCCAGTGCCCTCGACTTCTATCCCGACGCCGGACACGTAAGTAACAACTTCGAAACCGTGTCGTGCGTGTCTCGTACACACTTATGGGACTCGCCAGGACACGCGCAACGTAATGGTGAGTATGGACACGTGAAACTCGACCCGTGCGTGTCGTGCATAATGCGGATACGAGACTCGTGTGTCCTTCACTGTCAGAACACAGAGACTAAGGGTTAGCTGGTTTAGATTCGTGCTATTGGGTTTAAACCCATTAACCTAAAACTAACCTAACACTAACTCAAACCATTTCCTAACAAATGGCTCGGGCTGACCCCCTGGCCAGCCCGACCGAGCCCAAGAACCCGACCCCTTTGGGCCGAGTTCGAGCCCCTCCCCCTCTCTGTTTGTTTTTTGTTTGTTTTGTTTTATTTTATTTTATTTTATTATATATATAATAGTATAGATGTATTTATATATATATGTATATGTATTTATGTATTATATATTATTATATATTTATACTATTAGTATGTATATATACAGTATTTGTATATGTATATATATTTTATATTTAGTATTTTATTATATATATATATATTATATATATTTATATATAAATATATATAATATATATATATAATATTATATATTTATATATATGTTGTGTGTGTGTGTAGTTATATATATGTATCTATGTATATGGTGTTTATGTATAGATATAGTATTATATATATATGTTGTATATATATGTATAAAATATGTGTTTATGTATATATAATTATTATTATATATATTGTTGTATATATATGTATACAGTATTTTATATATATATATATATCATATATATTATTATATTATATAATTATATATTAGTTATATATATATATATATATATATATATATATATATATATATATATATATATATATATATATATATATAAATATCTATATATTTATATGTATATATATATTGTTATATTTTTATATATGCATTTCAAATTCTACTTTGTACAAATATTATTGTGCATAAATTAACAAGTCATTTTATTATTTAAATTATGACTTGTATATTTTAGTACTTTAAAAATATATTTATGTATATAAATTACTTTTTTTTATTGTTTATGACCAATTGATGTCCAAGCCTAGCTTGGGTTTTTGGGTCCAATTGTGTCTAATACATTCAGAGTCTGTACAAGTCATATTGGACTTGAATCATGGCTCTGGGTCCTGTATCTGGACTTCGGTTCAATTTTGAATACATGGACAAAATATAAATAATTAATTAATTATTTTCCAGAAAATGTTGCTTGCTATTTTTGAATTTTTATATATATTTTAAGTACTGTAAAAATTGGGAAAAATTGTATTTAAATACTATGTTAATTTAGACAATTTGCTATAATTTTTCCAGCATTTAATAAGTACTTTTGATATTTTATAAAAATAGGAAAACAGAACTCATTTTCAGTATATTTATGTTTGCTGATTTTTAATAATTATTTATGAGGGTTTATAAATTCCAGAAAAATTAGTATAAATTTATATAATTAATAAGGATCATTTTGGTACATAATCTTATGTAAAATTGAGCTTTTTGTCTATCTCAAAAATTATTGGATCACAGTGTACAGTTTGATTTATTTATTGAATAATTACGACTTTCAATATTTTGTGTTGTTTTGAGTTATAGTCGTATTGGACCTCACCCCGCACTAGTGTAAAGACCCTAAAAAGTTAGTTTGGGTATTGTGTCACTCCATATTGGTCTCCTATGCTAAAGTCACCATTTGGCTAGGTGTCTAGTCAGAAAGTCGTGTTGCACCACTAGTGTTTTAGTGTTTAACTTAGTGTAAAAACTAAGTTTATGTATTTATTTCTATAGTGACGAGTCACCAGGCATCTATAGTATTTTCACCGCTGCTTTGCTTTGCTAAAGACAAGTACTTCTACAAACTTTACATACTGTTACAACAATGAACTACGAATCCAACCATGTTAAATGCTGATCCTTGGGGTAGCAAGTTAAATCTTCACATGTTGTATTTACCTTCAGTCACTACCATGCTTAGAACAGTCTTTATATATCTCTCACATGATTAGAATCTGGGTTATGGGAAAACTGTTAGTAGTGTACGTGATCATGCCCCCATCTCCGTACGTACGTACCAAGCAAGGTTGACATTTTATGTATACCTTGTCGTAGGCGCACCAGCTGTATTTGTACGTATATACATCTATCGCTTGTTTACTTGTATGGAAGTACATTTTATATACTTGTGCCACAGTACATTTTACACCTATTGACGATCACGTACCTGCTACAGTTTTAAATATTACATATACATCTGTCTATATGACATATGTGTCCTTGCCATGATAGATTATGATGTGCCATGATTCCAGATTATTACTTTCCTGTTCATTTCGTGTTTCGTATATTTAGTTTGCTAGAATCAGTACTTGCTCCCGTCCGGACAGGATAACGTTGTAGGTATACTTACTGAGGAGGAGTTGCTCTGTGACTCATATTATGGAGTTACTGCTGAGGACCAGGCTTTGTCTTACGAGGATGTACCTGCGGGGAAACTCGTCTAGTTTGTTGCTCGGGATATTTAGTGTAGTCATGTATTAGACTACGTATTTTATAACTGGACCTGTATCCAGTTTTACATTTCGGACTTGTACTTGGACTTATTATTATATGAGATGACTTTTGTGTTCGGAGCATTTATGATTCTTCTTTACATATAGAACTATTAGCACATTTTAGTCTTTCCTTGTTATCTTTAGAACAGCTTACTATGCTTTATCTCTAGCGTAGGCTGGACATGAGTCGGCCCGGCCCAACAATTTGGGTAGCGGGTCATGACACCAATTCTTTTCTAACATCACATGAAATTCTCAACTTGTTACAACATACATAGCCACTTTACTTTATTCCCACATTCCAAACAACATTCACAATGTAGCATACTATGGCATCGAGTCATTATTGGGTTATTTGTGTCCAAACCAACAACAATCCTTCATTCAGGGGCAGCATCACAATGTATATAGACTTATTGTATGGAACATTCAGTGAGCAGCCAAAAGGGTCAACGAACTTTCAGACACGAACAACATAGGATGATTACAGAACAACAACAACATAATCGCAGAAGCAATCTTTGTTTTAATCGCGAAAGCAACGTTGAGTGATCGCGAAAGCAACTTTGGTTAATCGTCGATGCAACTTTGATTTAAAATAAATTAAAGAAGAGACCAAGGACGTAAAGCCGTGCTCTGATACCAATTTATCACGTCCCGATTTCTAGAGTAATTTATTCACATATTTATCTCTTAGAATCGATCGTCCTCGCTAGGGCGTGATGCCGTACAAGTCTGGTATTGCACTTGTACTAGGCAAAGATGGTACATAATTAATTTTTTCAAATAGGAACACATCGCAGTGGCAGAAGCAGACAAATTGAAGTTAACGAGGACATTCTTTCTTATCGAATGGGAACACATCATTTGCTTATAGCAGAGGAGATAAAAGGATAACTTGAAGTCACAAAGAGATATATAAAACTTTATTCTCTTTATTGATAATTAAAAAAAAGTACAAGACTCGTATTAGAATACAATGCTTACAAAAGTTCCCACTTTACATGAAAGCCAACTGAACAATGCTATAAAGCTTACATTTGATAGTTGGATACGTTGGATAACAACTCAATATATCGACTTGGCTTACAACTCACTGGTACAACAGATTATAATGTTCCATACATTATGCCCTTTATAAACAGAAGACATCATCTTGTACAAGGAGAGCTTCTGTATGCCCAACAAATCTTCGATGTCGCAGGACTGATCAAGCCAATCTTCGTGTACAGAATATCCCAAGCATGAGCACCTGCCCACAAAACGTGGGTCAGCACATCATCTATGTACTGGCGAGCAGAATCCAAACCCACTCGCCTAAACCAATATTTATGTAACCATTTAAGCAACAATTAATAGAATGATCTTTCTATTTGGGACCTGGCATCAGTTTACAATTCATGGGCAATATTCATAGTGAAGCATGTAAACATATTCTTAGCAATATTCATGTAGACGTATCATTATAGCATTCTTGGTGTTATCATGCAAAGAAATCATTGAGGCATCGTTAACATTAACATCTTAAACATGTTACGACAATTCTCACTTCAAGCATCACTTAGCAAGTATGTCATGTTTGAGCATTGTTTATAGCATGACATCTTTCTAGCATACTGAATTTAACATGTTAAGCAGGTTCTCATACTTAAAGGCTACATACAGCATCATTTATTTGGCACGTTAAGCACGCAAGTTAAACCAACACAGACATTGAGTATATCATACTTAAGTGATTTCTTATCATTTATCATTTATTGCTTCATTGCAACATTTCTCATATCGTTCCTTTCGACAAGGAATATAACATTCATTCATTTCATAGGAACATTTATTTATTTTTTAATTGCTTATAAGGGACAGGCAACATTTCATGTTCTTGCAACAGTTATACAGAGAGTACATGATTCTAGTGTTTCATTCAGTTCATTGGGTCGATAGCATAGCCAGATCATTTCTTATTCTATCATTCATAAGGCATCTCATTATTCAAGTGTTCTACTTGTTCCGACAGCATTAAGCATCAAGGGCAATATTATCAATTCATTCTCAGGCATCAAGTCATATTAGCAGTTCAAGGGTGATTCATTCAGCAGTTCAATGATCATGTGTTATACATTTCAATAATTCTTATCGCAAGCATCTCCATTATTCAGCAACTAAAACATGGGACTTTTAGGGACAATTCATAGAATTTTAATACTCTATTTTATTAAGCATGAAGGAGTAAGGAGGAGGAAGGACAGTTCCACTCACTTGCAATAAAGGGTCTTCCTGTTCCGATCACACATAATTCCACTAAACGTAGCTCTACCAGCAAGCCACGTTCTAATACCCATTCCGTCTAGCCAGCTAAGAGAGACTGCATCAGTCTCAATTATCTTGATTCCCAACATAAGTCATGGTCCAACATTCTGATAGCATCTAACAAGCCAACAAAATGCCTCGTACGGAGTGGGGTATTACACATGCTCCTCCAAAAATGTGAGATGAATCTAGAGTCTCGGTCTGATACGATGCTAACTGGAACATCGTGTGGCTTCACTATTTGCTTCATGTACATGTCAGCCAAGACTTTTATGGACTGGCCCACTCTAAAAGGAAATAAGTAGGCTGACTTAGTAAGCATATACATGATTAACCATACTGTGTCTCGTCCACTAGGACTTCGAGAAAATCCTGTGACAAAATCTATGATAATGTGCTCACACTTCCACTCAGGAATGGAAAGTATTTACAACAAACCAGCTGACCTCTGGTGCTCTGCTTTTACTTGTTCACGTACCAAACACTTGGCCTTGAAACGAGCTATATTCTACTTCATTCCATGCCACCAAAAGTATTGTCGCAAGTTTTGGTACATCTTGGTTCCTTCGGGGTATATAGAGTAGATTAAGCTATGTGCTTCAGCCATCAATTCTTGTTGAAGCTATCCGTTTGGAACATACAGTCGATCACCACAACTTAATATCCCATCCTGATGGATCCTCAATCGGTCTGCTCTCCAGCTTCGATCCTCTCTCTAAGTCGTCAGAATCTAGCGTCTGTGGGTTATATCACCTTGATTCTTTCTACTAATGAGGTTTGCACTTGAAGATTGGCTAGTACGCCATCAACTCCGGGCAATACGACTTCTATTCCAAGCTTCTACAAGCCTTCCAATATCTTCCTCTGGATGGTCAACAACTAAGCCATGGGCTTACGGCATAACGCATCTGCTACAACGTTAGCCTTACCCGGATTGGTAGTACAACTCGATCTCATAATCCTTTATCCGCTCCAACCAACAACGTTGTCGCATATTTAGCTCTTTTTGCATGAAGACGTAATTGAAGCTTTTATGATCGGTATAGATGTCTACTTTCTTGCCATTCAAGTAATGCCTCTAAAGTTTTATAGCAAAGATGACTACTGCGAGCTCTAGATCATGGGTTGGATAATTCTTCTCATGCACTCTCAACTTCCTCAATGCAATGCTACTACTTGGCTATGCTACATCAAGACACATCACAATCCCTTCCTGGATGCCTCGAAAGCCACTTGACACTCGTCCGTCCATATGAACTCTTGATCTTTGTAAGTCACCGAGTCATAGGTCCAGCTATCTGGGAGAAATCTTCTACGAACCTTCGGTAATAACCTGCAAGTCCAAGAAAACTTCTCACCTCGGAGGATGAAGTGCGAACGGGCCATGCTTTGACTGCTGAGATTTTCTCCGGATCTACCGATATGCCGTCTCCTGTGATGGTATATCCAAGAAGTAAAACGTTCTCAAGAAAGAAGTCACATTTACTAAGCTTGACAAAAAGCTGCTCCTTCCTTAAAGTTTTTAAGACTATTCGCAAATGCTGCTCGTGCTCCTCGTGGATTTTTGAGTATATCAAAATATCGTCTATAAGGACAACCACGATTTTTTCTAATTACTAACGGAAGATTTTATTCATGAGATTCATGAAGACCACTGGAGTATTAGTTAAACCGAATGGCATGACCAAAAACTCGTAGTGCCCATATCTCGATCTGAATGCAGCCTTCGGAATATCTTCCTTTCGGACCTTCAACTGTTGATAGCCCGATCGTAAGTCAATTTTGGAGAATACCTTGGCTCCACTCAACTGATTGAATTAATCATCGATGTGTGGCAAGGGGTACTTGTTCTTCACTATTACCGTGTTCAAAGCTCTATAATCAATGCACATATGTACTGTCCCGTCCTTCTTTGGTACGAACAAGATGCATGCTCATCATAGTGATGCACTGGCACGGATAAAGCCCTTCTCTAGCAATTCGTCTATCTATGTCTTTATTTCTACTAACTCCTTAGGTGCTAACCGGTAGGCTCGGATGAGATAGGTTCGACTCCTGGAATGAGCTCTATAGAGAACTTGATGTCCCTATCGGGTGGCAATCCTAGCAACTCTTCGGGGAATACATCTTAGAACTCGGTGATGATAGGATGTTGAGAAATGTCATCTATCTCCATATGAGTCCCTAATGTAGGGGATTACCTCTTTCTTTTGCTCCTCTAAGGAACTCAAATTTTGACTTATTTGGTGGTCTAATGACAGTACTACCTCTATGACAGTCAAGGAAAGCATAATACTGGCTCAGCCAGTCCATCCTAAGAACTACATCAAAATTTGGCACAGAAAAAACTAAAAATCGTGCCTTCATTTCTCTACCACAAATCACTACAGGGCAAAGTCTACAAATACTGCTTACAGGTAGTATCTGTAGTGCCCCGTCCCGCAAAGTCAATCGGAGGAATCGAAATGCCGACGGCGTTCGGTCATAGCCTTGCAACGGCTACTCGAAGACTTGCTAGGTCGAGGCGACTCCTCGCTCAGGTAGGGTAGTTTCGGTGAACTTGCCTCATCTTAGCCTTCACTTAATAACATGCATGGTTTTCAACTTGCACAAGTAGGCTAAACTAAAAGCTACGAAACGCACATAGCTAAGGGAGTAATCCCGACGGGTCGAAATATGCTAGAACTTGGAAAAGGTCCCACGGCCGTCTTAGAAGCTTGCTCAGCATGTTTTGAAAATGACACTCGATCCTTCGTCCCGTGGCTTGGGAGAAGGAAGCTTGCCTAAGTTGCTAAGTTGCCCCGACACTCGAATAAGCCTAAGTCATAGGCGCCGCCCGCTTGAATGCTTGAAAAGCATGCACGGTCCCGTCGTTTTGCCCCAACGCTTGTATTGACCTAAGTCATAGGCGTCCCCTGCATGAATGCTTGAAAATGTATGCACGGTCCCGTTGTCCAAGGCTTGGCATAGCGTTTGCACGTCTCGCGAGTTAAGTCGTCTTGCACGTCTTGTTGGCTTAAGTCTAGGCACCCGAGAACTTGGTTGTTTAAGTCAACCCCATGCATAGCACGTTCCCTCGATGCGTAGCTCAGCGTAGCCCTTGCTCGTCGAGTCGTTGCCTGAATAAGGTAGACAATTATTGTGCTGGGCTATCGAAGCCATTTCAAGCACTGTCCCGCTCTAGCTGCGGTTATCAAGTCGCGTAGTCCCTTGAGAATAAGGCTCGTTGTATAAAGTATATGACGTGAGCGATAGCGTCGCCTATAGAACCAGGTCTGTCTAAGGCACGAGCTACGGTAGATCTAGTAAAGAGTATGCCATGATCAAAGGAAGTCCACGTGACTTGTTGTCACCGAGATCGATCCCGCTACTTAGGAGTCTCGCTAAAAGTCTTGATAAGGAAGTGCACGAGATCGGTCCCGCTACTTGGGAGTCTCGCTAAAAGTCTTGTTAAGTAAGTGCACGAGATCGGTCCCGCTACTTGGAAGTCTCGATAGAAAGAAGAAAAGTATGGTCATGTTAAGGAAGGATTGGTAGATCGAGTTGAGTCTTGCATGGTCATTGGACAACTTGTCGACAAGGTGAAGTTTCCTCCAACAGTTGCCTAGGCCAAGGGACCGATTCGGCCCGGAAGGAACGAGTGAGGCTCAAAGTAGGATGCTGGATGACCGTATGGGAGACTTCGGCACCTCCGGGCTAGCTATCCGTGTTGGGACGAGCCGATATCCTATGAGCCGAGATCCAAGATAGCTTGATATTGCTAGTGACCACTCATGTAGATGGGTCGGTAGAGTAGCGGCAAAACCGCGTGTATGCCTTTGGATTGGATCTAGAACTTGAATGCAGGTCTAGTCGGTAACACAATGCCTGGGCCTAAGATTGGGCTGCAGCATAGGCACCGTGCTTGGCACGATAGGTGGCGTCGGGATGTTCATGAAGTCGGCCCTATGTTTCACATGTCTTGTCTAAGTTAGCAAATGAGTTATTGCTTATGTCAGCAAGATACGTGCTTCGGCACTAAGCAAGGCTATCGCGTATCAATATTGGCATTCACATATTAGCTTTTGCGTATCAAGTATTGGCTTTCGCGTATCAATATTGGCATTCGCGTATTGGCTTTCGCGTATCGACATTGTTGGCCTAAGTTTGCATAAGTTAAGTCGAGTGCCATCACTTCAAGTCAAAAGGACCGTAATATAAAAGTTGGCTAGGTCAGGGAGTCGTTAGGCACGACCTGCACGAGTCATCCCCTTAACATCGTTGGCACGAAAGTTGGTCTAGAGGCACTTGAGTTTAAGTGAAAGTCTTGGCACGGCCGAGTTCGCAGGAGTTGCTCTTCGGCGAAGTACTGGCTCGAACATGTTAAGTCACGAATAGAGTATGGCACGACCCTGCCGTACCGAGTTCAAGTTTAGTCAAGTACATGAACGACGAGGCACTACCTCGATCGAAATATACGTTAACATGATAGCACGACTCTGTCGTCGCATAACGAGTTGGTTAGACGTCAAGTCTTAAAACTGATCCTAAGGTAAGACTAGCAAGACAATCAAAAAGGGATTTAAGCTGCACAAAGTAAATGAACGTGTCAGTTTTGTATGGGTGGGCAAGGAGCTCACTCCACCAGTACAGTTGAGTACTGACACCCACACAGTTTCCATGTGCAGGCACAGGTAGAAGCTCGTGGCGCAGAGGTCGCTTGGATGCGTCGAGGTACGGAGTCCTTGGTGATTCGAAGTGTACGGCCGCATGGAGTCAAAGACTTATACAGGACATAATGTATGGACATCGCCTTCTGAAGCTTTCGATGGCTCAAGCATTGTAATCGAGCGATGAGAGAGAGAGAGCAGAATGACTTGTAAAATGAGTGAAAAGTGAGCACGAGAGACTTGTAATCATGGCCTTGCGCCCATTGTAATATGATTGTTCAATATCAATTAAAGATTTCTTTTGAGCAACTTGTGTTTTGCCTTTAAATTTCCGTTGCATGTTTAATGTTTCTGCTTAGGACTTCTGTGCGACGATCCCGTCGCCGCCGATGTAATCGGCCGTTATGAAACTGCCTTGCACGAGCGCAATCTAGGCTCGTGCGGCATCACGCCTTAGCGAGGACGATCGCTCCTACGGGAGTGGGGCTTGACAGTATCCCTCTCATAGTAAGAATTCTAATGTTCTTAGGCAGTGGTGTAGTGTGAATACTGTGTCGAGTTGTAAAACTAGTAGCTATGAATGAATGTGTGGTTCCAGTGTCAAATAACGTAATAGCAAGAAATGTAGCAAATAAAACCATATCTTCTATGACTCCCCCTTCTACCTATGTATCCTCTACTGCTAGCGAGAAAGCTTTTTTATACTTTTGTCTGGAGCCCGGAGATTGGCCCTGTTGTACTGTACTGACCAGGGAGGTAATTGTGGGTGAGGTGCTCCTGCTGCTGGTGCCATCAGCCACGACTCCTACTGAACTGGATGGGGTGCTGGAAGTATTGGAGTTTTTGGCTTTGGGGTCTGCTAAGCATAAACTATGGCCTGCTGCTTTGGAAAACCTTTTACTTTGTATTGCCCTGACCCGCATCTTAAGCATAATCCATGCCGAGTTTGAAAATCCATCATGATGTGTCCCTGCTTCCTGCAGTAGTTGTAGGTGGGCTTCTGGTAAGGAGTGGGCCTCTATTACTGCTGTGTTGTGGGCCTCCGATAGGTCCGCTCTGTGTCACAACCCGCACCCATTTTTTTTAAACGGATACGAGACGTGTCCAAGCCAGCCTACGCCGCAGAGTCGGCGGTAGAACGCTGTCATGGCCATGATGATCAAAATAAATAACACAATGCTCATTCACAGAATCTAATTTAACTTACAATATTCACAAGTTTTACATTTACAGAAAAATATAAACTTGTACAAATATTGGAATGACTATAACTCATCTATCTAGTTAGTCTCTAGGCTTTTCGTCTGTAAGTACACCCGTCACTCCCCAAGCTAAGTGAATCCATGGCTAACCTGAAACATATTGGTTTCCAGTCAGAAATGGAACGAGTACAATTCACTGAATGCAGTTCCAATATATAAAATGACTATATAACAGAGGTTAGCCTTTAGACATATGATTTATAAAATTAAAATGAAGAAAGACAGAATAAAATTGAATACCAAGAACAAAAATAAAATACAATAAAATACTCACCAACTGACCGACTGAAGTAACTTTGATATGTGATCGGTCTCGGGACAATTATGCGACACAGTATACACGGTCTAAAGTTACACGGTCTACAGTTACACGGACTACTTAAAATACTGCAATAAAGAAACACTGTCTACAAAAATAATAATCACGGTCTACACGATCTACTTAGTATAAATGCAGTAATAATTACGGTCTACACGATCTACAAGATATAATTGTAATAATAATCACGGTCTACACGGTCTAAGGTCAGATCACACATCGTTGGTACTTCACTTCCCCCGACACCATAAAGAAATAAATCAACATAAAGACTGAAATCAAATATCTATCGACTAAACACTGATGTATAGTAAAGATCAATACGGAAAACGAATAATAAACTGTACTCGCCTGTGGTCCTTTGCTGGTGAAATCGATAATCCAAACCACTCAGTGTGCCACAATAGTTAAAACTCGTACAACAGTCCCCGAAAGCTGAAATAAACATTACCAATGTTCTTAGAATGGTCAAATTAGCTAGGAATGCCTGTCCTTAAGTCCAATTCTGGACACAGAGGCAATATGATAATTTTGGGTCAAAATGGTATCCGCCGTTGGACCCGCTTGGCACCGAAAAGCATGCCAGAGTCAACGGTCTCTAAAATCGTCAAACTACATGTCTACGAATTCGTTTTGATGATATAAACCCAACCGTATGTCCAGATTTGGATTCCGGCAGGCCGTGCACAAAATCGCCCGTTGAGTAGGACCGTAGGACCCGCAAAACGACGATCTAATCAACTGTCTCAGAATCGGACCAAAGTTGGCATACAGGACCAGAAAAATGATACGGTCCTGTTGGCGCAAGTCTCATCTCGATCTGACGAGCGTGCACAAAGTAATTGGAAAATTTGCACAGAGGCCGATACGGTGAATTTTGATGAATACGCATCAAATTCGTCGCGCACACTCAACCAATTTGAATTCCGTCAAAACCCACACGTCCACGAAGCCGTTATGCACCTTTCGATGCTTTCGGTTCGCGACCACGTCGCCCGAATTGGCGGGACGTACATCGTATCGAAGGATTTTATTAATTTTTAAACATGTTTTTCTTGGTTTTGGGAATCTGATTTTTCGACACTAAGTTGACGAAATTCAACTCTACGAAAAGGGTTATGGAGCCATATAGGTTGTCTAAGAATTTGTTCAATTAGATTTCTAAATTCCTCGTTATCCGGTGCGCAAATTGTCTCCCAAAATAGGGGTGATGGGTGGTTTTGGTCTTGTTTAGAAACAGGGTTTTTGCCGACTTTGAATCAGTTTTTCGGTCAATCTAAAGCAATATAATTAAATCTAACAGAAAGGTTGTGCAGAGGGTTAGGTGGTCTAAGCGTAGGACTTTACAGCTCAAAAAATCTTCGAGCGAGGAAAAAGTTTTATACCTGTGAAGTCGGGAAGAAAGTCAGGCTGCTGCGGCTGTCGTCCTCGGCTCTAGACCGCGCGTGCGCGGGTCGACGGTGGTTCCCGACCGCCGGTGATGGCGACGCCAACGGCGAGCGGTCGCCTGGATAGGGGGGTCGGCGCGCAGGTGTTCGTGGGGTGGCACGGGTAGTATGGTTTAGGGTTTTGATGTGGTTTCCTCCGCTTATATTTGCACGAGCAGGGTCGGCTATCTCTGCTCGGGTTGGAGAGAATAGCGGGATGCCTGGGTTGTTTCTCGTGTGGGCCTGCAGCTTAAGTGGGCTTGGGCCACTGATGTGGGGAGGCTCGGTTGGGGGTTTTAGGCTGGGCTGAGTCCTTTGTTTATACTTACTCTATTATAAATATATATATATATATCTACACCCACATACATTTATATTATATATAAATATATATATATATATATATATATATATATATATATATATACGTTAATAAATTAGGAAAATATATATACATGCCTATATATATACCTCCATAAAACTCAAATAAATCCCACTAGCATCCATTCCTAGTGTAGAGTCTATTATATAAATATGACCATATATAATAACATTTATTAGATAATGAAATAAATATGACCCAGAATAATAAAGTAATATTATATAATAATATCTCAATAATCTCGACAATAAAAATAATAATAGATAATAAAAAATTTGATAAATCACTAATTGTGTACATCCCATGATATACCGTCTAAGAAATTCCAAAATGTGTAAAGACCTATTTTATACCAATGTCAATAAATATCAACTAATAATGATAATTATAATATTTAATTACGAGTACTAGAAAATATTCATTAAATCATTAAAAACGAAATACAACACCCCTATACCAATTTCCATCAACACGAATGTCATTGGACGTGCCATATGACTACATGGGCTTGGGCTCAGTTCGGGTCCAGTCTGGACTAGTTCGGTACAACTGGATTCCCTAAACCCAATAATATAAATAATAAATAAATAAATCTTCGGTAAGGGTTAGGTCGTAACTTGGCATGGTTTTCCTAGTTAGGACATCACTATGGCTCGGCCTTCCCTACCAGGGCTAATACACTAGTCAAAGCACGCCATGGCACTATCAGTGCCACGATTTCTAGTCACCCTGTACTCCAAAACTCCATCATGGCTAAAATCATCTACCGTAATAATTATATAAATAATTATTTATAAATTCTAAAATTCACCATTTAATTTAAAATATATTATAAAAAATTTTGGGAAGAGGGGTTACAAATCTAGCCACCTTAAAAATAATTTTGTCCTCGAAATTTAAAGGAAGAGTCCATCAGCTATGATAGAAGACGGTTTCCATTATCTATCATCTATTCTCATGGTCATTTCGCACTACGATTCCTTGGGAGTTTCTACCCACCTTTGGTCACACTACTCCCTAAAATCTCATGTCACTAAAACTTTATAATCTTCCCACTACTTGCTAAATTTGCTACAAATAGATATCTACTGCTTTTGGCCTCTATAATCCTCCTCTATCTACCAAACAACCCAAATTCTAACAAGCAACAAATTTTACACAAGTAGCTAACAAATATTGGTACATTCTAATAGGCATGACCTTCGTCGCTCTACAATAGGAAGGACAGGAAGATGAGAAAGAATAATCGAGAGCAATTATAAAGTTTCAAGAGCGGTAGAGAGTATCCACTGATGCAGATAGAAAGAAAGTCTATAAACCATTGACTTATTCGCTAGAGTGGGCTACTCTAGTCCAGTCACTTGCTAAATTGAAAAGCCCTTTGTTTCTCTGAAGGGCTTGTAATCCGTGTAATACGAAAGTTCTGTTCTCAAAGTTTAATCTAAACAAGATTCCATAATCGAACGAAATTTGAGAAATTACGGTTGTGATCTTTTCCGTGGTTATTTAAACACACAAACAAGGGATAGAAATGCAATACAAGATCGTATCGCGACTTCTAGGTAGATGGAATAAGGGTTACGAATGACTTCACATTCTAAGAGATGGAGACTACATAATAGGTATACGGACCTATTTCAAATTGTTCGGTTTCATAGTCCAATTATGGTGGTATGCATGAATGAGTATTACTGGGTCTTAATGGGTTCCCTAATTGGACATCAATCGTCGGTTAGATGAACCTTGGACTTCACTCTATATGGACTGGACAAGATCCTAATGATAAAACTACTTCTACTAGGTTAGGATAACCTAGAATAGGTTTTCACCCAAGTGGTTGAGCTAGATGGCAGTCGAATTGGTTAAGTAGGTTCTGTAAGCCCTGAAGATACGCCTTCCATGACTTTTGTGTTTAAGTAGCACGAGAAGACACAATTGAGTGGCACACTAGTGATATGTGCGTAGTGGCTTCGAGTAGATCACTAACATATTTTGTGTCGAATGAATTGAGTCAAGGTTTAGTCTCTAATTGTAGTCGGAAAGTTTATCGGTTTCATGGTAAGGGGTATAGCTAGTCCTTTTTACCTGAAAGTCGTACCATAAAAATAGAGTACAAGGGTACGCGTTTGAGTAGGACATGATATACCTAGATGAAGGTGGACTCGTCTAGATCTTGTATATAAAATTTGCTGGAAGGTAACAGCTAGTTTCGTGCTCCGGATATTAATGACATGGCCGGGGACACAAAATGGTTTAAATGGAAAGTGGGAGTCCACGGGGCTAATTATCATCTTAATAAAAATTATTCTAATCAATCGGTAATCCTCGTATATCCCAAAATTTTAGAAGGCTTACGGTCTACCCAACTTAGAAGCTAGGACAGAGTTTTAGGAATGATGAGGTTAGAAGAATTTCAAAGTCCGGGTATTGTACCTCGACTCTAAAGAATAAGGCACGGCGTAACGGAATACGGTAGATATAAGCCAAGTCAAGGATCATTCCTCACTAAATGGAAAACGAGTGTGTACAATGACACATGGTCGATAAAATAGAATGATATGCTTGTCACAGTATATAAGAGTTGTAGTGATCATGCATTGCTGTTGAAAACTGGTAGGTCGTAATATGACAGGGTATTTAAGCTATGGTATTGGCTAAGCTAGTGACTGTGGGGTTCCCATACTAATTAGTTCTTAATAGTAAAATTCACATAACTAGGGTAATATTTGTTGAAAACCAATCTCGGGATGAGTGCCTACCATAGTCACGATAAATGATTGTCCTTACCCTTGTCTATTCATCTCATGTCTAAACTGTGGGCTTTGGTCGAGGAACGGTTGAGTCAAGGCTTAAGGTTTGTTAGTTAAAGTAAGCTTCAGGCAATAATTAGAGGCTCACAATATTTGGTTTCTTGAGAAGTGATAGTCTCCTAGGTTGGCTTTTGACTAAGGGTAAAACCCTAATCATTCTCAAATTCAGATGGCTTGAAAGTCCCAATAGTAGTTTGAGGGTCGAGAGGAGAACGAGTAACTCAAGGCAAGGTTCTAATCACATGGCTGGCCGATGGTAGCTACACTTGTGTATACAACTATCATAGCCATGGGGATACTCTATATCTCTTTACCAATTAGAAGCTTCCGTCTTTCCAATCAGTGAAAGATAAAAACCATAAAGAGTTCAAGGGACATATCACTGAATACAATTACGTAATTCAAAGGCAAATGTATAATTCAAGAGGAATTGTCAATGCAGTTGCGGATGAGATCCTAGAGGCATCTACATCTCAATCCACGTAAGTTAATCAGAAAGAGAGCGAACCGAGTGCACTACGGTTGATCAGATCGTAATACATCGATTCTGATTAGATAATATGTTAGTGGGCGTCCCCAATAAACATCTGTCTTGAATCAAGCTCGATAAAAGAGTAAGCTTGCAAAAACTAGGCTGTAACAGCAGTATTTGTCAAGATAGTCAAAGTATGAGTATGCGAGATTCTTGAAAGGAGGCACAAGTAGTTCGAGTTTTGGGAGAATTAAAACCTTACCCGATGTTCTTGCCTATACAGTACTCTTTCTACTATCTTCTTATCCATAAGACCTTGGTCGACTAATGGGTTATGGACCTCTAAATTTTATACTCTGGATAAACCTATTAGTGTTAGTCAATTACCTCGACAATAGGTCACTAGGACCCCAGAATGCTAGGTTGGGAGACATGCTACCCAACTGACAGAACTTTCACTAGTATTGAATTGAATCTTATGGGTCACACAGGGCATTTTTCTATCCTCTATGGTATCCTAAACTTGTAATCATGTTTGAAGTCATTTCATCGAAGATTACGCCTCGCCCGTATACTCTGGCTATGGTAAACCCTTGGTTTCGTAACTCAAACATGATATAAAATCGACACTTCTTAACTCTATCCAATATTGGCTCAAGGGTAACTACGATCAAGAGAGGACCACTAGCCATATTTTAGCAATATCCTATCACCTATATTTTCTTAAACTAATTTCACCTCTAGGGGTCGTGTCTCGCCAGTGCACTGCTAGCTGCAGTGAATCCATAGTCTCCATAATTTAAATAAATGGCGACATTGCATTGTTGTCCTGCCATTTCGAGTTAACTAACATTCCTTTAACTATATTCGTAAAAAAATCAATGGCTTCTAGAGATTCAAACATGTTGACTATGAAATAAAACGTAAGTATTTGTCCTATCAGTCACCACCTTTCAAATAAAAGATCGAACATGGAGGAATTAACTGAAGACAAAAGGAATACAAACATTCTAGTATATATTTCATGTGTATTCAACCATTGGGGAAAAACTTTGAATCGGGACTAACTCGAGGTTTGTATATGGATAACATAATCAGAAAATATATAGAAATAATAATTCTTAAGGCAAAATAGGAACTAAATAGGCAATTCGGACTAAGATATGAGGATGATATCTAAAGAGGCAAGGAGATTGAATTGAATAATTCATCTAGGTTAGATCATTAATTCTAGGAAGCTCTGCCACGCCAGGTGAATAATCTATCCATATTGGATCATATCGTCATATTAAGAGGTAATAGTGTACCTATGGGGATCTGACAAACTATCAAAATTAATAACTCCTTATCTAAATTCTATACCCTAGACTACCCATCGGTAAACTTGTATAAGGGACTCCTAGTCCTAGTTATTCTCTTAAATTGAATTAACCCTAACATGTGAATGAGCATTTCCTAGTCGTAGGCTCGCAATAGTACGACTAACATAAGTACTATCACGAGTTCGCATGATTTGTGAAAATTGACCTGCATGGGCCACCACAAAAACTTGTCACGACCCGTACCCGTTTTTTTTAAACGGATACGAGTCGTGTCCAAGCCAGCCTACGCCGCAGAGTCGGCGGTAGAACGCTGTCACGGCCATGATGATCAAAATAAATAACACAATGCTCATTCACAGAATCTAATTTAAATTACAATATTCACAAGTTTTACATTTACAGAAAAATATAAACTTGTAAAAATATTGGAATGACTACAACTCATCTACCTAGCTAGTCTCTAGGCATTTCGTCTGCAAGTACACCCGTCACTCCCCAAGCTAAGTGAATCTATGGCTAACCTGAAAAATATTGGTTTCCAGTCAGGAAAAGAACGAGTACAATTCACTGAATGCAGTTCCAATATATGAAAATGACTATATAACAGAGGTTAGCCTTTAGAAATATGATTTATAAAAAGAAAATGAAGAAAGACAGAATGAAACTGAATACCATGAACAGAAAATGAAATACAATAAAATACTCACCAACTGACCGATTGAAGTACCTTTGATATGTGATCGATCTCGGAACAATTATGCGACATGGTCTACACGGTCTAAAGTTACACGGTCTACAGTTACACGGTCTACAATTACACGATCTACTTGAAATACTGTAATAAAGAAACACTGTCTACAAAAATAATAATCACGGTCTACACGATCTACTCAGTATAAATGCTGTAATAATCACGGTCTACACGATCTACAAGATATAAATGCAATAATAATCACGGTCTACACGGTCTAAGGTCAGATCACACATCGTTGGTACTTCACTTCCCCCGACACCACAAAGAAATAAATCAACATAAAGACTGAAATCACATATCTATCGACTAAACACTGATGTATAGTAAAGATCAATACTGAAAACAAACAATAAACTGTACTCGCTTGTGGTCCTTTGCTGGTGAAACCGATAATCCAAACCACTCAGTGTGCCACAATAATCAAAACTCGTACAACAGTCCCCGGAAGCTAAAATAAACATTACCAATGTTCTCAAAATAGTCAGATTATCTAGGAATACCTGTCCTTAAGTCCAATTCTGGACACAGGGGCAAAATGGTAATTTCGGGTCAAAACGGTATCCGCCGTTGGACCCGCTTTGCACCGAAAAGTGTGCCAGAGTCAACGGTCTCTGAAGTCATCAAACTACATGTCTACGAATTTGTTTTGATGATACGAACCCAACCGTATGTCAGATTTGGATTTCGGCAGGCCGTGCACAAAATCGCCCGTTGAGTAGGATCGTGGGGCCCGTAAAACGACGATCCAATCAACTGTCTCAGAATCGGACCAAACTTGGCATACAGGACCAGAAAAATGATACAGTCCTGTTGGCATAAGTCTCGTCTCGATCTGACGAGCGTACACAGTTAAAATTTTTGCACAGAGGCTGATACGGTGAATTTCGACGGATACGCATCAAATTCGTCGTGCACACGCAACTAATTTAAATTTCGTCAAAGCCCACACGTCCACGAAACCGTTACGCACCTTTCGATGCTTTCGGTTCGCAACTACGTCGCCCGGATTGGCGGGACGCACGTCGTATCGAAGGATTTTATTGATTTTTAAACTGGTTTTTCTTGGTTTTGGGAATCTGATTTCTCGACACTCAGACGACAAAATTCAACTCTACGAAAAGGTTTATGGAGCCCTATAGGTTGTCTAAGAATTTATTCAATTAGATTTCTAAATTCCTCGTTATCCTGTATGCAAATTGTCTCCCAAAACAGGGGTGATGGGTGGTTTTGGTCTTGTTTAGAAACAGGGTTTTTGTCGACTTTGAATCAGTTTTCCGGTCAATCTAAAGAAGTATAATTAAATCTAACTAAAAGGTTGTGCTGAGGGTTAGGTGGTATAAGAGTAGGACTTTATGGCTCAAAAAATCTTTGAGCGAGGTGAAAGTTTTGCACCTGTGAAGTCGGGGAGAAAGTCAGGCTGCTGCTGCTGTCGTCCTCGGCTCCAGACCGCGCGCGGGTCAGCGGCGGTTCCCGGCCGCCGGTGGTGGCGACGCCGACGGCGAGCGATCGCCTGGATAGGGGGGTCGACGTGCAGGTGTTCATGGGCGGCGCGGGTAGTATGGTTTAGGGTTTTGATGTGGTTTCCTCCGCTTATATTTGCACGAGCAGGGTCGGCAATCTCCGCTCGGGTTGGGGAGAATAGCGGGATGCCTGGGTTGTTTCTCGTGTGTGCCTGTGGCTTAAGTGGGCTTGGTCCACTGATGTGGGGAGGCTCAGTTGGGGGTTTTAGGCTTGGCTGATTCCTTTGTTTATAATCACTCTATTATAAATATATATATATATATATATATATATATATATATATATATATATATATATATCTACACCCACATACATTTATATATTATATATGTATATCTATATATATATACGTTAATAAATTAGGAAAATATGTATACATGCCTATATATATATATATATATATACCTCTATAAAACTCAAATAAATCCCACTAGCATACATTCCTAGTGTAGAGTCTATTATATAAATATGACCATATATAATAACATTTATTGGATAATGAAATAAATATGACCCAGAATAATAAAGTAATATTATATAATAATATCTCAATAATCTCGACAATAAAAATAATAATAGATAATAACAAAATTTGATAAATCACTAATTGTGTACATCCCATGATATACCGTCTAAGAAATTCCAAAATATGCAAAGACCTATTTTATACCAATGTCAATAAATATCAACTAATAATGATAATTATAATGTTTAATTACGAGTACTAGAAAATATTCATTAAATCATTAAAAACGAAATACAATACCTCCATACCAATTTCCATCAACACGAATGTCATTGGACGTGCCACATGACTACATGGGCTTGGGCTCAGTTCGGGTCCAGTCTGGACTAGTTCGGTACAACCGGATTCCCTAAACCCAATAATATAAATAATAAATAAATAAATCTTCGGTAAGGGTTAAGTCGCAACTTGGCCTGGTTTTTCTAGTTAGGACATCACTATGGCTCGGCCTTCCCTACCAGGGCTAATACACTAGTCAAAGCATGCCATGGCACTATCTGTGCCACAATTTCTAGTCACAGTGTACTCCAAAACTCTATCATGGCTAAAATCATCTACCGTAATAATTAACTAAATAATTATTTATAAATTCTAAAAATCACCGCTTAATTTAAAATATATTATAAAAAATTTCGGAAAGAGGGGTTACACTCTGGGACACTCTAACTGGTGCAACTATTAGAGTGGGGCATCTCGGTGTCTACTGCATCAACTTGCGAAGGAGCTCCTTGCTACGTACTTCTTCTAGAACAACGACATGAAAGATTTGAGACTATGTGGTAGTATAAGTCTTGAGCTTTGGTGCTAGCCCCTAGTGGAATCTCTTTGCTCTCTCCTACTCGGTCGAAATCAATGCCATAACAAATCTACTTAAGCGGCTAATGTCTGCATCATATTCATCCACCGACATGTTCTCTTGCTTCAGATGGAGGAATTGGTCGTAGAGGACGTCTCGAACATGTACGGGAATGAACCTCTCGTTGAACATATCATAGAACTCCTTCCATGTCTGCTCAGTGCTTAGTCTCGTCAACTCTGTCTTTCACCAATAGTGAGCGTTGTCCTCTAGGAGTAAGTCCACTATGTCATCCACAAGTCTGTTGGCAACTGTGACTCCTTCAGTAGCTTACCCGTGCTGATAAGGCATACAGAGACCTCTAGTGGTCCCTCGGTACCCTTGAAGGATTGGAGCTTCATATCGATGAAGTCCTTGATAGAGCCCTCATAGGGTTGTGGTGCTGGTAGTGATGGTGCTGGTACCAGGACTGGAGGTGAAGGTGGGGGTCTAGCAAGTGCTGCCATCATGCTCTGTCTTATTAGCTGAGTTTGCTGTCAATGAGCCTGCATCATAGCATACTTGAATTGGGTAGTGGGGTTTCCATCAGCCGGTGGCGGAGGCATTTGCGGCCTGGATTGTGGTAGAAACTATTGAGGGAATCGTGGAGGAGGTGGTGGCACATTTCCACCCGGTGGTACTGCAGTAGCCTGTCCAGTCTAGCCGACTGGTGGTACTTGAGTATGGGTTTCCTGTTGTATTTTCGAGGGGTCGTAGTGGATTGCTATTGTTCTTACTTGAACGGAGCTACTTGAGTCAGTAGTGGAGCCTTCTCCTCTTGAGTGGTTGCATCACCAGATGTGATAATAAGGGTAGAAACACGTCCGCTTTGAAGGTGCATTTTGCTGGCACGAAAGTAAGGATACGTTAGGATAGATTCAAGCAAGAGGCAATTCAAGGAATCAAAGAAGAGTTTGAAAAGTTTGAAGTCAAAGAAGGTAATAAGTTATAGATGAGATACTATTCCTATTCCTATATACAGGCTTGCTTGGTACAGTAATGTAACCAAATAATACTTTCGTTGACTTGCATGGGCTTCCACAAAAACATGTAACACCCTAGTCCCAATATACGTATGACCAGGCATACAGAACATGCCAGCTGCATGCATACGAAGAATACTGCAATATATGGAATTATCGTACACATACATAAGTGGTAAATAATTAAACTATAGGCAGTCACAGATAATCTATATCTCATCCACATAACACAAGAAATAAGCAATAGTCCAGATATATAAAATAAAAGAGTCAAAAAGATATATAGTCGGGTGGAGACAAATTCACTACCAAACAGCTATAAAAAGTAGTCTAAGATAATTGGAGTCCAACCTCCTAAAATAAAACAAAATAAAATAAGGAGAAGATGTCTACTACAAATATAGAAAAATCATATCCTTTAAAGTAACTAGATCTCGGAAGGCGAGACCTCATCAATTAAGAAAGATGGATCCAAGGCAGAGCCGTACTCCTGGGGATAATCTTAGTCGACTAAGCCAGGAGAGATTACCAGGTCCTCAGAGGGACATAACAAGATACAGGAAAACAAAATGCTATATAAACTGTGTAATAAAATAAAGAATGCATGCAATAGTGTGCCTAACGAATCTACTGTGAATATGCAGTTAAGAGCAAACCTTCAACACATGGGCCCTCTCGATATAATGGGATTGGAATGGTCCCCTTTTTGGGCAGCAGGGACCTCAAAGCATGACATTCCTCAAATATCAGAGGCCAGTAGGATTTGAAAAATGGGGTAATTAGGCCCGTATCTCCAGTGGAGCTTTCGTGTACAAAAAGAAAGTGCATACTTGGCCCATACGCTAAGGTACTTTTCTTCCAACCCTATGCTTAACTATGTCATCTCCATAACATATATGAACCTCTAATACCTGTCACATCCACTAATCATGCAAATTCTATTGGCAGTTATATCCTAACCGTCTCACTCTCATACGTATCAGTGGCCAGCCGACTACGCGAGTCTGTGTCCTACATGTGACTCACAACTCGTGATAAAGCAAGTGTAAAGGCTATATGAGATATACCAATAACTCATTTCAATAGGGTAGTCATGTAATACTAAATCATTATGCATAAAAATAAAAATAAACAATAAAACGACTAATGCAATCGCTCGCACCCAAGTGTGACTTGGACGCACGGTGTGGTAGAAAAAATGCAGTATATAAATAAACATAATAAAATAAAAGGACAAAATAATAGTAAATGAACAGTATATAGTGGCAAGGTATCTTGCCTGGAGATAGTATGCAGAAATTGCAATGTCTAGTAACTTAGACCATCGGAAATCAAGAGCAATGAAAGTCAACTACCGTAAACGTCCTCGGATGCTGGTATAAATATCATGAATGTTTTTAGCATAAAAGAAATATCTAAGATCGCCTACCAATAAGTCCAATTTTGGACACAGGGGAAAAATTACAATTTCGGGCCAAATTGGCGTCCGTCGTTGGACCCGTTTTGCACCGAAAGGTGTGCCAAGTACTACGGTCTCTAAAGTCATCAAGTTATATATCTACAGGTGCGGTTGGATGATACAAACTCAATTGTATGTCCAAATTTGAATTTTGGTGAGCCGTGCACAATTTCGCATGTTGGATCGGGTTGTAGGCCCGCCAAAATAGCATTCCAGTCGACTTTCTCATAATTGCACCAAACTTGTCTCACAGGACCAGAAAAATGACACAAGTCCAGTGGCACAAGTTTTATCTTAAGTTAACAAACATGCACAAAGTTCTAGACTAGTTTGCAAAGAGGTCGATACGGGGTATATCGACTACAACGAAATCGAATTTCGTCGAATCCCATATGGCTGCAAAGTCGTTAGCACCTTTCGATGCTTTTGGTTCATGACCATGTTGCCCGATTTGTCGGGACACACGCTGTATAGGGAAATTTTCCTAATTTTTGACTATTTTAGAAATAGTTTTTATCAATTTTAGGAAATCGATTTCTCGACGCACAGGCGACGAAATCTAAATCCACAAGAAGGGTTGCAAAGCCCTATATGTTGTCTAGGAATGTCTTTAAATATATTTTTGAAATTCCTAATTTTGGGTTCATAACTTCCTTCAAACTCAGGATTTGGGATTGTTTTACAGTTCTGTTTTCCAACAATTTTTCTTCGATTTGAATAAATTGTACTCAAATCTATTTATTGGGGTTTTGAGAGGGTCATTTAGGCTTTCTATAGGATTTTATAGAGTGAAATATAGTCGAGTATTCGTCAATAAAATAAGCAAAGAAAGGGGGTACCTATTATGTATCGAAACAGGGTAGGGCACTGTTCTCGTCGGGTTTGGGTAGCGCTTCGGCGTTGTAGTAGTCAATGGCGGCATGCAAGCAGTTGGAAGATACACGGGGGTGTCAGGGAAGCGCTGGCATTGAAGATCAGGTTTGTGTGGAGTGTCGAAGCATTTTCTGAAGAAATCCCCTCGCGGTGCTACTTTGTATAAATACCGAGGTTTAAACCCTATTATGATTTGAATTACTAGTATTTAACCCGTATTATTGGGTGAATATAATCCTATCTATTGCAAAATTTGATAGGGTTGAATGTGGAGAAGATTTTTTGAGGATATTCGATTTGAATCCAATCCCTCAAAAATTTTCTGTTCTATGAAGAACTGTCGAGTTGGGGTGGGTTTATTCGACTCAAGAGATTTTGCAAAATCTCATGAAAAGTTGGAATATTTGTTTTATTTCTCTTCCATATATATATATATATATATATATATATATATAAAATATATATATATATATATATATAATATATATATATATATTATTTTTTTTAAAACCAACCACTCTTTATTCTATCAACCAAAGTACAAGGTACATCAAAATAAGTTCTAACTACAGGATCAAAATAAAGGAACAAACTATAGAAGAGGAAGCTCAGCATACGAACAACGAATCATCGACTTCTTCACTTGGCGTTTCACTTCAGAAATCAACTGGGCAGAGGAGTATGAGTAAGCTTCATACCGATACTTGTTTCGATTTTTCCATAGTACCCAGCAAATTGCGCCAACCAGTACTTTCTTAACATGCTTATGTCTCTTCTGCCACCAACATTGGAGTCTCTGCAACATGTCCATCCTTCTCGCCCGTACGCCAAAGGTCACTTGAAAGTAACACCAGACATCCGTAGCTAACTCTCCATCTCCGAAAATGTGTAAAATAGTCTCTCCATGAGGAATAGAGCAACAGTGGCACGATGAGGCCAATGAGAATCCAAGCTTCTGAACATTGTCGTCAGTAGGCAATTTATTAAAGATAATTCGCCATAATAAGATAGACCATTTAGACGACATACATTTGTTCCATATATTCTTGAAGTAGACAAGATGAGGGTGATGGACACGAATCTGATCCCAAGCCGAAGTGATCGAAAACATTCGAGTAGGGTTTGGGAGCCAAGCGACACTACCATTGTCATCTTCATGGATGTGATCCTCCCCTAGCTGTCGGCCGTGTATTAGGCGTTTCCATACATGAGAAGCTGCCGAAGTAATCTCCACTACTTGAGGAGTAGAAGATGCACAATATTTGGCCTTCATATACCCCGCCCATAGGGAATTTGTTGATCTCAATTTCCACCATAGCTTAACAGTCATGGCATCCAAAACATCCCCCAGTCTTCAGATCCCAAGCCCACCTTTGACAGTTGTGTGGGCTACACGCTCCCAACGAAGCCACGACCGCTTGGGCATGCCATCTTTCGAGCCCCAAAAGAAACTATCCAACATGCTCTCGACCCGATTAAGGACAGATATCGGGGGATTACAAGCAGATAAACAATGAACAGGAATAGATGAAAGCACAGCCTTGATAAGGACTAACCTGCCACCATATGATAGAAGCTTGTTGTTCCACCCAGAAATCCTAGACTGGATTTTGTCGATCAATTCATCATACATAGAAGCATTCCTTCGACCCACCATAATAGGACATCCCAAATAAACCAATGAGCCATGTTGGAGTTGAAATCCAGTCATCTGATGCAGTTCGAGAGCTTTGTCTTATGAAATTTTCTCCGATAACATCATGGCAGATTTTGCCACATTCACAAGTTGACCCAAGTTGGCCTCATACATACTAATAGTTTGCATAAGCATCTGAACCGAGCGCTTGTCTGCTCCAGAGAATATAAGTACGTCATCTGCATATGCTAAATGGGAGACACGAGGGCAAACTCTCGGAGAATAATAGCCAGAAAAGCCGTTCACAGAGTTCAACTGAATGAGACTCCTACTCAGAGCTTCGGCAGCAATAATAAACAGTGCGGGAGAGATTGGATCTCCTTGCCGAATGCCACATTGGCCATGGAAAAAACCCGAAGACCTCCCATTAATTAGAGTAGAGAACCAAATATTATCAACCAACTGTAGGATCATGGTCCTCTATTCATTACTAAAGCCAAATTATTTCATAACCTTCAGTAGGAATGGCCAGCTCACCCGATCATACGCCTTACTCATATCAAGCTTTATAGCCATATTACCTCCCCAATGTTTGTGATCTATAACTGAAATCATCTCCTGAGCCATAACGATATTATCTACAATCTCGCGCCCACGAACAAACCCACTTTGTTCCGGAGAGATGATCCGAGGAAGAATATCGACCAGTCTTCTTGCCAATAATTTAGAAATGATTTTATTGAAAAAATTGTACAAACTGATTGGTTGGTAATCATGCAGAGCTTTGGGATGTTTGGATTTCGGAATGGGAAGTAATATTGTGCTTATAAAAGATCTAGGTAAAGCAAAACCATCAATGAAGAGGCATACTGCCTCAAGTATATCATTGCAAATGATAGGCCAACAAGCTAAGAAAAAGGATCCAGTAAATCCATCAGGTCCCGACGAGCTACTAGGGTCCATGCTCTTGACAGTAGCCAATAATTCATCCATCGATGGTTTAGCAGACAATGCATCATTATCCTCCTTAGTAATAAGTCTAGGAATATGATCAAGATATCTATCTTCAATAGGAATGTGAGGGGAAGAGACTACCTTACTATAGTAATCATTGGCCTCTTTCTGTATATCTTGCAATGAGGAGAGAGTCGAGCCAGATGCCGATAGGAGATGGTGGATATGCAGCCGATTACGTTTAGAGGATACACAGGAATGATAGAACTTAGTATTGCGATCACATGCCTCATCCCATTTAACCCTAGCTTTTTGCTTCCAATAGGCATCCTCAATACGAAGTCGCTGCTTCAAATGTGCACGGGCTTGCAACCATTGGGGACGTAGTGACGGGTTAACCTCATACTCCGCTTCAAGCGCAGTCACCGCATCTTAAGCTTTCTTCACTTCTTGAAAGATGTCTCCAAATGTAGCCCGAATCCAAGAAGAAAGAGCTCGTCTCGTAGTCCTGAGCCGAAGTCCAATTCGAACCAGAGCATTGACATGATCAATAGACGTCGAAGCTGACTCCACCACTAAAAAGAAAGTATCGTGATCTTTCTAGAAATGAAGAAAACGAAATGGCCTTGGGGACGAAGGCTTCTCACTCTCAAGAGAAAGCAAAATAGGAGCATGGTCCGATTTTGTTCTATTTAAATGCATGGAAGTCGAGAGAGGGGCCCAAGCAAGCCATTTCGAATCAAATAAAACTCTGTCAAGCCGAGATCCCATCTTAGGTGTCCCACACTGCCTATCAACCCAAGTGAAACAGTTGCCCGTGTACGGAACTTCATGAAGTCCTGCGGCAGATTGAAACTCCTGAAAATCCTTCATCGATACTGGACATGGTGGTAAACCGCCAAATTTCTCTTCCTTACTAGTGATGGCATTGAAGTCGCCACTGACCAGCCAAGGACAGTTCCATCTCTGTCTAACCAATAATAGCTGTCGCCACAAGAGCCGTCTACCCTCCTTAGTGTTACTCCCATGCACAGCCGTTATTAGTGATAGCTCCGGCAAAAGCGGAGAAGAGACAAATATAGTAAGGCATTGATCAGAAGAATCGACCACATTGATGTCCGATGAGTGACGAGCCATGATCCATATTTTGCCTTTACTGTTACTCATAGAGGATTGAAATCCCAGCTTAAGTTGATAAGAAAGAAGCTTATCCGGCTGAACTTTAGGTTCAATGATGATAACGACAGGAACTTTATTAGTTCGACATAATGATTTGAGTCTCTTAAAAGCCATAGCATTAGCAATGCCCAGAATATTCCAGCTGAGGATTTTAATCATGAGTGGAGGTGGAGGGTTGAGTGTTGGTAACCTTAGAGAAGGATCGGAGGAGTCGAGGCACTGGAGGTGGAACAATCTTCTTCTTCTTTTGACCACCTTGGGAAGCTGGGAGCCGAGGGGGAAGTGTCTCTTGCAAGGGGAGCGT